>JANBXA010000600.1:16157500-17357500 GCA_030556225.1 Cricetiscus sungorus | reverse complement strand
GGGGATGCATGAGAGGATGTAAAGGAGAGGAAACTGGCATCATTATGTAAAATAAGACTAAAACAGTAAAAAAGTAAAAAGAAAATACCAAGGTTTAAAAAAACCAAACACAATTTGAAAAATAATAAATATATTTTATTAAACAGAAATAAATAGGCAAAAGGACACTTGCACTTAAACATACCAATTGAGCTATCAATATGAACTAGTAATGTTTCTATTTCATAATCTATGATTGTAATTGTGAGTAATGTTCATTAAAATTAATTCATAAATGAAGATTACATATTTTTAATTTAATTTAATTGTGTATCTGTAGAGAGCCAGAGTACATAACAACTTTCTTTTAGATAAACATTTTTATAAGCAATATGTTTCAAAAATGAAAGTGATTCTTAATGCATGCACATAAAGGATGCCGCTTCACACAGCCACAGCCATCATACTCATAACCATCATTCCTACCAGGTGTCCCTGGCACACATCCCAAAATCTGTAGTAAATAACAACATTAGCAGAATAAATGGAATGTTCTGTGCTGAGCAAGACTAATCAACTGATATTTAATATGTTGAAAACATGTGAGAAAGCCCAGGAACATTGGCCACAGAATGCTTTTGTCCAACTTAACATGTGAACATGTATTCCTTTCTTGGTATTCTGGAGCCTTCTGTTGAGCCATTTCCCAGGACATATCTGCTTACTAAGTCTCTAAGAAGGTGAAATTCACCCATTCCTGCATATCTTTGCTTCCTTTGTCTCTTTTCACCAGTTGCCCATCAGGTTTCCAAATTTCTCAAACAATGTAACCTGAAAAAAATGAATACTGAAAACATAATTATAATCTTCTATTATCTTCTGTGGTCTTCCAGATATTTTTTTTTGAAATAGCATAACTTTGGAGCCTTATCTTTTCTGGTGATTGTCAGGAACATTGATAGGTAAATAATGGCAGCATAGCAGAAGTAACTATAAATGAATGGAGCAGCAAAGGTGAGGACTAGGCACACAGTTGTGAGACACTGGAGAGGTGCCAGAGTGGCTAATTGAGGATGAAATACAGCAATATAACAGGGATCAGAAACTTGTCAAATAACAGTAGAAAAGGGGAAACAGGTCACTAGATCTTGACTTAAAGCAAAAGAAATTTGGATTTCGAAAAAGATAAATTATTTTATTTTAACTTTTTTCTCTGACAGAAGAGTGCTGTGAAACTGGTGGAAACTTAAAGCATATTAATTTAAAGTAGAGATGTCTTTGAAAAGGAGAAATTAGAATAGTGCTAATATTTTATTTTTGATTGGCAGTTTAAGTGAAGAACTTTCAATTTTGTTAACAGTATTTCACTGATTGCCTCCTCCCAAATGTTTTAAAGATTCTTGTTTAAAGAATGCCCTACAATTAGTATTTTAACATAATGGGTTTGTGATATCAAATGGCTGAGAAGAAATTTTCAGTAATAGCTAAATCTTGGAGCCAAAGGGATTATCTTCCAAACAAACACAAAACAGAAGTATACAGGAAGAAAAAACAAATAGAATAGGCATACTGGAGCTGCGGTGGGCTGGGGAACAGGCATATAGGAGCAGGAGTGGGCTAGGGTGGTTATTTGACATGGAAGTTGTAATGTAGGAGTACTCCATGCTAAAAGAGATGAGGAGCCAAAGGATGCTCATGCACAGGATACCAGGTTCTGCTTACCACTAATGGGGATATTTACAGATCCTCTCATAAAAACACAAGTGCATTCATTCATCAGTTTTTTGTTGAGCTATTACTGAAAGAGGAAAGCTAATAAACACTGAAAGTACTGCATTGACAACCATTACAGACCCTAGCATTCACATTTTGGAATTCAGGTGGCATAAGGAATAGTTAACTTTAACAGCCTTGGGAAATGACTGGAATTGCTGTTGGATGTCCATGTCCAGAATGGGAGAACAGAGTTAGGATAGCACAAAGCACTGAGATATTATTGCGGAGGATATAAACTTAAAACCCAGCATTGAAACCTGCATATTTATATTTAATGGTTTAGTTATTAATACTGATACTAATAAATACAAAGGGGGACTGTGCAGTATTAATAAGAACTGCACAATCCTGACTAACCTTGTGAGCTTATGAAACCCATAAACTTCTGAGTGGGTTCTAGGAAAGAAGTCATAGAAAGAAACTAAGATAACTGGACAATTAAAAAATATAAGGAGAGAAGCAACAATAGTGAAAGCAAAAATGACAGTACATGTATGTATCAAGATGGCCCAAACTATTATATATCAAGGATAGAATCTGGGGTCTAACAGTGGGGCATAAAGAGTCAAGTTTGTAGGAAAAAACCAGAATTGCCAAGAATGCCTATGTTCACTTTCTGCCTTTTGCCACTAGTTTAAGCAAAAAGAGTTTATATTAGCTAGCTTCTCCATGGAATTGGAGAAAAAAAATTACCTGTTTACATGAAGAATAAAATTATTATTATTATTATTATTATTATTATTATTATTATTATTATTATTATTACATTGTGACAGGGTTTCTCTGTGTAGCTGTGGCTGTCCTGGAATTTACTGTATAGACCAGGCTCATCTCAAACTCACAAAGATCCACCTGCCTCTGCCTCCTGATTGTTAATTAAATGTGTGTGCCACTACCACCGAGAGAAGAAGAAAAAATTAAGATAAATATTACTTAGAAATCATGGCAAACTAAATCTGAGTTTAGTATGGATTTAGTATGAAAACCAAATTTTATAAACATTTAAAAATAAGTCAATGAATAACTTATTCTGTGTATTTTTAATTAATTTTTTATTTAACTTAAAAATTATTTATTCTACATAACAATTCCAGTTTCCTCTTCCTCCTGTCCTCTCACCCTCCCCACCACCTCCCAATCCCTTTGCCACATCCACTCCTCAGAGAGATTGAGGCCTCCCATGGGGGATCGTCAATTCTGTCACATCATTTGGGAAAGAACCCAGGTCCTCCGTGCCCCCTGTATCTACGCTGAGAGAATAATTTAAGAAAAACATCTGCACCCTATGTCATAACAACTCCTTGCATTGAGTAAGGATTATTCTGGTGAAAGAATGAGAGAACCTTATTTATAGTGAGCGAATTATTTAAATGGTTACTATAGAAAATGTAAATATACATCTTACATATGTAATATCATAACTTCAGGTTTTGAATTCAAACTAAAACTCTCCTTCATTGTCACCTCTTGCATTGAGGTCATAGAGAACCAGTTGTATAATTTGCTGACTTACTTCACAGACATGAAAGCAGAAGATAAATTTTGATATTGAATATTACCTTTACTTTTGTAATTCTGTGGTTGGGCTAGAATAACCATGGCATTAAGAAAGATTGAAATACATTCTCCTAAACTTTTCATTAGCTAAGAGCACACACACACACACACACACAAACACACACACACACACACACACAAAGAGAGATGTGATCTTGTCATTTACAATAAAACCCAAATCAGAAAGCATCTGATTTCAATGCAAAATGGATATGTAGTCACAATTTTCAAAAAAGAAATAATAGAAAAAGTTTCATTTTTTCATATTTATTTCTATATACTCATCTTCATACTTAAAGAGATACCAACATTGCCAGAGTCTACCTTAGGCAGCACTGGATCTTAATTTTTTACCGTGAAACACTTCTCTAGTAATTCACTCAGACCTATTGTTTGATGTGTGCTTATCAGTGTGTGTGTGTGTGTGTGTGTGTGTGTGTGTGTGTGTGTGTGTGATCACAAACAGCAGTGATATTCTAAAAACTATTTTATTGTTTCTTTTTCTACCCAACTTTAAAAGGAAATTGAAAAAAAAACAGCATAAAACATAAAAATGTTGCTAATTTATAGATTTTCCATCAAGAATAAAAGGTTAGTGCAATTTAGTCATGTTTGGTTTGTTTTTCTTTCACTAAATTGCTATTAAATGTAATGTTGAACAAGAACTCAGAGGCTAAGTAAACTGCAACTCTCCCTCCAATTCTACCAGTATATAATCCTATGTAACTTTTTGATCAAAGTAAACAGAATTCTCAATAGATGTAAATGCTGAGCAATTCCCTTTCAAGATACAGCTCATAATACAAGGGGAATATGTCTAAATGTGGAAATACTTTTCTGTATAATACTATCCATAACTTCCATAAGAAACAGCAAAGCAAAATTAAGGAGCCTAATAAAAATACTTCCTCAAATATAAAAAACACACATAACACACAAATGCATCAAGAGGCGGACAGACAGGGAGAGAGCTCACAAAACTTATAACTTTTAATTCCAGTGAACTATTTTTTTCAATAGTAGGTGATGATACAATAATGGAAGTAAAAGTGGAAGGTGATTTATTGATTCAACCATGCAATGTTATGTACCTTTCTTTTAAAACCTTACACAGAAAAGTAAAATCTTGAGGAAAAGGCATAAATGCTGACCTTTGGATATTTTTGTGATTATTTCCATTTTATTGTTTTCATCTTCTCTTTTACATTGTCTTAGTGTCCAAGCTAACTTTAAATATTTGTGCTTTGTATATAAATAAGCTTTTCATATACCTAATTCATGTTGAAGTCTCATCTTTCATTATATATTTCCAATTTATCTATAGCTTAGGGTTTTAAATAAATTTATTCTTTGTTGTCTGTTAGTATAATTCACTATTGTAGATAATCACTAATGTACCAATAACATCTACTGTTACTATTATCCAATATTTTTTAAAATGTGTCCATCTCTAATTTTAAACAGTCCTTGTCTATGTAGTTTTTGTATTTACTTGTCTTAAGTATTTGTATATTCTTTAAAAACCATTTCTAACAATTAACCAGGACTATGAAGGGTATGCTTAAGCAATGTAATTTAATTAACTAGCAAGATCAGTGAAGTGGTAAATTAGCCTGCCGTAGATGAAATATTTGACATGTATCCTCAAAAGAGCAAAAGTTATTTCTTAAAAGGCACATCAGCTTAGCAGTGCCTCATGGAGTAGAATATGAAAGCCTGAAAGTCACTGCTATGCTTAATGTCAAGGTTGTCTTTTACAGGTTACATGTAATTCTCAGCTTGAAAAATATCACCAATGCAAACTGGTGCTGTTTCACTGTGCTACAGTTAGATTTAAATGATGACTCAAGGCTGCAAGTTTCATCAAAAAAACATACAGAAGTTACTGTAGTTTAATTAATATTTTAATTAAAGTGTATATCATTTGCCTTCAACCCATCCATGTCACTTTTCACATCTCCCTCTCAGATGGATGACATATATATATATATATATATATATATATATATATATATATATGTGTGTGTGTGTGTGTGTGTGTGTGTGTGTGTGTGTGTGTGTGTGTGTGTAAGTGTAAGTGTAAAACCTGCTGAGTCTGTGTTTACTGTTCAACCATATATGAATTCATTGTAAACCATTTGTGCTATACAACTCATTAGGGGGAATCATTCCTTGGAATTGCTAACTCTCCTCTCTCAGAAGTCATTAGTTGCATGTAGTTCTTTACCTAGGGATCCTCACACATTCACATTAGCTTGCCTACTGATACTGTCATTGTTATGATCTTGTCTAGCTAGTCATTTTTATGATGCATAATCTCTCAGAGATATCATGGTCCTCTGGCTCTTACACTCATTCTATTGCCTCTGGATGTTCCCTGAACCTTGGGTTTAGGTGCTGTTTTGAAGATGTATCAGTTGTGGCTGGATTCCAACATTCATTGATGTGTGTCTTGTATTCAGTGTGGTTTTCTGTAATGCTCTCCATTTTCTATAAGGAGAACATTCATTGATGAAGAAAAAGAACTAGAGTTATCTTCGGATATAAGAATATGTTTTAGAATATAGTTAGAATTATCTAGACTTTAATTATCAGATTCATAACTTCACTAAACCTATAAATTTCAATAGATTTCCAGTAAGAAGTTTTCTCTCCTGTTGAGCAGGCCTTAAATTAGGGATTTCTTGGTATGCTAGTCAGAGTTACTACACTTCCTTCACATCCCACTGTGGATGACTACTAATTGCTTATTTCCTTGACAGCTTGCATACTACCTAATGCTACTAGGAAAGCAAGACCACAGGAAGGAGACCTTCAGGTTAGATTAAATTCAAGTCTTCTGAGTCCTGTGTCCTAAGTGTGTGATGTCTTCAGCAACAGGGATTTACTTACCCTTAATCTCCAAAGGGGAACTAAGGGCATCAGCAATAGTCTATATTACTTTGGAAGCCCAACAACCAACAACCTGAACACAGATTTCTCATGCATATTATTAATGACCTATGTAGTGTAGATCATGGAAACCTAACTACTGTTAGTGAGGTATGGAGAATGGACAGACATACAGATACATGTACAGTAAAATTGGCATAAGGTAAGAGTCTGCTACCTTTTTAATTCAGCATCTCAACATGTTTACTAGGTACAACATAGGGAGGGAGTATCCCTAGTTTGTGTAGGAGGTCTCTGCAGTCTCAGGTTACAAACATCCAAGAAGTGGATGCTGTGGTTGCTAGTCTTTGTACACACTGGTTACCCACTCATTACCATTCATATTGGAACTTCCAAGGAATGTGTTGCCATGCATCTTGTCCCATATGTACAATGGCTTTGTCAATATGCAGAGGACCCAATGCCTGGGAGTCCTCAATATGACCATGTCCATGCCAACAATGCTCAGGATTTCATCTAGTCCATGTAAGTAGTATATGGCTCTGGTGGAGAGATGACCAGCCCAAGTGGTATAACTTCTTTTAAGATATGAAGATTTATAGACATCCATATATATATATATATATATATATATATATATATATATATATATATCATATATATATAGTATTATTTCCTGATAATGTAAAAATAATATGATTACTAGAAACCAGAATTTATTGATATGTTTAATGCAATGAACACTGATTCTTATAATGCAAGCAAGGACAATACATTTAATGTGGTTTTGTACACATTTATGATTTCTACTTAATGTCCTAAGCAATCATGAAACCCGTAGAGATGGGGCCAGGAGGTTTACCCTATATTCTGTTTTCATCTTATCTTTCCTACTTTTATTTTCTATTTTACCTCTTTTTTCTTTACTCTTTCTGAGTGTGCTCATTTTCATTCTCTCCCCTCCTCTCTCTTTCTTCACTTCTCTCCATATCCTCCTCCTTGCTTCTCTCTTGTTTCTTTCCCCTTTGTCTCTTCTCTCTGTCAATCTCCAAATTCTGTTAAAATTTTACTTCTTGAATCTCTAGCACTTTGAGTTTCCTTTTAAAGATCCTAGCAATATAAGACATTAATCTCCTTACTTACTCAACCTATGTTGAAAGATCAAGAATGCAAGGCACCAGAGGAACATCTGAAGCATGGGCGGGGAGAAGCAAAGTTCAGGTCTGAAACAATGAACAGGGCATAACAAGCAAATATGCCTTCCAGAACAAAATACACTTACTAATATAAGGTGATTCAACTGTTATGGAAGCACATTGGGAAATGATCTGAAGTTTGGGCAATTTATTCAGTGTATGTTTATAGTTCAGGCCAATCTTTGTTCATTATTTACTAGGTTTTTTATTTATGCTATGTAAAGAACTTATTTAAAGTACTTGAAACATTTAGTGTGCAAGTGTTTTTAATATCTCTCAACAATGAAGGAAAATGAAGAAATTGTCATTTACTGGTTAAGATATTTTGAGAATTAAAAACATCAAAGCACTCTTATATGAGAAAAGGGGTCAAGACCAGGCTACAGAAAACCACAGAGAAATCTGACCTGAACCAGAAGGAACTCATGGACCCTCAGACTGATACCAAGGAAACCAGCATATTACAGACTCAGATTCCCTGAACATAGGTCTCAGTTAGAAGGCCTGGGCAGTCTAAGAGACCTCTGACACTGGAACCTGGATGTATCCCTGGTGCATGAAAGGACTTTGGGAACACATTCCCATGGAGGGATACTCCCTTAGCCTAGAGTCAGGAAAGAGGGCCTAGACCCTACTCCAAATAACTTGACAGATTTTGATGATCTCTCCTGGAAGGCATCACCCTCCCTGTGTAGTGGGTAGGTTAGAATGGGGGGGTTTGAGTCATATGGGAGGGAGGGAGAGGGAACTGGGATCAATATATAAAATAATAAAAACATATATATGAGCTAATAGTCTTCCCTGTAATGTGCTAACTATGCTCCTGATAAAGAACTGACAGTGCTCCCTCTAAGGAGCTAACAAATATGATCCTCTTCTTGTGTTTTGTTTTAAAACATAAAGTCAGAAAATGGAGACTGTCATGAGGATAAAATGGCTAAGAATGATTGGGGTGGTATAGTACTCTGATTTGTTTTTGTTTTTTTCATTATAGAAGAAACATGCATGATGTCAAGGATCTGTTAGATCTGGAAGAAAATTTCAGATGATAAAAAGTTAATCCCCCCCTAAAAAAAAACCAACCATGAAAGCACAAGGAACAAAGAGACAGAGAAAGAATTCATTATCTTAGCTTCTAATGACACTCTAAAATGGGTTGAGCTGTCAGTTACACTGACCTCCATAGGCACAGGTGCTATACATCTCCAGTTTGTGACACAGTAGCTCCAATCATGAAGTATTGTGCCAGTACATGCCAAAGGCCTATTGACCATGGACAAAAACCACTGGAGCTTTGGCCAAAAATAAAGCTTTCTGTGTTTTAAGGTGATTATCTCAGTTGTCTTCCTAGGGTGACAGAAATCTGACTAACAACAGACAGATGAGTACATTTAACAAGAATCAAATGCCTAAATATGAGAATGTAAGACTTTTTATACATTCTGCCTTCCATTTTGCCTTTAGTTCATTTGCAAAGCTCAATGTCTGTTTTCTTCTAATTTATCACTACCATATCATTCCGAAAGTGATTTATCATATTTCCTCAGAACTAAACTCAAAATTAATAATCCAAATGCTTAGTCTAATTCAGTTTAAACAGCATAAAAATAAACCAGAATTTTAGTGCTCTACCATGATATCTGCAGAAGCACACATTTGAATTAATTTTAAGCTCATTGTAAAGGAAAACATTTTGCATAAAAACGTTTTCTATGAACTTCAAAGATATTTTGTCTTGCTAAAGTTTTTTTCCCCTGTCTAAATACTCTTATGCAAGTTAAATAAATTTTATGTGTTGCTTTGGCAAAATTTTCTGACTTTAAAAATAAAATTATATTGCAGTGACTGGAAGGACAGCTCAGCAGTTAAAGCACTGGTTGTTCTTTCAAGTGATACAGGTTAAATGCACAAAACCCACGTGGTAGCTCAAAACCCTCTATAACTTCAATTTCAAGGAAGTTAACCACTTCTCTTGGCATCTGAAGACACTGAACACACATGATGCACAGACATACAAGCAGGCAACATAATCATACACATAAAATAATTTCAAATTCTGCACTGTCTGTTTCTATTGATTGCAGTGTTATAATTAATATTAAATATTGATAACTCCACATTAAAGGCTATTACTCATTTAATTAGTATATGGGATACTATAGAAAATTTAAATTTACTCTAGACTGCTATAAACTAAATGTCTAAACCAAAAAAGAGCTAAGAATCAAGAGCTTAAATGCAGTAAATAAATGCTGCTCTTCTATTCTCTTTAAATGTTGTTAGGGATACTAGACTCTAGGTTTTTCTATAGTAAGTTGTTTTTTATAAATAAAATTGCTTGTTATTAGTTCTGCAACATGTTCAATTATTCCTGTTAATAATAATTTTAATGGAGTTGTATGATGCACAAATCACAACATTTTGAATTCTATATGAAAATAAAACACATACTTTTGTGAAGTATAAATAAAATAAGTCAAATAATTTATAGCACCATAAAAATTAGCTTCTAAGAAGATATGAGAACATAATAAATATGAGAAATACTTGTATGGGTTTTATTACATGATGAAAGTGAAAATAAACTCAAAACTTATACATTTTAAAGTATAACAATTCAAAGATTTACTTTGATTTGTGCATATACATATCAGTGCATATCTGTGTTAGTATATGCTATTTATATATACGGAGTCCCAAAGAGAACACTGGTCATCTGAAGGCATTTTTACAAAGAATTGTGAACTTACTGATCAGGATGCTGGGAACCATTCTAGGAATCTCTAGGAAAGCCAGAAGTGTTCTTAATGTCTATATTATCTTTCTACATTTTTCATGTATAAATACCCACTGTGTTGTTGACAATGACAAGACAGCCCGGGGTGTGAGGTCAGGGCCAGTGTGATAGGGAAAAGTTCAGAAATGATCTCCTATAATTGCAGTCCTTTGACATCCTTATACATTCATAACTTAACAGCTCAATAAAATGCTTTTACAATGTAATAACCTTAACTATTCTCTTGCTTTGTGATATATAACTGAATACTATGATTATTATGCAATGAAATTTAAATTGCTAGTTTGTTGTATTACAAAAGAATGGTTCAATATTTAAGCATGCTCTAGATTCATGCAAATCCTTGCATCACCATTTGATTAAAATTAATTCTGAGTCCACTAACACTGTAATAACATTTAATGTCAATCATTTAAAAATTCTTCCGTGTCATAAGGGAGAAAAGCTATTATCAAGCCTAAGAATTAGCAAGAGTGTCAGGCAAGTAAATAACCTGTCATATAACTGTTAATACTGATTAATATCCAAAGAACTATTCCTTTCATAAGTGAAAAAGGAATGTAAGGCTCAGTGATCCCACCAAACCCCCAGAGTTTTACAAGTAGCTTTCCCTTAGGCAGATCTTACTGACACCATCCTATGAATTACTTTAAATTGCTAGTTTTGTTATGAGTGTTCATTGCACACTGTTTTGCAATGACCAATAGCCATTTAACCATACAATGGCATAAGTCGTAAAGTATGAAATGGCAGAAAGAAAAGGAGAGAGGTAAAGAGGAGAAAGAATGGGAGGAATGAAGGACAGAAGTAAGAAAGGGAGGTAAGGAAGAAAGAACAAGGAAGGAAGAAAACAATGGAAGAAAAATATTTGAAAAGAAGATGAAATAAAGTCAGGGAGGGAGAGACTAGGAAAGAAGAAAGGATGAAAAAGGGGAGGGAGGAAGAAAGGATGAAACATGGAAGAAAGTGAATCTACAGGATGTGGAAAGATGAGATTGTGTGCCCTGAACTTAGGAGGCAGAAGCAGGACTGATGCCAGCCAGCATTACAAAGACTCAGGCTGTGAAAAACAAGGGCTTGAGAACTTGATTCAGCCACAAGGAACTTTCTTGGCTCTCAGAAGGCTCCAGCTTTGAGTCCTGGCCACAAAAAAAAAAAAAAAAAAAAAAAAAAAGGAAAGAAAGAAAGAAAGAAAGAAAGAAAAGATTTCCTGCCCTCAGAGAAGCTAGTTTTGTTATTGATTATAGAAGATGAGAGAACTAGGAACACTCAAGCCTGCACAGGATATCTCTCTCCATCAAATCCCTTCCTGTTGGCTTTAGGGAATGCTGCAGAAGAGGGAGAAGGATTGTAAAGGTCTGTGTGGACAGAAGACACTAAGGAAACAAGATCTGAAGCACTGGTGTCCATAAGAACTCACAGACTGTGTGGGAAGGGCCAGCATAGATCTTAGGCAGTTGGGACTTCAGTGCTGAGGGAAGACATAAGCCCCATCCCTACCCCTTACTTCAACAGATAACCACCACAAAGGAAACATTAGTTTTTGTTTTTTCAGAAGAATCTTTTTTAAAATGTATTTAATTTTATTATGTCATATTTTACATATAAATACCAGTTCCCTCTCCCTCCCATCCTCCCATACACCCTTTACCCTCCTCCCTATCCCATTCCCCATCCACTCCCCAGGGATGGTGTGGCCTTCCAGGAGAGACCATCAAAATCTGTCAAGTAATTTGGAGTAGGGTCCAGACCTTCCTCCTGCCTCTAGGCTAAAGGAATATCCCTCCATGGGGAATGTGCTCCCGAAATCCTTTCATGCACCAGGGATACGTTCTGGTTCCACTCTCACTAATGAAGAATGGATAAAGAAAATTTGATACATTTATACAATGGAATACTATTCAGCAGAGTTTTAATAGGGTATACAAACCACAGTTAAGGCAGGTACCCTGTCCAGTAGTAGATGACAAACTCAAAATCACATTGTTTTGTCTGAGGTTTTACTTCTTTTTATATAGATATTTTGATTATATATTATGGTTTCTGATTTTGTTTTCATGAGGTTCTATGTGTGTGAATGTGTGTGTTTCAGAGTTTGTATATGCTTCTTGTGCTTTTTATGACTCTTTTTGCTTCTTTTTTTGTTTCCTATTCTTGGTTTTTGTTTTAACTATTTTTATTGCTTCTATTTTTAGATGTCTGCCTGTATTCTAATGATATAAGAAATGAAAGGATGTAGATTTGGTTGTTTGGAGAATTAGGAAAGGTTTTGAGTGGAGCTGAGAAGGGGAAAATGTGGACAAAATCTATTGTGTGAAAAACATCTATTTTCAATAAAAACAAATAAAATGACAAAACAAGAATAGATGATAAGAAGATTACATTTCAGTACATTAATTTCTTTTCCCAAAACTGGCACAGACATAAACATGTACCTCCCAGCACAATTAAATACAGTGGTGCCAATCTTGACCAATGTGCTTTCAGAACAACAGCAGCAAAATAATGGGCTTGGGTCAGAAGTTTAACCATGAAAATACCTTTCTTCTTAAAGGTTATGATAGCCATCCATTGGGATGGTTTTTATATAGACTGCAGTGCACTTATGAGACAAAAATACTGTTTTATTACATACAGTAGACATGTTTTAAAGAAAACATGCATCACAAAAATAATTATCCAGGATAACACTGGAATTAATTCACAAGAGTGGAGGACAAGTGTGGGAGGATTGCTCTGGTAATTTTCCTCAAATATGAGGAAAACTAAGATTAACTTTTTAAAGCCAGTCATTCCAACTATCTTTAAATCTTTCCGATAGACTGAGGTTCAATAAACCTTGATTCATAAGATCCTTGTAGGAGTTGATGAAGGGAATTCAGAGCAAGGAGACAAAGTCTTGGGAGAGCAGCTCCACATTAACATGGCTTTCTTGCTCAGTTCAGGTACCATCATTTCCAAGTGTTTACGTACCAAAACTAAGTGCTACATAGTGCTTGGGAGAGAACTTAGGAAGCCAAATTGAGAGTTATTAAATTGTCACCATTATGTGGTTTCAAAGAAGCTCCTAAATACATGAAAATGACAGAGTAAAGAACAGACGGTTCCATTCCTAGCTAGAGAAGTAAATAGAAAGGAATGCTCAATAAAATTTCTAAGTGCTGCATTATCAATTTTAGGAAATGTGGATCTTGTTTTTCTCCAGAAAATACTCCATCCAGGGAAAAATTTATGTCTTGAGAATACCCCACAGGAATCATTGAATATTAGAAGGATATTTCTTAGCTTACCACCTGCAAATACTTTTAGCTCCTTGACACATTGAACTCATGATTTCCAACTTTGGCACTGACAGACAAATAGCTCATATTTCTCTTTAATTTTTTCAGTGTTTATTGATCATAAACATCCATTACTTTCCTGAGTGTGCTCACCTCTTCTCCCTTCCAGCTTAATGTCTTGCTTTTATTCTATTTTGAAAAACTCATATTTTCAAAAGCTTGACCTTCCATCTTGAGTAGGAGATTAGGTGAGCTATTTTTTCAACAATACCGAAGAAAGATAAAACATATTATATTATGTTACCTCTCAAGAAGAAAAACATACAATTATTACCTGGATATGATGATTCATGCCTGTGACCCTAATATTCAGCATGATGCACGTAAGAGTAACTTCAGATCCAAGTCCAGCCTTGCTTGTTTAATGAGTCCAGGCCCAGTGTGGGCTATAGAGTGAGACTTTGTTTCACCCACAACCCCAAATGTACATTTGTTCTGTTATAAATTGTTAGTAAATTTGCTAAAATTTTCCCATGATTATTTTTCATAATTACTTGAAGAATGAATATTTCTTAAAATATTTATAATCATGGATTTGACTCATTATCAGACTTTCATTAGAATATTAACTAAATCATAAATATTATAGGATTGATTTACAATCCATCAAATTCTTCAATTTGTAGCTTTGAAGAAGGTGGATTTACAAATTCAAATTCTGTAACTCACAGAAACAAATAAAAGTAAAACAACTATTCTGCAGAGTATTATTCCATTTTGTAAATGTGTCATATCTTCTTTATCCATTCTTCAGTTGAGGACCATCTAGGTTGCTTCCAGGTTCTTGCTATTACTAATAATGCTGCTATGAAAATAGTTGAGCACATATCTTTGTACAATGAATGTGGATCATTTTGGTCTATGCCTAAGAGGGGGAATTCCGGGTCCTGTGGTAGACTGATTCCAATTTTTCTGAGGAACTGCCATACTGATCTCCAAAATGGCTGTACGAGTTTGCACTTCGTCCAGCAGTGGAGGGGTGTTCCCCTTTCTCCACATCCTCTCCAGCTTAAGTTCTCAATGGTGTTTCTAATTTTAGCCATTCTGGCAGGAGTAAGATAGTATCTCCAAGTTGTTTTGATTTGCATTTCCCTGATAGTGAAGGATGTCGAGCACTTTCTTGAGTGTCTTTCAGCCTTTTTAATTTCCTCTATTGAGAGTTCTCTATTCAGTTCTCTACCCCATTTTTTAATAGGGTTATTTGGTGTTTAGGTGATTAGTTTCTTGAGTTCTTTGTATATTTTGGAGATCAGCCATCTGCCAGATGTAGGATTGGTGAAGATCTTTTCCCAGTCTGTGGGCTTCTGTTTTGTCTTGTCAACAGTGTACTTTGCCTTACAGAAGCTTCTCAGTTTGAGGAGGCCCCATCTATTAATTGTAGATCCCAGTGTCTGTGCTACTGGAGTTATGTTCAGGAAGCAGTCTCCTATACCAATTTGTTCAAGAGTACCTCCCACTTGCTCTTCTAAGAGGTTCACTGTGACTGGATTAATATTGAGGTCTTTGATCCATTTTGACTTAAGTTTTATGCAAGGCTATAGACATGGGTCTATCTGCAGACTTCTACACACTATTATCCAGATGTTCCAGAACCATTTGTTAAAGATGCTTTCCTCTTCCCATTATATACTTTTAGCTGCTTTGTCAAAAATTAGGTGTTCGTAGGTGTGTGGGTTTATATCAGGATTTTCTATTCTATTCCATTGGTCTACTTGTCTATTTTTGTGCCAATACCAGGCTGTTTTCAGGAATGTAGCTCTGTAGTAGAGCTTAAAGTTGGGATGGTGATGCCTCCTGAAGTTTCTTTATTTTACAGGGTTGTTTTGGCTATCCAGGGTTTTGTTTTTCCATATAATGTTGATCATTATCCTTTCAAGGTCATTGAAAAATTGTGCTGGTATTTTAATGGGATTCAATTGCATTGAATCTGTAGATTGCTTTTGGCAAGATTGCCATTTTTACAATGTTTATCCTACCTATCCAAGAGCATGGAAGATCTTTCCACTTTCTGGTATCTTCTTTAACTTCTTTCTTTAAAGACACAAAGTTCTTGCTATATAGGTCTTTAACTTGTTTGGTAAGTGTTAACCCAAGATACTTTATGTTGTTTGTGGCTATTGTAAAGGGTGATGTGTCTCTGATTTCTTTCTCAGCCCCTTTGTCTTCTGTATATAATAGCCGTACTGATTTATTTGAGTTTATCTTGTTTAGATTGCTGAAGGCATTTATCAGCTGTTGGAGTTCCCTGGTACAGTTTTTTTGTGTTGCTTATTTAAACTACCATATCATCTGCAAATAGAGAAAGTTTGACTTCTTCCTTTGCAATTTATATCCCCTTAATCTCCTTTTGTTGTCTTATTGCTTTAGCTATAACTTTAAGTACAATATTGAAGAGCTATGGAGTGGGCAGCCTTGTCTTGTTCCTAATTGTAGAGGAATCACCTTAAGCTTCTCTCCATTCAGTCAGGCAAGTGGATGGAACTTAAAGAAACCATCCTGAATGAGGTAACCCAGTCACCAAAAAAGGAACATGATTTGTACTCACTCATATATGGATCTTAGACATACAGCAAAGGATCACCAGCCTATAATTCAAACTGCTAGAGAAACTAGGATATAAGGAGTATTTTAAGTTTCCTTACAGAAGGGGAAAGGGACAAGATCTTCTTAGCATATGGGGAGTGGGGTGGGGCAGTGAGTAAAATAACTTTCATATAATTTTTAGAAACCAAGAAGGAATACTGATTTTAAATATATTTAATAACCTCCATGTACTATGTACACATATATACATATACATATGCATATATATATGTGTGTGTGTGTATGTGTGTGTGTGTGTGTGTGTGTGCCTTTTGCTTTATCCTTTCTGGTTTATCTATCAATTAGCTTCTATCCCAATTTTGTTGCTTATCATGGCAGTGTTGGATATGCTGTAGCAATAACACCTATGGCCCTTGGCATATGGACTCAAAATCATATTAAAACCTGTGTATACAAAGCCAATCAAATCTGTTGACAGTTTTCAGAGCAAGCTTATATGCTTAGTCCAGGCAGGTGCCTTATCTTTTACAGGATTCTCACTATCAAATAAAGTCCTACTTGTTTGGTCTCCAGCCTGCCTTGACTGTTGATTTTCTCCATTTGCCTCACAAATGACTAGAATAGGATAGGAGTCCTGCTTAAGAAACACAGATGCCTACAAGGGTTGTGCCTATTCTTATTGTAACTTTTTATGCCATGTTTGGTTGATATCTCTAAGGGGACTGCCCTTTTCTGAAGATAAACTAATAAAGAGCTGATCTAGGAAATAGCATTGTTTTATATGTGTATGGCTGGAGGTGGGCAGGGGAGGCAGGGAGCTGGGAATAGTGAAGGGAAACTGCAGTTGGATATATCATATAACAAAAGAAACTTAGGCAGAACCTTGCTGGCAAACATCTTTAATCCCAGCACTTGGGAGGCAGAGACAGGTTGATCTTTGTGAGTTCAAGGCCAGCCCATTCTACAGAGCTAGTTCCAGGACAGGTTCCCAAAAAATACAGAGAAACGCTGTCTCGAATCCTCACCCACTCCCCAAAAAAAAGCACAAATGATCCACAATATAAAGTGATGAAGAGAAGTTTTGACACAATTAAGACATATTTTTCAAAAGGTAAACATAGTTTTCTGAATTTCATGCTTTTATTACATTTCGTCTTCATTATCAGTTCATAAAATATTGCAAACCTGTTTATATCCATTTGTCTTTTTGTTCTAAACATAATGTTCCTAATAATGTTCCTATAAATGTATAACCTTAAGTATAACTGAACTATTAGTATCTTCAAAACCAGGAAGCTTGAAAAAAATGACAAATTTCAAAAACATACTCTAAGAATTTGTGTTATTCAGTGAAATTTGTGAATTTCAGTGTTTTAAGCAAATACCGAATGTACATCAACAAAGCATGAATGTTAGCAGTTTTAGAATGGGAGGAACACAAAAGTCATTTCATCGTCATCAACTTTTAGACCAGCACTCTGATTAAATTCTATATGTTAAAAGAGAGGGGGGAAACATGATTATCTCTGAAATTAGCTAATACTAAATCATTGTTGAATGTTCTCTCTGTACTTTTGAAGGTATTTAAGGAAGAACATGTTTACTACAGTATAATTTCTTTTTTCATTATTGTCATCAACTTACTGATGTCCTAAATATAGATTCAAAATTTGTAGTCACTTTTAGAAGTGACTACATGCCATGTAGTCCTCCCTATATGCCATGCCTTCAAGGCATTCATGAAGAAAAAAGGTATCATCTCAGAACCCTCCAGACCAAAGCTCTCAAACCAAGTCTTCAGCACAAACAAGATTTATTGTCCCAGAAGGGACATAAGACAGGGATAAGGATCAAAGACAGGAAATAGGAGAAGGAAACATGAGAAAGGAACAAGAGTGTGGGGACAGGTGTAATTGTCCTGGAGGACAAAGGCCTGCTTTTTGGATAGAGAGGAAACATGTAGCACATAGGAAAAAGACAGTTTATAAAGGTACAAGGGGAAACCATATGCTAGGATGAGATATTTAATTTTAATTGGGCACATTAATTAGGAATGTCAAATGGAGCTTTTGATTGCTAGATTCTAATGCTTTGGTGATAGACCATGGAAGTCAGCCTCAGGAGGAACAAGTGGCCAAATAAGGGAATAGACCTTGGGGGCTAGAATCAAGGATGTAATATGATGCTTTTTTTCAGGGTAGAGGGAATTATGGAAAAGGGCAAGGCCTACCACGACATACTTGAGTGTCCTAGTGTTCCTTAATCCCCATCTTCTGTTTTAATATTGGGTGGGTTGGGTTTGGGTAAGCAGACATTTTTTCTAACTGGCTCCTTTCTGCTGAAGTACTATTGCTATGAGGACCCAATGAAACTGGTCTGTTGGTCAAGACCAGGAAGAGCAGGTTATACCACCTGATGTCCTGGTCTTGAAGGCCACTGGAAACTTGAGGAGTGTAGTCTGTGAAACTGGACCTGGATATAGATTCCCAGGAAACATCTAGGGCTGGCACTGAAGTTGCTGAAACAGTCTGTAATTGGCTTGAAAACTGTTGGGACAGAAAAGTAAGGATTTAGAAAAATATTTTTTCTTGGCTATTTCTTTGAAACTGTTAGGTTCATGGTCCTGGTAGTTGAGGAGTCCCAAGACCTGGGAAAGAGGGGAAAAACCCTGAGGAAATGGGGAGAGATCCCAGAGAGATGGAGAGAGATCTCCCTCTTACAACAGGCAGGAAAAATTAGGCTGTTGGTTAAGAGGAATTAAGTGGAGTCTCTGAAAGCTTTGAGAGGAATTAAGAAATTTAGATCAACTACATGAGGTTAATTTGGGGAACAATTGTTATCTGAAAGCAGAATCTGATTTATGAGTCTTCTGTTGTATCAGTCATTTTGAGGGTACTTGATAGGTTCAGAAAATGAAACATTTTGGGAACATGTATGATTGGGTAGGTTTTTGTTAAGTGGTGAGAGAAATGTTCTACAGAAGATTTTTGAGATTGAAGAGAAGAGGTTGACAGAATCAGTCTTTGGCTTCCAAAATAAGAGAAGAGATCTTGGTGGCTAACTTCAGGCATGTAATTTAATAGTTTTTAGCAAGGGGGGGGATATTGGGGCGAAGGGCAAGGCCTGCCAGAGACACACATTTGAGGGGGCTCGTGCCCCTTCACCTCATGTTTCTTATTTTAATTCCTTTGTCTCTTTCTCTGATAAATTTTGTTATTAATTTTTACCTCAATAACTCTCATATACTCTCCTACCTTTCACCTTATTTTTTGTTTTCCGGCACCACACACACACTATCCTCCAAATCACTGCCATGGTACCTCATTTTATGCATATTGCTATCATTAAATAAATTCCCCTTCTTGTGGCACCTAATATTAAACAGATAAACCATTGCCTTTCTCTGGTTTTCAAATGTCTGTGATTCAATTTCTCTCATAAGGAAAATGGTTAGTTCCTTATTGCATGTGCAGTTTCAGAAACTACAAAGGAGCTGAACTTATAGGACAACCACATACTAGCTGCTGACCGACACCTGCTGCTTGAGCACAGTGGCTGGGGACTGCTGCCTGCTGCTTGGCAATGTTTGAATGCTTTCAAAAGCTTAATTTTGATAGATCGTGTGAGAATCCAACTTGGGCCAAAAATCTAATGCAAGTCTTACTCAGATACCAGAAAAAGGATGGGATGAGTGATATTTTTTTTTTTTTTTTGAGATGGGTGAATTTTATGTAACTAGAAAAAGGTGGACTAGAATTCTGGATTTTAAGTCCACTAAAGATTTAAAGTATTGTTTAACACTGATTACTTAAATGGACAAAATCTGTTATGTTTTCTTGCTTAATTAGGGTGAAAACTAAACTGTAATTTGTTTTTCAGTTTTACTGCATAACATTTGATTTTCAACATGATAAAGAATTTATTCTTTATTGATATATGTGTTGTTGCCTTTCTTCACTCTGTATTACTGATATTTTTTCTAATGTTCCATTAATTTAAACTATGTCGATCTTATTTATGTATGTACACTTTATATTTATCATTTTAATCACTTTTATTTTATATTAATTAAATATCCCGCACCCACCCTTTCTTCTCTTTCGCCCCCTTTTCTTTCTTATTCTGTATGTCATTCTATACCAATACCACAATGCTTGGGTTATTATTTTATTACTACTACTTTTCTCTTACATGATACTTTCCTCTATTTGCACAAAACAGCCCATAAATTCATATGCATGTATATATATATTTAATCTGTCTTTAGATTTTTTTATGTAACTCAGGCTGTCCTAGAATTTCCATTAAAGAACAGGTTGGCCTCACTTACAGAGATCACCCTTTTGCAGGAGGCTTTCTTTTGATTGCCAACCAGCTCTCATATAAAGGCTTTGACACTTAATTGTTATGAATGTTCAGCCTTAGTTTAGGTTTGTCTCATAATCTTGTATACCTTATATTAATCTGTTTCTCTTCATTGATGTTTCGCCTCAGGGCTTTTTTGCTCTTCTTTCATTCTGTATGCCTTCCTTCCCTGCTTCCTCTCTGTCTGTCTGGCAGCTGCCTGGCTGACTCCAGGCATCTCCCTCTATTTTTCCTTCATTCTCTTCTCTCACAAGTTTAGATTCCTCCTCCTAATAATTCTCTCTTTCCACCAGCCCCATCTATCCCTCTACCACCTAGCTATTAGCCATTCAGCATTTTCTTAGACTTTGGGAGTCCATTCCCCATGGAGAGATACTCTCTTAACCTAGAGACAAAAGAGAGGGTCTAGTCCTTTTACTCCAAATGACTTGACAGATTTTGATGTTTCCTCCTGGAAAGCACCTCCCTCCTTGTGGAGTGGTTTCCCAGCTATCAGACTCGGTGTCCATGAGCTCCCCCTTGTTCAGGTCAGCTGTCTCTACTTGTATCAAATTTAAATAAAATTTCAAAAAAATTAATCCAGGTAAATTAATTTTAGTTTTGTCTTTTTATTTTTGTTACTTTTATATTTTACTTTATTTAATTTCAACAATGTTATTTCCCCTCTTTCTCATTATTCAAAGGCAATTTCAATGGTTTCTTAATGTGATAGACACATGGACCCATGCTAAATTGTGAAAACTCCCTATGACTTCTGCTTCTATGCATATTCTGGACAACCCTACACATGACAGGCCTCTGGACAGTCCTGTACATAGCTGTACAGTCCCATACAAAACACTGGGCAGTCCTATAGACTGTAATTAAGACAGGCAGGGACAGTGGCTTTGGCAGATTATTTTATGGCCATTCAATTTATTTTATCTGTAGAGCTATGAGAGATTTGAGAAGAAGACATACAGGTGCATACAATATCAGCTTTTTCCTAATTAGAGTCATAGTGTGTAGGAATAAATTCAAAGGAACAAAATATTTGAGATTAAGCATACCAAATTAAAATTAGACTTTGAGCTGACTGCCATTTTGTAGCAAAAATAAAATCAAGTGAGAATTGAGTAGAGAAAATACATTGTCATGATCCTTGATTGAATCCTTTATCAAGTTAGAACATAAAACTGTGCCCATTGAGAATGGTAAGAACTTATATTAAAAGCCTCCTTATGACTCCTTTATAATAGATTTTTAAAAATCAATTTGCCACACTGAAGCTAATAGTCAAAACAATTCTAGAACCATTTCCATTAGGGAACATTTTGCAATTGCACTGTGAGCAAAAGAAAATTCTGTTACGAGACGTTTTTCACTGCCAGCCTGGTACCAGGGCCACATCAGCCTCCAATAACTCACAGAGATGCTGTATTATATATATAAAGCTGTTGACCTGTTACTAGCATTTCCTATTTGGTAACTCTGTCTTAAATATCAACCCATTTCTATTAATCTTATCTTACCAGAGAGAACGTCCAGACCTTTTCATCTCAAGTTCCTACATCTTGACTCTTCTGTACATCTCCAGAATCCTCCTTGTCTGCTAGTCCTGCCTATCTTGTCTTTCTATTTACCAATAGTGTTTTTTTTCATTAACAAATAAGAGTAACATATTTAGAGAATAACATCTACCATCAAAATGCATACTGTCTTTTGCAAGTCAATTCATTCAATTAGGGGAAAACACATCTGGCAGCACTTTTGTTTTAAAGTTACTTAAACCCCAAAGTTGTGGGACATAAATCCTTATTTGTAAGCTGCTGGTTTATGATATTTGCTTACAGCAATGAGACATCAGCATCTTCCAGGAGCAGCCAAAATGTAATTGGTTGTAATCCTTTCTTAGGATTCTAAATGGCATTGTGAGCATATACTTTCATATATGGGTATTCCCTCACATATCACTGGTGGCATGAGATGTAACAAACAGTGATCAGGACAGTGTGAAATTGTTACTAGAAATAATAGGAGCCTCCCTTCCATCTGACTAAGAAAACTGTATTGGAAATTACCTCACAATGACTCTGACTACTCTAAGATCAGACGTGTACTACTCTAAAGATAATTTTATAATGCAGTCCTTAAAAATTTTCTACCTCAACTGGCTGGTATTGGCACACAGCTTTAATATTAGCACTTTGGAGACAGAGGCAGGTAGGTCTCTGAATTTGAGGACAACCTGGTGTACAGAGCTAGTTCCAGGATAGCCAGGGCTACATAAAAAAACACTGTCTTGAAAACAAAATATATGCGTATGAGAAACTAGCCTTCAGAGGTTAATAGGAAACAAACATTTATAGTATGTAAGTTTGGTAACATTCAATATTCCCAAATCATCCACCCTCAGTGTTATTTAATATCAATTGTATTTTTATACAATTCCATTGTATTTCCTCTACTTTATTTAGCCTTTTTTCCCTTTTCACTGTGTAAATTCGCTTTCTGGACAGGAGCTTGGAAGTTATTAGAAGGATAAATGCCCATTAAGAATCTACTAGACCTTCCAGTTAAGAATTTTATCTCAAAAATTATGAGTTCCAGGAATTAAATTATAGTCATTAGCAAATTGCAATATTATTTGTGGAAGGTGGGATTTCCACAACCCCTTAAATAATTAACCCTTGCTTACCTATTGAAAGGCTGGCTTTTCCTTTTAATGTAGGGTGTATGTTCAGCTAGCAGAGATAAATGGAAACTTTCTAAAATAATCCAAATGGGAAAATTAAGTTCACAAGTTTTCAATTGCAAGCACACCCTAAAATATAGCAGAACAATTAATAGTGTAGATATATTTTAATGGCGGGGGCTGAGAAAGATATCCTCATATGTAGAAGATGGAATTTAGATGAGTTTCCTGAGGGAAAACTTTAGATTTCTGCATTCAGGGTAGGTAATTTCCAGCAGAAGCTCAGTATCTTTTTGCAATCAACCTTAACTGACAAACATTAGCAGCACAATGCTTTCAACATGGTGAGAGGGAATTAAACACACATCAACTGATATCAAGAGATGAATGAGCTAGTGCAAATTCAACCTGAAAAAAATTTTCTCATATTTTTTATGTATTAAAAATGAAAAAGCAAAAGAAGAACTTAACCTACTCTCTTGATAATTCCTATAAAATAAATTAAACAATGATTGCCTCTCCTGTTTCTAAATGCGGTTATATATTTTACAGCAGTTTGAATAAGACAGAGTTACAGATTATCAACAATGGGATTTATTGAGATATAAGCTGTCACACTTGAGAGCAATTTTTCAAAATTTGTGCACAACACAACACATCTAATTATAACTATAATCTGCCTACTGGGGTCACTATAAAAATAACTTTATGCTATCAATATAGTCTTTAGAAGTCTTAATTAAGATATGATGAAAGGAGACATCATAATCAGAGAATGTGAAGTGTAGAATCTGCACAAAAGTGGGTGCTTTGGGGTTTCATAAATTAAGCACCCATGAAGTTCCTGCAAACAATTCAAGAGAGAGCTTTCAGTGACTAATTTGGTAACTAGTAGCCTTGGCATTCTGCCTGTACTTACTAGTATATCATTTTATTGATGTAACCCCAATCCCAAATATTTTACACATTTTAAATTAAATATCTCCCAGCTAATTTTAGCAAAATGGTCATTTTCTCTAGTTATTATGAGTTTATATGTACAGAAGTGAAGGAATGAGGTGTAATATATATCTGATTTTCTTTGTCCCTCTCTTCTGAAAACTTTCTGGATGGATAATAATATAGAAAACTACTTTCAATGTTGAATCTGTTTTCAAGTTAAGGATCTAATTTCTAGGTTTTTGAACCATTATTTTTAGAGAGTTTCCACTATTTGAGAGTTGTGATAGCTCTCCTCTTTTCCTCCCATCCTCTCTCTCTCTGACTCTTCCTCTCCCTCTCTTCCTCTCTCTTCCTCTCTCTCTCTGACTCTTCCTCTCCCTCTCTTCCTCTCTCTTCCTCTCTCTCTCTCTCTCTCTCTCTCTCTCTCTCTCTCTCTCTCTCTCTCTCTCTGTATCTGTCTCCTCTGTGTGTGATTTAAGAAACATCTACACTCTTGAGAAAGTGTGTTTTGGCTAAATATATTAAGAAACTATGTTCCAGACTTCTAATTGTTTGTAAGCAGTGGGTTTCTTTGTGCTCACTGAATTGTATAAAGCCAAATTGCATCCAATTTCAATGGCTTTGAAATAAACAGGGTACTTCTAGAAAGTGGTAATTCCAGAAAAAAAAATGATCATCTTTACCTGAGACCTTGGAGGCTTATTTCTATTCATAATTCTGTCATTATGTGGCAGAGAACCTATTGGTTTTGCCAATAGCTCAGTCTCAATTTGGTTAGTTTTCTTCGTTTTAGACCCAGATAGTTTAGATCGTTGCAGTAGCTATTACCCTTGACAACTAAAAACCAAAAACAATAAAACAAATCTGTGTTTCAGGTATGCATAACACAGCTGTTGATGCAAATGTTAGTTTGACACAACATGAAAGAGTTCCTTATCACTATGATTTGTCTGTAACTTATCAGTTACTTGATAAAAGGGAAAGAGGTTTTGTAAGAAACTGTAATTTTATTATGTCTTTTATTACAAAAGCCTTAGTAACTATTTCTTAACATGTTTATTTTCTCTTAGAAAATGTGTGGTTCAAAGTAAAACCTGAATTGTTTGGGATTATTTAATATTACAGCTATCAAACCACTTAGCCACCTTACTACCTTAATTGTACCTTTTGACTCTCTACTATGCATCAGTTTTACTCAATGACTTGACTTTGTCTTATTTTTAATTTTTGCATGTTTTCTAATTAAGTTTTTAGAATTTTGGAGTTATTAAATTTGTGGACATGTTAAACATATTGAGAAAAAATAACATTTTTTTATAGAATAAACCTATTCATATCTTTCCTAAAAACACATATTAAAAAGATTATTCAAAATTAGAACTTTGTCTGTACATCCAGTTTTTAATGTGATTTTTTATGGTAAACTTTGTTGCTAATTTATTTTTAACAATGAAATATCTTTATTGCAAAGGCTGACATACATCACTAACTTCATATTCTTCTAATAAATAATAAAACTTCTTTTAATTCAATTTACCTGTCTTTGTGTTAATAAGTATGTTGGAATAAACAAACTGTATCAGCAATAAAAATTTTAGATAATAAACCTATCCCTAACCCACATCCAAACCCTAAGCCAAAAAGAAGATAAAGTCAAGCTGTCGGCCAATCACTTTTCTGCATAGCATTGTATAAATCCTCTACGAAGTACCAATAAGCCAAAACTAATATTCCATGAGAAAAACAACACTCACCTACAAGGTCTACAAAGCATCTCATAATGAATCCCTTTAAGTTATCATTGCATCACCAGCCTAGAAACAGAGAAACATGACCCACGCCAATTTTCAAAAATTGTATTAGTTTATTATTTTAAAAACTGTATGTAGCTTTAATAAAGATGATCTTCACTAATTTGACATGCTCAGTCTAAAGGCTCTGTACTTCTAATACTTACCAAACAGTAAGAATTTATATATTGGCTGCTAAAGAGGGGAAATAAGATGAGCATGTCCTCTCATAGCACAGACTATGTACTCTATAGAAAATCTTTGCTCTTCCATTAACACAAGAAAAGTTTGTTGGTGTAAAAGGAAGAAACAGGACTTTTATTTCCATTGGTGGTTATCTTTGTAGAAGATATCAAAGACTCATTACCTCAAAGGTGGTTAAAAATAATAGATCTAAAATATTGCAGGATGTATCATTAACCTGCACAAGTCATTCACTGTCTAATAGATCAGCAATAAACACCTAGTATTTTCAATGTATAAACATTAAATTATCACTCAAAATAAAATTAAATAGGCTTAGATCTAATAAGCTATGCATATACACATATCTATGAATAGGAGAGTATAAAACAGTAAGAAAAAATAAAGGATTTTACTAAAAAGAGAAGCAATATTTTTGTAGGCAGCCACCCGCAGGACGCCATTACAAGATGGCGAACTTCCTCTTTCTTGTATACCTTATTTGGGCATACGCCAGCTTGGCGGCTGCACTCCAGCGCACCTGCTCATTCCCTAGCCAATCCTGTGGCTCCAACACTGAGGCGAGGTCTTTTGAGCCTATGAGACCGTGACCCGTTGCCTATTAGGATATATAAGCAGCTGTCCCTTCCTGCCCGGGGCCCCTCACTTTCAGCTCTCCCTTCAACCAAGAAGCGCTCCAATAAAGTGTGATCTGAGAAGAATCCTCCTGTGGTTGCCGTCTTTCCTGCAGGTCAGGCTTGGCACGCCACAATTTTTAAATGGGAATTACTTTCAACTTCATGTATGAATTCATCAAAATCCTTCAGAGGTATTTTATAGATAATGACAAGATTATTATAAAGTAGACTCAAAATTAAAAAGTTGAAGAGTGCAATTAAAATAGGGAAAGGAGTGTAAATAATGCAATAATGGAGACAGCGATGAAGGAAAACATCAGTGAGACAGACTATCCAGATTCTAGAGCCTGTATGCTTGTATTCCTCCCAAGTTGCTGAAATGGTCATATCTTTATCCAAAATGATGATATTTAGAAGTAATTATACAATGGCTAAGTGCCCCTATAAAAAGATACCCAAGAAAATAACTTAATGGGTAGCATGCTTGCATCAAATCATGAGGACCTGAGTTTGGATACCCAGCACCCACATAAAAATCTAGGCCTATTGGCCTGTCTGTTTGATCTTAGCTTTAGGAAGGTGGAAATAGAAAGATGCTTGGAGATTCCTGGAAAGCTGGTCTTTCTGAATATGGGAATTTTTAATTTATTTTTTTGCTGCAAAATACTTTGATTTGAAAGTGTATAGCAAGTCTTGACATAGATACAACTGTGTGTGTATGTGTGTGTGTGTGTGTGTGTGTGTGTGTGTGAGAGAGAGAGAGAGAGAGAGAGAGAGAGAGAGAGAGAGAGAGAGAGAGAGAGAGAGTGTGTATGTGTGCCTGTGCTGCCAACATGTATGTCTATACAGGACATGTATGACTGGGGCCCACAAAGGCCAGAAAGGGTGTCTCAGACTCTGGAACCAGAGTTACAGACAGTGTGAGCCACCATATGGATGCTGGGATTCAATACAAATCCTCTGGAAGATGGCCATAATCTTTTAACAGGCAAGCAATCACTTCAGTCCCCATGTAGAAAACAAAGAAATCTAAACTATCACATTGACCATAAACTGTATAAAGGTGATTAAGTGCTTACAATTGAAATTCTTATAGCTGGCACTAGAAAGATGGCTCAGCAATCAAAGGTGATTATTGCTCTTGCAAAGGACCCAGGTTTGATTTCCAGTGTCCATATGAAACAGCTGGGAATTTTAAATTGAAAGACCCTTTCTCAATAAATAAAATAAAATAAAAGGATATCAATAGATAAGATATCCCTACATAAACCTCTGATCTCCACATGATACACACAAACACACACACACACACACACACACACACACACACATGCACGCACACACATACATACCACTCATGTCCACCCATATACACACTGACACACACAAAGCTGTAATCCTTTGAACTGAGATGTTTACAGGAACGTGTCAGTTACATTAATACTGTGATAAGTGCTTCCAAGAACCAAATTAAGGGAGAAAAGTTTATTTTGGATTATGGTTTCATAGGTTCTAGTTCATCATAGCAGAGAAGCTATCATGGTTGGAAGCCATATTTCATTACTGCAGGAACATGTAGTAGTTTTTATTTATCTTTTTTTTAACTATTGCAGAGAGTTAAACTAGAGTCAGTAGCCAGAACATAAGGTACAAAGAACACTCCTAATGAGAAACATCCACCCTCTAGCCTTCAATTTTATAATAGTTCTACATTGCTCAAATAGAATCACCATTGGAAAACAAGTATTCAAAACATCAACACATAGGGTATGTTTTAGATTCATCACATAACAAGAGCATGTTTGGGGTGCTTATGTTAAAGCTACTATAAATATTTAAATAAAACTATAGAACCTGATAGCAGACAAAATAGATTGACCTGTAAAACAACAACTCAGCTGACAACTAGACTTTATCCAAGTAAGAGTGTGTCACATTGCTGCTCTACAGTGATGTTAATAAATTTATGTTGGTCTACACTACTAATTAATTTGTTAAAGCATCAAGAGGAAAGTAATACAGTCATGGACAATGAGATCATATTGTTGAAATGCAAATGAACAGAGAAAAGGTTAAAATGATCAATTTGATAATGGCTGAGAATTGGAGACATCATTATACCATTCTAGCTTAGTATAAAATAGCTATCTGTAGAGAATATTATAGATATAAGAATGTATATGTGTTAGAGTGTATCTATGTATCTAGGGACTCTCAGATTGAGAGGAAGCAATGGCAATTCAAGAGCATTGAAGAGACTGGTACCAGAATTTGCAGTTGAATGGACTAGGTTAGCTATTTCTGTGGGTTTTTTCAACATGGTCTTGACTCCTTTGCTCATTACTACAACCTGGATTCAGTTCAGTTCTTAGCTGTGAGTCAGCTACTAGATAATGGCATTTAAGGTAGTAATCAATCTCATTATAAAGGAAGGGCATTTAACATTTCCACTCCACTATTGCTTAGATTCTTAGTTGGGTTCACACTTGTGTAATTTTGTGTAATGTGAGAATGGGGCCATGTTACAGAAACTAACTGTACAAATACCTCAGTGAAATGCATTCTACAAACAAACCACTGTATTAGTATAAAGAAGTCAAGGTTCTCAAATAAAAGGCAAGTTTGGCAAGCTATCATAATGATGAGGTATCTAAGGAAACATGATTTGAAATAATAGGAGAAAAGTAACCATCTATCTTCTGCAAGTATGAATCCTGAAGTACAAATGACTGCCATGTCAAGATACTTCCATTGGTGTAATAATGACATGTTTTTGAAGGAATAATATGCTTTGTAATTGGACTAAAGGCCACTTCATAATATGAAAACCATACATGGTACCATTTTCTGTGTCAAGGACCTACAGTTAAATAAGTTACATGCCCTATTTTAAAATCTATTTCTATTATGTCAAATGGATATACCTTTACTTTACTCCTAATGATTCAATGCTATATCCATAGGTTAGAATATCTCTCAACCTCCATCAGAGAAACTTCCTCCTGTAGTCATGAATGATTAACACTGAAACCCACAACTGGTAAACCTACAAAGAATAGGAGAATGGCAAGTGATTAGCCCTAAGTGGAACCTCTTCCTTCTAAGGTTCAGAAAACATTGCAGACAAGGTGATGGAAAGATTTTAAGAGCCAGAGTCAATGAATAGTTACAAGGAAAATAATGGTCTCCAGATACCTTAGGGCAGTTACACATATAAACTCACAGTGATTGTGACAGAATGCAAAAGACCTATAAGATCTATATAAGTTTAAGCCACAAAAGATTCCAGTAAGCCGTTGTTAATTGTTAGACATTGGAAGTCAGTTTTCTTTCTTTTTTTAATATTTTAAAAATATATTCACTCATGCAATATATCCTCACAGAAGTTTTCCATCCATCCTATTCTCTATCACTCCAAGTCTACATACACACACACACACACACACACACACACACACACACACACACACACATCTTCCCTCAACCCCAGATCCATTCCTCTTCTCTTTCTCTTCAAAAACAGAACAGTCCTCCCAGGAATATCAACTTAACATAGCATGGCAAGTTCCACTAAGACTAGACACAAATCTTTATATTAAGGCTGGGCCAGATAATCCAGTAGAAGTAAAAAGAGACCCAATAACAGGTAAGAGAGTAAGAGACATCTCCAACACCCAATATTATAAGTCCCTCAATATCACCAAGATACACAATCATAAGAAATACACAGAGTTCCTATTACAAGTCTATGCAAGATCCATGATTGTTTCTTCAACCTTGTGATTTTTATGGCCCTGATTATTTAATTCTTGTGTGACTGATGTACACCACCTATTGGCTCCATATCCAAGAGGATTTGAGCAACAAAAATTGTTATTAGTAGCTTTTAGAAAACTTAGAAGTGAAGCTGAGTGGAGAGAAATGTGAAGGCCAATTTGGAAGGAGTTAGGAAGTAAAGATACAATCCAAATACACTGCATAAAACTCCCAAATAATTATTAAAATATTTCAACCTGTGATGTTTTATTCTGAATCATGATCCTGGAATAAAAGCAAATGCCATCTTAAATAGGAAGAAGGGAATAGTAGAGGGCAGGGAACTAAGTTAGGAATATATTGTATGAAAGAAGAATGAGTAAATAACCTGGACAAAATAAGAGCATAAAAAAATCTGAATGGTTGCACACTTCAGATAACATAAGATGAACAGTTTGCTTGCCAAAATGAATGCATTAAAATGTAAGAATTTAATTATTAAATTTCAATAATGGTTTTTATAGAAATTCATTATATATGATCCACAATAATTCCTTAATTATAAAACTGTTTTGAAATCACTTAAATATCTGTCAGTGAACACAAACCCATGAAAGAAAAAAGAAATTTTCCCTCTGGTCAGTGGAAAAATGAATGAGTCTCTCATATATATAATTTAAATTTGAAAACATGTCAAACCCAGTTCCCTCACACTCCCCACCTCTTATAATCCCACCCCATCCCCTTCCTGCTCCCCAGGGAGGGAAATGCCTTCCATGGGAGTCTTCAAAGTCTGTCATATCATTGGGAGCACTGCCTAGGCCCCTCCCCATGTGTCTAGGCTGAGAGTATATTCCTCTATGTGGAATAGAGGAGGGAAGAGGTGGGCATGAGGGAGCAAGAAGATTGAGTCAGAGAAAGAGAGGAGAATAAGAAAAGATATACCATAGTAGAGAGAGCCATTATAGGTTTAAAGAGAATTTAGCACTAGGGAAAGGTCCAGAGATCTACAAGCATGACCCCAACTAACAATCTAAGCAATAGTGAAGAGGCTACCTTAAATATCCTTCTCTGATAATGAGATGTATGATTACCTTATATGCCATCCTAGAGCCTTCACATAGTAGCTGATGGAAACAGAAACAGACATCCACAGCTAAGTAATAAGCTGAACTCCTGGGATCCAGTTGCAGAGAGGGAGGAGTGATGAACAAAGGGATCAAGAACAGGCTGTACAAACCCACAATATCAGCTGATCTCAACAAGGGCGAGTTAATGGACTCTAGTCTGATAGCCGGGAAACCAGCATATGACAGACCCTGAACCCCTGAATGTGGTTTTTAGTTAAGAGAACTGGGAAATCTATGGGGCCTCTTCATGTTTTCAAATAGAAAAAACAAAATGGCAAACATGATTTTATTTTGTTCTTAGGTGATGAATTAATGGATAATTCTACAAGGGTGCTCTAAGGCAATATGTTTCATATTTCCAAATTTAGTGTTTCAAAAGAGATTTAACTATGTTTATTTGTTAAACCATATAAACTACAAAGTTGTCAGGAGGCATGAGAGATATAGCAGGTGATAACTTGTGTTCAACAGACTGACCTACAAGATGAGAAATTCTCTAATAGATATTCCACCTAGAAAGCTGTGTAAACGAGTTGCCCCTGTCTGTAATATCTCTTATGAGAAACTTCATTTCTCCACTAAGAATGTCATTTCTTCACTAAGAATGTAATTTCTACTCTAAGAATAGCTTTCGGTGTTGTTACGAGCAGGGGCGCCATCTGTAGCATGTCTGTTTTCCGCCAGCCCGCCCACCGTTGGTCCGGTCCCATAGCAGCGCCAGCCCCAAATAACACACTGAGACTCTGAATTTGATATAAGGCTGTTGGCCAGTTACTATCATTGCTTATGGGCTCTGTCTTAATGATTAACCCATTTCTACTATTCTAAGTATTACCATGTGGCTCATCTTACCAGAGAGCAGCGGGCTGAATCTTCTCTCTTCAGGCTCTACATGCTGACTCCTCCTTACTATTTCCTCTTTCCTCCTGGTCTCCTAGCCCCACCTATCTTGCTTTCCCATTGGCCACAGTGCTTTATTCATGAACCAGTATAAGAAAAATATTTTCAGAATAACATCTCCCATCAGGGTGTTGTCCTACTGTTTGTGAAAAATTTTTAATTTTTAATTTGATTGTATAATTTTGATATATATTGGGAAATGCTTCATGACTAGATACATTTGTTCCACAAAGACCCCAAACTCTTAAAATCGAGCCTTGTTCTTTTACTCAAACTAACTGCACAAAATTTGCTCACTTTTTATCTCAAACCAAGTTCAAACTAGACTAAAGGATTTTTGTAAATAGTTCATAAGTTTAAAACCTTACAGCTATGTGCAAAGTCATACACAGATTCCAACAAAGGTTACTAAGGAAATTATGTCAATTCTTGACTTGCCAGAGTGTTAATAAAAGACATGTGTCTCAAAGTCATGGTAGGGGAACTCTGCCCCCCTACCACTCTGATCTGGTCCAGGTCTCATCAATATAACCTTGGACCATTATGTTGCTATGGCAATAGCTCAATTCCTTATCACTTATCCTAGTAATGTGCTTTTGAACATTGACAAAAAACTCTAGCAATTTTTTTTATCACTTCAAGGCTAAGGGAGAAGAGTTTTTAGAAAACAATAGAAGAATCAAGGAGAAGTTAGGAGGAATTAGTAGTAGAACAGGAGGAGAATCAGAATGGAAGCTGAACAAAAAAGAAAGCAATACAGAAAAAGTATGTAGTGGAGAATTAATTTCACCCTCAGATCTTTCTAGTCCCCTAAGCTTGTCATACCTTTCTTTCTGGACCCGGAGAGGGTTTTGAGGCTGGTACTCCATAGCCCTCATTACAAAATGTTGAAGAAACTCAGTACATTCTTTAAATGTAAGCATCATAAATACTTCATAATTCATCCAGGAATCAAGTCTGGTATTTAAATTTATATCTATCCATACTAGTGAAGAAATCTAACATATATTTCCTAAAGTCAGGTAACCAAGTTGCTCAGTAACAGTAATAGTTTGTGTTTCAAAATCTACTTTGTGGGTGTTACTGTATTATATAATAAATATTGTGGTTTATTTCTTGATGGTTTTATTTCTAGTTGGATTCCTTTATTCAATTCCCAGTTTATGAGATTTTAATTTGGGCAAATTGATAAAATTGCCTTAAAATCTTTGCTTTCTTATAGCACCATCTTTTTTTTTACTGTCTACTTTTTCTCCTAATTATATATTCTCCTTATTATATATTACATTTGCCTGATTTGCTGTCTTAGCAAGTTTTATTTGTAATCTTTTTGAGTACTTTTATTTATATTCTGTTATTCCCTATAGTTTCAGGATAAGCTTAGATCTTAGAAATAATTCATTTACTGGTCAATCCTACACTTTTGGCAACACAATAAATGGAATCATCCATTCCAATAATACAATGATTTTTACAAAGAGGAAACAGCATAAAAAACAGCATGAAAACTACAATGCTCATAAATTTCTGAAGACATTAAATGCTTTGACACTTCAAAATTATGTTGCTATTGTCTAGCATCCCACCCACCTCACATTTCCCTTTCCCTGCAACTACCAACATACTATATGCATACAGTTCACTCTATGGCACCCTAATTTCATTATTTATAAAGGACATGGGATTTTTAGAACCTATTTTTCTTCAGTGCATTATTTGGACCCAGTGGGGTTTGAATGAATAAAAAAGCCAAAGAGAAAAACATTTCTAAAGATATTTTATACTAAGCTCCCAGCAGCTCTTTCTTTCCTTTTATTTAGAAATTGTTTCAAGTACCACTGAAAACATATCTGCAGCTACAGGGGTGCCTTCAATTTTACAAAAATGACAGAGAGGCAATTCCCAATTGATTTGGATTATTCAAATTAGCCCATAAATCAAAATCCTTCACAATGAGTTCAGGAATTTATTCTATGATTTATTTTGCAGCCAGTGTATCATATTTCTAATTAAGTTTTTCTTAGATTAATGCTAAGTGACTTCACCCTTCCTGAGAACTCTCTCACCAGTCAGGCATTTCAGCTGAGAGAAAAAGAAAGGTGACATAAACCTTACAGTACCTTTTTTCATAAACAACCAAATAGAATGTTTGTAAATGTTAACGATTGAACTATTTTTTCAGATCTTTGTTTAAAAATGTTCAGTGTTCCAAGAACTATTATCTTGTGTTTATGTAATTGAAGTGAATACAGTAAATTCAATGGATGCCCACTCTTCTTTCAGAAAGGGAAGAAACCACTTCTCCCTGATACCTGACAAATTTTAAGAGAAGTTCTTAAGAACAAAAACATCATATCTTCTTTTGAGGATAGGGGCCTTCAATGGGATAACCCTATTTTTTTCTAACTTAAAAAAAATTCTTAAACATCAACAGCTATGAAAATGACTTCAACCTTGTCAAAATTCTCCATAAAGTTAGAGTTTTGGTAAAGGTTTTGGGATCTTAGTACTTCAGTGCCGTGATAAAGGCCCAAGCATTGAACAAAGTGTGAAATGGAGGAATATGCAGGAACCGTCTCTTTTCAACTGATAATGACTCTTATCTAAGCAATAATATGTAACTACCTTTATTTCAACCAATTGGTAGAAAAATTGCTAATGAATATTTAAACTTTAAATATAAAATTAAAACTCTCCTGGGTGTTAGTTAGGAGACCTGGGCAGTCTATGGGGTCTCTGGTAGTGAAAGAGTATTTATCCCTAGTGTATAAACAGGGAGCCCATTCCCCTTAGAGGGATACTCTCAGCCTAGACACATGAAGGAGGGCCTCCTAGGCCCTCCTCCAAATGATGTGACAGACTTCACTGATCCCTAATAGAAGGCCTCACCCTTTCTGTGGAGTAGAAGAGAGATGGTATGGGGATCGATGGTGGGCATTGGAGGATGGGAGGGAGAGGGAACTGAAGTTAATAAATAAGATTGCTTCTAATTTAAACACAAAAGTTAAATTTTCTCCTTTTTTATTTGGCTGATAAAATTAATAGTGACCCAAATAACTTCCACAATTTTCAAAGGACTGTTTTCCCACTGAATTCAGGATATATCTTATCTATTTACTATTGTGGAGTAAAAGAAGAAAAAATAAGTAGTCTGTGGTAAACAGAATCTAAGAGAGATCAAAACAAATTTTCTAAAATCTAACCCCATAGAGATTTCCTATCTCCGTTCATAGTGCTAATTAGAATTATTACTTTGCCCTTCCAATATGGTCATAAATATCTTCTTTAAGACACATGATAAAGTTAACCAAGTAAGCCATGACATAATGTAAGAGTTCCAGAAAACCTGAAGTTCCTAGCTACACCTTTTCCGATAGAGAACCTACTAGAAAATTGCTGGTGATTATTTTTCTACATTCATTTGACTTCTAATTTCATGAGGTCATTTATTTTAACAGCTGAGTTATACTCCATTATACAAATGTACCATCTTTTCTTAATCTATTCTTCAGGTAAGGGGCATCTAGGTTGTTTTCCTGTTCTGGCTATTAAGAATACGGTTGTCATGGTCATAGCTAAGCAAGTGTCTTTGTGGTATGATTGAACATCCTTTGGGTATATGACCAAGAGTGGTATAGCTGAGAATAGGGTAGATCAATTCCCAATTTTCTGAGAAAATGCCATATTGATTTCCAAAATAGCTGTACTTTTGCACTCCCTCCAGAAATGGAGGAGTGTTCACTTTGTTTCACATCCTCTCCAGCATATACTTTCACTTGTGTTTTTGATCACAGCAATTCTGAAAGGTGTAACATGGCATATCAGAATTGCATTGATTTGCATTTCTCTCATGGCTAAGGATGGAGAACATTTCTCTAAGTGTTTCTCAGGCATTTGAGATCTTCTGCTGAGAATTCTGTTTAGATTTGTAACCCATTTTTAATTAGATAAATTTTGTTTTGAATGTCTAGTTTCTTCAAGTTTTCATGTATTTTGGAAATAGCCCTTTGTTAGATGTGGGGTTGATGCATATATTTTCCCATCCTGTAGGCTTCCATTTTGTCATATTGGTAGTACCCTTTGTTTTACAGAATATTATCAATGTCATGAAGCTCATTAATTATTGTGCTACTTGTGATTTCTTTAGGAATTCACCACTTGTGCCAAAGAATTCAAGGCTTTGTAGCATGAATTCTATTTTTTAAATAATAAAAACCCAGAGTCAGACATTATGGGTTAATGCTGGATGATGAGAGAAGCAGAGTATCCAGTCACTAGTTTTTACCTCTAATTAATCTTCAGACCAAAGGGACAATCCTGTCCCTATGAGTCCTCAGACTGAAAGCAATAAGTTCCTATCTTCTCCCACCCTATATACCTCTGTCTGCCCATCTATATCACTTCTATCTCCACCTCCCTAATATTGGGATGAAAGGCATATGACTCTTAAGTACTGTGATTAAAGATGTGAGCCACCATACCTGGTTGTGTTTCTCTTTTAGACTGGATAAAACTTGTGTAGCCTAGGGTGACCTTGAACTCACAGAGATCCGCCTGCCTTGCGAAAGTGCAAGCAAAATATTAACACAAAGCTTTTTTCCAACTTTCTCATATGTGAATTTCAGTGTAACTGAATTTATGTTGAGGTCTTTGATCAACTTGGACTTGAATTTTATGCAGAGTTATAGATAGAGATATAGATAACCATCTCTTTGCTTTCTTCTACTTGTTGAAATCTACATATTACAGCATTATTTGTTAAAGATGCTTTCTTTTTCCATTGTATAATTTTAGTTTCTTTGTCAAATATTAGGTAACCACACTGTTTTTATTACTATATCTCTTCAGTAAAGCTTGAAACAAAGGATGGTGATAACCCCAGAAGTTCTCTTATTGTACAGGATTGTTTTAGCTATGTTTGTTTTTTTTTTATTTTTCCCTATGAAGTTGAGTTTTGCTCTTTCAAGAATTGTGTTGCAATTATGTTTCTGTATGTTCTTTGTATCATTTACTTCTCCAAGATCTTTACCCTGAAGGAACATTGGATTTTGTCAAAGGCTTCTTCAGCATCTAATGAGATGAACATGAGTTAATTTTTTTTAATTTTTATTTTTTCAGTTTGTTTATAATGTGGATTACATGGACAGACTTTCATATGTTGAATCATCCTTGAACATCTGGGAAGAAGCCTTGTAGCAGGTTTTCTTGGACTGCTGGCAGTCAAATCATGACATAGAGAATTATGAATTCTCAGTCTTGGCTTAAGTTTGCTTCTAGCTAGACAACTAACATTAGTTGTATAGTTTTGGAACTGCATTCATGAAGAGGGGTCAGCATATACATCACTTGCCTTGTAATTTTCCCTGGTTTATTGCTTTATAGCTGTAGCCCAGATTTTTAGGTCTTTCCCAACGAAATCTCATCTCCATTAACATTGAAGGAATCCACAGTCTTTGTTTCCTGTAGAAACAAAAGCATAACCTCTCCTCCAACACATTCCTTTTTTATAATTCCATTTTATAATTGATATCCCTAATGTATTTAGGCAGGTTTAGTAAGCAATTCATTTTACAATCTAATGTCATTCAGCAGCTATTGTCTGCTTATCAGCATTCAAAAATTTCAAATTCAACATAACACATACAGAATTCATACTCTCTGTGTATTTCCTATCTTTAAGTGTCTTTTTTTTGTCTTTACTCTCTTTTCAATGACTTTAATATTTTTAAACTATTTATTTTTTCTTATGATTTTCTATATACATTTTGTTTTCTTTCTTAGTTACCTATTTGCACATTTTTAAACATACTATAACATGCTTGTAGCCGTTTTCTGTGTGGAGCTGCTTTACTGTTCTTCTCTTTGTTTCTACATTATTAATTTCAGCCCTTAGTTTTATTACTTGCTGCCATTACTTCTCTTGAGTGTATCTGCTTCTTTTTGTTTTAGAGCTTTCAGCTATGCTGTTAAGTTTCTAGAACAGTTTTCTCCAAATTATTTTTATGCAGATTAGTGCTATGAACTTTCAGAACCAACTTCTTTGTGTTCCGTAACTTTGGATATACTGTGTACTCATTTTCGTTGAATTCTAGATCTTTAATTTTTTCCTTTATTTCTGCCTTGACCCCACAGTCATTCTGTAGATATTTGTTCAGTTTCCATGAGTTTGAAGGCCTTTTTAGCTTCTGTTGTTATTGAAATCCAGTTTTAATTCATAGTGCTCTGAAAAGATAAAGCGGATTATTCCATTTTTTTTAATAGAAAAAGCATGTGGTGAACTTTGAAGTAGGTTCTATGAGGTTCTGAGAAGAAAGTATATTCTTTTCTGTTTGGGTTACATATTCTATAGATATCTGGTAGGTCTATGTACCACCTGTTATTTCCATTATTTCTCTATATAGTTTCTGTCTAGATGACCTGTCAATTGGTGAGAGTTGGGTACTTAGTTATACCACTATCACTGTATAGGGTGTAATGTGCGATTTACGCTTTAGTAGTATTTACTAGGTGGGTGACCTAGCATTTGGGGTATAAATTTTCAGAATTGAGACATCATCTTAGTGGATTTTTCTTTGATTGGTATGAAGTATTCTTCTCTCTTTCTCTCTCTCTCTCTCTCTCTCTCTCTCTCTCTCTCTCTCAATTAGTTTTGAACTCTACTATGTTAGATATTCAAATAGCTATGTCAGCTTGCTGTTTAGGTCCATTTGATTAGAAAATATTTTTTTCCAGTCCATTATTTTGATGTAATGTCTACCTTTGATTTTGAGATGTGTTTCTTGTATGCAGCAGAAAACAAATGGATTCTGGTTTTGTATCCATTCTGTTAGCCTGTGTCTTTTTATTAATACATTGAGTCCTTTGATGATGAGAGATATTAATGACAACTGATTGCTAATTATGGTTGTTTGGTTGTTTTGGTGGTGGTGGTGGTGGTGGTTGTGTGTGTGTGTATGTGTGTGTGTGTGTGTGTCCCTTTGTATTTGACCTCTGTGAGATTATGTATTGCTTTTGTTTGTTAGGTGTAGCCAATATCTTTGCATTGGAGTTTTCCTTCTAGTACTTTCTATAGGGCTGGATTTGTTGATAGATATTTTTTAAATTTCACTTTTTCAGGAAATGTCTTATTTTCTGCGTCTATGGTGATTGAAAGCTTCGCTGGACCAGCATTTTTTTCTTGTATATTTATAGGCATAACCTTCTTTATGTTGGGAAATTTTTCTTCTATGATTTAGTTAAATTTACTTTATGGGCCTTTGAACTGTGTTTCTTCTCCTTCTATTCCTATTATTCTTAGGTTTGGTATTTTCATAGTGTCTCAGATTTCCTAGATGTTTTGTGTTAGCAATTCTTTAGATTTAACATTTTCTTTGACCAATGAATCTATGCCCTCTAACATATCTTACACAACTGTCCAATGTGTTCTTTTGGTAATCCTGTTTGTTGACCCCAATTTTTCATTTTCATAGCTCCAACAGTTTGTGTTTTTTATGGTTTCTATTTCCATTTTTGTGTCTTAAATAGTTTTAGTCATCTATTTTTTGTTGTTGTTTTGTTTTGGCAGGGGAAAAATCTTCTTTGGCATTCTTTAAGAGATTTATTAATTTTCTCCAATTTTTTATTCTTCTTTGAAGACCTCTTTAATCTTCATAAAGTTATGTGTAATGTCATTTTTCTTATGCTGAATCTATATTGATATGTTCAGGTCTTGTTTTAGGGCAGGTGGTTTCTGGTGGTGCCATATTGCCCTTCCTATTATTGACTGATTTCTTACATTGATATTTACACATCTGATTTTGAGATTATTATTACAGGTCTAGGTGTTTATTCTAGTGTTTGTCATGGTTGCATGGATCCCCCGCCCCCCTGGATTCTGTTTCCTCTCTGATCTTCTGGGCTTATTGGCCAAGAGTTCTGGTGATTGGTGAGTTGTAAGGTCAGTATGGTAATTCCTCTGGGGTTTTGGTAGCCTTGTAGCCCTAGATATGACTTGGCCTCCACTCAATCAAAGACATCCTCAAATATTATAAATCATAATATGGACCCCAGTGGAGTGGGAGTAGCTGCAGTCTGGAGTTATTGGGGAGGCTTTGAGGATTGTTGGCTGACAGGTGGTATCTACATTGTGGTCCCTAGTACTAGCTTGGCTTCTGGTAAAGCCTTCCTTACAAAGTTGTAGGCAAGAATATCAATCTTGAGGGAGGTGGTGCAGTCTGGCTTTGTTGGTTGGGTTTGTGGGGAGAAGCCTTAGGCATTCATTTAGTCCATAGCTCAGCTTAGTCAGTGAAGATGATAGGTAAATCTATCCTAATATTTAAGGCAGTTAACAAGTAGATTTCAGTGTCCCATGGTGCCATATATGATGCTAAAATTTTGTTTACCTAAAAACATTTATCTTTCTTATATCAAAATCCTGACAGAGCCAGGTGGTGGTGGCACACACCTTTAATACCAGCACTCAGGAGGCAGAGACAGGGGGATCTCTATGAGTTCAAAGCCAGCTTGGTCTACAAGAGTTAGTCCCAAGACAGCCTCCAAGGCCACAGAGAAATCCCGTATTGAAACCCCACCCCCAAAATATCACATTGGACATATAAACTGAGAAAGCATAGGAACAAATAAATGACTTCACATATACATATATAAAACAACTCTTGAAAACCAAATGGATTAGAAAGGATGCCACATTTACAAATGAGATAATCCAATACTGAAAAGCATAAACAACATAAAAAACTCAATATTAAAATTCTTGAAATACATAGCCCATACCATTGTATAAAGGAGTGTGACTGAGTCTTCTATTTACCTACAGTTTTGAAGAACTATTTAATTGTTCTTTCTTTGTCAACTATTTGTATTAACTTAAGCACTTTCTCTCAAAAATGTTTCTCCTTATTTTCCATAAATACCACATGGTAGAAGGTAGAGTAATATAAATGGGTTAATTGAAGTCTTAAGTCCTGGTTGGGAACAAACCTAAGGTTGAGCTTTCATAATTTATAATAAGTCTCTGTGTCATTACTCAGAAGATAGCAGCCCAAAGAAAACCTGATACAATATAATGTTTACAGTACTCTAATCCATGTGACTGACATGGCACTCTTTGTGAAATTCAAGAAAAGCTCTAAAAGCTTTTATTGGGGAGGATGCTAACTGTAAGAAAACTTTCACTTAACAATTCTACCTTAACATATTCCTGACATTACAGAATATAAATTTTTATATAGCTGTAAATGTTTTGCTTATGTGTGTATTCATGATTGTGTGTATGTATACTATATGTGTGAAGGTTCCCAAAAAGGCCAAACAGAGCACTTTATCCTTTGAAACTGAAGTTCAACAGGTGCAAAACACCAGATGTGGGTGCTGGACTGGACCTGAGTCCTTGGCAAGAACATAAGTATTCTTAACTTAGCTGCCATCTCTTTAGCCTCCTAAACAGTGTATTTTTTAAGAATAAAAATAGATATTTGAGAAAATGTTTAAAAGAGCAGACAGGAAGAATACTTCAAGTAGCTGGAGGGAACTCAAAGTGGTGGGGAAAGTTGCAAAGACACAGAAACATTAATACTACTCTCTGTCAGCAAGGAAAACTGAGTGTCATAGGAAACTATGTTTATCGCACGAAATAATCTGAGAGTAGAGATGAGAAAGTCAATAAAAGTTAAATCCATTAATTGAATCCAAAGAAAAGAACATTAAACAATGAAGAATAAACGGCAGCAAATATTAATCAATGTTGACCAAGAGCTTAAGAAATATAATGTGAGATGAAAAAGAACAAAATAAGAAACTCAAGAAAACTATGCAGGGCCCTTACATTTCTTTTCCTCACATGTTTGCACTGTACTGTGTGATGTACCTGAAACAAGTATAGAAGTAGGTATTGCCGTGAATATAACTTGAAAATATCAAAGCAGTGTAACTAAATCCCTGAAACTCTTACTAAGGAAAGTAAAATTAGTTCTCATATTATCATTCAAAGTATTTTAAATTTAAAAAAATTATAAAAATTGGAACATTACTAGTATACTTCTGTATAGCAAATTATGAGTATTTATCTTATAATAATCCATTATGTGAATACAACTATATTTAAGTATGGAATTCAATGGAGCAAAATTATCTGTATGATAATTTTGTATGATCATTTAAAAATTTTAGAAATTCTCAATGCAAACTAAAATTCATTGAAGTTTATTTTGAAAAGCAAGGCATAAATTAAATATCAATATTTAAAATAAAATGTGTAACATTATACAATTTAGAGATATTCACATGCTAGGAAATAATTGTAGGATAATATTAAAAGTTTTTCTTTTGTGTAATTGAAGCATTAAGTTTCTGCAAGAGTAAAAATTCTTGTATGTTCTGTAGACTATAACAACTCAGAATACACAAGAGTCTCACCTGTTCCATGGCATTGTTCATTTGTATTTCATGGTATGAGGACACATATTGTTTGTTCAGATTAAAGTTTGTATTTAAGTTGTGCAGTTGTTGTATAAATCACCTTGAATTCATTACTTATTTGATTTTGAATTGAGTTTTCATCACTGAGCTTTCAGAAAATTTCTGCTATCACCATTGGTTTTATCATGCCCAGTTTAAATTACATGAGCCATTTTTAAGAAACTTGGATTTAAATAGCAATGTTTGGGACACTGGAATTGATCTTATGTAAATAAGATATTTAATTTAGAATGAATAATGTTTAATATAGTGTGACTACATTTTCCCCATCAGAATAAACTGACTAGGAGGATATGCTGAGATAGCTCTCCAAAATTAACTGAATTAGAGCTACAGAGAGGCCATGTCTTCATCTAGAAGCAGTAGCTATTACTTTACTTGAGAAACAGGTCATTGTAAATTCAGTCAAGATCACAGGTAGCAAGCCCATCTTTGACTATCTGTGCAGATCCTAAATTATACAAGGAAATTGTATATTTACAGAAGATACCAATAAAAGAAGCTAAGGTCCTCCAGAGGAATTATGGCCATTCTATTTGGATACCTTGATTTCAAAAACTACCCAAAATTTTTTGAGATTTTTTTGTGTTTATCTGAGCCAGCAGGCTTGTAGCAATTTATTGCAGCAGCCATGGGTACATAATCCAGAGTTTGGTACAGGAAAATAAGATGCTGCTGAAACAGTAACTCAGCATGTAGAGGTGCCTTTGGGACTAAGCTATGAGAAGAGAATGAAGGATACTGAGCAAAGGCATAATTGTCCAGAAGAAACATTTCAGAGAAATACACTACATAATTAAATGTATCGTATATGAAGCATGGAAAAAGTAAGAAAGCAATCTTCAGAAAGTAGAATAAATATCTTGGCTGGTATTAATTGTAGAAAGCTGGAATTGATAATGTTTAAGAGTTGTAGGATGTGATGGCTATAATTGGTTTTCAATTTGAGTACATCTGTAATTAACTAAAACTGAAGCAGCTGTATGCATCTGTGAGGATTTTTCTTCTTAATTCAATCATTTGTAGTGGGAAAATTTACTTTTAATACAGATATTTATTTGAGGTAGGAAGATACAGCTTGAGTCCAAATATTCCGAGGGGAGAAGAACCAGCTTTAATCTGGACCATACCTTTGATCAAGAGCCAAATAAAGGGAATGGAAGCAGAAAACTTGTTCTCTTTGCCTTCTTACTCTCACTAGTAAGTTCATACCTTTATTCACCTTAGAGTGTACTTCTTCAGGATTCTGGCATATATTAAGGTTAGATGAGACATCTAGTCTCTTGGTCTGGGTTCTTGGACTTTCCATTGGTAGACAGCGATTGTATTAGCTGTACTACAGCTGTAAATCAGTGTAATAAATCCGTTTTGTATATGTAGATTCACTCTTGTTTCATTCCTCTAAAGAATCCTCACTAATGCATCCGGTAATGAAAGATTTCATATAAAATCTTAAATATTTAAGGGGTTACTTTTCAAATAATGTGCTAAAAAGAACAGGTTGGGTTATTTTATTGCTACTCATATAAAATATAAGAACAAAACTGAGAAATGAATTGTTTCTTCTAATAAAAATCCCAACACATTGTGAAGGAGGGGAATCTCAACATATTCATGTCACAAATGAATCCAATACATGGTAAATAACTAATAAAAACTGTGAAGAAAGAAGAATGCTAAAATACGGCTGAATAATCTTTGTATAAAGAGATGTAGACATATAATTTACAGATCCTCATCCCAATGGAGGACAAAAATGGAGATGCAGGAACTCTGTGGAAGGCCTTCCTGTTTAATAAAAAGATGCCCAGATACTAAGAAACAGGAAGATTTGAGATCACAGTATAAACAGAAACAAACGTACAAAGTTTTCAAAGTGCCTGATGTAGGAACACAAGCATGAACTACCAGTGAAGGAAAGAGAATTCCCAGGATACTGTTGATCCTAAAACACCAGCTGTGTGTTGTGGAATACTCTTTTAACTAGGCAAGGATTTGCTTATGTTGTATTTGTTTAACTATGTAAAGATGTGTTACATTTGTATATGCTTCATTTGTGTAATGACATAAAGATGTGTTGCATTTGTTTTACCTTGCCTGACTAAGGCACCTGGTTAGTTTAGTAAAATGTTGAGCAGCCAATAGCTAGTCAGTAGAGGGATAGGTAGGTCAGGTGGACAGAGGAGAAAGAAGAGAACCAGGGATTCCTTGAGCAATCCAGCTCAATCCAGGGGGATTCCTGGAGCAATCAGCAGCTAGCAACCAACCAGATACAAAGTGGAACATACAGAAGGAAAGAAAAGTAAAAAATGCCTGAGGCAAAACATAGCTGAAGAGAAACAGGTTAAATTAAGTTATAAGAGCAAGCAAGAAACAAGCATAAGCTAAGGCTGAGTATTCATAAGTAATAATAAGTCCCCCTGTCATTATTTCGGAGCTAGTTGCAAACCTGCTACATCTGTATCTGTGCTGAGATTTTGTTTCAGGAAAAATAAAATTAATTATATATATATATATATATATATATATATATATATATATATATATATATATAACTACAAGATGTTAGGGTTGCTTAACAGGTTTATAGAATAAGTAAGCATTTATTTCTGTACAAATGGACAGATTCAAGAAAACAAAATAAGTAATACTACACAGAGTGATTAAAATAGAATTTTTTACAAATTTATAATAATTAACAGTGAAAATTGATTTCTGTAAAATTGCACTAGAATAATGTAAAATAAAAATCTTGGCCAGTTAACTGTGGGATTGGTGTGTTACACACATGGGATAAAGTCAGACAGAACTTTCCATTCTTTAGTATAAGGTCAAATAATAATTTCTGAAAAACAAAGAAGCTGAAACCTAAATATAAAGATGGAAAAAGAAGTAAGATAACTTGTAATTATAAGACTATTACCTCAAAAAAGAGGTAAACACTATGAGATGGATGATAAGCTTGAAAGTGGCTACCACTGTGTAATAAAAATTAAAGCCTAGAGTAAAAATGCTTTTAGTATGCTCTTTGGATTACATTTGGATTCTTGCAAGATTTATATAAGAATAGGCTCTTTCCAACTTAATACAAGCAAGACTTCCATAGGGAGCAGACAGCAAAGGTTTTCTTTGTAGCTTTATGGAAAACAGATTTAAATGTATATTGAGAAGCTAACATCCACATATAAGCAGGAAATGATAGCATAAAGGAGACTATATGAAAGATGGCAGAAAGGAAAAGATATATACTGCACTTGAAAGCCAAAGAATAACAAGGTGTTATAGTTAATGAGGAACTTCATGAATAAGGGTCTTGACTAACATTAAAATTATGAGATAACTACAGGATTAGAGGAAAGTGAATTTGTTTTGAAAATTCTCTAAACTTTTGGGTAAAAATATCATATACTAATTTATATATGTACAGGAGACTCAGAAGAGTATTTTGGGATGCAGATAAACCTAAGGTTCTTGTCAGGTGGTTGAGTTGCACACCTTTAATCCCAGTATTCAGGAGGCAGATGCAGGTGAATCTTTGTGCATTCACATCAGCTTGATCTACAGAACTAGCTCCAGAGCAGCCAGGACTACACAGAAAAGCCCTGTCTCTAAAAACAAAAACAAAACAAAAAACAAACAAAATCCTAAGGCTTTTTAGCAAGTAAGGATTAAACAGGTACAGATAATTAATAATACTTTTATGCTGTAGTGGAGAGGAACTACAAGAAAACTCCAACTACACAACATTCAGTATAATATGAAAGACTAAAACAAGAAACAAACACTACTGATTTTACAGGTCTAGAAAAATGAGGAAGATATAATTAGACTGTTATAGAATGAGCCTGTGATAAAAATGATGGAACTCTCAATGATACAATAAAATTGTTAAATGTTCATTTAATAATTCAATGTTTCTACTATGTTAAGCCACAAATTATTGATTATTTACCAAGAATAGATTCAGTGGAATGATATAAGAAAATAAATGAATATAAAGAAAACTGAAACTCTCACAACTACAGGAGAAATTTGTCTCTAAAATGTAAATATGCAAATTAGGCACTGTCTGACGTGATTATGTGGTTTAGAAACCAGTTATAGTAAAATGGAAATGTCAGGGTTATGTCCCAATACTAATGAGGAGTACTTATAAGAAAGGTAGATGGGTAGGAAGCTCCTAATATCAATGAAAGAATAAGAGTAGAATGGATTTGAGAGAATTATATTTTAATTATTCTTTGTAACCAGATGTAAGAATTGAAGAACACAGATACAAACATTCTTATCAATTTTTTTAAATGTTCAGTTGTGTGTGGATTTATTTCTGGATGTACAATTCCATTGATCTACCTAACTGTTTATATTCCAATATCATGTTGAGTAAACATTGGTTCTTCTGAAATATAAAGTAATTGGACATGAAACTAACATGAGAAATATGTCTAAGACTCATTGGTAATATCCCCCTTATTTTTCATGATGTTCTTTTTTCTCACTTCCTTCTTTTTCATTATTATTAAATTTATTTTTTTATTTTATATGTTGATCCAAGTTCCCTCTCCCTTCCTCACTCCCTCTTTCCCCCCTCATATGCACCCTGACCACCCTCCATTCCCACCCCAACCCCACTCCACATGTAGGGCTATGCCATTCAAGTGGGGTCATGTAAATCTGACAACTCATTTGAAGTAGGGACTAGGACTTTTCTCCTGTCTCTAGGTTAAGGGATTATCCCTCCAAAGGCATGTGTCTGCAAGGTCTTTTTGGGCACCAGGAATACATCCTGGTTCTACTATCTGAAGTTCCTTGGACTGCTCAGGCCTTCTAGCTGAGACCCATATTCAGGGGGTCTGAGTCAGTCAGGGGGTCTGAATCCATATTCAGCTGGATTCCCAGCTATCAGTCTGGGGGCCCATTAGCTTCTCCTTGTTCAGATCAGCTTTCTCTATTTGTTTCTGCAATCTGGTCTTGTCCTCTCTCTCTCTCTCTCTCTCTCTCTCTCTCTCTCTCTCTCTCTCTCTCTCTTTCTCTCTCTCTTTGCATCTGGATTTTAGTTTGACTCAATGTTTAGTTATGGGTGTTTGTTTCTGTTTCCAACAGGTACTAGCTGGGGGCTCCATGATGATGCCCTCATTATCAGGGAAGGGCATTTATGGAATCCTTTCCACTGTTTCTCAAATTGTTTGTTGGAGTCAGTCTTGTAGGTCTCTAGACATTTCTTTAGGTTAAATTTTCTATTCAAACTAATAATGGCTCCTTCTTTATTGTTCTCTCTCTCTCAGAGAGAGAGAGAGAGAGAGAGAGAGAGAGAGAGAGAGAGAGAGAGACAGAGACAGAGACAGAGAGACAGAGACAGAGACAGACAGACAGAGATTATTTCATTAAGGTAAAAATATCTTGTTAGATTTTTCTTTAAACCTATAATGGCTCCCTCTATTAAGGTATATGTGTTTTTTTAATCTCCTCTATTTTTTTCCTGACCCAATCTTCCTGATCCCTCATGTTCTCTCCCTACTTCTCTTCTCTCCTCTTCTCTCTCTCTGATCTCCCTTCCTCCTCCACCATGCTCCCAATTTTCTCAGGAGGTTTTGTCCCTTTCCCCTCATCTGGGGGGAGCATGTATGTCTCTCTTAGGCTCCTCTTTGTTTCCTAGCTTCTCTGGAGATATGGATTATGGGCTGGTAATCCTTTGCTCTATGTCTAATATCTATATATGAGTGAGGACATGCTATGTTTGTCTTTTTTGTGACTGAGTTGCTTCATTCAGGATGATTTTTTCCAGTTCCATCCCTTTGCCTGGGAATTTTGTGATTTGATTGGTGTTTTGTTTTGTTTATGTTTGTTTGTTTTCTGATGTGCAATACTCCATTGTGTAAATGTACCACATTTTCTCCATCCATTCTTAAGTTGAAGAGCATCTAGATTGCTTCCAGTTTTGGGCTATTACAAATAGCACTGCTATGAACATAGATGAACAGCTGTCCTTGCTGTCTGAATGTGCAAACTTTGGGTATATGCCCATGTGTGGAATTGCTAGATCTTGAGGTAGACTGATTCCCATTTGACTGAAAAACCATCATACTGATTTGCAAAGTGGTCCCACAAGTTTGCATTCCCACCAGCAGAGAGGCTACCTTAAGTTCCCTTCCCCTATAATGAGATTTATGAGTACCTTAAATGCCATCCTATAACCTTCATTCAGTAGCTGATGCAAGCAAAAATAGATGCCCGCAGCTAAGCTCTTTGCTATATTTTTGGAGTTCGGTTGTAGAGAGGGAGAAGGAATGAGCAAAGGGGTCAAGACTTTACAGGAGTAACCAACAGAAACAGATAACATGACAAAAGGAGAGCACATGGGCACCAGTTATAAAGCTGGAGAACCAGCATTGGGCTGAACCAAGCCCTCTGAATGTAGGTGCCAATTAGAGGGCCTTGGCAGTCTATGGGACTTCTTACAGTGGAACCAGTATTTGTCCCTAGTACAGGAATGGACTTTGGAACTCCATTCCCCATAGACAGATACTCTCTCAGCCAAATACACGAAGGAGGCCTAGGCCCTCTCTCAAATAATGTGACAGACGTTGTTGATCCCCCATGGAAGGCCTCACCCACCCTGGGAAAAAGATGGGGGTGGGTGAGGTTCCATGGGAAGATGGGATGGAGAGGGAACTGGGATAGATATGTAAAATAAGATTGTGTAAAATTAATAAATAAAATTAAAAGAATAATACCTCGTTGTATTCTTTTAACAATAAATAAGGAACAAGTGACAGGGTGAGGAGAGAGCATACATGGAGGCATAGAGACAACCTAACAACATGCTAGCTATCATATCTGGTATACCTGAAACCCTGCCTAAGATTGATAGTTCTAAATATTTAAGAAGAACATGCAAAGAAATGATGATTAGAGAAACAGGAAAATGGTTTAGATGAACTTTGCACATTTTACCCTTGATCTGTGACATTTTTTCTTGAGTTAGAGAAGGTAAAATATAGGCTGTAACACTTTGCATCTTGATAAAATTTTTCTAGGCATCCTTGATTGAATCTGATGTACATGTCCCACCCAAAATCAGTCATTCACTTTCCATCTTAGAACGTTTCTCCTTTTTAGGAAACAGAAAATTTTTCTCAGGTATACAGTGTGAAGTGAAATCTTTGCCTGACTGGGAGCTGAGGCTACCTCAGATTGGCTATGGTGAGTCAGTGAAGTGGCAGAACAGCAGACAAGGGGATGAGAAAAGACTGAGGGCTCCAACATAAGCCCAGAAAAAGTCTTAGTTCCGGAAAGGCTACACAGTTTCATAAAAGATTTTAAATTCTGATTCCTGCCAGTGAATTTATTGATACATTTAATGTAACTTACTTAAGGACTGAGGAGATCATCCTGTGTAAAAACAGTAACTATGCAAACTAAGGCCAGGTTCACCAGTACATGTCTATAATATCAGTATTTCTGGGGTAAGATGGCAGACAGATACCAGAATCCAGAAACTTACAAACCCGCTAATCCAGCTTATGCATGACTAGCCACAAAGAGAATGTGTCTCCAGTTAGAAGTTGAGTGCAGACACTCAAGGCTGTTCTTTGATCTTCATGGGAGTATCATTGAACATGTGTAATGACAGTCACATGTATAAATGTGTGTATTTCTGCATCCACCCACACTTACCTGCTGCTCTCTATGTCATGTGACAAACATCTTATGTAAGAAAATCAGGTGATTTGTGACTTGGTTATGTTTATTTCAATGAATGTTTTGTTGATGTTTATATCAATGTAAGAGTTGACATAAAATTTTCTGAACCCATAGTTCATGTGATTTCAATAGATGTGGTTTCTCTCTCTCTCTCTCTCTCTCTCTCTCTCTCTCTCTCTCTCTCTCTCTCTCTCTCTCACACACACACACACACACACAGACTCACACACACACATACACACACACAGAGATCACTCATTTTTAGTGAAAAAATCATATGTATCCCTTTTTAAAAATCTATTTTCTGCCTTTATTTCAAGGAGCACACAATTTTGTTCAGTCTTCTACACTGGTGACAGCTGTGCATTAAAATATCTCTTAGATATGTGCTCTATTTATCTTTAAGGCAGTGTTTTACTTGTCATTTGACATTTAAAATAACTGAGATTCAGGCAGAAGTTTTAATTAGAATTGTCACCTGAACCCATACTATCTCAGCTCAGCTGTGAACAGTAATTTCTTTGTGTATCTCAATGATAAATTGAAAAGAAAATTGCAAAGCAATCCAAAAAACAGATGTGGGTTGCATGTCTCATTCACAGTGTAATTATTGAGATTACATATACTGAGAATTGTAAAAGGCTGATAATGGACACATAAATATTAATAAAATGAGGAAACACTATTCTCCATAAAATAACATTATAAGTAATATAAGACTCCAGGGGAAAATAGGGCATTGGGGTCTCTTAAAAGGTTTTGTGAGGACTAAAATTTAAAGGGAGACCTGAAAGAATACAATATATAAATGCTCTTGAACTAGTGTAGCTTTTTGGCAATATACTATTGCCCCATTCATGAATTATGCAATTTGCTCACCAAAAGAAAATTTTAATTGTTACTTGTTTTTCTAATAAGTGAAATAATAGCAAAATTTAATTAGTGAGCAGTTTTGTCAAATTAGTACTTGGTACAGTTAATCAGGAATCTCCATTAAAAAATATTTCAAGTTTTGATTAACGAAGATAATTCAATTCAAAATGAAGCAACTTCTCTATAATCTATAAATATTGTTACTTTGATTTATAATGATTTATATGATTTAATAATAGAAAAGCCTTACCTGTAGCTGTGGTGCCTTGTTTCCTTTGATTCAGGGCCCAACTTGAGGCAGAGCACCATGTCGGGGACATGTGGCTCACCCCACCAAGGGCAAGAGGAAAGTATAGAGTTTGAGGAAAATGAGCAAAGAAAAACACAGTGTGGACAAATACAAAAACAGACAGAGATCTGGTGGCAGGCAGGGACAATGACAAAATGAACCCTTCAAATGCTCATATCAAAAATCTTAGTCTAGATAAGTCATAAGTTTAGGGAAAATCAATTACTATTATTCTGCTAACAGAAATAGAACAATAAAAGGATTCCTAATAACATCCTTTTATAAAGACAGGTCAGTTGTCTCTCAACCACCAATAGAGAAGCTTTTCTTTCCAGTAGATTGGTTTTAACATAGAGACTTGTGCAGTGGGAGAGGCTTTGTGGAAAATGTGAGAGTGAGAAACAACATTGAAGCACTCAGTCCTAAGTGGGATGTCTTCATCAAATTCTTCCCCTCCACCCTCATGGATCTATGTGAAAGAGGAAACAGAAAGGTCATAAGAGACAGAGTTGGTGAATAACTCCAAGGAAACTGCCTTCCAGACACAATGGTAGTGATACACAAAATTCACAGTCTATGACAGCACACACAAGACCTGCACAAGACCAAACACCAGCACTGAGAAGAGGAAGTGGATACAAGGTCCTGGCCTATCCAGAAACTGTTTGCATCAATACTGTCTGGGAAAAGAAAAAAAACATCAGTTTTCTCCCATGGAGTGTCATTAACCATATCAACCATTCTCCAGAGCAGCCCAGCATGTCTAGAAGTAGTGTCCAAACCCAAAATGGACTCCTTGTTTTCTGTAATGGGGTACTTCTTGTTTAGTTTTGCTTTGATTTGATTTTTCTTATTTGCATTTTATTTGTTTTGTCATGCTATTTTTCTAGAGAAAGAACACATGGAGTTGGGTGGGTGAATAGGAGGAGGAGAAGATCTGGAAGGAGGTGGGAAAGAAATCAATGAAAAGGTTAGTCAAACTAATACTCTTTTTTATCCTAAGAGTTAAATACATAAATATTTTAAAAAATGATCTGCAAGTACCACAGGTGTTTCACTTTGGCTGTGAAAAGAGAAGGTGATACTTCAGGGTTTGCATTGGCCTCCTAATTCTCCCTGGTACCCTAAATGACTCTTGGTTACTGGATAGTCACGTGAAAAGTTTTCATTCTGACTTCAGTGATATCATGTTTTCCAAGGAAAGCTTCCTGGTCTTCACAAGGCCCTTTCTTCTCAGAAATGTAATCATAACTCCCATCAAAACTGAATATTTAACAGTCTGTTCCACAACCTATGAAAGTAAATTCCCACATCTTAACCCCAGCAATGCCTGGACAACTTCACTCAGAGCCCTAAGTCTAAGAGAATCCTACTAAATGAACCTAGTAAAATTACATACCCATTAACACCTAAACACGCCAGTAGCTTCTCATGACTAGAACACATCAACTTCAAAAACAGAAATCTTATTACAATGGTCAGTTGGCAGGAGGGTGTAGATGAGGAAAGCTAATCAACTTATGCTGGCAAGCATGATGATGAAAAGAGGAAATACGGTAGCAAGGAGAAAAGAAAGAGAAGAGAATGGGATGGCCAGTTCCCAATCCACCTTCCAAGAGAGCTATCCCAGAAATTTATTTCCTCTGACAGTCTCCAACTCTACCACCATCCTATAGTCTCATACTGAGGACAAAACTTCAACACAGGAGCCTTTAGATAACATCCCAGACACAGAATCTTCCAAAAAGATTAAACATGTCTGAGAGAACAAAACACTGGAAAATATAATATTTAGCTTTACCTTTCAAACTATTAAAGATCTTGATCATGTCTGAGAGCCCAAAAACACTGGAAAATACGATATTTAGCTTTACCTTTCAATAAATAAAATTGCAAATAAAGTAGGATAATTGGAGATAATCAGTTGGCTTTAAAAATGAGGTCACATGTTGTGGCAAATATATGTTAAATACTCTATGTATAGAATTTTCAGCCATCTCTTTCTAAACTGGAAGTTGATTATTCTCTAGATATTCATAGATGAATAACCTGCTGAGAGGAGAGGTGAAAATGAATAACTTTCCAGCTCCAAAATGAAATTATACAAAATTGTTACAGTAGAATATTCTTTCCATGGTATTGATTTGAAAGAAACCTATAAAATAAGGACCTTTTAATCTTTCACTCCCATCCCTTGTATGAAATTTATAAAGATACGATGAATTTATATTTAAAGTTACAAAGATTGGAAAGCATAAATGGGTTGGTATATAGTATTATTCTAAAGCAATTTTACTTATCAAAACAGCATTTTCCCCATATTACACTAAAGATGTGATGCAATTCAAATGTGATTTTTAGAAGCTATTGAAAAACTGATTTTTAAAAAGTCAACAAATGATATTGTGAAAGGAAGTTCAGATAAAAAGAATAATGTGAAAATCTAGTTTTATAAAACACCTTGAAACATTATAAAGACTTATCAGGGTAGTGTGATGCTGTGCTCAAATAAATGTCAACAGCAATGGATTTAAAAGGCTAGCCTGAGTAGAGGCCCACTGTGTATGAGAAGTGATTTTATAATAATATAGAAATCACAACTCAAATGAGAATAGATTTAGAACAACTAGCTTACAAGTTTATAAAAATCAATTGATTCTCTATTTCATACATCAAATTTAATTTAAGATGAATTACTCATATTTGAAATAATATTCTGTTGCAATTGTGAAAAATGAACTAGGAAAAATCATAGAGAAAGCCACTTTTGGGAGACTAATAATCAGGGCAAATCAGAACTGGCAAATGAGAAAAAAGGAGGGCAAAAAGATGAGATGGACTCTAGAAAAATAGAAGTACAGTGAAAGACAAGTATGTATTGAACCGGTTTCAGATTTCAGGTGGCAGCATGTACAATGTGATTCATTGATATAGGTCAAACCAGATTAGCATGGGATATCCACATCATGCCAGGACTTGAACTGAGACTGATAATCAAAAATCTAGCTAAGTCATATAGAATGACAATAAAGAATCTGTAGAATTTTGTTTCTATAGAATTTGAAGTTATAGGAGTCAAAAGTAATTACATAGGGAAAGGCTATAAATGAGAAAGTAGCCAAGCTCAGAGTGTCAGAATGGCAGCATGATTACAAAGTACTGTGTACTAGAAAACATACAACAGTTGTAAAGAAAGATTAGTGCTGATTGTCAACTGGATAGAATCTAAAAATCCCTGGGAGCTGGGTCTCTTATGCCTTTAAGGCACTAACTTGATTGGATTAATTATCCTCACAAACTCCTTCCTAACTGTGGATAGTGTGGACAGGCTATCCTTTTGTATAAAATAGAGAAAACAATCTAAGCCCTAGCATTCATTCATTACACTCTGTTTCATTATGAATATGATATAACTAGATGATACAAGCTCTTGCCTCTGTAGTATTCCCATCATGGTGGACTGTATCCTTTAACTGAGAACAAAAATCTCTTCTTTAAGTTGTTTTGTCAAAATTTAATCACAGAAACAAAAGAGAAATCCAGATAATCAACAAAAAACACAATGCTGAAATTATGAAATGAAGCTGAGAGATCATGGAAGACATCAGGTGCATTGTCTCATCTAAAGTAGATAATGAGAGACATTAGACAATTCAGAATAGGGAATTTCCCAAGAAAATAGAAGGAAAGTCATGTGTCATCAGAATTGGTACAGGAGATGAAATCAGAGAAAATGAGATAGAAGAGAGATTAAATTAAATCACATTATGCTAAGAAAAATAATACAAGTTATTTTTGAAGTAATTTATTTAGATATCTAGGTATTAGTATATCAACATAGAAAGTGCTTTATAAATAGAAAGGATTTTAGTTTTTAGAAAATTAGCAATTTATTTGAAAATTGTCCCTTTACAATATACTTGATCAAACATGCAAATCAAATATTAACTGTAGCTAACATGCAGTTTGAGATTTTCTCATGTAGTATTCTGTGTGCTTTTGATTATGCCACTGTACATTAAAATTTAAATATTTTGAATGCAGTCATTCACATTTCCCTGCATCACCCTTGGTAATTATTTTTTTTTAACAGAGGTCATCACTGAGTAGTATGATTCTGTTTTGTTGGCAGCTGAAAGCAAGTATTACTCTAGGTACTTTTAAACTAGGGCTTCTTAGATTCAGAGATCTAAGGTATTTAGCATAACTACATGCAATGATATACTTCATGTAGACTTAATTATACAATACATAAATAAAAGGCCACAGAAGGATTGAGAACTGACTAGAAGATATGTACATGAGCATCTAGGCACAATATTTTCCTTCCATAAATAGTAAAATTATAAAATTAATGAGAAATAAAATATATTATATTTTAATATAAATGTATTAAAGACACCATTAAAGACCATATTAAAATTTTTCACACAGAATGAAATTTTTACAAGTCCAAAGACTATTTTGTTAAATTAGGGACCAAGTCCTTGCAAAAGGTAATTATTTAAACTGCTTGAGTTTATTTATTTATTTATTTTTTACAAAACATTGTGGGTGCAAATTGAAAGAAAATGCTTTGATATTGTGTGGGAAGAAGTGAATTGACACAGGAGAAGGAGAAACCAATGACAGAACAAAGTAACATTCCAACAAGGTCTAACTGAGTGAACTGATGTGTTATTGGGTTACTTACAGAATTATAAAGTCTGCCCTAGCCTGGTGACCACTTGGGGAAGCTATATTCTTGGAAATTGCCTCATGACTTGATGGGCAGCTTCTCAGGCCAGAGAGCCCTCTTCCCAGCTTTGCTGTAACTGCTCATATAACTGTTGAGAAATGACTATGAGTATTCTAGGGCACACACTTTTCAGATTCACCATTTCCAAGACTTGCAATGATTTAATTTGTGATTTTCTGAACTTCAATTTAGAGAAAACTACTACACAACACTATTCCTTCCTCTGGCTCTTACTTCCCTTTCTTTCTTTCTTTCTTTCTTTCTTTCTTTCTTTCTTTCTTCCTTTCTTCCTTCCTTCCTTCCTTCCTTCCTTCCTTCCTTCCTTCCTTCCTTCCTTCCTATCTTTGAGCTGATTTCTTTGTTTTTACTACTTTTTAATTAAAAAATTAAATTAAAATTATCAGATAATATAATTCTGATTTTAGTTCTGATTGTAGTTTTTCTTCCCCCCACTCCTTCCAGATCCTCCCCACCTTCCCACACACCCAACTCCACACTCTTGAAATTATTTCTGCTCCCTCCTTATGTATGTTACCAGAGCATTAGATTGAATAATATAGATCTCATTCTTGATAATCATTAGACATATGATTATATATATTATATTATATATATTATTATATTATATATAATATATATATATGTCTAATGATTATATATATAATATAGTATATATATACTATATAATATATATATATATATATGCTATTAAGTCCATAAAATATTACTTGTATGTATGTTTTCTTGAGGACTGACTATTCTTGTGGCTGACTGAGTCTGAGAGAAAAAGTGTGAGATTGTAGAGTACAAGCACAAATGTTAAGAAAGTAGCTTGATAAGTATATCACATACATCTATTCACCAGAACAATGACAGTTACTTTAATACTGGGACATCCTCAGCCACAGGCTTATAATACAAGGTATAATTTCCCCTCATATGAAGTGTACGATACACACAATTGGAAATGTGATGGCTGTACCCACAGAAGTTGTGTCATAATTGAACCAGTAGATGTATTCTAACTGGCATTTGGATACTGTAGAAAAGAAATTCATAGCTGAGCAAGACTGTTGCTGATAATTCTCATGCAGCTGCCAGCCAGAAAGGGGTCAACTTCCAGTTTAATTTCAATGTCATACAATGCAAGCTTTTGCTATCTCCAGAAATGGAGGCTTATCCTCTATCTGGATCTAGTATACAAACAACAGCAGTAACAATAGTCTTTCATTGCTGACCTCCATGACCAACAACTCATAGGATCACAATGCATGCCTGATACTGATATTTTTATGTAATACTTTATGTCTTCTTAGAAGGATGCTTTTTTCTCTTATATTCCATAAATTAATGTCCTCATTTAAATCACTAAATTGTTGTATTTATTACTTATTTAGATGCTTTTTACAATTTGATGTACACTCAAAGGTTAGCAAAAAAGAACTTTTTCCCAGAGAGTAGATAGGCTAATAGAAGGCTTACTACCATTATCCATTCCAAACAAGTGTCAGTTGGCCTTGGCCAACTACTGAAATTACTAAAACAGAAACATTAGCAGTGTTTAGTATAGTTTGAAAGTACATCACTACTTTTACTAATTGTTTTAGTTAAAAATAATGTTGTGTAGAGTGGAATCACTCTGGAATCACATTATCCAGATCTACCACTCATAATTCCCAGACATAACCCAGGAATATACCACCTCCACATTCCCACATCTGCTACTGTCATGATTCCATTGTACATATCTCCACTTCTGGTGATCTCAGAAGAATCAGATTGGACTGCCAACTCTGGCTAAGGCCCACAGTGTTGTGTCCTAACCTATTGTTTTTTGTTTTTTTGTTTTTCTTTTTTTTTCATGATGGGCTCCGTACAATTTTTCTATCAAATGACCCAGAAGCAGAAAGGACCACAGTACGTATGGGTGGACAATCTTATTCCTGTTAGAATTTACACCCATATTCCCAGTATGTGTACATATGCTTAACAGTGCCCATGCCAAGTCAAACTTAATCTTTTCTACATGTACTATTTTGTAATTTAAGTTTTCTGTGAATGCTGCAAAGGATGCTGAGTCTTCTAAAAGCTCACTTCCCAATAACTTTTCACTTAGAACTCCATCTCAACACAACTGTTGCCACATTTTCCTTCAAGTGCCCTGTATAGACTATTTATGTGTTTTACACATCTTTCACCCATTCTTGGCTGATTATCTCACTATAGAGATTTTTGTGTTACCATCAAGTTATTCAGCTTTGCCAGGACTTCTACCACATCATAAAGGACCTATCAACTACTGGACTCAGAAAAGCCAACAAAACCCATACCAATCCTGTGGTGCCAGCTGAATACACTTCCTTCTTCATCCTCATGTGAGCCCAGTCCCAGGCAGACCAGTGAATTTAATATCAGCTTTACCTCTTTTATTTTCTTTTATTGTCTTCCATATTCACTAGATTTTCAACTAATGATAACCAAGTGTAACGGTTATCAAAGGTTTTTATAAGCCAGTCTCTCTGAAACTGATCTTCCGATTGTCCTAGGCTATATAGCCTTTGTCTTAAGGAGGAATGAGTAGCTGTACTACTCAGTATCTTTGCTTCCATAAAGCTCAGGTTGAGCCCATCTATTTTTATACCATAGTCATATGAACTAGAGAAAGGGGGTTCTTTTACTTCTTAAAATTCTTTCCCAGTTTCAACAATATTGGGGTAGAATATTCTGTATCTATTATTATATTATACCAGGCTTCCATTTATATGCTAAAACAGTATTGTTTTTTATGTCATTCTCTGTACTATAGGTTGGCCCTGAGGGATATCATCTATTTCTGTCACTGCTCTCCTTCCTCAGATCTGACTGCACATGGGTTGCATAATTCCTAATTGGAGGAAGGACTCTTTAGCACTAGTGTCACTCAGTTTCTTTTCCTTGCCTTTCACCAAATATAAGAGATAGCAAGCTAACATTTTCATTTCATTCTTTTTTGTTAAACTTCTTATTCTACATAAGTATTTGATACAGAGTCTAGTAACTTTCATGTTCTTTTCTGAGTGTAATTTTCTCCTTACATGAGAAAGTTCTTCTTAGAATACATCTGAGCTTCAATCATGTCACCACCCAAAATAAGACCATGCAACTGGCCCTACAGCCTATTTATAACACAATCCCATAGGTATTATTTTAGGATGTCAATACATTCTTAGATCCTTCAGCCAATTGGAGAACATGTCATATACAGGAGATTAACCACATTTATAAAGGAGGCATGCCACCATAAACTAAATAGAAGATGGCTACCTAGTATTCCTCTCTCCTCAACTCCTTTTCTCCCACAGACACTTCATTTACATATACTTGGATGTGGTTCCAAGTTCTATCACTACAATAGTCATACCACTTCATTTCTGAGGAAAGATATCTATGCCAGAGTAACCCCTGCAGATACTCTCATGGGTAATCCACCCTCACATGGATCATTCTCAGTTGAATGCCTCAGCATCTAAGATAGGAGCCATGCAACCACTCTTCCCCAGTCATCATTTTGTTTTACTGTCCTTATAAGAAATACTTACAAAGATTATTATACTAAGTCAGCTATTAAGAGTCTCTTGAAAAGAACTTCTATGAAACAAAAGGGAAAATTTATAAAGAAGTTCAAATTTCAGTTCATGGTAGAAGAAAATGTAGCAGCAGTACTGAAAGGATTTAATAAGAATGTTTTAATAAAATTCTTATCAAGGTAGTGGGGAACAACAGTTATCTAAGATAAATTCTAATGATCATTTGCTAAACACCTCACAGGATAACTCATAATTCACAGACTAGAATATCCATATTACTGATGGAATACTTAATATTTGAAGTTATAGATAATACTAGAAAATTTGAAAAAGTTGGAGACAGACATAAGATGTGTTCCAATGAACCAATTTAAAGATACCAAAAAATATTTTCATACAATTGCTTTCCCATTAGAATATGAATGTTTATTGATGAAAGAATATATATTATGGAGTCGATGACCTTCAAGCACCAAATGCTATCTCCTCATTTTCTGTCACCTCCTGTCACTTTCCATTCATGTTTCAACAAAATTCAGGCAAGAATTTTACACCACATATGTGCTATTCACTTTAGTAGCAGTCACAGCTCTAAGGCCTAGATAGCACTCAATTGATTTCAACCCTAATTTTATTAGTCTTGTAGGAAATGTAATACAACCCCAAAACATTAATCCAGCACTATGTGGAGCAAAGACCAGCTAGTAAGGAACACATAATTGGCAGACAATCTGCCTTTCCTTCCTGGGCCACAGTCCCTTTGTAGAGTTTAAGACCTTCCTAGCATGAACCATTCCAAAACATACAGACATTACTCATGTTCTCTCCACCCCTATCACATATAAGCAAACCTCATATATGAACGGCTCAGTAATATATCATCTTTATTTTTTTACTCTACTCTTGGTTAGCTTCCTCTTGCCTCACATTGAGTCCCTGCATGGGAAATATATTTTAACTTCCATTGTAAAAATTGTAGGCCAAGACAATTGATGCCAGAAGGCACCCTAAAAATAAGCAATCAAGCCAGGATTTCCAAATTGCATTGTCTACCTGTCAGAAAGCAATAAGAACCCTGTTGCTGGTGATAAGGAAGCAAGCAACTGTCCCTGAAATTTAATAGAATTACAAATAAAAAAGCTTTCAACTGTGATTAATTAGACTCATATGGAGGGAGAAAATTATAAGGAATCTGGTGTTTAGTGAGTGTTCTAAAGAATATGGGAAGTCCTGCAAAAATTAAATGATGGGCCTAAGGTATCTGTTTTTAAATACGTTTAATTCTACAAAGACAATAAATTTAAATGACAGTTTTTAAAAAATAGTCTCAGGGAACAATATATAAATATTTAAGAATTAAAAACTGCAATATTGCAAAAGAAGAAAGGCAATAAAACATTGAATTTTGAAATAAGTAATAAGGCCCTTGAAATAAGGCCCTTTTCTGCCTCCCCTAGACTCCTTCCATTTTCTGGAAGAATAGTATTATTTAGTTAGTATTTGTGTCTGAAAAAAAAATTCCTTTAATACAAACATAACATCTTTTATTTACCTATCAATAATTGATAGGCCCTTAATCTCAATAAATCAGTTGGCTATCATGAACAGTGTTCCAATTAGCTTGAGAATGCAGTTATTTGAACAGGAATTTTGATACTTTAGGAAATATACCTGTAAGTGGTATCACTAAATCGTTTGCTGTAAATGTCCTTTCTTCATGACCCCTTGTTATAAAAGCACTGGAAGTTATCTAGTGTGCTCCCTGCCTTCAAGATAATATTTTCTTTACCCCATAATTTATTGACAAATCAAGGTGTGGTACATTATTCTTGCAAAATCAGACAAATTGTTTCCAAAACTTGCTTGCTATTTAACCAAGAGGTTTAAAGACAAAACTGAAGTTCTTGAGAATAATGCAAATAGAGATGCAAAAAGTCAAGAACACAATGTTTAGCTTAGGTGGATTGAATCATGTCTTCATGAAAACAACTCTAGACGTCTGAATGGAGGTGGAGGAAATCTAGGATGGAAGGCAACGGAGAGAGTTCATGAATACTAATTACAGTTTTCTGTTACAGCATATTAAATGACTTCCAAATATGACTTGAAAACATAAAAGAGATTATGTCTTGCCATTTCATGTGTCAAAATTCTTGGGAAGAGTTTACCTGGGAAGCTTGTGTGTTCTCACTGCATCAGTTGAAGGAATTGGGGACTCAGATTGAAAATAGCTCACACCTTGTGCTCATAACTTACTGCTGACTCATGCAGGGAGAAAATTGGTGTTAGCTGTCATCTGGGAGTTCAGCAGGGCCTTTCCTCAGTATCACATTTTTCTCTACAATATTTTCTCCATAGGGTTTGTTCAACATTCTTATAGCTAACAGAAGTGTTACAAGAGACAGTATTCCAAGAGATTACTGTGGAAACTGCAAGCCATTACTTGGCATAGACTCAAGTACCTAAGTACCTCAGAACAGCAGTTCTCAACCTGTGGGTCAGATATTATGTATAATAGATATTTACATTATAACTGATGGCAGTAGCAACATTACAGTAACGAGGTAGCAACAAAAGATATTTATGGTTGGGGGTTATCACAGCATGAAGAACTGTATTAAAGGGTTGCATTATTAGGAAGGTTGAGAACCACTGCCATAAAAGGATTTCTTCTTCGTTACACTCATCAAGAAAATCACTAAGGAGAAGCCAGGTTCAACAGCAGAGCAACCACTATCTACTGTTCAAACACTGGAAAAGAAAATAATCTGTATCTTTAATAGTCTCAAAGTCTGAATTAACAAAGGAAACTACATTTTCATATGACTATCCCCTATATGCCAGTTTTTTGGGGAATGGCTGTGAAATTATCTTGGATAATTCACACTACAGGATGCAACCGATCAAAATAGCCAAGATATAGCTCCTTTGCACTTCTTTCCTGGTATTTACAGTCTCACCAATTCTCTGGGACCAGGCTATTGCTTTGTTTCCTGGACTGGGTGAGCCATGCAGAAGGTGAGAACCTACTGTGACAGTCCACAATAGACCTCTCTTCATGCTTCTTCCTGTCTTGTTTTTCTGTAAAAGAACTAGGTTTGAACTTATTTCCATTACTCCTTTTTGTTTTGGAACATACAAAGGTCTAATTCCTAAATTTAACTTACCTTGTAGCACCCAAACTACTATCTGTTCCACAAATTGGGCGAAGGACTAGAGATTGAAATAAAGAGACAAGACAGCAGGTCATTTATTCAATGGAAATGTCAGAACACCGAAGGCTGAATGCTGTCTTTTGAGGGGATGGAATGGGCTTAAATACTGACTTACAGCACAGTGGAAAATAACAGGAGTTTTAGGCTTAGCTCCTCCTTATGAGTTATGTGTGGTCATGAGGTGTATGTTATCAAAACGAGAAGAATACCAACAACAGCTTTGGATCAAGAAATTCCAGCCAACAGCTTCAGGCTTGCTCAAGATGCCTCAGAGGTCCCTAAAGGACCTTACAGGTCCCCCTTTCTTTTAATATAAACTAACACCTGCCTTAGGTGGCAGAGGACATTGGAGAGGTCACCCAGGCCCATAACCTTCCTTTCTTAGGTTGGATATTTGCCCCCTTCTCCCTTACCCATCTCTGATGAATAATTTGTCTGTCAGCCATACATGGGCAGAGGCATTTTCTCTTGAGCCAAAGACAGTAGAATCTGTCTTGTTTCAAAGATGGCCTGGGCCTGTTTAATGCTGTGGCAAAGTTGCACCAAGCAAAGGGCTACGAACCCCAGTAATCTGCCCAAAAGATGAAATCCTTGTAAGTCTTCTGGACTAGCAGGTGATACTCAGGTGTCATTGATGTTAATGATCTGCATGGCTAAAGTGTGTGTATAATTTAAAAACTGATCACTCCAGGATCCCTGGAGAAAAATGATGCATTAACACAGATATGTGTGAAAGACAGAGAACAAGAAGCCAAATGAGCCTCTCACAAAAAATTCAAGTGTTTATATATAGGAGGCTAGTTTGTATATTTAGTTTTAAAATGCCAATTTGTACTAAATAATCAAGTGTGCTTTGGGTGGCTAAGGCTTCAGGCAAATCACCTAGTAGATGATCCACTCTGCTTGCAGTATTTACAGGTTGGGGGAGGGCTATCCTAGAAACTGTTGCTTCAGTGGTGGATGTGACTCTTGCAGCCGTGATCCTGAAATCTCCTTTCTTCTCTGCTGCACAAGTTGGTCATCTGTAGGGGTCTCTGGCATAGGTACCACCTGGAGTACATGGCTCACGACAACTGTTACTTTGTATGTTCAGCAGCTAACCAGTCAGCAGACCTGATGAAAACAATTGAGACTTCCTCCAAAATTAGTAACATTAGTTACAACAAAAAAGAAGCGAACCCAAATACAAGTGCCTGAGATGAAGGTGAAATTCTTATCCTTTGGATCAGAGTGTAAGTTTATAACTGCTTAACCCAAACTACAGGTCAGGAAAAAGTGCCACATAGGGGTATCAGACTCATGGGCATCAGAATGGGTAGATTCTTCATGAAGGCCGATCGGAACTTCTCCTTGGCTGCTACAATCAATGTCCCCCCCCACACATGGTGAATCAGACACTCAGGTACACAAACAGCGTTATCTGTGTCTTGTGAAAATACACAACCTACCATCAGGCCCAGAATAGAACAGGGTCAGGGCCTCACCATTGTCCAGTAGTGACATTCTTCCACATAACTGATCCATAGTCAGATAACTAGGGTTGACAATGCCTGTCACCTGCAGATCAAGCAGCACTATCAATAGTTTAAAAATTTAAAATATAAAGGACAAGAGAAAGGTGATTATAAGGAGACTCTGTAAATCCCCCCCTTTTTATGAAGATAGGTTTAATTGTGTGATGTGCATGCTACACCATGACCTGACCCTGAGGATTACAAGCATCTCATCTTATGTGAGATTAAAAAAAAAAAAATTGCAAAAAGAGTTGAAACCCTGACTAGTATAAGCAGGGCCATCATCAGTTTTAAATTGTTTGGCCATTCCCATACAAGCAAATGTTTGTAAACAATGGCTTTTAACATCCTTAAGCATTTCTCCAGTATGGGAAGAGGCAAGTATGAGATAAGAGTGGGTATCCACAGATACACGAACAAATTGTAGTCGGCCAAAGGAAGGAACATGGGTAACATCCATCTGCCAGATATCATTAGGTGTGACACCCCAGGAATTAACTCCATGGTGTGGAACAGGTAAGAACTCTGCACATAGGGGACAATTCTTAACTATACTAATGGCTTGTTCTCTAGTAATTTTAAAATGGAATTTAAGTGACCCTGCATTAAGGTGGAAGGTAGTATGAGTTTTGCAGGCTTCTTCATAACCAGACTCTCTCATCAGCATGATGGCATCATCTGTTTTACTATTAAAATCAGCAATGGCATTTCCTTCATTCAAAGGGCCACACAAACCAAAATGTGTTCAGAGATGTACTACAAAAATTGGAGGAGAGCACCTCCAAAAATTGGAGGAGGCTTTGTATGGCTAGTAAATATTCCTGTACACAAGAGACTGGAGCTATATAGGCAACAGTTTCTAAGGGGCCCAAACTAGATCAAACCCAATTTATATCTCCCAATAATTTTTGAAAATTATTAAGGGTGGTCAGTTTATTCATCCTTAAATTAATCTTTTGAGGACAGATACCAGAATATAACAATTGATGACCCAGGTATTGACAGGGAAATTCTTGTTGTACCTTTTCTGGAGCTATACGTAAGCCAGCTAGTTTAAGATTATGTTGCAAATCCCCAAAAGCCTCATTCACTTTCTTAGGATCTGAGCCAGCTAAAAGAATATCATCCATATAATGTACAATATAGGAATTGAAATCTCTTCATAATGGGGGCAAAGGCCAAAGATACATATATTTGACAAAGAGTGGGACTATTGGACAGTCCATGAGGCAACACAATTACTGCTATCTCTTATAGGGCTCTTTAAAATTGATAGAAGAAATGCTAAATGCAAATCACTCACTATCCTGAGGATGCAAGGGAATGTTAAAAAGCAATATTTTAGGTCTATAACTAACAAATGATAGCCTTGAGGAATAACTACAGGGGAAGGTAAGCCAGGTTGTGTGGCTCCCATAATTTGCACACAATTTGTAACAGCTCAGAGATCTTGTAGGCAACCCCATTTTCCAGATTTTTTCTCTACAACAAAAAATGGAGTATTCCATGGGGAAGTGGAAGGAACATTATGTGCTGCCTCTAATTGTTCCTGTACAAGTTGATGTGCAGCCTGTATCTTCTCAATAGATAAGGGCCATTGCTCCACCCATGTTGGGTTATCAGTTTTCCAAATAATAGGAATGGGAGCAGGATGCACAACAATAGCCAGAGCAATCTCTGGTTCTTTTGATAATTAAATTTTTGGATACAACAGACTGAAGGTCACCTTTGAGAAATTTACCCAGTCCTCTTTCTTGTACATAACCTTGGTCAGCCAGCATATTTTTAACAGGATCAGTAGTAAGAACCACTCCCATGGCTTGAAGCACATCTCTCCCCCAAAGATTAACAGGGATATGACTTATCAGAAAGGTTGAAAAGACCTGAATGTCCTTCATCATCTGACCACTTAAGAAACTGAGTACTAGAGCAATTCCCAATCTATAATTTGTAATAAAATTCCATAATTTGTATGGATAGCAAATTATCCATACAGATTCCTTTGGCTCTTAGGCCATGCTGGCTTTGGCCATTGCCCACTTACTTGCTTTGGAGGCCAGCTGTGGGAGGCGTACATCGCCAACCCTTCTAATTAAGACACTGACCTGATGTCTTTTTTTACTATATCCCAAGCAATTCAAATAGTACATTTGTTAGGATTTACACATTCATAATCACACTTCATACACACATTTGTGTGGCCACATACAGAACATACATACATACATACATACATACATACATACATGTACATATACATACAAGATGGCATTTGTGATTATAAGCTTCAGCAATTCTTTATTTTAGTTGTTCAAATTCTGCTTTCAAAGTATCTTCTTCTTCATCAGTTACAGGAGAACTATCATCTCCTAGTTGAGATCCCTCTTATTCTGACAGATTTCACAGATTCTAAATCTTGTACTTCCGCAAAAGTCCTAAACATCTGTGCCATTTTTTTCTTTTACTTTATGGCAGTGAATTCTTTAGTTGTCTTGTTTTAATCCTGGTGCCCTGTCTTTTCAATAGGGCCACTAATTGCCCATTGAGAATTTTCTTAGAGTTACTGGCACCCATCCTTCAATACACCCCCATTCATTTACTTTGTTGGCTGGCCTCTGAGGGCGATCTCTTATGTTCCTAATCTCGGTGAGACTTCCACTTATAGCACTATGATCTGTTCCACAAAACTGGCGAAGGCCTAGAGATTGAAATAAAGAGATAAGGCAGCATGTCATTCATTCAATGGCAATGCCAGAATGCTGAATGCCATTTATTGAGGGAGTTCCAGCCAATAGCTTCAGACTTGTTCAATGTGCTTCAGGGATCCATGTAGGGTGCTATATTACCTGGACCACAAGATGTTACAACTTGTAATGGGCTGAACTTTATATAGAGCTCCTGAGATATAATTCTCATGACATAAAATTTAGCCTTTTAATTTTTGCTATATAGTGACTGCTTTAGTGGATTCAGCACATAGTTCCTCAACCATAATAACTATAATTTTAGAACACTTTCATCATTCATGATTCAAATTTTGATGTCTGAAATATAGAAGGTAAATTGCTCATCTCCTACTCAGTGGCAGTCTACTTTGAGATGTAGTAGCCCCATATGTCCTCTTTTGAGATATCCTACTTGAAAAAATGTTCAGCTATGACTTCTTGTAAAACAAATGATAAGTCAGCACTGTGACATTTTTTGTTAGATTTCCCTGCCACTGACCTCACTTGCCTCATTCCATGCTCTTTGTCTTGGGAGACACAAATATCTAACACTGTGTTAGCATTTAAGCTTTGCCCTAGGTTAACTTGTCAAATATGGATAATACACATGGCATTTAGCAAAAGTCCAAATTCTGACTTTCACTATATCTCCCTTCAAATGAGTAACTATAGTATATTTCTCATTACCCTCTAAAAACTTTAGCCTATTTTTGCCCAGCAGCACATTTCTTTTCCTATTCTATTCCTTAAGTCTAAGATATACAATAGATTTTCATAATTCCATACCAATAAAAGTCATGGTATTCTTTTAAAGATAGGGGAAACATCTAATGTGCAATTCGATCCAATTTTCTGTCAGTTATTGCTAGCGAAACACTGCTAGTAGTTTACTTTGAACAGCTGTTAGATGTTATCACCTGTTCTTTCACTTCTCCAATATTAAGGCTGACACATGAAGAAATTCTGTTTATTCTCATCTGACTCTGAATCCTTCAGGTTCCCTGGGGCAATGTTTTGCACACAGTAGGATTGAATATTTTGTAGCATGAAAGAAAAAATTAGTATTTCAAGTAAGTACATGGTCATCCATTACAAATTTGATTATGATGACCATGATCATCCAACTTGCCCTATGGGCTTCAAGTTCTTTAGCCTTTTAAATCTTCAATGCATATTTTCCAGGAGTTGAACATTATTTTATGCTTTTCTCTTTACTTTGCTTTTCTTACCATAAGGAAAAGTCACATTGAAATTGGGGAAACATAGGGCTTGCTACATTCAGCTCTGCCCTAGATAGGATTATTAAAACTTCTGTTTCCAGGAAAGTGTTCTTAAGTGTAGCTCCTCGAAGTGTTATGAACACAAATACTTAAACCTCATAGAAATTCAAGCTGCCTGAAAAATATCACAGTTCACCCAGAATATCATGCTTTTTTTTTCCTCAGAAAACTCAGCATTCTTTTCCTTGACAATACATTCTTAGGAGGTATTATGTGACAGTGAAGGCTAAGCTACCCCCACAAAACCTTTTGAAGGATCCATTGCCTTTGATGTTTCCTGCTTTCTAATATTAGATAGAAACTTTATACCGAGGGTCTGTGAATTATTAAACAGTGGTGTGATAATTATATTTTATTTGGGAAGAACACAGTGTTTAATGAAATTTACTAACATGTTCCATTTTCATTTCCAGGACAATGGAGAGAGCTCAATTCATTACATTATGCTGATAATTAAGTGATGGCTCATTTAAATGATAGCAAACAACTCCTGGTGACAATGTCATCAGTCCCTGCCTCATCAACACCACAAACTCTAATTACCTGCTACTTAGAAAGCTCCTGTTGGCCTCCAAATAAATGGCTCCTTAGTGAAAATCCTGCCACCAGAGTCCTGATTGTGGGCTCAGATAACTGAAGACTCAGAACACAATTGTACGTCAGTCTTTCAAATGCTGGGCAGTAATCTTCTAAGAGATTCACCTCTTTTGCCCATGATAGAAGCACAAATGTTTCCATATAGGGAATTAAGAGACACAGAAATTACAAATTGCCAGAGAGTGAGTCATGTCTCTCAAGACAGATAGAAACATAAGATAGTTTAGTCTTTCCATAAATCTTAAAGTATTGTTGACTGAGTTGAATCATAGACATTCATTTCCAGATTCACCTTGGTTGATTTTCTGATTGGATTCAACTTTGATATGTATTTTGTGACAGGAAGCTGAGGTTGAATTAAAGATAATATATTATGGATCAGATAAAGACTGCTAATCACCTAAGTAGCTCATTATCAATATCTGATGATCTTCTTTATCTGTGGAAGCCTATGCATTATTCTATTTCCATCATTTATGTGGCATGGGCCACACGAAGTGCTGGCAGTATCAGACTGAGAAAGTGGTTAATATCCATGAAAGCAGGTGTCTTTTGTCTATGTCTGGTTTTTCCAATGAAAACATCAAATAAATAGCCCAATATCTGGGCTATAATGGAGGCTCAATAAATATTTGCTGAGAGAAGACTAGAATAATACATGGATAAAAAGAGCAAAATAGAGGAAAGTAAAATATTTTTGATACATTCATTTCTCTTCAAGTGCTAGAGTTTTTCATAGCAATAAGTTATTGGGAGACATTAATATAAACTTATTTGAAGTTTAAATTAAATAAATTTGACACAAGGATAGCCTAATATTTGAGGAGTCTTGAACAAAATTGAACATTTCCTATGATCCCTGCTGTTTTGTCTTTTCTGTCTGCTGTCTATGAAGACTCACATGGACTTTAAAGCCTAAGTTGGTCAATGTGAAGAAAAGTACAAAGTTCTTTAGCTTGGATGCCATTTCTGGAAAAGCAAAGGACTTAGATGTTGTTCAGGTTAAACAAAGAAACTGTGGTAGTCAGGGTGCTGCCATAAACTGTGACCCTGCATAGGAAGTAACATACTAGGCCTGAAAGATGTTTACCCTTCAGTATATTAATCTAACAAATAACTCTGAAATAGCACATTATGATGAAAGAAAACTAGATTTAGCTATTTGCCAATTCATTTCCCTACAGCTCTTTAGCAGAACATTTTTCAAAGTGATGTCACCCCTGCTGTGTGAATGCAATCTTCTCCAGGTACACAAATTAATTTCTTATTAACATCCTGCTCACAAAAATCTCAAGGTGTATCTTTATAGGAAAGAAGCAGAAATGAATATTTGGCTGATTCCCAAAGGTGAAGAAAGTACCACACTAGTGATTTTTAAATAAGGATTCAGCTAAAGTTTATGTAGATAAGTTATACTTAACAATGAAAATACTGACAGAATTTCAATGAACACTTAAAAACTGATTTTAAGTATTAATTTTTTAGAGATCAACAGGGTACACTTCAAAGATGGCAAAAAACAATATATGAACACAACTCAAGGTATCATATATCTAGTTCTAACCAGCCACAAGGACAGGGCACCTCTGTTCAGAGTGCTTGGTTTACATTTTTCTTCATCATTTTCCTTTTTTTCTTTTTTAACAATACAAATCCCTCTAAGAGATTCATATATGGTCCCTCACAAAAGGGGGAAGGGACAAGTCCCCCAGAGCACTTGGGAAGTGGGGGGACAGTGAATGGAGAGAGAACTAGGAGAAAGAGAAGGAGAGGAAAGGAAAGCACATGTGACTAGGAAGATTGAGTTGGGGTAGGAATAGAAGATAGGAGAGAGAGAGAGAGAGAGAGAGAGAGAGAGAGAGAGAGAGAGAGACATAAAAGAGGGAGCCGTTATTGGTTTGAAGAGAAAACTGAACCGAAGAAAGGTTCAAGACTGACTACAATTAACAATTTGAGCAACTGTGGAAAGGCGACTATAAATGCCCTTCCCTGATAGTGAGATCAACTAAATTAACCACCATCATGGAGCCCTCATTTAGTACCTGTTTGAAACAGACGCAAACACCTATAACTAAACACTGAGTCAAACTAGAATCCAGATGCAGAGAGAGAGGACAAGATCAGGTTGCAGAAACATACAGAGACAGCTGACCTGAACAAGGAGGAGCTAATGGGCCCCCCAGACTGATAGCTGGGAATCCAGCATGGGACTGACTCAGACCCCCTGAAAATGGGTCTCAGCTAGAAGGACTGAGTAATCTAAGGGACCTCAGACAGTAGAACCAGGATGTATTCATGGTGCACTAAAGGACCTTATAGACACATCCCCCATGGAGGGGTATCCCCTTTACCTAGAGACAGGAGAGAAGTAGTAGTCCCTACTTCAAATGACTTGGTAGATTTACATGACCCAACCTTGATAATATAGCCCTACATGTGGAATGGGGGTGGTGGGATGGGAAGGGAGGGTGGCCAGGGTGCATGTCAGAGGGGAAAGAGGGTAAGAGGGAGAAAGCGAGGAAGGGAAAAAGGGAGGGAGAAAGAGAAAACTTGGATCAACATGTAAAATTCTTAAATTATATTATTAATAAAAAATTCCTAAGATTTTAATTCAGTATTTCTGTCATTTTGAAGAGTACACTTATATTCCCACTTTTGCACATCATATATTCTACTCTATAGTATTATTATTTAAAATTGCAAGCAGCAGATAAACATTGAGCAAACCCCAGATATTTTAACTTAAAAGTATTAAAGATGTCTCAACTCAAATATTATTTTAAGAGCACAAGAAGTTCCACTCTTAAAAATGGATGCATTTTTATAGAGATTGTAGGTTCTCAGTCAAATTGATTAGAAAGTACCCAGTTGCCTCTGCCCCAACTCCCACTTACACACAGTTAACCTTCCTTCACATTTATGACAGGTAATGACTTTATATTCACATAAGATTATCAAAGTTTATAGTTAATATTAGCATATATTTTTGTTTTGCATGTTCTATAGATTTTAGCAAATATAAAATAAGATCAACCTACCATTATAATATCATGTAGAATAACTTTACTGTTCCTTGAAATCCTGTGTAATCTACTTGATCTTTTTTCCCTTTTCCTCAGTACCCTAAGTGTTCCTACCATACTGTTGTAAATCTTTCAGAACATTGGACCAAAAAATACCTAGTGTCTTCAGGTGGAATTCTTTTCAATAGTAATATGTGTCCAAGGTCCCTCCATTTCTTTTCCTGGCTTTATAGATCAATTCTTATTGCTGAACCATACCCCATGTCTTCTGTAACATACATATTCAATTCATATAGTGAAGGATATCTGCATAATTCCATATTTTGTGACTCAAGTAACTTTTATCATCATGCAAGATTTAAGTAGCAGGCTGATTATAATCTTGATTGTTCTCGAAGTATCTGTTGAACTGAAGGGCGTTGGGAATACACTTTTGAAATGTTGTAAATTTATTGTGCTAGTTTCATAAAGTCTTGGATATATCAACATTTGATGAAAAAATATTTCTCTGCCAAACTGCTTGGCTACTCAAAAATGAATAACCTTAAGAGTTTTATCTAAAGATCTTTATCATTGTAAGTGAGTAAGATAAGAAATATATAATACAGGTTAATATAATGTGATTGTACACACAAGGATTTACAAAACAGCATGAAATTATCAATGTTTTTCTTCAAAAGTTTATATCTAGATAAAATGGGCCAGATCTACAGTTTACTGCCTGTTTTTATTAATAAAATGTTGCTGGAATGTAGCCATGTTCATTCATGTATTGTCTACAGCTGCTGTTGTGGATTTGAAGAGTGGTTATAGACCATCTGTCCTTAAAAGTATTTATTATCTTGCCTTTTAAAGAAATCATCTGCCAGCTAGTTGCATGTGAAAATAACTCACTGTTAGCCATGGGTGCTGTAACTGGAAGAAATAAATGGGCCCTTGTGGAAAGTTTGTTAACTAATAGAGAATACATTTATTTCAACAGAGTATTGGTATATATGAAAAAAATACAGCAAAAACTTAAGAATATAATGTAGTCAGATAAAGCTCCATTCTGTTAGGTCATACCTCCTTAATGTTCTCCTGTAGCAGAGTAGTGGACTATACTCTCTGTGTTTTATGCCAGTCAGATAAATTATCTCTATAGATATTTCATATTCTTAGACAGCACCTCCTACCTATAGACCAAAGTCACTTTTAACATTTCATACTAGCATTGTTTATTACAAATTATTAACAGTTGTGCTTTGCATGAAATATAACTTAAAAGAATTAATTATGAGCAATACTCAAAATCATGAAAGTTGAATTCTTCAACTTGTCTGTTTTTTTCTTACATCATAAAAATATTTAATTTTAAATGTGCCTTGCAGAAGGTCTAATGAAAAAATTTTGAAACATTTTTGTAAAAGACTAATCAAAATTTCACAGTTAATGTCAAAATGGATCTTTTATATTACTTTTCTTAAATTAAAATGTCGATAATTTTCTACCTGAAGCAACCAGATTTATTATTGTAAGCAAGAATAAAGGGAGATCAAAAACAATTGTTTTAATTTCTCAATTCATCAGTAATTTCCCTTAACTTCTCATTTGTTTCAATAAATTTATTGGTGTATAATAGAAAATATGCATTCTTTGATTTTCATGCTGTCATTTTTTACTAGTTTCCTGAAGAACCAAAGACTCATTGTAAATGGATGAATATTGCAGCTGTTTCCACAAAACCACTCAGTTTGTTTAATTAAGTTTATTTTCCTGAAGCACATTATGTGTTCTAAAATATTAGTAGTCACAGCATTTCATTTTAAGGTATCTGTTCATTTATTATATTTCATTATGAATAAGGCAAAGGTTCTCCCATATGATAAGCATGAATGAATTTCAAAGTATCCTCTAAATAAAGAAACTTTGAACCCTACTGCTATATCCTCCTGAAGAATTTATTTCAACAAGCAACTTATTTTGAAATGTTGCAACTAAGTTTAAATATACCATGCAATTGCTCTTTTGATCATAATTTCAATTACTTTAACATAGGAGAAAATTTATTAATCTTAACAATAGCAAAATAGGAATATAGACATAAAATCTTTGAATTTTACTTAACTATAAGATCTTATGAACTCCTGTCCATGGCTCTTGCTTATACTTTCTAAAAAATCAGTAATAAAACCAAAACAGTGAAAGACCCAACTGGGAAAAGTGAGTTTGTTGCTTCCTCCATTCAGAGTATATGTTAGTTAATGTAATTTGATAAAAATCACTTATTTCAATATATATATATATATATATATATATATATATATATATAATTCTCAGTTTGTTAATGAAGTTTTCTATTGGCTTAATTTTCAAAACTGTATATTTGTATTATATTATTTCTAAATGTCTATACTATATAAACATTTTGTCATAATATATATGAAACTTTGGGCATAATTAGACATATTATCATACTTTAAAAAATTATAAATATCCATTTACAACTTCAAGTTTCCCTTCAAAGAATTACAAATATAATTTATAGTGATTTTTTATCTTTAAATAAAAGGAATAGCAAACATTTTTCTCCTCAAATTATGAACATTTTCTAAACATTAAAAAATGCACAAATCTAAAAATGTTGTAAGTACCAAATAGCATAGAATAACAAAAATCATTTAAGCACATTGAATGCAACTACCATAAACCAATACATACTTATAATGAATAAAAAGAAATTAAAATAACAGTATATGTTGCTGGCTTTTGATCCAAGTTCTTTGAAAGTTGAGCTTATAAGCTGCTGTTGGAGGTTCTTTCCCACCAGCTTGGCCCTAAAGCTGCCTCAACCTCAAATAAACACATAGAGATTCTATATTAATATTAAACTGTTGGCTATAGCCTACGGCTTCTTATTGGCTAGCTCTGTCTTAATTATTAACCCATTTCTATCAATCTATGCATATCCACCTTGCCTTATCTTACTGGAGAAGGGTCCCAACCTTCTACGTGTTTGTGGTCTAAATGGCAACTCTTTCTGCAATCTTTTCCAGAATTCTCCTCATGTTTTAGCCCTGCCCATACTTCCTAAATGACCAATCAGTGTTTTATTTGTCAACCAATAAGAGAAACGTAGATGCAGATGAACATCCTCCCATCAAAAAGCTCTCCAGTTCAGGCTAGTCTGGGCAACAAAAGAGAATTAGTACAGAAGGAACAAGGAAAGGGATCTTAACACTGAGGAGAAGGAAGAAGCAGTATAAAGATTAGAAACACAAATAAACAATTTTCACTAAAACAACCAACACTGGAGGGCAAGGAAAACCAGAATAAAAGACAGAGGAGAAAGAGGGGGAGGAAGAGGAGGAAAAAAATTCAATGTTTAGCCAACAAAAACAATTCTGGAATAATTAAATAGAAAGACCTTTGGTTTCACCAAACTGATTAAAATAGATGGTTCAGTCCTACATGCCCAACCCCAGTCTGATAATATCTACAGAGTTTCCTAACCATCACTACCAACGTTGTTTTAAAAGCATTTGTATATCACTTTATCTAATAAACACACATACATACACATATACCTTTTCATTGTACAATGAACACAGTCTAAAAGAAACCTTATTCTCAACCATAAATTAATACTATGTTATCTATAAAAACCCCAAAGGATTGGTGGAGGAGGTAGGTGTTATATAATTCTAAATCCATCTAAGAATTTTTTTATAAAAAAATTCAGAATTTTGAAATATTTTGTACTGAAATATATCATTTTTTTGAAATTTCAACCTTAAATATTCTAAAAAAGTTCCCATCAAATGCATATATAAAAACTATATAGCTAGAAGATAAATAGAAAATATGTTTTATGTCTAGTCAAAGTCAAAAGTGGAAATAAAAATCGCTAACTGCTCTCTTATAGTTTGTTATAGAATATTGAAAAAATGATGAATTAAAATATAATACACACTTCAAGTAAAATAAAAGGGAGAGGGAGGGCAGAATTTGAAGAGCACTGTAGGTGTTTTGTTTGTTTGTTTTGTTTTGTTAGAGCAGGGTCTTGCAGAAAAGACCCAAAGAAGATGATGAGAGGCAAGTATGGAAAAGACTTACCAGGAGGAAAAAGAACAAAGGCCACAAGCAGAAGTTTCGTTCTCTGTTTAAGATCATAAACATGACAGCTGTAAATATGATAAATACAGAAAAATTAAGTTCAAGATCAGGAAAAGGAAGCAGGAGAGACTAAGATCTATGGAGTTTCATGGGCCATTCTGAACTTTTTCTCTACATGAGTGAAGATCTTTTGCAGGTTTTCAATAATGTGATGAAATCTTCATTCACTGGTATTCATTGAGCTGACAGCTGTAGCTAGCAACTGTGAATGTAGGAAGAACTACCAGTAATCCATGTCAGGGATGAGGCAACAGTGCTACCAAAGGGAAGTGGTTGAATGCTCAGGATATTATAAAGGTGAAAAAGCATAATTTTCAAAGATACTCAATGAGAATTTGCTAAAACTGATTATACATTATTCTTTTTTAGAGAATAACTTCCTGTAAAGAAAGATAGCCACATAATCAGGAGCTGAGAGTTAAGTGTATCAGCAAGTTTTAAATGTCAACTTGACTAGGATAAAGAATATGTGGATAGCAGGTAAAATGCTATTTTTCATCTACCTATAAAGATTTCTGGAAGAGATTGGCATTTGAATAATAAACAAGGGAAGACAACCTACCCTAACAAGTGTAGTTAGATGATAAAAAGTAGGGGAAATAGAACAAACAAAATGATAGAAGGGGATTGATTTTGCTCTCTTCTGGGGTGGGGCACCCATTTTTTCACCTTTCAATAGAAAATTCTATGTTGTTGAGGCTTTGGGATTCAGTACTTCTATCCTTAACCATGCAATGCCAGTGTTTGGGCCTCAAACTAATAGTCATACCACCAGCCTCCATGGAGTTAAGGTTTTTGGTTCAGTATTTCAGTATCAACAACAACTCCTGCTTTCCTGATTTTCTATGCAGCTGATGGAGTATTGTGGAAATTCAGGTCTCAATTGAAGGCAGGGATTAAATGAATCCACCAAGACAGATGATAAATAGGCATTTATTAGGGAAGTGCTTACACAAATAAAAGTAAATAACTGTCATTGTCTTTCTGCTCCAGAAGATGCAGTCTCTGCCCTTCCAATGCTCTCCTTGACAAAAGATAGCATGAGCCAGCCCCTTCTCTATCTTATAATGAGATGTATTCACCTGAAACCAAGTCCAAAGAATGTGGCCACCATCACAAGTCCACTGGCAAGTCAAGATGTTACTACACTTCATGATCACTGAAGTCAGATTTCATAAGAAAGTCCCTCATATGTGTATGTGTATATATAGAATATATATATATACATATATATATATGTATATATATATATATATATATATTCTATGAAAGCTTTAACTCTGAAAAGTCCTAAGTAACACAATCATCAACAATGGGCAGTATTTGTTTTTAAGAAAAGAGAAAGAAACACAGTTTTGTGCCCAGATGAGACCAATTGTGTAAAGAATCAAATGTTGATATTGTGGGAAGGAAAGCAAAGTGAAAAGCCTTCAAAGATTGTGAGAGTTATGGAATCCAAAGGTCACTCAGAGAAGATGTCCTTGAGGATCAGTGGGATTCTACACAGTAACTGAGGAGTATGTAGCTCACAAGGTACTCTGAAGTTCTGGAAATTTTGCTGGAAAGTCCATCATCATCATCATAATCATATTATTATTATTATTATTATTATTATTATTATTATTATTATTTCTTCTTCTTCTTCTTCTTCTTCTTCTTCTTCTTCTTCTTCTTCTTCTTCTTCTTCTTCTTCTTCTTCTTGATCTTCTTCTTGATCTTCATCTTCTGTGAAATAAGGATAAAAGGTCATCCTTTTGAAGGAAAACAGAGGGAAGAGTGTCAGTGATTTGAAGTTAGAAAAAGGCATGGAAATTTAGAGGAAGACTCAATGACAAAAGGTATCTACACTGTATTAGTGACTCAAATCAGAAAAAGGGTTGGGACCATAAAGTCATATCACCCAATATGATCCTATTTTGTTTTCTGTGTGGGCTCAGAGAACATCTAGAAAATTAGAATTAACTAGAATTTTATTAGAAAAATCTGATGAATGCGACAAGATGAAATTTGAGAACTACATTTCCTGGCACTATGGAGACATGGCAGAAAATCCTCTCTCCTCCAACTCTTATACTGAAGAGGTCAGAAACTGAAGCTCATAAAAACAGAGTAATGAATGATGGAGAGGAGATACAAGCAACTATCTCCATGCATCCACATTGAAATAGTACTTCTCAGGAAAAAAATTTAGTTTTGGAATAATTGGGTTATTAAATATGATATTAAATGAAGTTTCTTATTAAAAACAACAGCCAACAAAATATGTTGGAAACTGTATATACCTAGTTTGAAGGGCACCTCAATAAAGATATTAAGCTATAAATTTTGCATAGTTCTTTTAAGAACTGTCATTATGTATTTCAAATATCTGGATTCTCAGTGGGAAAAACTCTCCAATATTCTCTCTGGTTATTCAATTAAGCAATATGGGTATGGCTGAGAGAGAATTTTGCAGAAGTAACTAACATTCCACGTTGCTAGGAAACAGGAACTTCATGATAGAGTCCCCAAAGGAAGATGTTTCTGATAAAAGAAAAAAAAAAAAGAAATTCAAAATATGAGAGGCATTCTGACTTTGATGGCTTTGTAGACAGATGGACCCAGAAAAAGTAATACAAGCAGCTTCATGGAGAAGGCAGGTCCCTAATGACAGCAGGGAAGTCCAGTGGTTTTAAAGACATATATTTGCATAAGTTGGGTATGTGTGGTGAGCTTATTCTGCACATATAAACGGTTGGTGGTAGAAACTCACCACCTCCCCCCCCCCACTGGAAGGAGCTTAATTGAAGAAAATGCATACATTTTATATTAGAGCAAATAGAAGCAAAGAATTTAGTATGAGAGTCTGTTACAACATTAACATTTCAGCCTTACCTTCACTCACTTTGCCTTGACTTCTAGTTAGTAAGATATGGGTACCTGTTCTGCAGCAGGGGTATGGATGTATAAATGGTAGGCACTCAACATGGACAACGAGTAGTGGTATTAATAATTACTAATGGAATTGATAACATCCTCGAGTAATATATTTTCCACCTCTACTGAAAACCACTTTTAATCTGCTGTTAAGTGAAGTGGAAGATCTAGTGTTCTACATTTATTTCGGCTTTGCATACCTATTGAAGAGTGTTGAAAGATGAGTTTTCTCAATAGACCTTTTAGCACCATCACAGCATCAATCACTGTTTCCAGTTCAGCTGCTCAATTTCTTCTGAATACTTTGTTAATCTTCATTAGTGCATTGGTATGCTGACATTCATAACTAATTGACTTGAGATTTTAAATGTGTCCAAGACATCCAACAGAGGATGCTGGTACCACTGTGCCTGTCATTTGTCTCATCACACCAGAAGCTTTACTGGGAAATCTACATTTGAATAGCTAGCAATTCTTTTCATCAAGTGACTTACCTGGACATCTAAATGAGATAGACTATCTGTTGTGATGAACCTCACTCTCTGCACTCAGATTTACTAAGCTATAGTTGACAAACAATAACCACATACGTACAAGTGCCACACGTGATCATTTGATATACATGTATATTTTAGCATGATGTTCCAATAAAGCTAATATATCTATCATTTCACATAGTTAATGATGTGTTATGCCTGTGCACCTGGAAAGAACATTTGATGTCCACCCACTATCAATAACAAGGAGACAACCTACTGTTATTAGTTACATTAATTATGCTGTTCATTATACTTCAATTTAATTAATCCTTTAACTGAAAGCTTGTACCTTTTGACTCATAGACTGCTTCTTCCTCATCTTCCCAACACAGGTCATCAATACTGCTTTGTCATTTGTTTTTAAGATATTTCTGTAAGTGATATTACATAGTATTTGCCATTTTTATGTCTGGTAAATTTCTGGTAGTAAAACGTCCATGATTTCCATCCATGTTTAACAAATGGGAAGATTTCCCCTTTTCTGTGTCGTTGATACTCTTATATTTCCTGTAGCTATTCATTTGTTTCTATAGCAATACTATTAATACTAGGCTTTTCCCATCCCTTAACTATTGTGAATAACACAAAAATGAAAATGGGAATACAAAACCTTCTTTAAGATGGAGACTCTACATGCATTTACCTAACTAGGATTGTTGGGTCATACAGTGAATATATTTTAAAATTTTTGAGGCACTTGCTTTGGGTTTTCATGATGGCTACCTTTCCCTCTTATCACCAGCATACAGGGGATTCCTTTTCTGCACATCTTTGTAAAGACATATCTTTTGTCTTTCCAGAAATAGTCATCTTTACTCAGATGAAGTGGTACATTCCAACAGTTATGAATATTTTTCCCCTGGGGACTAATCAAATGGAGTACACAGTTTTCATAGGCCTATTGGCCATCTGAATATCTCCCTAGACAGATGACTGCTCTTGGCAATTTTCAATTAAGTTGTTTACTATACAAAATTGTATGAATTGCTTATGTGTTTTGGATATGAAGCCTCTATTGGGATCCAGTCAGGAAATTTTCTTCTTACCTTGTTCATAGTTCATTATCCTGTGCTGAAAGGTTTTAATTTTATGTAATTTCACTTCTTTATTTTTGCTATTGCCTAAGCTTTGGTGTCACATCCAAGAGCACACTGCAAAGGCCATTTATGTCTATCTTTCTTAATAGTAGCTTCACAAATCCAGGTCTTATAGCAAAGTCTTGAATTTATTTTGTGTTCCTTCCATGTAAGCTATAAAGGTTGAATTTGGTTCTTTGGTATGTGACTATCCAGTTCTCCCACACCATTAAAGAGACTTCCCAATATGTATTTGAATACTATGAAACAATTGATAAATGTTTTATAAATGATATGAATTTATTCCAAATTATCTATTTTTTTTCTCATTGTTCTATTGTCTTTTCTATCTGTCCTACATACTTATTAGTATATCTTACTAACAATGTGAAACCAGAATGTGTGATGTTATAAGCTTTTTTCTTGTTCAATATGACTTTAGTTATTAAAGGCCTTTAGTTTTTCCATACAAATCTTTTGTTTTTTTTTTTCTTTTTAAAAAATTCCATTGGTAGTCAGGCATTGGTGGCACACATTTTAATCCCAGAACTCAGGAGGAGGAGGCAGGTAGATCTCTGTGAGTTTGAAGCCAGCCTGATCTGGAGAGCTAGTTCAAGGACAGGCTTAAAAGCAATACAGAGAAAACCTTTCTTGAAAAACATAGATAGATACAATAAAAGAGGGAACCAGTATATGTTTCAAGAAAAAACTTACTCTAGAGAAATGTCCAGAGACCTACAGAACTGACTGACCCCAACTAAGTTTGGACCTGTTTCTGCCTGCCATCCAATCCAGGTCCCCTGCAGGAAGACTCCTGAGACTTGGGGCATAACACAAATGGAGGAGCAGATCCAGGTAGACCTGCCTGTCCAGAGTCTGCCAACATCCTGGTCCCACCTCCACCCAAACAAGGAGCCTGCCTTCCAGTGCCCTGCTTAGAGCATCCTGAGGACTGGAGACAGTGCACAGGGTAATCTGTCCCAGTGGCCCAGGCTATCTAGAGTCTGCCAGCACCCTAGTTCCACCTTCACCCACTGGAAGAAGTGAACCATCAGATTATTGGACCTACTTGTACTCACCAGAAGAGAACCTTGGTCCAGTACCCACCAGGTGAGGGAGAGACCAAAGCAGTACACACTGGAAGAAGGGATGGGTAAACGACAGTATAAGAACACAGTCAACAACAAAAAGATTAAGCACTTTACACCAGCAAGAACTGAACATCCCAACACAGATAAAGCAGAAGAGAATAACCATAAAGACAACTTCATGAAGATGATAGAGACCCTAAAAGAGAAAATGAGAAAATTTTTTTAAAAAATGGGAAAAAAAAAGACAAAACAAAAGTTACAAGAAAGAATTCAAACTATGCAAGGTTTGAAAGCTGAAATAGAGACAAAACAACAACAACAACAACAACAACAACAACAACAAAAGCAAAACAAAAAAAAACAAAAAAACCTCAGTCTGATGGAATGCTGGAAATAGAACAGCTGGGTAAAAGATTAGGAACTATCAGGAACTACTGAAGCAAGCATAACCAACAGAATACAAGAGATGGAAGAGAGAATATCAGGCATCAAAGATACACTAGGAGAAACAAATTCATTGACCTAAGAAAATCTTAAGTCCCACGTATCCCTGACACAAAATATCCCGGAAATATAGAAATATGGGTGACCAAGAAAAGGCCAACTTTAGGATGATATGTATAGAAGAAGGTGAAGAGACCCAACTCAAAGCTGCAGATAATATATTCAACAAAATCAAAGAAGAAAATTTTCCCAATGTAAAGAAAGACCAATGAAAGTACAAGAAGTTTACAGAACACCAAATAGGTTAGACCACAAAAGAAAGTCCCCTCACCATGTAATAACCAAAACACCAAACATACAGAATAAAGAAAAACTCTTAAGAGCAGAAAAGAAAAAAGGCCAAGTAACATTTAAAGGCAAATCTATCAGAATTACACCTGACTTCTCCATGAAAAATCTGAAGACCAGAATGAGTTGGATAGATATTGTACCAACACTAAGAGACCATGAATGATGGCCAAGACTACTATAACCAGAAAAGTTTTCATCCCTATAGATGAAGAAATCAAGATATTCCATGACAAAACCAGGTTTAAACAATACTTATCAACTAATACAGCCCTAAAGAAAGTTCTGGAATGAAAACTCAAACTCAAGGAAGTCAACTACACTGACAAAAACATAGTCAATAGTTAATCCCACTTCACCAACAGTTGAAAGAAAAATGGGAGACATCCACACATAATAACACCACCACCACCAAATCCAAAATAAACAAGAATTGGGAATCGTTGGTCATTAATAACCCTCATTACTAATGATCTTAACATTTATAAAAAGACACAGGCTAACAGAATGGATTCAAAGACAGAATCCTTCCTTCTGCTGCATACAAAAAACACACCCCAACTTCAAAGACAGATGTCACTTCAGAGTTAAAGGTTAGGAAAGATTCTCCAATCAAATGGACAAAAGAAACAAATGGGTGTATACCTAACAAATTAGACTTCAAACTAAAATCAATCACAAGGGTTGAATGTCATTTCATATTCATCACAGGAGAAATGTATCAAGATGAAGTCTCAATTCTGATCATCTATGCCCCACATACAAAGGCACCCACATTCATAAAAGACACATTACTAAAACTCAAATCTCACATAAAATCTCATATACTTATAGTGGTAAATTTCAACACCCCACTTTCACCACTAGACAGGCTAACCAGACAGAAACTTAAGAAACAAATGAACTAACAGAAATTACGAGCCAATTGGATTTAACAGACATCTATAGAACATTCCATCCAAACAGAAAAGAATATACCTTCTTCTAAATGTCACATAGAATGACCTCTACAATCAATTACATATTCAGCAACATAGCAAACCTCAATATTTACAAAGAAAGTGGAATAACCTCCTGTATCTTATCAGGCCACCATGCTTTAAAGTTAGACTTCAGCAACACAGATTGCAGAAATCCTACAAGCTAATGGAAATTGAACAATTCACAATTGCACCATTCCTGGGTCAAGGAAAAATATAGAAAGAAATTAAAAACTTTGTAGAATTCAAAGAGAATGAAGACAGAACATTCCAAAACTATAAGAGACACTTTGAAATCAGCACTAACAGGAAATTTTATAGCACTAAGTGCCCACATGAAGAAACTGGAGAGTAGTCATATTAACAGCAAAAAGAAACAAACTCACCCTGGAGGAATAGACAACAGGAAATAATCAAATTGAGGGCTGAAATCTATAAAGTAGAAACTAGGAAAATAATACAAAGAATCAATGTAACAAGAAGATGTTTTTTGAGAAAATCAAGACAGATAAATCTTTATACAAACTAACCAAAAGCAGAAAGCCAACATACAAATTAACATGATTAGAAATGAAAAGGAAGACATAACAAACATTGACGAAATCCACAGAATCTTCAAGTCATACTTTGATAACCTGTACACCCCAAAATTTGAAATTGTAACAAATGGACAACTTTCTGGATAGGTGTCACTTACCAAAAATAAATCAAGAACAGATAAGCAATTTAAATAGACCTATAATCCCTAATGAAATAGAAGCAGTCACCAAATGTCTTCCAACTGAAAACAGCCCAGGGCCAGATGGTTTCAATGTAGAATTCTACCAGAATTCAAAGAACAGTTAATACCAATACTCCTTAAAATTTTCCACACAACAGAAGCAGAAGGGTCATTGGCAAACTCTTTTTTACAAGGCTACAATTACATTAGTACCCAAGCCACACAAAGACACAACTAAGACTACAACAGACCAATATCCTTCATGAACACTGATTCAAAAATACTCAGTAAAATACTGGCCAATAGAATCCAAGAACACATCAGAGAAATCATCTACCATGACCAAGGAGGCTTCATCTCAGGGATTCAGGGATGATTCAACATACAAAACTCCATCAATGCAATCTGCCATATAAACATACTGAAAGAACAAACAAACAAATAAAAATACATGATCATTTCACTAAATGCTGAAAAAGCTTTTGACAAAATCCAACACCCTGTCATGATTAAGGTCTTGGAGTGTTCATGGATAATAGGAACATACCTAAAGATAATAAAATCAATATTCAGCAAACCAAAACCCAACATCAAAATAAATATAAAGAAACTCAATGCAATCCCTATAACATGAGGAACAGGACAAGGCTGTCCACTCTCTCCATTTATCTTCAATACTTTATTTGAAATTCTAGCTACAGTAATCAGAAAATAAAAACAAGATGAAGGGAATAGGGAATACACATTGGAAAGGAAGAAGTCAAACTCACTATTTACAAATGATATGATGATATGATAGTTTACATAAGTGAAAAGAAAAACTATACCAGGTACCTTCTACAGCTGATAAACACCTTCAGCAAAGTGGAAGGATACAAATTATTTAAAGAAACAGTATCCATACTATATAAAGATGATAAAGTGTTCGTGTCTACCTCTGCCAGCAAGGAAACATGACCATGACTCTTCTTCCAGCAGTTTATTCAGGAACCTTGTACATCAGCTTCCGCTTCTCCCAGCCCCAGCAAGCCCTTAAATGTGCTCTCACAGCCCAATCAGCTCATGCCACCTGGCGATCCCGGATAGGCCACAGAAGGAGGAAGTGCACCAGATCCATCAAGCACATCCAAATAAGGCTTGTTTACAGCTAAGCTTGAACTACCTGGCATCCTGCCAGGTGCCATCTTGGGGATGTGGCTTCCCACAATAAAGTAGCTGACAAATCAGAGAAATATCACCCTTTACAATAGCCACAAACAATATGAAATACCTTGGGGTAAAGTTCACCAAACAAGTGAAAAACCTATATAATAAGATCTTTGAGTCTTTAAAGAAATAAATTAAAATGATAGCAGAAAATGAAAAGATCTCCCATGCTCTTGGATAAATAGAACCAACATAGGAAAAATGGAAATCTTGCCCAAAAACAATCTGCATATTCAAAATATTCCTTATAAAATTCCAGCACAATTCAGTTTTTTATTTCCCTTATTTTACATATCAATCCCAGTTCCCTCTCTGTCGCACCCTCTCTTCGAACCTCCCATGTACCCCAAGCAGTCTCCCATCCCATTCCCACCTCATTCTACATGTAGGGTGATGCCTTCCTGGAGGGGGTCATTTAAATCTGTCAAGTCATATGCAAGAGGCCCTCCCTCTTGCCTCTAGGTTAAGGGAGTATCCCTCCATGGGGAATGTGCTATCAATGTCCCTTTGTGCACCAGGGATACATCCTGGTTCCACTGTCAGAGGTCCCTTAGACTGCTCAGGCCTTCTAACTAAGACCCGTGTTCAGAGGGTTGAGTCAGTCTCTGGAGGCCCATTAGCTGCTCCTTGTTTAGGGCAACTGTCTCTGTGGGTTTCTGTGGCCAGGTCTTGTCCTCCCTCTCTGCATTTGGGTTCTAGTTGGGCTCAGTGTTTAGCTGTGGGTGTCTGCTTCTGGTTCCATCAACTACTATATGAGGGCTATATGATGGTGGATAAGTTAGTCATCCCACCACAATTCTTCATAGGCCTTGAAAGAACAATTTTCAACTTTATATGGAAAAGCAAAAGACCAAGGATAGCCAAAACCACCCTGTACAATAAGGAAACATCCGGAGGCATCACGATCCCTGACTTTAAGCTCTATTATAGAGTTATAGTTCAGAAAACAGCTTTGTATTGGTGCAAAAATAGACAGGAAGACCAATGTACCCAATTGAAAACCCTGATCTTAACCCACACACCTAGGAATGCCTGATTTTTTGACAAAAAAAAACTAAAATTATACAATAGAACAAAGAAAGCATCTTCAACAAATGGTGCTGGCATAACTGGGTTCTGACTTGTAGAAAACTGCAGATTGATCTACATGTATTGCCATGGACAAAACTTAAGTCAAAAATGGATCAAAGTCCTCAACATAAATTCAGCTGCACTGCACCTCTTAGAAGAGAAATTGGGAGGTATCCTTGAATAAATTGGTACAGGAAACTGCTTCCTGAACATAACACCAGTAACACAGACACTGAGAACTACATTTAATATATGGGACCTCCTGATATTGAAAAACTTCTGTAAAGCAAAGGACATAGTCAGTAAGACAAAATGGCAACCCACAGAATGGGAAAAGATATTCACCAATTCCACATCTGACAGAGGGCTGATTTCCAAAATATACAAAGAACTCAAGAAGTTACTTTCCAAAACACCAAATAATCCAATTTAAAAGTGGGGATACAGAAATGAATACAGAATTCTCAACAGAGGAATCTAAAATGGCTGAAATACCCTTTAAGAAAGTACTCAACATCTTTAGCCATCAGGGAGATGCAAATTAAAGAACCCTTATTCCTATCAGAGTGACTAAAATCAAAAATACCAAAGACAGTTTATGCTGGAGAGGATGCAGAAAAAGGGGTACAGTCCTCCACTACTGGTGGTAGTGCAAACTTGTACAGCCACATACGAAATCAATATGGCACTTCCTTAGGAAAATAGGAATCAGTCAATATCAATCTAGTAAATCCACTCTTATCCATATACCCAAAAAATTACATTATTACAACAAGGACATCTGTTCAACTCTGGTCATGGCAGCATTAATTGTAATAGCCAGAACTGATGGGAGATGCTGTTGTGTAAATATGTTTCTCATACTGGTTAATGAATAAAGCCCTGTTGGCCAATAAGAAAGGATGATAGGAGAGACCAGGAAACTAGGAAGAAGGAGGAAGTACTTAGGAGGAGTCAACATGGAGAGCCCAGAGAGGTAGAATGCCAGTCAGCCGCTCTGGACGATACGATGAGCCACATGGAAATACTTAGAATCGTAGAAATGGGTTAATCATTGAGACAGAACTAGCCGGTAACAAATTAGTAACTGGCCAACAGAATTGTTTCAAATACAGAGTCTCAGTGTGTTATTGGGGTATGGCGTGGTGGCATGACCAGACCGGCAGCAGGGGAAAAACCTACCTGTAACACAGAACCTGGAAGGAACATAAATGCCCCTCAACTGCACAATTGATGGGAAAAAATTATACATCAACACAGTGGAGTACTACTCAGCAGAAAAAATACAATGGAATATTGAAATTTGCAGGTAAAGTGGTGGAACTAGAAGAAACTATTCTGAGTGAGGTAACCCAGTCACAAAATACAAACAAGGAACATATTCAGTCATATATGGTTCTTAGACATAGAGAAAAAAATAATCACCCTATAATTCATACTGCCATAAAAGCTAGGAAACAAGTAGGATCCTGAGTGCAAGATATTCCAAAAAAACTGGGAGTGTATGAGGAAGGGAAAGGGAGTTAGGAGGAAGCAAAATAGAGAAGTGGGAATACCAGAGCAGAGAGACTGAGTCCTGGGAAGAATAGAGGAGAATAAGAAAAGAGATACCATAATAAATAGAGACATTATAGGTTATAAGAGAAATCTGGCACTAGGGAAATGGCCAGAGGTCTACAAGGATGACCCCAACTAACAATCTAAGCTATAGTGGAGAGGCTACCTTAAATGCCCCTCCCCTATAATGAGATTAATGACTACCTTATATGCCATCCTAGAGCCTTCATCTAGTAGCTGATGAATGTAGAAGCAGACACCCACTTCTAAACACTAAGCCAAACTCCTGGAATCCAGTTGCAGAGACATTCTGGAACTCACAGAGATCCATCTGCCTGTACCTCCCATGTGTTGGAAATAGGTTATTCTTAATATGATTGCAAGATTATTCTAATAAACCATTGAAAATATCATTCTGTTATTTTAAGTTAATGTTATTCCTAGCATCCATTTGTATTTTCCTAGATTTTATGTTTAAATCAGATATTTGTCCGTATATGTTACTCCTCCTTTTTGCAACATGACCTTAATCATGGTAATCATGATAATTTTTAATTGAGTTGTCACTATGATTGGTTAAATAAGGTGACTTGACAATAGCTGTCCTGGAGAAGTTTAGGTGGAGGTTCCCAATAGAGAATGATGGGTAGGAGAAGGATACATTGTAGGAGATGGTAACCAGATGCAGAAAATGTCATGCTAATACAGGTACTGTCACACAGCACAACTTAAATAAGTAATATGTGGTAACTTAAAATGTAAGAACTAGATAGTAATAAACATGAACTATTGGCTGAGCATTTATAATATTAAGTCATTTATAATATTAAGTGTGTTTCTTTGGGAGGTGCTGGCAAGTAAGAAACTTTTGCTCGAAACTGACAAGAATTTGTACATAAAACCTGACAAAAATTTTTAAAAAATATCTAAACACTCAAAAGAACAAAGTCAATCATGATTTCTTGATAGCAGCATTTTCTGGGGGGTGGAGAAGACTCTATTTAATAGCAGTGAGCAGAAGCAAATGAGGCTTCCTGGTTCATACTGGTGACATGGATGGCTCTTTATGGAGGTCCTGTTACCAAACATTTCAATGGAGTTCATAAGCAGGGGATGGCATGCTACTCAATGGCAGCATGGACGCAAAATCTTCCTTGAATGGGGCCAGGAAACATAGCTTCTACCAGTAACTGTGCCATGAATTTAAACTCTCACATACCAAGGAGCTGGGAAGAGCCAGTTGCTAAAGCAACCACTCTGATCCTAGTCATACTGTTGAGCAGTTTATAGACTTATGTGGCCAGAAAAGGATAGATAGGTAGAAAAGAAAGATTCAGAAGCAGAAACAAATTAATTAACAAACAAACAAACAAACAAAGCACTTCTCAATTGGTTGGAGTGTTTTTAAAAATAGGTGTAGGGTTAAGAGAGGAAAAAGTAGGAAAGTTCTTTAAAAGGAATAGAGTAATAAAAATACAATAAATCACATAAAATTGAAAATATACAGAGAGTCAGGACACTGTATTTTATTGTGTTATATTTGAATTTTTTGGCTGCCATGAGATACTGGATTATGGAAACTGCTGGACAAAACCAATCCATATAATTTGAAAATGTGTTTACTTCAAAATTAAAGTCAAATATTCTTTACTTTGGAAAAGAGGTAATATTTTCTATGAAAATAAAAGACTGTGGGTTCATTCAAAGTTAAAGAAAATCAAAGTTGATCCAGAAAGACCCCCTGAAATCTGGACTACAGACATAAAAATTGTAGTAAAACTGTGAGACATGTGATGTATATTATTCTTGCTAAAACCCATAACAAAACAAAAATTATCTTTGACTGATTTGTGTAGAATATACAATCTACACTTATAGTAATGTGGGTATATATTTTTAGAACAATGGTACCAGACACACATACATACACACACACACACACACACACACACACACCACCACCACCACCACCACCACCAACAACAACAACAACAACAACAACAACAACAACAAAAACACCTAAAACCTATGCTATGGCTCAGATGATGATCCAGTATTCAACATTCAAACAGCCAAAACTTAACAATTGCCTTAAATTGCCTAGTGTCCCTCAAAGATTACCAGCATCCCCAATTATCAGGTAGTCTAGAAAACTACCAAAATATACATTATCATCTAATGGGGGTTGGTTACAAGTTGTTTTAGATAATGGTCAGAAAATCAAAAACTAAACAAAGATTTCAGGATTTCTTTCTGAAAAGAAAGGGGTAAATATAGAAATATAGAAATGGTAGGATAAAAGGGTAGATTATTGGATGTACTATAATCAAAAAAGCAGCTATTAATGTTAAAATATTTACATTGGTGTGGGTTTTGTTTTATTGATAAAATTTAAAGTTAATCTTGCTATATTGTGTGTGTATTTCTACTCTTGTTTGGGGTATTGTGCTTATGTGGCTCATTTGAAAAATGTAATATATAATTAAGAAATACAGATTAATAGTCATCTATAATAGTAAATGTATAGTCATGTTAGATTTTCAAGGTCTTACAGAGATGTATTTCAAATAGATTGGCAGTCTTCCAACACTTAAAAAAATCTACAGAATATGGCATTTAGAATATTTTAAGAACTTAGATTTTTCTCAACAGTGAGACAAAGACTGTTCCTTACACCACCAAATACTTCAAAGAGAATGCTGGGCATCAAAGAAACTCCACGTAGAGTTTCTTTTCTGTATGGCAACAGCTATCCATATGGGCAAATAAACAGCCTCTTGCCTAAATCACTAACAGGTACTGCTCAGACTGGACCAAGAGGATATGAGAAAGGCAACTATTTAACTTTGCCAAGACAAAGTAGGACAGTCCTTCAAATGTCCCTGCTTCACAAAAGAGTATGTCAGATATGCTATGCCTATAGCCTGGAGTTGAATGTCCCAATATTACAGAGGAATTCTGAGTGTCTTTCTAGGTAGCCTTATGACCCTACTATTAGGTAACATTTCACACTTCTTGGGCCTTTGATAGAGTTAAAGACTAAATAGTTAAACTTGTAGTTTCCCTTAGTTATGATAACAAGAAGATAGATGTTTTTGCTGTATATAAGTTTACTCTGTTAAAGTTAAAATTTTCCTTTTTACTTAGACAAAGGAGAGGGGGGAATGTTGTAGAATAATCCTTTTGTACACTGTCTAGAGTTATCCCTGTTATTGGTTTATTAAGCAAGATGACTGTTCAACAGCCAAACAGGATAAGGTTAGGTGTGAGAGCTAAAATGAGAACAATGGGATGGAGTAGGGCAGAATCAAAGGATATGCCAGACAAATACAGGGGGAACAGATGGATGTGCCATGCTAATAAAGATACCACCACAATGCAGAGTGTAAATAAAGGATATGTGTTAACTTAAAATGTAAGAGCTAATATGTAACAAGACTGAGCTATTGGCTGGGCATTTATAATTAATATAAGCCTCTGAGAGGTTATTTGGGAACTGGCTTGTAGAATAGAAATGCCTGTTTTCAAGGACCAAGTACCCTTAACCACTTAGTCATCTCTGCAGCCTTGTTTTCTTTCATTTTCTATCAAATAAAAAGAATTAAACTACTATATGCTTAATGAAAAATAAAAGAAATAAAAGGGAAAAGAAAGGACATGACTGCTCCTAGGTATATAGAGTAAAAAAGTTTATTGTAGGTAAAAGGTAGAGCATAGTCACAGGCAGACACAGAGGGAGTTCAAAGTGGTTTTGTATTAGAAGCACATGAGGAGAAGGGGAAGGAGGAGGAAAAGGGAAAAGAGGGGGAGCCAACTGTGTGGGAATTGGTTCTCTCCTCCCAGGGTGAAATATCCAGGTATCAAACAGCCCTAAAGGCTTGGCAGCAAATACCTCTAGACAACTGAGCCATCATGCCAGCCCACCTTTCCGGGATCAGTCTTAACAATACAGTGAAAAGAGATATAAAATTACATTAATATATAAACTAAAACATTTCCATGCAGTTTATTTTATTCATACGTGTACTCATAGAGTCAGGAAAAAACTAGGAAACACACAATATTACACTTAGCACTAGTTTGAAACTAAAAAAAGATGTAATTGAAAACCACTGCTACAACAAATACAGAGGCACTAAAAATGCTAATGTAAGTCAATAGTGAAGCACTAGTAGAGCCTGGTATATGCGGAGTTATACCTGCTCAGACTAGACACAGGGCTGTGGGGTGTAGAAGTACCTTTGTCTTGCCTCAATTAGATGATGGGACAGCCTAAGTAGACTTCTTTGGGGGAAGCCTTACCCTCTCCAATGAGGAGATGAGAGGTTAGTAAGGGGAAGTGAGGGGAGCATGAGGAGAGGAGAGAGTGGGAATGGGGATTGAAATGTAAAATAAATAAATAAATAAACTTTAAAAAGATAATGGACACTAAAAAGAAAAGAGAAACACACAATAAAAGGAAAGGAAAGAAAAGAAAAGGCCTAATGGATGTGGTGTGACTACTATTTGTGTCTGCACCTCCTATGTTTTCTTGTTGTCACTTACGGAAAGAAGCTCCTCAACCTTCCAAGGTGAATTGCAGCCCAGACCCTACATAAACTGATGATTATGTTTCAAATGGTGGTCTCCAGGCTATTAAGGAAGTCATTTCTGCATTAAAGACAATTTGTATATCAAAAGGACAAGAAAGTCTGCAAGATGGCTCCATTACTTTGCTCCTGGTCGAAATACTAGAGTTCAGTCAGCAGTCTGCAAGATGAAAAAGAGTTCCCACTGTTCATTCTCTGCCATGCACATGTGCACCTCAGCATGGGGCAACATGACCCACCAAAAAGGGCTCCAAAGACACACACATACACACACACACACACACACATACACACACAGCAAGAGAGAGAGAAAGAGACAGAGAGAGAGAGAGAGACAGAGAGAGACTTATAGACATAGGGAGTAAATAAATGAATATATTTTAAAGACAGAGAAAATACGTACAAGTAAGTTTCTGAAGTCAAAGCCCTGACAGTAAGGGTGTCAAAGGCAAACAGGCTAAATGAAGGCAAACCAAAGGAAGTATTAACAGCCTCTTCAAAAATTATGTAATAGAAATTGAAAGCAATAGTAAAAGCTTGGGTGGAGACTGTCTGGTTGTATAGACTGTCTGTCACTTATATATTTAGCTGCATTAAGTGCCTAAAATAAATAAAATCAAATTCTTTTCTGTATTGAGAAAAGTGGAGGCCAGCCAAAGAAAAGTGATTCCTCAATTTTCAGTGTGTTAGTTCACCTTGAAAGACTTCAAATCTAAGCAAGCTTCTGTGATATTCTAGTAGTGCAATCAAGCAGAGAAACAATTTTTCCCTGTGCCTGCAAAGCTGAAAATTATTTGACATGATCTTTTCTAATTATTGGAGTGCATTTTCTTACTTAACCATGCACACCCTGCCTCTGCTCTAAATGAGCCCACATGACTTAAACAATGACACTAACAGAGAAGTAAACGATTAAGCTGGACCAAGGTACTCAGCCTTCCTTGAGAAAAAATCTGCTGCCAAAAAATTAAGTACCACATAAGAAAATAGTTTGAAGTAGAGTGAACCGGTTTGGACCTGTCAGAAAAGGTCTAATCCAGTTTGAGCCAGTCTGAGCCAGTTTGAATGGTCTGAACCAATTTAAACTGGTCTAATCCGGTTTGAACTGGTCAGAACCGGTTTGAACTGGTTTAATTCCTTTAGAGTCTGTCTGTACCAGTTTACTCCCTTTTGACCTGGTCTAAAAACAGCTTGAACTGGTTTAAACCGGTCTACTCCAATTTGAACCAATTTAAACCAGTCTGAACCAGTTTGAATATGTCTGAACTCCTATAATCCAGTTTCAACCGGAATGAGCCAGTATGAAACGGTATAATCTGGTTTGAACCGGCTAAAACTGGTTTGAAATGGCTTAGACCAGTTTGAACAAGTCTGAACCAGTTTAAACTGGACTGAACTGGTCTGAGCTGGATTGAGCCTCTCTGAACTGGTATACTCCGGTTTGAACTACACTAATTTGGTTTGAGCCAGTCTGAGCTGGTATGGACATGTCTGAACAGATTTAAACCGGTCTAATCCGGTTTGAACCAGTCTGAAATGGTTTGAACTGGACTGAACCGTCTCAACCAGTTTGAGCTTGTTTTAACTGTTCTGATCCGGTATGAACTGGTTTGAACCAGTTAAATCTGGTTTGAATGGGACTGAACCCGTCTGAATTGGTCTGATTCGGTGTGAACTGGTCTGAAATGATTTGAACCGGTTTAATCCGGTTTGAATTGGTTTGAGCTTGTCTGTACCGGGTTACTCCAATATGAATCAGTTTAAGCTACCTTGAACCAGTTTGAGCTGGTCTGAACCAGTTTAAAGAGGCCTGAACTGGCTTGAACTGGTCTGAACTGGTCTGAACCGGTCTTGAGCATTTTGAACCAGTCTGAACTCTCTTGAACAGGATCAAACTGGTCTAAACCAGTTTGAACTGGTTTCCATTATAGGTTTGAAGAGAAAACTCAACCTAGAGAAATGCTTAGAGACCTACAATACCTACCCCAACTGATAATTTGAGCAACAGTGAAAGGGCTACCATCAATGCCCTTCCCTGATAATGAGATCAAGAACTAACTTATCAATCATCATAGAGCCCTCATCTAGTAGCTCATAGAAACAGAAACAGACACCCACAGGTAAACAATGAGCCGAACTGGAATCCAGATTCATAGAGGGAGGATAAGACCAGGCTGCAGAAACCCACAGAGAGAGCTGCCCTGAACAAGGAGGAGCTAATCCCCCCTCCCCCAGACTGATAGATGGGAATCCAGCATGGGACTGATTCAGACCCCCTGAACATGGGTCTCAGCTAGAAGGCCTGAACAGTCTAAGGGACCTCAGACAGTGGAACCAGGATGTATTCCTGGTGCAAAAAAGGCGCTTGTGGGAACATCCTCCATGGAAGGATATTCCCTTAGCCTAGAAACAGGAGAGAAGTCCTAGTCCCTACTTCAAATGACTTGACAAATGTAGATTATCCCTCCTGGGTGAAATCACCCTACATGTGAAGTGGGGGGGGGTAGCTGGATACATGTGAGGTGGGAGAGAGGGAAAGAGGGAGGGAGGGAGAGGGAACTGGGATCGATATATAAAATAAATTAAAAGTAAACAACATGTAGTTGCTGGGGCACTTGACACAAGTTATGTTTTTACGATGATTAGTTGTAATGAAAAAAAAATTGCCTTTTTACCTCAAAAAAAAAAAGAAAGGAAAGAAAATAGTTAGATACTAAGTGGCATTGTACACTATTAACTTTTTGTATTACTTTCATTTTTAAAATAATTGTTACGTATTAAATTGTGTAACCGCAGTAGTTACATACTGGTGTCCTGAAACCCATGTCTTAAGATGTGAAGATAGAGGAAATCAAAGTAAAATGAGATTTTAGATGCTAACCCTAATCCAGAATGTTTGATGTTCTGTTTGAAAGAAAATGGGGACATTGTAAGGCAGGAACAGAGAAAATCCATATGAAAATACAGGAAGATGTACACCTGTCAGTCAAGTGGAAACCCTTCACCCCCAGTCCTCTGGAGAAATCAACACTATGATTACTGGATGATGTGCTTCCATTTTTGAGAGCTGTAAAAACACCATTGTTTAAGCCATGAAATATGTAATATTCAGAAAATTAATACAAGCATTTTATTCCTAACCTAACCATAAAGCATTTCTATTCTTTTTCATTACTTCTGCTGACTGTTGAGCATTTTCAACACATTGTAAATTTATCTGGGAGTACATAATGTCTAGTAGTATTGTCCCAGCCATTACCATAATTCCTTTTAAATTCTTCTTATACTTGTATATATCAGGAAGCATCTAAAGTAGTAGATTTCCATATGGATTTCCAGAAGGCCTTTAGTGTTACAAAATTATTTTTTATTAAAACTTAATGACTGAAAATAAAGCTTGTGAGTCTTAGAATTTTGTGTAAATAAACATATATAACAAGGTTATTGAGTCAAAAGTTTAATCTGTCTTATTTGGATTAATAAGAACTTGAGTAATTCAGACTATATACACACACATACAAACATATACACATGCATGCACAGACAGAAGCATATCTATGCATACACATGTAAATATGTGTAAATGTATATACACTTATATTAATCTTCGGTAAACAAGAGTTTCCAAGTTTAAATAATATAATTGATTTTATACCGTATCAAACACTTCAAAACATGAAACTTTTGCTTAGAAATCAATATACATAAAGTATATGTGTATGCATGTGTTTATCACTCACATACATGGACACATATACTTCAGTAAAGGGATGCCAAGCATAGAGGTACATTCTTACAATCCCAGCACTCAGAATGTTGAGGCAGGATGATTTCTACAAGTTTATGATCAACCTAAGACACATATTGAGTTCCAGACCAATTCAAGCTACATAGTAAGATTCTTTATCCATAAACAAGGGAAAGACTGTGGCCCTAACTGTGTACTTTGATGGTGACTAGAAGAATGGATCTGTTAAACATGTTTCAATTTTATTTGACTAATGGTAATCACATATCTTTATAAAGTGCACTGCCATATGTTGTAAATATAAATGTAATGACAGTATTTATTGTATAATAGACATTTAAATAAATAATTGTACATTCAAGGCCTAGATACACTGTTTATTTTCGAAGTCATAATGCCTTCAATTGTATCTTACTTCCTAATGACAGGACCCAAGAATTTTGCAAGAATCTTGATTCTGAGTTCCTTAAATAGTTGAAGGTCAACCTGAAGTTATGCACTTTTGCTTTAAATAAGATATTATACTTGACTATTTTGAGCTCAAAAAAAAAAAAAAAAAAACTAAGATGAAGTGGAGCAATTTTGTCTAGGTGCTTTCAACTCCAAATCATGTACTCATCAATGTGATGTTATTGTACTATTGTCAATCAATGCTGTACAATAACCACTCTTGATAATGCTAATTGAATGTCTCATGTCTCATTTACAACCATTGTGAACTTCCAAGTGTAGCTAGTTTTCCGGTAATAATTCTCAGATAGTGTCTCAAATATATATTTAGAAAAATTTTCTGGGAAGCTGAGACCGCATGTGGTTTCAGTCACAACCTGCCTTTCATTTCTCCAGAGCAGCTGCATTGCCATGCCAGGAATGCAGGCTGAGCCCAGGTCTTCAGGAATGAACCTCCTACTTATTGATCTTGACACAGAGTCATAGCTCCCATTCCTTTTCTTTGCACTGTTCTCCCTTCTCACTGAACACAGTCACCTCATCCACAAGTTTTCTCAGATTTCATCTCCTCAATGTAAAGCAACTGAAGTATACAGGATTTGTCTCTCTATCAAGGCATATGAGGTGTCCTTCCCTTAATATAGTTTCCTCCTTTCAAAGCTTCTCACAGTTTTAAACATAATTCATTCTTACTCTGGTTCATTTGTGATTCATTGCCTTTAAACCATTCCATTTGTTCATTTTGTCATTATATACTAAGGACACTAACAGGGAAACACTGCATATCTGTGAGATGGTTGGATGGATTACTAGACATGTAGAGGAGTGATTACCAATTCTTTTCCTTTCAATTTAATTATTTAATTTAGAAACAATCTTATTTTACATATCAATTCTAGTTTCGTCTCCAGCCTCTCCTCCCATGCCCCCACTGACCCTCATCTCACTCCCCATTGACTCTCCAGGGAGGGTGAGGCCTTCCATGGGGGATCATCAAAGTATGTTATATCATTTGGGGGAGGGTCTAGGCCCTGCTCCTCCGTATATCTGGGCTGAGAGAGTATCCCTCCATGGAGACTGGGCTCCCAGGCTCTTATTTTCTGAATACACAGGATCCCTGATGTGGAGTATTCAAAAGCTAGGAATGGATTCTCAGTCCTGAAGTGAAGTGCTGTGGAGAGTCTTGTTACCAGAGAGAGTCTAGATATTTTTCTCCTCCACCCACATTCAGGTTGACTACAGAGAAATCAACAATATGAATTTTATGATGTCTAGGGAATCATAGATCATGAATCAATAAGCTAACAATCAGAATGCACTTCTAGCTTAGGGAAGACTATATTGTATATCTAAATGGGGCATATGCTATTGAAATGGAATTGAAAGAAAGGCAGAAAATACTGAGATAAAATAAAATAGAATGAAGATATACACAAACAAATATAGCTCACACACAAACTCTCTCAGAAAACAATGCAGTCTCAGAGCTTCATCTTCTTATTGTGTGAAGTATTAGTTTTGTATAAAAACCAACAAGTAATATTGTGTGGAAAAAACTACAAGTAGACATTCTTTATGAGTGCAGATATAGAAATGCATAATAAAGTACTAAAAATTAAATCTGAGAATATGTTAGAATGTTAGCCACTATGACCATGTTAGATTTAATCTTAAAATCCATGTTACTTTAATATTTAAAGAACAGTCAGTATAATTCACTGTTAATTCAATATTCAAAGAGCAGTCAGTATAATCCACTATATATTTAGTCTATAAAAGAAAAATATAAGCACAACAATAAATAAATGATAAGCATACAACAAAATCCAAACCCCACCCCTACAGTTATGTTTACCACCAAAGTAATAGTAGAGGGAATGTTTTTCAACCCAATTAAAGACATCAATGAAACACAACAGTAAGATTAAACTTGCTGTCTGGAGATCAAAATGCATGTATCTTAGTAACTATAAGAGGACCAATTCTTTTACTACTCCTGTCCATCCTAGTAAAGAAATATCTAACCCATATATAAGTTAAAGGGAGATAAAAATAGGTGAAAAGAAATTATAAATTAACAAAGGAAAATACAATTAATTTCACAGATAACAAGATTATTAAGATCACAAACAAAAACCCATAAAATTTAGTTAGAGGTGGATCAATTATTTCATGGTGTTTATATTCAAAATGCATTTCTATAGCGTAATAAAAGTGTAAAGTGAGAATTAAACAAGGAATTTTAGCCAACATTCCATGGCCTATCATATAATTTGTTAGGATTACCTCTAAGTCATACTATTTTTAATGCTAAAGCTGAATAATCAAATGAAAATATCATTTGATATCAACATCATTAGGGAGATACAGCCATAGTATGTTTGAAATGTTAACACTACAAAGAGTAGACGATCATTTTTGGACTGACTGAGTACCAGGAGTGCTTCCACACTGCTGGCAGAATGAAGGCTGTTGTGGAAGATAACTTTTTGTACACTGTGAACATTTGTCTCTGCAAAGTCACCTTCTGATTGGTTTAATAAAGAACCAATATCTGAATAACCAGTATCTAGACAAGAGAGGATAGATGAGATTTTCAGAGATAGGAAGAGATAGGAAATCTAGGAAGAATAGAGTAGGTATTTGGTAGCAAGACACTGATGTAGTCAGATGCTCAGTATGGAGGAGAGGTTATGAGTCACATGGAAAAAAATGTCTATTAATATAAATGGGTTATGTTATCAGAGCTAGTTCAGAACAAGTGTAAGCTAAGGCAAACCTTTCATAATTAATAAAAAGTATCTTAGTCATTACTTACAAGAATGTAATCCAAAAATAATTCTGGCCATGGGAGGCTCCTGAAGAGATGTCTGTCCAAGCAAAAATGTGTACTTTAAATTTCATATCAGCTTTATTCATAATAGGATAAAACTGAAAACATCGCAAAGTCTAGGAATTGCTGAGTTGGTAACAATTTGTTTTGAAGCCATTACAGTCAATGACAAAGAAAACAATCAGAAGTAGCCAAACACTGATTAACACTAAGTCTCAAACAAAATCAAAAAGTATATGCTAAGTGAAAAAAAAAAAAACGGTAAAAAGTTGTACCATGTGATTTTGTTCATAGTAAATTCAAGAAAAGGGTAAGGAGAGTTGACAGATTCTTGTGAATGAGAAGAAACAATCCCAAATAGGAGTACTGCATAGTTCAAACATTTCTTGGCTAGTTCTAGTGTAGATCTGTTTCTGTAAAACTTATAAAACTGACTTTTAAAATTTTTGAGAAGAGGAATTAAAGTACCACTGTTGTCTCTTAACAGGTGCAGACATCATGGTTAGGAGCACTTGTGTCTATCATGAATGCACTACTGTATACAGCCATTGGCCACCATGGTGCTCAGGAGTTTGCTTCTGTGGAATCTCAGGATGCAGCTTTCCAAACCCTCAGGTAGGTTTCTCCATAGCACAACAATGCTTGCCTTTCCCCAACACTTTTAATGTTTCTTGACAGCCATTGGCCAAAATATTACAAAGTATATTGTTTTAACAGCTAGTCTGTAAACTTTATTTAGGTTTCCTTTAAATGAAAAGGATGTGTTGTTGCTATTAAGAACAGATACACTCTTAAGAAAGAAAAAGCTACTTCAACGGAGTTCACGCTGACTCAGACCCCCTGAATATGGGTATCAGCCAAAAGGACTGAGCAGTCTAAGGGATCTCAGACAGTAGAACCAGGATGTATTCCTGGTGCACAAAGGACCTTATAGACACATCCCCCATGGAGGGATACTCCCTTAACCTAGAGACAGGGGAGAATTCCTAGTCCCTACTTCAAATGACTGGACAGATTTACATGACCCCACCTGGAAAGCATAGCCCTACATATAGAATGGGGGTGGGGGGATGGGAGGGGAGGGTGGTTAGGGTGCATGTGAGGGGGAAAAGAGGGTAATCAGGAGGGAGGGAGAAAGGAAGGAAGAGAGGGAGAGAGGGAGGGAAGGAGGGAAGGAGGGAGGAAGGGAGGGAGGGAAGAAGGGAAGGAGAGGAAACTTGAATCGATATGTAAAATTTTTAAATTATATTATTAATAAAAAATATAAAAAAAATTGTTCACGTGTTCAAGTGCAAATGCAAACCTCTATGCTAACAATTGCTGCTTCTTCACATTAGCAGCCTGTCACTTAATCTATCAGGGAATGCAATGACTTCTTCACAGCCTTATGCTTATAATTCTGCCTTAGTGACTACGTTTGTTTTCACAGTCTCCACGTTGAGATTCACATTTGAAAAGTTCCATTTCCTTGTATCGGTTTTGGCATCATTTCTATGTTAACTGTTGAAAATTTTCAAGTTGGAGAAAATGAAACATTGTTGATACTTTCATTATTTATAAAGACAGCAAAAGATGATAAGCTTGAGTTTATTTCTTTCTGTATTTCAAAACGCTTGCCAAGAGTTTATGGAAATTTACAGAGATCAATACACCCTACACCACTGATGAAGTAGACCATGATTAGCATTAATTAAAATTGCATAAACAATTCCAGAATAAGTTTGTTTAGCATTTTCTCTCAATGATACATTTTACCAAAAATGTTCTCAGGAAAAAAGAAGAATGAGGAAGAATAATAAGGACAAAATCGCCTCTGTTTGGTAATTTGATGTTTTGATTAGCCCTTTCAGACTGTTGAATTAACAATTCCAAGACAAAGACAGAAGGGCCTCTATGAAAGACCATTTTCTAACTCATCTAATAATACTCATTTTATAACTGACCCTTCACATATTTTCCACATTACAAGGGAATCTCAGCTTCCTGTTGCATATACTCACCAGTGAATGATAATTAACACTCATCCCTGCAGCTTAGCCCTTGTTTCACAGGGATTTTCTTAAAAGATATCAGGAGAAAAAATGACATGCCCTTTGAGTACACACAATGGCTGTTATGACAGTCTGTCTAAAAGCATGGGGCACTATCAAAGCTGAAATGCTATAAACTGATGTGCAGCTCTCAAATACCTCTGCAGTACTCAATGCCTTGCAGGGATTTAGGCATTTGTTCTGTTCTTTATTATTTGACTTGATCTAATTGGAGCCCATAAAAAGTTGCTTCAAAGTGGCTGAAATAAATCATAATAATACCTTTGCCTTGAAAGTTACAAGGTTTAGCTCTAGCAACAATATTCTTCAGATATCTCTTTCTACATACATCTATATTCTTCTGCTATTGTGTAATTATATAGCCACCAATTTATTTCTCTACATATTTTGTTATTTATTAATACACAAAAGCCTACTTAAAATATGTTTCTTTAATAACAAACTTGTACTACAATGTGGGTCAGGTCCTTAGACAAGGACTCTGCTGTGAGCTTATTGTATACAAGAAATTCAGTAGTGTCACTCTGCTAATAAACTGGTGAATGATCTGGCCTGGAAGCTGAATGTGGCTATAAAATGGAATACCAAATTTCTCTAATAGTCTCAGGTCCTCTCAACAGGATCTTCCCAGTGGAGTAACTGAACCTATTACTATTACATGATGCTTAGGATTTCATACTGAAGGTAGTTTATTTTTATTAGAGAAAGTCAGGGCCCAGAATATATGTATAAATGTATGTGTGCATGCACATGTATGCAAGAATGCAGGCACATGCATGCAAAACACACAATATTGTTTTGTAAGACAAATTGATCTTACACTAGCCAAGATTCATAGTGAAGAAATGAACCTGACTGCTGACTCATGGGAAGATTACCAAGCAATTATTGTAAATTTTAGTATATGAGAGAGAGTCTTCTCTTAGGACATGTAGCATTTAAATTTCTCCCACATGAAACTTTTTGAGTTCTCCTCACTTCTCCCAAAATTTTATTCCACTTAATATTGATTTGATATTTTACATTTAATTATCAAAAATAGATTTAGGTGTGGATAAGACTCCTTGAGCAAAATTTTCTATTTATTTTAATACAAAGATGTGTAGATTTGAAAAATAGTTTAAATGTTGTCCCATGCATGGCATACAATGGAAAAGAAGTCGATGTAAAGCTACAAATAACATTCCTCACAAAAGGAAGGCAATAAACAGTCTACAATCTGTATAAGTTTTGCAATGCAGCATACAATAAACTGTCTCCTCTGGTCACCTCTAATTTCTCAACAAGCTCCTCTTCTTAGAAGACATTTGCAACTGAGGGGTTCTGCAGAAGAGTTTATTCCCTTATCAGTATTCCCTGGTACCAAGTTTCATTGTCCTGTATTGTATCTTTGACTTGAGACATTTTTCTTCATTTCATAATTGTTTCTTGGCTTCAAAAACGTTCTTCATTCCTGGGACAGAGATGGGGCTATAAGTACTATGGAAGACCAGTCACAGAAATGTCACAGTTCCTTCATCACTTCATTCTCAGGCCAGCAGAATCAAAGGTGGGAAAGTGATTCTACTTCTCAATTAATAGGAAGCTCAAAAGAATTCACTGCCCAGCTCATTGTGACCAACATGACTGTGTACTCCAGAAGGAGCTCAGACTCAGTAATTTGTCTCAGATGGGCCAACCTTGTTTGGAAAATGTTTACTTGGAGTACACAGTACCCTTCTACCCAGGACCTCTGTTTCAAACATGTGAAACATGTTGTTTATCACCATCAGATTTTTTGTGTAATTTTTTAAATGTAGAAATATTATCTCTAAATATATTGTTTAAACTGATAGTCTTATAATGATGTGAAACAAGTATACAGTGTGGCTAATTAGTTTTTCATTCTCTCTAGAATTGTTTTTTGAGTGCCAGTAGATACATTTTTCAAATTTTGATTTATCTGAAAATGTAACTCCTTTATCACATTTCAAAAATTTATTATTACATGCATGCATGTATATATTGTATGCATGTATGCATATATGTGTATATGTACATGAGAAAACAGTTGTGCACAGAGGCCATAAGAGGGAGTCAGAATTCAAAGGAACTGGTGTTACAGGAACTTGAATTTAAATATAAACTTTATTCTGCATATCACTTTCTGGTACTTTCTATTGGCATATACATAGGAATGAAATGGTCAATTATAAAGTATATATATGTAATATATATATATATGAAATTAAAAGGAAATATACAATATATTCTTTTATTGTACTTATGTTGATTTTCCATAAGACATAGTACAATTCATAGTTCCATTGCTGATTTATAAGGTCACCAATTTTTCCTAATCTCATGAATAATTCACTTCATTCTAGCCACTATGGTTTTTAAAGGGCAATATTTATGTGTGAATTTTACTGGGGTGTTTTTGTTGTTGTTTTATTCTAGGAAACTAATTAAATTGAATATTTTGTAATGTTTATTGGTTATCTGGTTATACTATTTTCTGAAATGATTGTCTTTTTTCTAAATATCTTTTTATTTATGTGACAACTTTTTCTGAGTAAAAAAAATAACACATTGTAGGTATACAGAAAATTTGAGTCCTGTGGTATTACATATTTGTATTCATTTATGTTCTCACTCATTGCTGAGCATATCATTTTAAGACATGTCTGCTGGACCTATCTGCCTTAAGGACAACTACCAGTTTATATCTGTTACTGCCTGGCCAGTTGATATACTGGCATCATCAATGATGCCTTTCCATATTCTCTTCTGAATAATAGTGTGTTTATTTATTTTCCAGGAGAAGGGTGGTATGGAAAATTGTCTTGTTGGCAGAATGGTGCAAAATTCACCACTTTTCTGATTACAGACAAAAAAAGCCTTGCATGTCAGAAAGATGTCTGGCTCCTACTGCAGGGAAAGTCAAGGGAATGACTACATGGGGCTGTTTAGAATCCAACACAGAATGTTCTTTTTGGCTCATATTTTCACTTACACATCATTAAACAATCTCCTCAACTGAAATGAGTCACATTGAAATCCCACTGCAGACAAGGAAAGTCCATCCCTGTATTCAGATACTGATTATGACATTCGTTTGATTTCTAAACTGGCAAGACATATCTGTTCTTGCCAGAAATATGTTTATGCCACTTGAAATTTACAGAGCATCACACTTACCCAGGTGCCTAGTAATTTCAAAGGTGGTAAAATGTTTATACTTGTATTCTTGAAAGTAAGGTCAAAGGGCAGAGAATCTTTAGACTCTCCTTGTCATATTGCTGTAGTGTAGGAAAAAGGCAACAAGATAATCAGGGCAGACTGTTTTCCACAGGAGGACCATCCTTCTGCATCAGATTTAATGCAACTAAAATTTGTGCCTTCTGATAAAAAGTCTTGAAAAGAAAGCAAATTTTAAGAGAGTTCCTCAACTCTATTATAATATACTCAGATTTTTTTTTTAAATTTTTTAGTAGCCTCCGAATTTTTCATCTAATTTTGTTCTTGCCTCACGAAGTCTCTCTTTTCCCTGTGTGTGTATTTATGTGTATTACCTGTTTCATTTATACATTTCGTTCTGCTCTAAGATTAGGTACTGTTTTGCTTTGTAGCCCAGGCTGCCCTTGTATTCCTGTTGTCCTTGCCTCCCACTGGCAAATATGTGCCATTATGAGCAGTTTGTAGGACCTTCTCTTGTCACCCTGTACATGTTGCTGTGAAGGTTTCTGAGTTTTTCCCATATTATTTCCAGTTGTTCCCTGTTGCTTCTATAGTTAATTTTCCAGAAAATCTCTGTTTAATATGTGCTTACTCATGTTAAACAGAGTAGGCAATGGGAGCAAAGGTAGACTGGATACTCTGAGATCCAGAGGGGCTGCAAATGTAGCATAAAATTCTATCATTATTTTCTTCTCTTATGAGAAGAAAAGTGCCACAGAGATGGAGCTAGTCTTCTGCCAAGGGATAGAAGTCTGGTTGTCCATGTTAGAAGCTAAATGAAGCAAAGGAGAATATACCACCATTTTTATACCAATGGTTCTTTTGTCTTCTCCATATAACAATGTGCAATTACTCCCAGGAGTAAAGTATATATACCCTGGCCTTCACTAGCAAACTGACTTCAGACCTTAATGATTTCTGTGCAAGAGTCCTTATATGGGAAATTTTTTACACATTATCAGATCTTCTTTAACGACAAATTACTTCATTCCTATTTCCACATGCACTACTAGTTCCTAAAATTTTTGGAAATGTTAGTTGCATTTTTGTTCTTTCACAGTGTTTTCTATTTCCAGATTAGTGTTGGCAAAGTGGGCGGTACATGCCCATCTGCTTTCTAGCTTCCAAAATGCCACCACAATTGTTTGCTCTGTCATTATAAATCTAGGTCCTGAAAAAAGTTACTTAATCATGACCTCAACAGTTTGAAACAGTAAATCATATATGCACATTTACTAAAAGTCAATAATAAAAGCTGTTCTCTTATAAATTCTTACTTTAAAAATGTTTGTTTTATAGAAAGTAATAAAGAAAGTAATTGTCATCAAGGAAGGTAAAATCCAATTACCTCCAATACTACAATATAAAATGTGAGCTAAAATCTATAGCAAGGATAAAGTATTGAATAATTTTCTTTTACTCTCCCAGAAAGATAAGAATCTTGAGTACTAGGGACTAATATAAATGTCTAAAGAATAGCTGCTGGATTTCCTCTGCATCTACTATGATTCTATAGTAAAAGTAACATCAAAGTAAGAAGAAATTGAAGAATCTATGGAACAGCAAAAATTTACTAAAAATAGAGGACAGTGGCTATAGTAGTCATAAAAAGGGAGACAAAAGTGTATTATGTGCCACCTGATAAATGTAATCAGGACAACTATGTAGTAGACTTAGCAAAGTATTGAAGAACAATATAGTCAATACTTGGATGTAACAGGAGGAGGAGTGAAGGTGCTGTTCATATTAAAGAAATATAGGGATATGATCACAAAAATAACAACTGAGGGAAACAACATCACTGTGCTCATGACAGTTTCAACACTGCTACAATTATCCATATCTGCCCTGGACTGTGACCACACAGAGCTCATCTATGCCTCAAGTACACCGCTTAAAGTATTTTAAGAATTTACTTAATTATATGATAAATTTCTTTATATTATAAATAATCAAATTGTAAAGGAAAACACAAGGTTAAAGGCAAATATATTGGACAAAATAGTTCTTTCATTCATTTCTTCAACAGGTAAATAGCACATAAATGAGAAGGAAGGAAATCTATATAAAAAAAATTCAACTACAAATTGTATGTATCAGGTAGACAAGATATAAAAAATTTTAAAACACTATGTTGTTGAACATTTTGGGGGAAGTAATCATGTATACTTAAGATGTTAAAAATAATTATTTTGTACATGATGAGGCTATGTGCTCACCTTTAAGAAGATTCTACATAAAGCATTTATATAAAAATGTTCACAAAATAAATTAGAAGATGACTTAAATTTGTTTTAGTGCAATCCAATGTGAAATAAATGTCCAGACAAAGCAAGGAAAAGATGAAACAAAATTAAATATGTTCATTGTTAAAGCTGGTGATGGACCTGTGGAAACATTTTTATTACTGTAGAATATGCTTCACAGTCAATACCCACATTGTTGCTTTCATGTCCTATCCAAAGTCCCAGATATTAACTAGGGTTAAGATGCCCAAAGAAAAAGAAAGATCATAATCACCTTCTTAGAAAAAGGTTTGTGTTGAGAATAGAAATATTTGAAGGGCATCTTGTAAAGTAGAAGGGGACTTTTTACAAATTTTCTTAAGAAAAATTTATTAATTAATTATAATTATTATTGATTATTAATTAATTATTAATTTATTAATTAATGCTTTGATGTGTCGATTATCAGCCTCAGAATTTTGGAACATGCACATGAGTAGACACTGAAGCTGCAGAAGACATTGATATAAAGACTCACATCCGGCCTAGGCATTCTTTCCATACCTGACACGAGGTTAAGGGAACATAGTGTGTCTACTGTGCATTCAAAACAAATCTATCATCTGAGCAGACATTTGCTCAGCATAAAAATCATTTGGGGAACAATATCAGAGCATTTATCATAATGTGTTAATAAAATTCCCCCCTGACAGTGCCCCCTACCAACAGGAAGCAGCTTGGAAAGAATGACGCCCAAATTCCCAAATATTGTTTATAAATGTTTGTTTTCATTTAAAAAGGCATGTATAACTATGTCCAGCATAAAATAAATAAAGGAAAAAAATTATAATCATATAGAGCAGGTGAGATTTATACATCAATAGGAAATACAAAATCTGTACCATGTATAATGTTTCTGAACAGTCCCTCAAATCCTCCTCAGGAACTTAAACCAATTTAAATGTTTAAACTTCTTATTCACTAAATTCATGCTTATACCTTTACCTTTCTTTTATTTGTCTTGAGATAAAGTGAAGAGATCTCTAAAGACTATGCTTAACTTACTAAAGTATTTTATAACTCAAAATTTGCATCAACTATGTTATTAGTACCTCTAACTTACATTTTAAAAAGTGTGTGTGTGTACCTAGGTGGTAGTGGCAACGCATGCCTTAATTTCCAGCACTCAGGAAGCAAAGACAGGTGAATCTCTTTGAGTTAAAGACCAGACTGATCTACAGAGTGAGTTCTAAGATAGCCAGGGCTATACTGAGCAACCCGTCTCAAAAGAATAAAAAAAATGGTAAGTGTGTGTGTGTGTGTGTGTGTGTGTGTGTGTGTGTGTGTCCTCATTCATGTGCCTATCTTTGCACAAATGGAGGGTAAAAGTTCATTTTGGGAATCTTTCTCTGTTTATGCCTACCTTTTTTGAAAGACATGCTCTCTCGCTGATCCTTAGGTTTACTCTGGGCATCCTGAATCTTACTGCCTCAATTTCCCTACCACTACTTTTGTAGGGACATGTTGCTATACCTAGAAATAATGTATGTGCTAGAGATACACAATTATGCTTGCATACCAAGCACTTGACCCACTGAAAAATCTAAAAAAAAAAAAAAGGTTTGGTGGCTACTTCACTTCCTTAAGTTCATACATAGCTGTGCTGTTGACATTAAAGCTAATTTGAACCATCTGAATAATCTGAATAGACTAGAAGATATTACTCCATCTTCTAGTCTATTTTACTATCATATAGCTTTTATGTATACATAAGGAAGGAAGAGGGGAGGAGAGAAGGAGAAGCAAGGGAGAGAAAGAGAAACTGCCAGTCACACATTCTGTGGAGGAAGATGATTAAATTATTACCTAAAATAGAATGCCAATTATAACCGGAGATTTCAGGAAATGAGGATGTGTTTGTTTCCTGGGGCTGCTGTGCAAATTACTACCGACTTAGAAACACAAACCATCAGGAAAGCTCTCAGAGGTTTGACAGCTTGCTCTATTCCCCTCTGCATCCACCTCTCTGACCTTGTTCTCTACATCTGTGCTTCTGCCCTAGGAAATATTCTCCTTTGTTTGAGGCACAGCATATGTTTTCTGTCACCGATCTTTACAACACACTTGCTGCCTGAAGAATCACAATCTCCCTCAAACCATCATTCTGTCCTTGTCTTTTTTTTAACCTATGGTAGCAGAGTTTGTAATGTAGCAAATCCCCAAAACATTGTCTGGCACCTATATGTAGCAGAATACATACCAGTGGAAAACATGGCAGCCGAGTGAGCTTCAGGCCAGCCTGAATAATATATTAAGACTGTCAAAAGTCATAAGGAAATATTAAAGGAAGTTAAGGAAGTATAGGGCCAGTGAGAGAGGTATACAGGATGTGAGAAGAGGACCCTCCACAGTCCTCCTGAGTAAAAGAATCTCTCTTGGCTTCATTGGGACCTTGAATCTCTTAGAACTCTGAATCATACACAGCAGTTTTCCAGCAGCCACGGCTCCTTTCTCTTAAGCACACTTTGGAATCTAGCTAGTCCTGAAATATGTACAAATAATCAAATGCCAATTCCACTTTGTTTACCAGCTTTATCTGAGTTTATTTGCTTTATTCTCTCTCTTTGCTACATGCAATAAATATAATCCAAACCACATGTTCCTTACTTTACTTGGCTAAGTACCCAGGCTCATTGCTTGCAAGTTCTACTTTTCTGACAATAGTAGAAAACATAGGTCTATCAGTTTTCTCTCAACCCTATGGCAAAGAATGGACCTCCTCTGGTTTTCAATAACACATTTCTCATTTCCTTCTGAAACTTCAGAAAAAGCACACGTAATTTCCATATTCTTATCAAGTCTGCTCAAGAAAATCCAGGCTGCCCTCTGTGGCACTTCAGAGTACCTCCAGCCTATAATGAGGACTTCATTCCAAGACATTTCCACACACTCAACATTTCTGTAGTAGCATCCCACTTGCCAGTACAAAGGTCTGTATGGAACTCCTAGGATTGCCTTGACCACTCCCACAAACCCCTGAGCTAAAGGAACAAAATGTTCTTGGGAAGCTATAGAGCCAAGGACTCTTTAATAAAGGTGGTAGCAAAGCCCCATTCCCCACAAAGGAATCTGTTCTTTTTCCTTTCAGCCACTGTTGGCAATGTTCTGCATGCATTAACTAGCAGAGCTAGCTACTGGGTTCCTTGGGTTCCACATCTGAATATGCCAATAGCACTACTGTAGCTATACTGAACACACACCCATTTATATTTACTATTCCTGAAGCAATGGGGTATTACAACTGTTTACATATAATTCTCATTGTATTGGGTAATATTACTAATGAATGTAAGAATAGAGGTTGATTGAAGCATGAAAAATTGTTTGCATGGATCCCAAAAGGAAACTAAGCATTATTCCATAAGGAACCTATTCAGTGGCAGGTGCTATAGCTATGGGGCAAAGAGAATTGGATGCAGTCCTCTGAAGATGACAGTGGGAAACTGGATGCATCCTGTGGACCACTACCTTGACTCTGTGTCACTATCTTTGTCTTCTCAGATCTTCCCTTTCTTTCTTTCTCTTTCTTTCTTTCTTTCTTTCTTTCTTTCCTTATTTATTTCTTATTTTACATATCGATCCCAGTTCCTTCTCCCTCCCTCTATTGTTCCCTCCCATACCCCCCCAACAACCCTCCCATCCCATTTCACCCACACTCCACAGAGAGGATGGTGTCTTCCAGGAGGAGTCAACAAAATCTGTCAAGATATTTTCAGTAGGGACTAGGCCCTCCCTCATGCCTCTAGGTTAAGGTAGTATCCTTCCATGAGGAATGTGTTCCCAAAGTCCCTTTGTGCACCAAGGATACATTCTGGTTCCATTGTCAGAGTTCCCTTAGGCTGCCCAGGCCTTCTAAGTGAGATCTGTGTTCAGGGGGCCTGAATAAGTTCAATGCTAGATTCCCAGCTAACAGTTTGGGGGCGCGTTGGCTCCTCCTTGTTCAGGTCAGCTATCTCTGTGGGCTTCTATAGCCGGGTCTTGTCCTTCTTCTCTGCAACTGGATTCAGGTTTGACTCAGTGTTTATCTGTGGGTGTCTGCTTCTGTTTCCATCAGCTACTAGATGAGGGCTCCATGATTGTTGATAAGTTAGTCATCAATCTCATTATCATGGAAGGGCATTTATGATAGCCTTTTCACTGTCGCTCAAATTGTTAGTTGGGGTCAGTCTTGTAGGTCTCTGTACATTTCTCTAAAGTCAGTTTTCTCTTCAAACATGATTGCTCCCAATTTTATGGTATATCTCTCTTTTTTCCCTCTCATCTATTCCTCCTCTGACTTAATCTTCCTAGTCCCATTTGCTTCCTCTCTTTCCCTTCTCTTTCTCCTGGCTCCCACTCCACTCACTGCCTTTTCCCATTCCCACATGCTCAGGAGATCTTGTTCCTTTGCCCTTCTGTGAGGGACTTTGTATGAATATCTTAGACTCATTGTTGTATCCTAGTTTCTCTGGCAATGTGAATTATGGGCTGGTGATCCTTTCCTCTATATCTAAAATCCATATATGAGTGAGGACAACCAGTGTTCCTCTTTTTGTGACTAGGTTACCTCATTCAGGATAGTTTCTTCAAGTCCCATCCATTTGCCTGCAAATTTCAAGATTCCAATTTTTTTCTTTTCTTTTTGTTTGTTTGCTTTTTCTGCTGAGTAGTATTCCATTGTGTAAATGTGCCACATCTTCATTATCCATTCTTCAGTTGAGGGGCATCTAGATTGTTTCCAGGTTCTTACTATTACAAATAATGCTACTACGAACATAGTTGCACACATGTCTTTGTTGCATGGATGTGGGTCATTTGGATGTGTGCCTAAGAGTGGGATGGCCAGTTCCTGTGGTAGACTGACTCCCATTTTCCTGAGGAACCACCATAATGATCTCCAAAATGACTGTATAAGTTTGCACTCTCACCAGCAGTGGAGGAGTAATCCGCTTTCTCCACATCCTCTCTAGCATAAGTTGTCATAGGTATTTCTAATTTTAGCCATTCTGGCAGGAATATGATAGTTTGTATTTCCCTGATATCTAAGGATGTTGAGCACTTTCTTAAGTGTCTTTCAGCCTTTTTGATTTCCTCTATTGAGAATTCTCTCTTCAGTCTGTACCCCATTTATAATAAGGTTTTCTGGTGTTTTGGTGACTAGATTCAAGACCAAATGGCAGCCCACAGACTGAGAAAAGATCTTCACCAACCCTACATCTGACAGAGGGCTGATCTCCAAAATATACAAAGAAATCTTCAAAGAGAAGTCAAGGCCCAGTTCTGCAATGGCATCTGTGAGTTCTGAGTTGTGGGGTCCACCCAAGGAATTCTAGCTCATTTCATCTCACAATTAAGTTAATTATATCTAAAATTCATCCCTCCCTCCCAAATAAGGTCACATTCAGAGCTACCAACAGGTGTGACTCATACCCATAGTGTTGGAAGCCTCCACATAGCCTAATATAATGTTCTATATTAGTATATGTATTAGGGAATGTCTCTCTCTCTCCTTCTGTCTCTCTCTCTCTCTGTCTCTCTCTGTCTCTCTGTCTCTCTCTCTCTCTCTCTCTCTCTGTGTGTGTGTGTGTATATGTATGTGTGTGTCTGAAAATAAATGAGGGTAAATAGACCTGACTATAAATTTATAAGATTTAGATTAATTGAATATGAAATAAATTAATTGGTAATATTAAAGTTCATCTTATGTATTAATTTAACATGTTTTCCAGCCATTTATTTACAGCTAATTTAAATACTATATTTAATAAAATAATTTTTATAGGAATAGAGAAATCTTTCCCCACATATGAGGAAAGTTGGTTGTCACACTAAAGGCTCATATGAAGTGAAACCAATCAGGAAGGCATATTCCTCCTGGGAGTACTGAGTTTACATTTATAATCACCACTGTGTCCCTGCTCTTAAAAGCTTGTACATATCTGTTTTGTATGTACTACAATCCCATCTTTTTATGGGAGGATAGAGAAAAATACATGTCAAAATGAAAATAAACTTTCTTTACACAGAGCCAATGATACAACTAAACACATTCAGAAACTTAAGAAAAATCCTTAAAGATATAAAGAAGGTAACTCATGCTTCTCTATGCTTGAGAGTTAATAGACAAAAGATATTAACTTTTGCATTTTAATTAGCTCCAATAGAAGTTTTTTTTATACATGGCCTAATTTTACCTCACTAAAGGCTTAAGGACACACATTGAGGACAAGATTTGTGAGTTTGTAGATTAATCCCAAATTCAGATTTGTAAGGATTGTGTTTAGGATGTCTGTGTCAAAGTGCTAATGCTCCCATAAAAAGTTACTGACTTTTTAAAATCTTCAACTCACCCTTGCATCTACCTCCTTCCTTAAAATAACTGCATTATATATAGGTAGAAATTTGTTGTACAATGATCTTTAAGAAACTATTAGTGGTCAATTTGAGAAATTCTTCTTGCCCTCAACAAAACAAACCATGGAGAGTATTTTTCCTCGATTCTAATTTGTTTTTCTTTGTAGAAACCTGACATTAATGAGAAAATAGTTTGCTCCCATTGAAGTCTGAGCTCCAGTTTTTGACAGTGCTTGGACTGGTGCATTGTGGGAAAGAGAATGGAAGCACTGTGCATTAACACATAAAGGAAGTACACAGCTGCTTCTGGGGAGGAGTGGAGAAAGAAGACAATGGAAGAAAAGCACAAGACCCAGTGTCAAGGAATCAAGAAAGCAAATGACATCTTACAGAGTGGGAGGAAATGTTTCTAAAGCATGTATCCGTAGTATCCAGAATATACAATAAGCACTTGCAACTCAAAAACAAACAAACAAACAAAACAATCTACTTTAAGAATGGGCAAACTTCTTAAGTAATAATTTCTCAAAATACAAAATAACCAACAAATTCAACCTCACTCATATTTGTAAATGAAACAGCAACTAAAATGTTGCTTTAAATGTTAGAATTTCACAACCACTTGTTTGGCTCTAACTATAAACAAACACGAATGGAAAGTAACAAAGTGGAGGCAGGAATATTGGTAAGCTGGAGCCCACATCCATGGCTGATATAAATTTAAAACTATGCTTCTGCCATAGAAAACTGTTTGACACTTCCTAATTCTTTCATAAGTTAAATATAGAATTACTGTAAGTTCCACGGAAACAACTCCATGTTTACAGCCAAATGATTTAAATCAGTTGTTGAAATGGATATTGAACACAAATATTTGGGAAAGTACTACCCATAACTACCAGAAGATGAAAAAATTAAATACCCATGAATTGACAGGTGAATAATTAAAAGTACAGTACATATAAGTAGTGGGATGAACAGCTATAACAACTGACCGAAAGAAGCCAAACTTAAATGCTACATATTGAGTGATTGCTTTCACAAATACTAGCAGTGGAAGTCATAGAAACAAGTGAAGGAGAGGTAATTGGAAGTAACTGACATAATTATGTGTTTCCTTGGTAGTCATGAAAATGTTAATTAAATAGCATCAATGGCTGTACAACACTTTTATGTGTTAATTACTACTAATGATTATACTGTTTAGATTTGTTCATTTTAATACCACAAATTAAATATAAAAATGAAAATATTTAGGAACAAATACCAGATGAAAAGAAACCTAGGCTATTTCTGTGTTATCCATGCAATATTTTATTTTTTCTCTTTAATAAAACACTGTGGACTTTTTAAAAAGACAATATAAAATCAAATATTTACAATTTAAACTGGATTTATTTGGTAAAGCAGTACCAAGGATAAGTCAAAATTATGCCAATATAATCAAACTGTGTAAAAGAAAGCACATTTAACATGTATGCTTAATTTAATACTATTGATCACTACCTATGTATCATGATCATAGACATCAAACTCTAAGGTATAATGTAAAATCAGTATTAGAATTTAATCTGGCAGTCATGCTCTTGGAAATATCATGCTGCATTCTCTATTCTCGGGCCTCAAATGGCACACCCATGTAAACTCTTAGGGCTTTCTTGATCACTGCCAGGTATTTCCTGAAGGAACTGCACTCATCCTCAGAGAAATCGCATCAACCTTCAACAACAGAGTGTCTGCCACATTGGTACTCTGACTTGTTCTGTTTATCAGATTGCCCTTCCTTGTATAACACACAATCTTATTCTTCCAAGGTGATCCTTTAACTGTATGGAAGCCATTTTTTCTCACCACTCTCCTCTAAAGTACAAATCACAGGCAGCCCTTAAGGTTCAGGCCAGGAGATGTTTCTCGCTGCCAAATCTTCCTAATTCCTCATGTCTTGATAGATTTTTGAATGTTTGATTTTAATTTATTTGTACTTACTCACTTCTCTTCCCTCTTCCCAGGTATTCTATTCTGTTACAAAACCTGTGACTGCTACTACCATGATTCAATATTATGATTATTTTTTTTTTTACAATAAAAGAAGCCTTAATGTCTAACATTCAATTGAGACTATGTACCAGGAAGCAAATAACATTTTAAAATCTTACTGACTTTTCTTAGCAGACAAGTGACTTATATTGGTAGAAGTTCACTTCCAAGAATACAGAGCTGGTAAAGTGCTTAGAAAGAAATTGAACATGGCGATCTATAGCCTCAAAGATGTTCATTTAATCACTGCAACCCATTGTGAGCTCCCTGCTCCATTGCTATATGTGGACATTGAGTGGAATCAAGTGGGTTCATGGAGAAGCCAGGGAGATGGGAAGTTGTGGTGTGGGTCTGAGTCTGACCATGAGTTACAGCCCATGGCCAACCAGAGGTAGATATTTTAATTTCAGCTTTCCTAAACTTTACCAAAGAGGCAAAAGGACTTTCAAGATTTATATACTGAGAGAAACAGCATGCTCTGTTGTAATTCAGTGATATATAATCACTGATATCATGGAAAGTTACTTTGGTTGTAGGGAACACAGAATGCCCAGAGTGTATACAGTCCTGAGTGAATAAGTGTTTGTTGATATGAACTGGATCCTAGCCTCAGACCAATGGAGGGATGGTAAAGTCTTCATTTCTGTTCTATGTGTGGTGGTTAACAGTGTATGTAGACATGTCCATCATACCTTTCTTCCTTATGAATGTTTTTACCCTTGCTCCTCTCCAGAGACACTACTACTGAGATTAGCTAAGCATGTCTGTTTGATACAGCTGTATGTAATGTCATTCCTCCTTGTTTATCTGTTTGCAATAACTCCATCTTAGTTCAGTTTTATATGATAAATAAAGTGAGCTTTAGACATGCTGAGGCTTGTCCAGCCACATGGACAGACCACTCAATCCCAGCTTTCTATCCCTGAGTGTGCTTTTTCTTTGTTTACTCCTTGATCATACCAGCTAAGTCTATTCTTGGAGCCATGCTAAATGGGGCATTGGAGTACAGGTTTTTTCCACATAAATTAGAAACAATTTTATTTTATATATCAGACATAGTTCCCACTTCCTTCCATCCTCCCATGTCCCTCCCGCTGACACCCATCTCATCCCTCTTTTGTTACATAGAAAGTGTGAGGGCTTCCATGGGGGATCATTAAAGTCTGTCACCTCACATGAGGCAGGGCCTAGGCCCTCCCCTGTGTGTCCCTCTATAGGGAATGAACTCCCAATGGCTATTTGTATACTAGGAATAAATGCTTTTCCACTACCAGAGGCCCCATAGAATGCCCAGGTCTCCTAACTGACACCCATATTCAAGATTGAGGAGGCCTGTTTCCATACTATGCTAGTTTTTGAGCTGTCAGTTTGGGGTCCATGAACTCTGCCTTGTTCAATTCAGCTGTCTCTGTGAGTTTGTCCAGCCTGGTCATGTCCCCTTTGCTCATCACTTCTTCCTCTCTGCAATTTTTTTTTCTAGGAATTTGGCTCAGTGCTTAGTGTGGGTCTCTGCCTCTGCTTCCATCAGATACTGGATAAAGGCTCTATGGTGGCATATAAGGTATTCATCAATCTCTTTATAGGGGATGGGCATTTAAGGTAGCCTCTCTACTATTGCTTAGAATCTTAACTGGGGTCATGCTTGTATATTTCTGGACATTTCCCTAGTTCCAGACTTCTCTTTAAACCTATAATGGCTCCCTCTATTATGGTATCTCTTTTCTTACTCTCCTCTATTATTCCCAGGACTCAATCTTCCTGCTCCCCCATGTCTGCCTCTCCATCCTCTTCTCCCCTTCTCTTTACCCTATCTTCCCCTCCACTCCCCCATGCTCCCAATTTGCTCAGGAGATCGTGTCCCTTTTCCCTTCTCCAGAAGACCATGTATGCCTCTCTTATGGTCCTCTTTCTTTCCTAGCTTCTCTAGAGGTGTGGAGTACATGCCTTTTGATGCAGACAGAAGGCTAAGAAGCTTAATAACTTTTGCTTGATTCCCTCTCAAGCTGGTTGTCGCAGACTTCACATAAGTGCTTAGATTATGTGAAATTGGGAAATCTCAGGGTTTCTCTCTGGCAAATATACTTCAGGTTTAACAGCCACATGTGATCACAATTCCTGTTATTAGGACAATATTTTGCAACAAGGAATGGATTCCTCAAATGATAACCTTAAATTCTCAAATCACACAATATTTCTGCTCTAACATATGTGTTACCTAGTTTAATATCTTGTAAATAGTTATGGCATTAGGAAAAATGTTTACATTGGTCCATTACAACTTGATACACCCAGGTTGTCTACCAAGTTCTTAGAGTAATGATAACTCAAATAAAGATACAAATACAATAAACTTTCTTCAAGAACTTCTTGGTTATAGGGCTTTCCTATAAGTGGCTCTGTAGAGTAATTTCATTAGCTAGTGTGCCATTCAGCATTCAGGTTGCATAGATCCAAAGGAAAGCATTAGATGAATTGTGGTCACATTTGATTAGATTTAGACCCAAGGGAATAATTCCATACATCAAGGTAACTGGAGAATGAGCTCACCTGCAATATTCTTCCCTGATGAATTTCACTCTCTACCGAACATTAATAGTTAATTTTTAAGAGGATACATTCGTAAGACTGTTAGAGGTGAACCTATTTAATCTCACTCTTTGCTATAAAATGTATTTCAGACCTAATCACTGGATACCAGAAAATAGCCTCTGCTATTAAAGTAAGTCAGTAATTTATGGGACTCTGACAATTTAAAATTGCCTTGCTTGCACATCTAAAGCAAAATTTAAAAATTAGTAACACTGGATGATATATTCTCAGAAAAATACTGTAACTCTAACTTACATGTGAAATGTTTATGATGATCTTGGTTGTATTTCTTATTTATTTTTCTCTTATTTGTATATTCAAAAAATTATTAGTCTTTTGGTTTACTTATAAACTCAAAATTTTTCAAGGAAATGTTATCATGGTCTTGCTATGTTCTAGCTATTATTTTAGTAGAAGTGGTAATAAATAATTCAAAGAAGAGAACTAAAGAAGAAATAAATTTTGTTTTATGTCCACATTATGTTGAAGGATTGATTTACTTTATCTCATTTTAACATTTAATGTAAAGTTTTCAAGATAAATATAAAAGGATTTCAAAGAAGAACCTGTCTGGTCTAAACTTAGTTCCTGATGATAGAGAGCAAAGCCTCCATCGGAACAAAGCAACTTGAACAGAAAACTAGCTGCCACTATGCTTTGTAAATATAGGTTCAGAATACACATCAGTAATATTGAAGTTTAATAAGAAAGAGGTTGTAGGGAGTTTGGAATATTTCTTAAAAGAGAGTCAAATAAGAGTTGAGAAACCCATTTAAATGAGGAGATAAAGCCAGTGAGAAAAAATTTTGACACACACACACACACACACACACACACATGCAAGCACACACACTCACTCATGCATACACACACACACACACACACACACACACAAAGATATTGATAAATGAATACTGATCCACTCCCAGAGGCCCCGTAGCCTGTTCCAGTCCTCACAATTAATACCACACTCAGGGAATCTGGGTCAGTCCTATGCTGGTTTCCCAGCTATCAGACTGGTGTCCAGATGATAGATAGATAGATAGATAGATAGATAGATAGATAGATGATAGATAGATCGGTAGAAATAAAAAGTGATCTGAGCCTTATTCAGTTTTGAACATGGCCAGCTTAAAAGTAAAAAAAGAAAGACATGGTTATTGTGTCCAAACATAGACATGCCTACTGGTGCAATAGTGGCAGAAATTTCATGGGAGTAGCAAACTACTTCCTTGTTGGATTTAACTAAGTCTAGATTCACAAGATGTACCAATAAATTGTAGCATTTATGGAGCCAAGAACCTGTGTCTGTGTCTACACAAGACATAGGGCCTAGAGGAAAACTTATGACTGTTTTATGCTACATCGACATAGCATTAAACTATGAGCTATTATTATGCCCAAAGCTTGAATATCTCTAAAGCCTAATCTGAGAGGCTTCTATTTTCAGTAGATAGTTATAACTGGTCAAAATACAGTGAATAAGAAACTTCACAATGCCTAGCCCTAAGTGGCATGTGAATACCACTACGTCTCCTCCCAAGACTCAGGCATCATTGCAGCAAAGTAGAAAGACTGTAAGACTAGAAATGATGAATTGCTACAAGGAAATGGTGATTTCTGAACACAAAAGGCCAAAAGCACAAGTAGACTCATAGCATCTGTGAAAACACATACAAGATCTGTACAATGTCAAACACCAAACCACAACATGGAGAGGGGATGTCCATTCCATAGCCAAGCAGTTATTGGTATGAATATTACTGAGTAAGTGAATGAATAACTGACCTCCAAAAACGTAAATTATTCACTCACTCAACAATATTCATTTAGCACCTATTGCATGCCAGGAAATAGTCTAGAGACAGGAAACTTTGTCAATAGGACTAGAAAGATAGCTCAGCAGATAAAATGATTACTTAGCAAACATGAGAACCTGAGTTTGATCCCCACAATTACCACCCAAAAGTTAAGCATGGTGAGTTCACTTGTGGAGATATATAAAGTACATATATAGTAAAGCCTTTGGGTCTATATTTGAGAGAAATTTTTATTAAATCTTTTGTGTCTGAATTTGAGAGAAATGGTTTTGCACAGCCTTTGCTATATATGAGTTGATCAGTAGAGTCTGAGAAGATTGTCTGAGGCTGTATAAAACTTGAAGAAGTGTCTCTCTGGATAATCAGCACATGGTACTATGTAAGAGCTTGCAGACACTCCTGGCAAACCAAGAGTTCTTCTTATTCACCATTATGTTCTAGTGTTTATACACAGGCACACAAACAAAACACTAACACCACCACATACCACAAATAGGCACAAATATGTGTATATACAAGAATGCACATACATACACACAAAAAACATAAAATGTATTCATGTTAAGCACAAGCAATTGTTGACTAAAAACGACATATTCTATTGATAAAAGATAGATAATGAATGTATACAATTTTGAAAAGGTCTTTTGAGAACATACTACAGAGTAGAGGGACAAGGTTCTAATGGAATGTGATGGTAAAATCTAATTGACAAATCCATATAAGGAACCCATCAGAAATGATTTCTGTAGTATATCACAGAGAGTTTAGCTACAGACTCCAAGCAGAGGAGTCACCAAAAGAATAAAGTGTCCATCATGATAATCAGCATTTCCTGGAAAAAGTCAATTTTCCAACTTCAAAAGAACTTCTCTCCAAATTTCTTGCCCATCACAACTGATGAGTGGATGAGATGGTGAATATTAGATAGAAGACATTCAGGTTAGGATAATCAAAGCAAGAAATGGATAGCACCTGCCTTTATTACATCTACTGTCCATCTTGAATAAACACAGGAGATGAAGACAATAGACACAGATTAAATAATGTGATTTTGATATAATTTGAATAGAAGTTGGAAGGAAGTATGATTGCTTAGTGTTTGTATCTGTTAATCTCTGTTCTTTCAGCTGCCTAGTATGATGGAGTACAACTGCAACTGCATTCCCAGCAATTGGGAGATGGGGGCAGGAGAATCAGAAGTTCTAGGCAACTGAAGCTCACAAAATCATTTAGCTCTCCAAGTTCACATAAGTAAGAAAGAATATAGGCAGAAAGTATATAGGCAGAAAGAAAAGAGAGAAGAATCAGAGCTGTAATTTCCTTGTTTTTAGTACTGATGACTTGAACCTGAATGACATTCACTGAGAAAACTTTATTTGTGAAGGACTTTTTCTTCTAGGATAATAAGTATTTAAAATATCATCAATTTTCTGAATTCTCTTTACAGTGTCAGTTGCTAATGTCAAAGCACTGAATGGTACCAACAGAGATTAGAATATCATTTCCTACAAAACAATGGAAATTCTAACCGTCTAACATTAGTGCCTGTAGTTTTCCATCCATGGTCATGCCAGCGTTTTAGTTCCATTAACTGGAAAAATAGGATTCAGGTTAACATGTTTAGCTAGTGTAGATGGAATGACTTCCCTAGCATCTGCAAAATATGAACTCAGCATGATTCCATGCAACTTGTTTATAACCATTCAGTCAGTCTCAGGGCCAACTCTAATTCTGTAGCACTACCTTCTGCAATACAAATTATTTTCTTATTATACAAATAACATGATTAATGGAGCACTCTGCTTCTTCAGTCTTCCATTGGGTAGAACCAGTACAACGGTTAAAACTGTTTGCCTGGGTTTGTATAACCTGTCATTTTGAATAGTTTTTCAGAGCCCTGTCATTCTGTAAATATGTTTCTCCTAATGGTTAATGAATAAAGCATTATTGGCCAATAGGAATGCAAAATAGGTGGGACTAGGAGAGAAGGAAGATTCAGGGAGAGGTAGTAGGAGATTCATGATGTAGGACCTAGGGAGAAGAATTCCAGATCCTCTCTCTGGTAAGATAAGAACATGTGGAAATGCTTAGATTAATAGAAATTGGTTAATATTTAAGACAGAGCTAGAAGATAAGAAACTAGTAACTGTCCAAGAGCTTTATTCATTAACCAATAAGAGAAACGTATTTACAGAATAAGATCTCCCAACCAGTACAACAGTTATAACTGTTTGCCTGGGCTTGTATAACCTGTCATCTTGAATAGTTTTCCAAAACCATTTAGAATGACTTCCTCTGCTAGTGCAGCAGATCCAGGATGTCAGCAATGAACTGGTCAGTATAAGCAACTGGTTTGGTTCCAATGTTTCTACAGATGAACTAAATGTCTTCACTTTCATTATGCTTTGTTGGGGGATGTACTACTGTATGCTGTGAATATACGATTCTCTTATTGGTTGATGAATAAGTGCTGATTGGCCAGTAGCCAGGCAGGAGCTATAGGCAGGGATACCAGATTAGGAGGAAGCTGGAAAGAAGACATGGAGAGTGAGTCATGAGAGAAATTCTACGTAGCTACAGGAATAACATGCTGAAGCATTAAAGGAAAGTCACAGCCTGATGGCAATACATAGTTTAATAATTAGGAGAGAGCTGGCCAATTAAAAAGCCTGGGCCAAACAGTTTATAAATATTATAAGCCTCTGTGTGTTTATTTGGGAGTAATCGGCTACAGGAGGAACAGAAACTCTGTCATCAATCGTTAAACATCATAATCTGAATCTTATTCAGAAAATGTAATGCAAGGTCACTAAACACATCTCTTAGGATAGACTTCTGGATAAGAAAAACATTATATCCCATTTTTTAAAATTCTGATTCAGCAGATTTAATATTTAAGACTCTCTCTTCTCTTGAAACACTTGATCCATCTGGGCATAGACAGGTACTACTATTTGATTATATGTGTCTGATTTAGGAGAAGAGAAGTAAAACTGAACAGGCCCAATCTTAGCCTTTTTTAACTTTTGCTATGACATAATTTTTCACTGGAATAAGACCTACCAGTTCAGAGTCATCTATTTTCCCACCAAGATTCTTAAGTATTTTAATATCTCTACGTTGCCAGCTATGGCTTCGTCAATCATTTTCATCACTGCAATGACACTCATTGGTGAGAGTAGACTTTAATATTGAAACAACCTTTGAATTCAGTGAGGTGGTTGTGTTAACAAAGTTCCTTGATTGCTTGTATAGGTCAAAAAATGTTAGTAAGGATTTCAAGACTCTTTTCCAAACCTTTTTATAATGACTCAAATTATGGTTGGATGACTACTTGTATGCACAAACTTGCTACTGGAGTCTAAGAGACCGCCAGAAATGATGACAACTAATGTGGCTCAATCCCCTGCTTCTATGTCTTGAGCTTCAGACAGCTCCACCAGCATTCTAGCTTCTGGGTGCAATATTCACATTTGTTTCAGAAAGGTGGTGTTATCATTTGCAATGATTACATTGCCTTTTCCATGCTGAATAATTTTGTCTGCTCCTTTAGACCCAAGGCTCATCCTAATGGCATTAGGAACCACTTTGGCCACAGAAATGTTGCTGAAGCAGATCTGTGCCAGCTTGTTGTAGTTCTGGTAGGAACTTTTCCAGTGGGTCCCAGGCCTAGCAGCAGGCATCTTGCTTCAGAGCTATATTTTTCAGCATAGCAACCCTGGTAACTTACATCTGTGTGAGTTAGGAGAACTGATAAACATGGATTCTGGCTTGAGGCAGAGTAACAGTGTTTATTTGCCTCCTCTTCAAGCCTTCCAGAAAACCTACTCATAAGCCTTTCAAGCACACTTTCATTCAAATAACTGTTTGATCTCACATAATTATTATAATGGTTATTTTATCACAATGGAAATAAAACTTCAGCTGAAGTAGTTGAGTGAATACAATGGTATGAATTATAGGACGCAGACTTTAAACATGACTCTGCCTCACAGATATACATTTTTAAGGGAAACAAGAAGTTTAAGAAAGCCTTTGTAGTATTACAGATAGAGAAGGGAGAATTAGATAACCATTTGTATCAAAAATAGGCCAAATAATTTCCCCTTTCAGCTAAATATTTACTATAATCCAATCTCTCTTTCTTTAACTATAACAATACTTCTAGGGCTGTCTTATGAGTTGTTTACTTGAAAATTTTTTATTAAGATTTTTTTTTAATTTTGTCTTTGGGATTTTCTAACTGTTAAGTCAGAAAAATACTTAGCATTTTTCAAGTTAACTTTTACAGCTTATATCTGTATATGGTGTCAAAATTCAGTCAGCTATTATTGTTTCCTAAGGAAAATATCTAAGGCTTTGTTTAAGGAAATTTCAGAAGGCAATAAATATAAAAGAACAATTCAGTCAGTGGATTCAAACAATGTTAAAAAGTTTTACTAAAAACTTTGTCTTTATTAAATAAATTATCATACAGATGTTTAAGATGTGCTAATTTTCATACTAAGCATCACTGCAATCCTCCCAAATATAATTAATAAAATAACTTTAAGATTACAAAGCTTTTGGATTATCAAAGAATCTTTATGAAGATTTAAGTTACTTCACTTAAGTTACTGAATTTACTGGTTTTCTTGTAGTATAGAGTTGATGCTTGCAACTTTTGACCAACTATAATGTCATTGGTAGTGTATACTATTCAAAAAGACTAAAATCTATCACTTACAGAAATTGAAAAAATACAAAGCAGAGTCTGGCAAAATGTCTTTGCAAAACTGTAGTACCAACACTTGGAAGTGGAGACAGTGGATTCTAGAAATAAGCTGAGTAGGTAGACTAGGCCTACCGATGAGCTCTGTGTTTGAGTGAGAGACCATGCCTCTCCTGTATACCCCAGACCTGAAAAAACACATACATATTTGCAAACACACCAGAAATTTGGACACATGTAAAAGATAATGGAAAAAAATGGCAAAGTGATAATAATTTATTTATACATATGTGTAAGTATATATTCAACATATTTAAGGATATATGTCCTCCACATAAAGCTAGAAGACAATGGCACCTCACCAACTGACTGTGATTCACAGAATTTCAGGCACATGGCACTTCCTTCTTCACAAAAGTGGTGTATTACTAATGTTTGTATTAATATTTTACCCAACACTTGTCATTTTTTCACTGTTTTATCATCAAATATATAAACATAAAAGAATTCTCCTTGATGAAGCATTTATATAAAGTGAAACTCAATTGTTTTTTCTTTATTGCTTTTTCTCAACTTTATATTCTATTTGTGGCTACATATGTAAATTTCCTTGAAATTAGAAATGTAGCCAATGGGTATTCCATCATTATAAAATTACACTTTTAGAACAATATTAATACAGCTATCATTTTATTTTTATCCTTTTGCTCTGTGGATATTTTTAAACATAAACCAAGGTAGAGCAAATCATGCAAGCGATACTCTTTCTATCCAAACCCTGAACAAACAGCCAGTATGGTTTTACTTCTCCCATTTCTGATTATTTTGAAATGTATCTTTGAACTTTTGCGATCTCTTCTGAAAATACAAACTATATAACCTAAAGATATTAAGCTTTCCAAAACTGTAACCACACTATGATTGTAACCTTTAAAATTAATAACCTCCATATCACAACCGGTCAGTCTTTCCACAAATGTCTACAGATTTCCATAGTTTTCTGATTGCATCCCTGCTTTTTTGCTGTACTTTTCATAACTTAAGAAACTGTGTGAAATTACAAACCAAATTGGCCTTTTGATACCATTTGGTTCAAAACATATGTGTTTCTGAGACCCCAACAAATGATTCCTTCTGTCTATAAATTGACCAGTACATCTAGCTATTGTCTCTTGCACCATTTCATTGTATGGTCTTCATGCTGCTGTTCACATTTATTACAAAGTCCAAGGCTGAAAAATGGTGGTTATATTTTCATTATTTCTGTCTATTAACCTACCATGTATGTTTGATACAGGACAATATGTTCAACTATTACTTGATTAGCTTAATGTACAAACTTTCCAAGAAAGAAGGTAAATGCTTTCATTTTCCATTTTATTTGCTAGTATTTGGAACTAGATGTTTCCATACCATTTTCCAAATATAACCAAGAAAAATTTTAATTTTCGTATTAGTATTAACATTATTATGTCTAATGTGGTGAGTCACACAATGTGTATTGTTATTTGTGATTAATAAAGGGAAGAACCTTAAGTTTTGTATATAGAAGATCTTGGAAACCCTCAGGTTCTGCTAGAGCCTTCATGTCTGGGCTGGGAAAGAGATTAGTGGTCAGCTGCCACACAAGTATGAAAATTTAAGTTCAGATATTCAGCCTTCATATAAAAGCTTGGTATGATGGTTTGTGTCTATAATCCACCCCTAGTGAGAATGAGACAGGAGGCTCCTCGGGGCTTGCTGGCCAAACATCATTGAGAGACCCTGTCACAAAACACTCTCTGGAAGACATGCTACATCAATCTCTAGTATTCATATCACTGCAAACATATGTGCACAGCTACTAAACGTACATGACCATAACCTTAAAACAAACATGAAAATACACCATATATATACCAACACACACACACACACACACACACACACACACACACACACACACACAGAGAGAGAGAGAGAGAGAGAGAGAGAGAGAGAGAGAGAGAGAGAGAGAGAGAGAGAATCTTTAGCCACATTCAATGTATTTGCTTTCATAGACACAGAATCAGTATTTTATACAAGAATCTCTAGTGAGTAATAGAATCTGGAAACTAAAATTGAGGCTTCACATATTTATTCTCCATTGAATTTTAAATGAGATTACTAGATACACTTTTAGGATTTCATTATAAATATTATGAAGAAGTCAGTAACTATACATGTTTCTGGAATATTGAAGATTTTTCAGTATTTTAAATGTTTCCTATGAGTACCTTTCACCAAAGTTGTCTAATAACAAACACAACACCATTTATTTTAGTAAGTTATTATAATAACAGTTTTATCTTCTAAATTTTCAGTGATTGAATTAATATAGTAATATACAAATAGTATATAGAATACATCTTCCATTCTTGATGATATATTTTATTGTTGGTTCATACTCTGATAATGTCCTCTTAATGCAAACAAAAATTACAATTATCTTATCTGTGCTTTGGTATAATAATGTGATTTCTTATCTTTTGTCCAAAATTTTTCTTTTAAAAATCTGAGGAAATTTTTCATTAGTTTTCTAGTTATAGCCATTCTATAAAACCATTAGCTTTAATATTTAATCATAAAGTTGAAGAATATTTCTGATCATTCACATAGCAGAGGTGAAGTATGATGCCCAAGTTTAGGATGATGAAGTTGCTCTTAGACATTTGACCTCCTGGTTATGGAAATCCCCCACATGAAGCTAAGTGTACAACTATAATTCCATTGAAACCACATTATTATCCACTAAATTAGAACATCCCAAATTATTATAGAAATGGAAAGACAGAATTTGATCAATGGGATGGCATTAATTATGTACATATTATTCAAATGAGTTTTTTAATCAACACTAATTCAGAATGATTTTAATGTGCTATAAATGTAACATAAATACAATCCTCTACTCTTTTTTAAGTACTGTTAAAATTTGGTAGTTCATTAAAGGAAGGATTGTAGCAATAAGTTTATGAACACATGACTTTCCATACCAATGTCATTAGGATTTAAGAGTAATTTTAATTCCCACTAAAAGCAGAAACACATTTCTTCCATGGAATTTTAAATCTTAATTATAAAACATCTTTTGATATTTATTATATGATTCAATTAAATACAAAAAACTCTCAGTAGGATTTAATGTGCTTGCTTATTAACTTCCAACAATTAACCTACATAAATTATTTCACATTCATTTTGAAGATAATATTTAACAACCTAGAGAACTATAACTCCTGTAGCATCTAAAAAAGGGTTCAGCCAAAGAACATAAGAGGCAATATGATAGGCAAATAACTCAATCAAAAGTAAACAATAAACAATGTTGGGTTTGAGATAGTGTATTATTTATTAGATTTGTTTTTATGAATTGCCTTTGAGTTTATAGTTTATAATAAGTAAGTAAATAATAAATAAATAAAATTAGCTTATTTACAATAAATGAAAAAGAGTATGTAGATTCAAATTGAGAGGTAGAACCAGCTGTGTCTCTATTATATTTAAACATATCTCTGGATTCAGCAGTATCCATTATACCCAGATAGTCATCAATGACCAATGATAGTTATCAATTTACACATCATTAAAGTTGCATGCTGATCTTATTGACTGATACTCATCTTTGGATTGCTAACATCAGGTCACTGAAGCTTTTTCTCTAACTCAGTCTCTGAGCTTGTCATAGAAAGACAACAACATCAGTATTTCCTTAGATGCATAAAACCCAGAAAGTGTTATAAGTTACTTATTTTTCATTTTTTCAGTCATTTTATTGTTGTTCAAAATCTTTAAATTTATATATAAATCTTCCTTTAATCTTGTTGCTTCAATATAATTCACTTTCTTAACTTCCCATACTAGTGTTTATTAATTTATTATTTATCATCTTTATAGTTAAATTAAAATTTTTGCAGGTGGTAATCTCATGTTAAATGTTCTTTGCAATACCAGAAAATAAGAGGGGTTGGGGAAAATGGCTTTGGAAGTGAAGGACTTTTATGAAAATTGTAATAATAGTTTTGGAGACTCATAAATATGTCCAATGTCATCAAATTTTAGAAATCAAAAATATGCAGGGGCTTGGTATATCCATAAAGTGTTCTAAAATATTTGATGGACAATCTGTTGATTGTAGTTTTATAGAAAATGTAATACTCCAGCTGTACTTTTTAGATATTTTTTTCTTGATACCCAAGTGAATGATAAGTTATTGAAAGACTTTCAATGGACAACCGAAACAAACATGTATTTTTTACTTAATTAGTATGGAGCTATTCCTCTCTTTTTATATATGGCTATAAAAATCCTGTAACAGCGATAGATGTAGATGCTATGAACTCATTTTGGTGTATGTGCATATATACAATTCTATAAATCCAAATCATTAATTTTCATATTAAAGCAATCTGATTCTAACAGCAATCCTAAATCTGTAATTGCAGCCTTATTTTTTTAGATTATATTATAATTAGATTTCCCCTTATCTTTACTCCCTTCATACTCTCTAACCTACCACTCCTCTATCTCCTTCAAGTTCATGACTTCTTTTTTATTAGTTATTTATGCATGTATGTAATACATATATACATGTTTATTTATAAATATAATCTGTTCAGTTTGTATAACACTACTTGTACTATGCTTTCAGGGCCAATCACTTGGCATTGGACAGTCAATTGTGCTCTATTTTGACAAAGGCCACCTCTTTGATTCCCAGATTTCTTCAGTTGCCTGTAGTTCTCTGTGTAGGCTTGGGGTCATATGGGCTTTGCCCATGAAGTTTGGCATGTTCTTTGTTGTCATCTTTGTTCAGCTTACATTTAGACACATGTATTGGTGAGACTTTATGAATATAACTTCCAACGTTACCAGGAGACACAATCTCACATAATATTCCCCAATCATCTGATTATAAGCAATCTTCCCATCCTCTGTTCTACAATGTTCCCTAAGCCTTAGGTGCTGGAGTGCTTTGTAAACGTATCCATTGTGCCTGTGATTCACACCTGTGCATTATCACTATTTTTGGGTTTCTGTAACTGTAACTCTCTTTTGCAAAGAGAAGCTTCCTTGATGAGAGTTGGACACTACAATTATTTATGGGTATAAGAACAAACGTTTACATATTCCTATTAGGGAGTTGCTGGGTTAGTAAATTGGTGGTTTATTTTTAAACAGTTTTTCTTTTTCCTTTTTTTTTAACAATAATATTATTTAAATTTTTTTACATGTCAATCCCAGTTTCCTCTCCTTCCCTTCTTCCGTCCCTCTCTCCCTCCCTCTTACCCTTTTTTGGCCCTCACACGCACCATGACCACCCTCCCCTCCCATCCCCCTACCCCCATTTACATGTAGGGCTATTCTATCAATCAGTTTTTCAATGAGAAAATGCCTGTGTGTGTGTGTGTGTGTGTGTGTGTGTGTGTGTGTGTGTGTATGTGTTTGATAACTTAAAAATTATGTTTATTTTTCATCTCTCTCTCTCTCTCTCTCTCTCTCTGTGTGTGTGTGTGTGTGTGTATGTGTTTGATAACTTAAAAATTATGTTTATTTTTCATCTCTCTCTCTCTCTCTCTCTCTCTCTCTCTCTCTCTCTCTGTGTGTGTGTGTGTGTGTGTGTGTGTGTGTGTGTGTGTATGTATGTGTGTGTGTGTGTTGACTATATGTCCCATACAAAGATTATCTTTGGAGACAAGAAAAGAATGGTCAGTTGAATCTGGGTTACAGGTGTTTGTGAAGCTTGTGATGTGACCTGATGTGGCCATTGGGAACTTCACTCAGGGCCAATTTAATAAACCAAAGACTCTTAACTACCTAGCATTAGTACAGCACCACTAGGTGTCTTTCAAACAGGGAAAAGACATGAACAGCCCATTATCTCTTTAATATAAGTTTTGCATTTTGAATTTTTTAGTTTTTTTTATTTAAATTTGAAACAAACTTGTTTTACATGTCAATCCCAATTCCCATTGCCACACCCTCCCATCCTCCCCTGCTCCCCCTACCAACCCCCATCCCATCCCCTTTTTTCTCTCCATAGAGGGTGAGGCCATCCATGGGGAGTCTACAAAGTCTGTCACATCATTTGTAGCAGGACCCAGGCCCTCTCCCATGTGTCTAGGCTGAGAGAATATCCCTCTGTGTGGAATGGGCTCCCAAAGTCTATTTGTATACTAGGGATAAATACTAATCCACTATCAGGGGCCCATATACTGCCCAGAGCTTCCAAATAACATCCACATTCAGGGTGTCTGGGTTGGACTTATGCTCGTTTCCTAGCTATCAAACTGGGGTGCATGAGCTTCCCCTTATTTGGGCAGCAGTTTCTGTGGGTTTCTCCAGCCTGGGCTCGTCCCCTTTGCTCACCATTACTCCTGTCTGCTACTAGATTCCAGCAGTCTGGCTAATGTTTAGCTGTGAGTGTCTGCTTCTGATTCCATCAGTTACTAGATGAAGGCTCTAGGATGGCATATAAGGTAGTCATCAATCTCATTACCATGAAAGGGCATTAAAGGTAGTCTCTCCACTATTGCTTAGATTGTTAGTTGGGGTCATCCTTGTAGATCTTTGGACATTTCCCTAGTGCCAGATTTCTCTTAAAACCTATAAATGGCTCTCTCTATTATGGTACCTCTTTTCTTACTCTCCTCCATTCTTTCCCTGTCTCAATTCCTCAGTTCCTTTCTGTATTACTGATGGTGTTCTAATTATTTTTTGACAAAACCATATATATTCTATTATTGTTTGTGATTTTTCTGGTATTCTTTTTGAATTTTTGTTTTGATGCTTCATTAAGTATTATTAACATTTGTTTCTTTAGGAAAATAGTTGTTTTTAAAAACTTAAATTTAGTCTCAGTTTATATTCTTGTAATAATGTTCAGCATCTGATTGCTTCTTGCTTGTTTTATCATTCTTATCCATTTTGTGTCAATTTTCACTTTTCTAAATTGTTTGATTGGAGAGCTGATGGGAGATGTTATTCTGTAAATATGTTTCTCATACTGGTTAATTAATAAAGCACTGTGGCCAATAGGAAAGCAAGATAGGCGGGGCTAGGAGACTAGGAAGATGAAAGAGGAAGTAGTTTGGAGGAGGCAGCATGTAGAGCTGAGAGGAAGCAAGATGCCGGCTGCTGTGCTCGGATATGATGACCACATGGAAATACTTAGATAAGTAGAAATGGGTTGATAATTAAGACAGAACTAGCCCATAAACAATAATAGTAACTGGCCAACAGGATTGTATCAAATACAGAATCTCTGAGTGTTATTTGGGGCTCGCATGGCGGCAGGACCAGGTGGCCAGCTGGGTAGAACAAAGAGTGGGTCAGGTGTCTGGCAGGAAAAACCTGCTCACAACAGAGAGCTGCAACTAGTTAGTTACTAATTAGTAGATTCTTTCTTACCTTTGATGCCAAAATGATTAATTTTTTTTTTTGCTTTCTTACTGTGCAAGTCAAGCTCATAATTTCTGAGTGCACATTCAGAACTGATAGATTCAAACTGCCTTTATGGGTATTTACTTTGCTTCTCTAGTTACCCCAATCTTCCTAAAGTACTGAATCAAATAATTTAAGCCCTAAGAAGCATTTTAACTTCACCCTCTCTTTTTTATTCAGTTTGCTTCCGCAACCAGAACCCTGTTTTTACTTTACCCCCAGCCCTCTCCCTTCCTGATTCTGTGATTTCTTCTACACTATTAAACTTACAGGTTGTGAATTCCACAAGACTTTCTTACATGAACACACTCACACACACACGCACACACCACAAATAAGTTAAAATCAATTTAACTAATTATTCCTTTTAATCACATACATGCTTTCTGATCAGCTTATGTTCAGTCCATTGATAAGGCATGCATGTTCTGTGCTGAATCACAGTAGACCACCGTATGCATGGTTTTCAACACAGGTGAGATGAAACACAAGGCATTTCCTTGCTGTATACACTGTACATATTATGCAAACCCACATGAAATTGTGCCTTGCAGAAGAATCAACAAGGACATGGAGGTAGGATTTCCAGTAAAGGAAGGATGAGTGTCCTCTGGCTACTATAGGAACATATGTTTGGTAAGCATGATTAATAGCTCCACACTTCATCAAGGTCAGGCTAGGAACCAGGTAAAGTGAAGCTTGTCTTGGTGATAGAGAGAGTAAGCAAGTAGGATCATTCCCTAAGGAAAATGAACAAAAGCTTGGAGGGTATATCTGGGAAAATGGTGGGAGATCATAATTTTGTGGGTACTTTCTGTCTCAATGATGTTAAAAATGCACTCAAAATTTTAGGCCATTCTGTGCCATACTCTAATAATGAGTAGAGGTGTTGGCTTTTTAATGCTAGATCATTTAAACTAGGTATATTTTAACTAGAGAGCCTTAACCTTCTTGTAATACTTCAAAAATACAATTAAAGCATTTGCTGAGCTAGAACCCAGATCCCAATGCACAAATTTATATCATCTTTTGACACTTAACGGCAGACACAGGAGCTGGATTTCTTAATAAGACATAATTCTCTAATAATATTGTATAATACTGTCTTCCATTTTGTTTTATGTTTATTCTAATAAAGACCTCTCACTTTATATTATATACCACTAATCTTCATGTTATCCAAAACAGAAAATAAAATGTAGTAAAATAAACTATATGTACCAAAATATAATAGATGAAGTTATTTACCTTTATTAATCACATCACAGGTCAAAGATATTTAGTAACTCAAAGTAAATACTATGTATAAGAATGTCTAAAAGGAATATTAATATTCAGAGATTGATATCAACACTTTTGGCAGAATATTAAATTTGTTCCTGTTAATATCTTCTGTTAAAAACCTTGTTAATATTCTTGATAATGGCTCTCTATATAGTAACAAATATAATTATTTTGAAATATATTTACCAGTGTACAGATGAGTAAGGATGTATCTAGATATATAATGGTGATGAATCACAACTTAAGCAGTGACATTCATATACAAGAGCTACAAAAATGTGTGAAGAATAACCTCAACCCATAGAATCACTTCCACTGATTTTGATCTACTTTTCTACCAACATTCTCTTGAAAAAAGATGATGCCTTGCTGAAGTTTAGAATACGAGTGGTGTGGAAAAGCTAAAGTTAAGTGAAACAGATTTATATGATGAAATTACTGAAATGAAATCTGGTTTACAGGGTTCACACCTGCCAACCAAGCAGAAAATGTAAATGTTCAATGTTGAAAAAGGAGGAATATTTAATGCGCAATTCCCTTGCAGGCATTAGTTTTTCATTTTTATTACTCCTTGGATTAACATTCATATTTAAGCTGTTACGCATTTGCTTTGATGTACTCAAAACACTGTCTAAATAAATAAATGTATTATATATTATTGCTAATATATTAGATGTGTTTTATTTCTTAATCATCTTACAGAGCTTTAAATTTTATCATTTTTCTCTATGTAACAATAAAGCCATTTCCATTGCAAACTTGTAACAATAAAGGATAGCATCCTTCAGGGGATACAATTCTAAGAAATTTATTCCCTTCATGTTGCTCAGCCACCCAAGGAACAAATTTGTTTCCATGACAGATAAGGTCTACAGTGATCATTTTTAAAATGGTCTAGGGAATCACAAATCTGTAATAAAAAATAAAATGCAAGAAAACATTTCTTTTATTAGATTGATGTATAGATTTCCAGATCTATAGATCAATATTACCTCTTTAGCAGTTATTAAATGACCTTAAGAATACATTTTGACTATGTAGGTTCCTTTTACATTGAGCAATCAAGACAAAGGAAAATTGTACCTGATTGAATTTTCATTAATTAGATGTGTAATGACAAAAATAATTAACACAAATTAAATGAAAATTAACACAAATTTTAATATTTTGTTCTGAAATCTAAATCAGATATATAGTATAACATGAAATTAAGTTTAAATGTGATGTATTTTTTATAAATATAAAATATAAAATGCTCCATTGCTTTAGGAGCACCTTGTTGGTATTTTGTTTTTTATGATTTCAGTTCAATAATCTTTACTTATTTAATAAGTAAATAATAAGTAAATAATACTTATTAATTACTTATGTAATAAGTAAATAATAGTTTTTCAAAATTATCATACAAGAAGTCTGGGAGGGGAACCAGTATTTATCCCTATTGCATGAATAGGATTTTGGAGCCCATTCCCTATGGAGGGATACTCTCTCACCCTAGACACATGGGGGAGAACCTATATTCTGCTGTAAATTATGTGACAACTTTGATGATCCCTGATGGGAGACCTCACCCACCATGGGGAGTGGATGGAGGTAGGATGGGGGTTTAGTGGCTGGCATTGGAGGACAGGAGGGATAGATATATGGGATGGTATACAAAGTAAGATTGTTTTAATTTAAATTTAAAAATTATTTAAAAAAGAAATCATACATGGTATGATCAAATTCAAAGATATTGTTTTTTTCACAAAAGTAATTTATACTGTTCTGCTCTCTTTCATCTACAAGAATAGTATATATATATGTGAACTATAGGCAATAAATGGAAGTTTCCATTAATAAGCTTTTTTCTGTTTAGATTTGTTTATTATGTATATAGGGTTCTGCTTGTATGTATGCCTTCAGGCCAGAAGAGGGCGCCAAAAATCATTACAGATGTTTGTGAGCCACAATGTGGTTGATGGGAATTGAGCTCAGAACCTTTGAAAGAGCAGGCAGTACCCTTAACCACTGATTTACAAAACTTAAAAAAAAAAGCTTCAATGTTTTCCTTATATAAGAATTCTTCAAAGTTTTTTCTAGCAATCAAAACCAAGACAAAATATATTTTGAAGTGTTAATTTTGTTAAAATCACTGATGGCTTTGCTGCAAACTCCAAAATTTAAATAATTCAGTGATTAACAGGAACCTACTTGAACTCTGTTCATTTTCTAATTTTGCATCTTTCTCTGGTTGTGAGATTCATATACAAGTATATTCCCATACTACTGAAAAGTCTGAAATAGCACCCACGATATATATCTAAAGATAGGAAATAATGCTCTTGTACACTGTAAGGATTTGTTACTCATATTGGTTTAATAAACTGCTGACTGTCCAGTAGACAGGCAGGAAGTATAGGTGTAGCTACCAGACTAGGAGAATTCTAGAAAGAGGAAGATAGAGATGTAGTTGCTAGCTAGACACAGAGGAAATAAAATGAGAATGCCTTACTGAGTAAAGGACCAGGTGTGACATAAACTTCTATCAAACAATAAGTCCATATCACTTGCAATACAGATGATAAAAGATAAAGATATGAAATCAATGTATTTTCCATTGGATTCCTCAACAGGATATCCAATGAAGGTAGCAAAGTTCTATAAGCATTTGACAGTACTCCCCCAATATTTTGAGTTCACTTTATCTATATATCAGAATATTAAGAACTATCTATTAACTGAAGTTCTAGAATTAAAAGATATTTTGTAGATTTGAATATGCTAAAGCAAAACTAAATTAATGGTAGATGAATCTAAACCTCTGTTGATATTATCATAGTCTTTAAAGACTCTCCAGTGACAAAGAAAGGGGATTTTATTTCCTGGAAAGATTAGTCACATCTCAAAAAAGCTAATATTGCCTGTAAACCTACATTTGCAAGTCTCTAAGCTGATAAATCTAAGTGTTTTAAAATAAAGTTTAGCTTTGACTACTTTAAATATGTTTTACCTGAAGGTCAATCAAGTGTGAATTTTTATTTAACTACTACATACCAATGCAATATTAAAGAGAAAACTCAAGAAATGTTGTTGTACTATTCATATAAATGTCAATGATAAATCTCAGTATTGTTTTATCTACTTCAAAACATTAGAAGAATTTTCAAAGATACTTATAGTGTTTGAGGAGACAGATATTTTAATCATTTAAATATTATACATTATGTAAGTGTAAAATACTACATTATGTCATAGGATGAACATTTTTTGTTTTGTTCATCATATAAAATAAATTTACAAAAGGAAAATACTTAATATCAAGGTAGACATAAATGAGATACAATAGAAATATAATGTGTATAGCTACTTTGGACAACACATCCTTTTTATATTCATAAACCCTATGAATGCATTTCTTTTATGACCTATAAATTTCTTTCCAAGATATTTACCTAAATGAAACAAAAATATAGATTCACATACTCATACAAATATATACCTTTTACAGAATATTTTTTCATTATAATGAAAAACATGAAACAACCCACATCTGTTATAAGAAAAACTAAAGAATATTATATAATGGAACATTATTCAGATGAAAACAGAATCATATCAAAAACAAAGACGAAAACAAAACATATCAACAAAGACGATATAAGGAAATCTTAAAAAAACACTATTTTTCTATTCACATAAAAAGGTTACCATATAGCCAGTTGATGGTGGTTCATACCTTTAATACCAGCACTCAGGAGGCAGAGGCAGGAAGATCTCTGAAAGTTTGAGGCCAACCTGGTCTACAGAGAGTTCCAGAACTGCCAAGACTACACAAAGAAAACTTGTCTCAAGAAATAAAAACAAGTAACTAGAAAAAAGTAGGTATAAAGTCTGTCAACTTTTTTATTGAAAACCACCCAACATAGAATAAAGAAAAGTTATGCTGGAACAATCTTCTTGGAAAAGCAGTCCTACCCAAAGAGAGGGGAAGAGAAAAGGTGTTACTGGTGGACTGAAACCGGGATAGTTCCTAAAAGACTTTAGTCCAAGTCCAGTTTGCTTTTGAGCATATGAGCAAGCAGGAGCACACATGGCAGTTAGCATGGGAGCTTTAGTTTTTCAAAGGCTTGTGTTAGAGTTGACAAGTGTGAACTTTGGTGTTCACGTTGCAAAGAGCAGAGACCTATTATTTTAGCTATTTCTCTAAGTCATTCTCTTCCAGGAAACAAATGAAGTTATGTTTGACAAATAGGCAGCGTAAGCAGTACTTTAAGTAAATCAATGAATAGCATCCAATAACTGGTCGTTTCTGCCTTATTCTATTTTACATGTATAGGCATGAATATTAGTATGAGAAAAGCATGACCTGACCAGATCCATCCTGCTCCAGTCAGTGTGGTCCTTTTAGGCGGTTATTTATATTGCTAATATAAGATCCTATTGTTACAAAAGGAAGTACCGATAGTATTGGAAGTTTTGGGGTTTTTTTACATTTATTTTTATTATATGCCTTCTGAGTATTGCACTGCTGTGTGGGGGCAGATGTATAGGGGCAGATCTATTCTCCGTATAGAAACCTACGGAGGCCAGAAGTGTCAAATTCCCTGGAGCTGGAGTTCCAGGTGGTTGGAATCAACTCTGGTTTTCTGGGAAAGCATTTCATACACTTAAACACTTAGCCTTCTCACAAGTCCTGTTTCTATTTTATCTTCTTTTGTTTAAAACAAAAGTGGCTTCATTGAACCGCATATTTAATTTTTGGTCTGGGGAATCTTTAAATCTATGGTCAACTTACAGAGTTAGTCTCTCCTTCCACCTTTGCATAATTCCAGTGATTAAACTAGATTTCAATGTTTGTACAGGGCCTTTACCCACTATGCCATCTCACTGGTTTGAAACACAGTTAAAGAAAAGATGATTCTGTCTGGGTGTTGTGCGCTACATGATAATCATTGTCTCATCACCTTAAATATCTTCCAACTAAAAATGTTTTTTTTTTATTAATAATATAATTTAAAAATTTTACCTGTCTATCCCAGTTTCCTTTCCCTCCCTTCCTCTTTCCCTCTTACCCTCTTTCCCCCCTCACATGCACCCTGACCACTCTCCCTTCCCATCCCCCCATCCCCATTCCACATGTAAATCACTTAATAGCTTGCTTATGAAAGCACAAACAGCAGTCGTTAGGTTATACTTTGTTCCCAAAAGGAAACAACAATACTAGATGCAAGCTAAATTAATGGGGCTAGTTATTAGCTCCTAGTACCTAAAACACAGAGGCAGGGTATTTCAAGAATAGCAAACCATTTTGGACCTGAAGAATGAATATTAGAACATGGAGCCATTTAAAACAAAACAGAAACGAACAAACACACACACACACACAATCCTCAAAGGTAGTTCCTGGTTCTGAGTCATCTATTTACTGAAAGACTGACCAATCCAACAATGAAACTTCCTTTGCATTTGTCTCTGGTTACAGGAAAGTATAATTTTCTGGAGAATTGCTCAATATAGAATCCTCTGATGACATAGTATATCCATATTTGAAATTGTGACCATTTCACTGATTAAAACATTTTTTTCTTTTAGGTACAAAAGTAGTTGATACAAATGGTTTTATTTTTTTTAAAAAGTTCCTTTTGAAATAAAGATGCTAAAATCTTAAAAGAGAAAACAAAACAAAACAAAAAACCAAAGTTCCATGGTGACTCTGTTGAATGAGCTTGCTCTTATTTACTTTGTCTAACTCAGAACTCTCCCAAGGCTGAGTCCAAACTAAAAGAACAAGAAGTAACAAGTTAAAAAACAACCAAAAACAGTTGTGATGAAAGGAGTGAAGACCCCAGGACTGAAAACTTCCTTCATATCCCTGTGAGGCCACATACATGTCCAGATGTGGGTAGAAGAACCCTCTGGCAAGGTCCTAAACACTAATATCTCCATGGATTCAGGCTCTGTACAACAAATGGGGATAAGACACAAATGTGAGCTCCTGACATAGTACCAATCTCCTGGGACCTGGGTTTATTGGTTGTTTTCAGGATGCAAAGGGAATCTGGTGTGTTGTGTCATTGACAACTATGAAACAGAGAGTTCTCTACAAACAGGACAGTGCAGAATGAAAACCACTTCAGAAACCACTAAGCAGCACAAAACAACTACAAGTCATCACATGAAAATATTCAAAATAGATCATTTTCAAGAGAAATTGAGATATATACAACAAAACAATGGCTATGCTATGGTGTCAAATTTTTAAGTTAACAATTGCATAGGAACTCCAGATACTGAATATATTTGGCAAAGAAATAAATTTACATGTTTTGTGTTTAAGCCCAAAGGAAAGCATATAGATACATAGTATAAATTATATACTATCAATAAGCAAAAGTACAGAAATAAAGCAAATAAAAACAGGATTTAGAAAATAAAATAAATGAAACTGAATATTCTGTAGACTTGCTCAAAATAAAACTTAAATGGGCAAAATTAAGAATGTTCAAAAGAGAAGATATTCTATTAAAAATTCCAGTCTCAGAATGGAAGGAAAATTTAAATAAAAAGCAATAAATGTCAAGTTCTAATTTATGTGTGTGACTTAGGAAGCCCAAAAAGGAAAGAAAAAGAAGAAAGAAACTCACTAAAAGAAACAGAAAAATGTGAGTGAATTTATGAGAGACAAAGATATTAATCAGAAATCAAAATTTCTCAGAAATGACGAATTCCATTTCAAAATATTTCATAAAGGACTAATGCCATTTTTTTCAAGTTTTCCAAACTATAAAAAAGAAAGGAAAAATAGTATTTTCTGTAAATTCTGTGTATATGTGAAAACATAAAGTAGAACATTTAAGTCAAGTCCTATGATAAACTCAGACCCAAACACATATGAAACCTACATGCCACTGTGAAAACTGCAAGTCTTTAGATGAACAAATGAACAGAGAGGGGTAGTTTGAGTGGCATCATTTTTCCTCTCAATTATCTTCTGTTTATCAGAATGGATATGATATTAATGAGGATTTCATTAAACTGTGGAATGTGGAACTTTTATCTGAAAGTAACACTTGCACAGCTAAGAAGGTCAATTAAGCTAACTTTAATGCAATTCTGCAACAGATTTTTACTGTGATATCAGAGAACAGATGTGAGAAGCATTTGTAAAAGACATGCTATTCAGATGCATCATCTCAGATTATTCAGTGACACTGAACATACTTCCCAGTCTCATTTCCATGATGGATCTCTACCTCCTACATCAGTGCTTGCCTTGAACCTTACTGGGATGTTGTTAGATGCCCAAGCTGTTCCCACTTGTGCTTAAGCTAGGAGGATGCCTTGAATCTTACTGGAATGTTGTTACATGCCCAAGCTTTTGCCACTTGTGCTTAAGCTAGGTAGATATATTCTGCAATCTACAGGAAAAGCGAGTGTTAATGTAGCTGCAGCTTGCAAATAGTTTTAATCTAGTTTCATTATATAACTGGTGTTTGGCAATGTGCTCAGTAGTAAATTTGACTTCTAGTCTTAAATTTATAGGCATTTATCCTAAAGCATTTTTAAACTGTATAAATATTTGATTCATATCAGATACCAACAAACATGCAAATGCTCTCAGCAAGGGTTGCACTGTCACTGATAATGAATTATCCTTGAACTGTGTTATTAAAAGCCTACACCTACTAGCTAAACTCATTTGGTAGAGAAAGTTTTAACATCGTATCTGTTCTATTTTTCAAGCTTTTATTACTAGGTAGGTATGTTTCGAGGCATTTATGTATAAAACCATATTCCCAAAGATGCATCCTTTGATTGCTGGAAAGAACTTCTTCATTGAGTCCATGACGAGAAAATATGTGTCATAGTTTTCCAGCCTCTAGAATATCCCACCAGTAGCTCTGGAGTAGCTAGCATAATGCCGAGCAGCATCAGTATCATCCTGTTACTATCCTGGTTAACTCTCAGATGGACTGTATTTCATTTCAATCTCCATTATTTAGTCCCTAATGGAAAAGGTAAGTATTTAATCTTATGATAAGTTCTATCTGCATAAAGTAGGGCTACTATTAGTATCTAACCATAAAACTGTTTGTGTATCATTAAACAGATGTTCATTTTAAATACTGTTAGCTACTACAATCTTCTTCAACTCTTGACTCATGCTTGAACTCATGCCAATCAATCTTCATAAAGAAGTTTTTCAAGTGACATTTCTTCAGACAATGGAGAACAGTGGAATGCACACACGCACACACATTTCTTATTTTACATATTGATCCCAGTTCCCTGTCCTTCCCTCTATCTAATGCCCTGAGACTCCCTCCCATCCCATTTTCTCATCCAACTCCACAGGAAGGGCAATGCCTTCCAGGAGGGATCATCAAACTCTGTCAAGTCATTTTGGAGCAGGGTCTAGGCCCTCTCTCCAGCCTCTAGGCTAAGAGAGTATCCCTGCATGGGGAATGTGCTCCCAAAGTCATTTTGTGCACCAGGGATATATCCTGGTTCTACAGTCATAGGTCCCTTAGACTGCTCAGGCCTTCTAACTGAGACCCAATTTCAGGAGGTCTGAGTCGGTCCAATGCTTATCAGTATGGGAGTCCATTAGCTTCCCCGAGTTCAGATCAGCTATCTCTGTAGGTTTCTGTAGCCTGGCCTTTACACCTTCCCTTATCACTCCTTCTCTGCAACTCTTTCTACTTCTAATTACTTTACTGACTTCTTCAGTAGGGGTCATACTCGACTAAATGTTCAATCTGGTATATGCTTGCTTTTCTAAAAAGGCATAATATTAGTATGGAATTTTAGTTTCTTACCTTTATATTTATCTTTTTGTTTACTTATGAATTGGCTATTGTTTGGGAATGCATATTGCATGCATGTGGAAACCAGAAGACTACTTGCAGGAGTTGGTTCTCTTTTTTTACTATATGGGCCCTGGAAATCAAATTCAAATCTCAGGATTGGTGACAAATGTCTTTACCCATTGAGCCATCTCATCAGCTAACATCTTTTTTAAATCAAATACGAATCAAGTACTTTGTAGATTAAAAAATAATAAGATACAATAGACTATGCAAATGTCACTATATAAATATGAGCCCAAATCAAACAGAAATTGTTTATATCTCCTAAAGACAGGCAGGCAGTCTCATCAAATCTATCTATTTTCTTGTGCTTCTTTTCATAAATATTCTCAATTTCATTTTTGTTTCCCCAAAATATGACAAGTTTCTATCAATTATCTATTTTTATCTATGTGTTCTTACACTGTCTTATTTTTTAACATTTTTGTAGTAATTCAGAAAATTGTAATAATCATGATTAAATTGCTCCTGTTAAAATGTTATACTCATATTTGTGCCAGAAGTCACTTATATTGTATTTTAGAACAGAGAAACTAGGAGCAATTTTGAATAGTTATTAAAACTTCTACTTCCAAAACACTGACATAATAGTGTGGTTTATTTCATCAGACTATAACTACTTTGTTTAAACTGTATCAATATAATGTACAGTTTTACATTTTTGACATGCTTAGAGGAGAGGGTAAATACAGATAAGTTAATAACTTTCCAAGTAACAAAATAAAACAAATCACCAGAAAGGAGATAGGAGTATAGTTCCATTGGGGTAGATCTTGGATAGCTTGCTTTAAACTGTTCCTAATCTCTGGTACTATGTATATAAGGAGTGCTGATACCAATTTACAATCCCCACACTCTGGGCTACTGAATTGAAAGACCATCAAACTAAAACTTTAAAGTCCATGAAAGTCTTGCCAAGTGAAACATGTTCACCCTAATGTATAATTGACTAACTACCTCATCACCTGAGAAGTCATTAAGAAAAGAATTTATACCAGGCCCAAAGAAAATATGTGCAAGCAAATATACTAATCATAGCACAAGTTGATATACATTACTATTATTTTGAAGTACATTACTTTGCAGCACATAGAGCCACAAGTTGAGTGGTTTTTAATTCTTTTTAATAGTGTAACTAAATGAACAACTTTTATGGAGAATTCAGAATATGAATGTCTAGCAAAATGAGGAAGACAAAGTGGTAATATATTACTCTAGACAATATTACCTTTATGACACAGAAATTTAGTGTTTTATGTTACTCTGACTCTTTGGGTTTTATCTTGACATTCTTCCAGCTATATGACAGATAATTGTTTATATGAATCTACTTTGTTCCTTGAAAAGGATAACGGGATGCTTATGTCCATTTTCTATTTGCAAGTCTTGAAAGAGACTTGATATATATTTTAGTATTAATGAATTTCCCAATACACTAGGGACGTTGCCTTCCAAAAGTTCTGCAGGATTTTCAATGTTTCTTTCCCTAATAATTAAGCTAGAGTGACTACCATGTTTAAATACTTATGGATTACTAACATGATTTATCCCTGCCCATAAAAATGGGCATCTTTTAAAATTAAGTAAAAGTACTATGGTTCCAAAGAACATCTGTCTAGACATCTTTTGATATTGTTGTTTTGTTTTTTTGTTTTTTTGTTTGTTTTTTTGTTTTTTTGATTTTTAGAGAGAAACTCCACATGTATCTGAGACTTGCCTCAACTCATGACTATTCTGCTTCAGCCTCCCAAATGCTGGGATTGCAAATATGTGCCACTATACCCAACTATGACGCTCTTTTCACCTCCTAAGTACCCTGAATTTCATGCAAACTTTTGTAGCAAAGTGTAAGAGCCAGAGGAGATGGAAGACTCCAGGAAAACAAGTTGCTCTAAATCAACATAACCAAAGTCTGAGGCAGCATGTACAGGGCCTACACAGTTCTGCATCAGGATATTTTGTGTGTGTGTGTGTGTGTGTGTGTGTGTGTGTGTGTGTGTGTGTGTGTGTGTGAGAGAGAGAGAGAGAGAGAGAGAAGCAAGAGAGAGAGAGAGAGAGAGTTATGCGTATATATGTAGGTATTTATATACAGCTTAGTATTATGGAATTCCTGAGTGTGTAAAATAGTGGATCTCTAACTCATGTGCTTTTTTCTTGGGCTAATTTCCTTCTGTTTGTTTGTCTTGTCAAACTTTAATGTATTAGTTTTTGCTTTATCTTATTTTATCATATAATTTCATCAAAAATCTTATGTATTATGTGTTTTGAAAATTGATATTATCATTATAATTTTAAACCTCTGAGGGCATAGGTAGTCTCTGCAAGACCTTACTTGTGTTTACAGGGTAACTAAAATGCTTCCTCATATTTACATCTAACCATTTGATGCATCGATTCAGTTCTGACTTTTGAATTGTATCTAGAGCTGTTATAGTTGAATTTGTTGTTCCATTAAACTCTGTTCATAAAGTATAGGATAACTCACCCTAAATATGGCTAGAATGCCATTTATTCGGAGATTTATAGTATCACTTTAGATATAAAGTATTCTCTTAAAATACTTTATTTTAAGACTTGGTTCTTAATGCAATGTTTAGGGGTGGGTCTTTGGGAAATGACGGGCATGACACAATCAGTGAATTATATACTAGTGGATTCCAAAATAAAACTATTGAAAGGTGATAGAAATTGGAAAAAGTGGGGTCCTATTAGATGAGGTTACTTATGGAGGGCATGTCTTTAAAGGTGATAATTTTCTCCAGTTTTGCATCACTGTTTATTTCTAGTTATCTCTTCCTGCTTTCCAGATGCCATGAGGTGAGCTCTGTCCTGTGTAATATCTTTCTGCCACTGCCATGATGCTCTGCTTCACTACATAGGATCATTGAAATGAAGCCAGCTGACCACGTGCTGAAAATTGTCCCTGTGAGCCAAAATAAATCTATCCTCCTTTAAGTTGATTTTATCAGCTAGTTTGTCATAGCAACGAAAGTACCTAACATACACGGGAATTCATTTTAAAGCAATCTCTCCAAAACATCATTGTCTTTGATTACCCTTCAGATAAAAGAATCTAGTGCTTCATCATGTGTGAAATTGAATATGGGGAAGTATGCTTTTTAAAAAGCCATGTGCATTTATCACAGGGCAGAACCAAACTATTAAACTGAGAGCATGGTGATTTCTGCTAACAGACATATTTTTGGTAACTGAGATGCAGGGCTGTAATTGGGAGAATACAAAGAAACCCCCCCAAAAAATGGTTTTTGCTAATTAATAGATGAAGAGTGTGAAACATCCATGTTTCCCTCTGTTCCTGTCCTAACTAAAAACATTTTCCCTAAAGAAATAACTATTCTTTACTGTATAAAACAATGCCATCTTTATTGAAGTTAATGTCTTATTGTGCCTCTTCTCAGAATGTCACTTGCAGTTCAAAATAAAGAATTGAGGCTGAACAACAAACATCGAGTTGATCGTGTTTCATCATTTAAAACTCAGTGGGGAAAGAGGGACTGTTCATTGGTCCTAAATGTCAGTGTTGACACCGATTTTCTCCTTCTTCTTCCTTAGGTGAAGGAGGCTCACTCCAGGTCTCCTATTTGACTTTTACTCATGCGAACCTCCAGAGCCTAGATTCCTGTTTCTCAGACCCAGGTTTAAAGACAAAAACCTTAAAATGAGCCAGAATGATAAACTAAGAACAACTTCCATAGTAGCAACAAAGGTTGGTCTTTCAGTTAAACTGCAAGTAAACAAAAATTTCCAAATGGATTAAGGCCATCCCCATGATCTCACTGCTAATATGACTTTAGTCTTTGCCACTTTGCTTAATGCCACAGATCTTTCCTCAGCTTTGATCCTAAGCAGCTTCTTATACAGTTGAAAGTCTGCATCTGTCTCTTGGGGTACCTGGGAAATTCAACTCAAATGTCATTTCTTCTTTTTTAATCTTTTTATTATTTTTTAAACCATCATATTTTACATGTCAATCCCAGTTTTGTCTCCCTCATGTTCTCCTGCTCCCCCAACCTTCTCCCCACCCCACCCTTGATCCACTCCTCTGAGAGGGTGAGGCCCACAGAAGCAGCTGTCCCTATCAATTGAGGGCTCATTGACTCTTGACTGACAGCTGGGGAACCTGCATAGGACTGAACAAAGGCCCCTGAATGTCAATGAGAGTTGGGTGTCCTGGGCAGTCTGTGCAGCCACTAGCAGTGGAGCCAATGTTTATTCTTAGTGCATGAACTGGACTTTTGGAGAACATTCCCTTGCTCAGCCTAGATACAGGGGAGAAGACCTTGGCTTGCCTCAAGTTGTTGATCCCCCAAATGTCATTTCTTTAGAAACACTTATCTTCTATCCCCAGTGGCTTTCTGCCTCTAATCCAGGCACTTATCCACATCCCTTTTAATGTCTGCACAGTAATGTTAAAGACAGATTCAGTGCCCATTTTTCTTTCTTACTGATATGTATCTCCCTGGGAACTTGGGAAGCAGTTGGCTTACAATGTAAACTCAGTCTGTCTTAGTTGAACAGATCATGGGCAGGCAAAAGAAGAAGCATCAGTTTCTCAGTGTTGTTTGAACACATAAATCCCAGAAGAACAAGGGCCTGTATTTAAAACAAAGGTGAAGATGGAATCTATAATTTTTCTTATGAGTCTCAAGCTGTTACTGACTGATGGGTGATTATTTGTCCCAGATACTGAATAAGGAAGTGGAACAGTGAAAAATCCAAGGTAGTGAAAAAATATGTTAACAGGTAAATTAGAATGAATGCAATAAACATAAATGTGAATACGGGGAAGTTGTTAGTCTTTGAGGCAAAAGAAATGGTGTCTACATATATCAGATAATTTCCTTAAAAAAAACTTAATTGTAATAAACTCAGAAACACAAACATATTGCACCTAAATTAAGGAAACCCCTCAAACACTTGTCCAGTCCTAAACTACATAATTCTCAATGAACATCTAAACAGTTAAAATGGCTATTCTGAAGCCATTAAGATTCAATCATCTTTTATATCATTGAAAATTTATTAGACATCTACCATATTCTGAGACATTATAAGAAAGTAAACTATATGCAATGACTGTACATTTGATTTTAATTGAAATGACATAAAATTGACCTTGATAACATTCTCCTTGGAACCACAACAGAGTTTTCTCAGTATATGACTGTAAGTGAAATACCTGAATCATACAGTAGTTCTAGTTTTAATCATTTGAGGACCCTCCACTCTGATTTCCATAAAGGCTGTATGAATTTGCAACCCTACCAGCTGCAAATAAGTGTTTCATTTCCCCCACATCCTCTCTTACATTTTTGAGAAGTCTAGATTATAGCCATTCTGATCAGATTGTGGTGAGCCCTGTTACTTTAAAATTAAACCATTGTTACAAATAAGCATGTATATGTTATCTTAATTAAATGCAAACTCAAACTAGTAATGTATCATAAAATTTAACCTCCACCTAGAAATCCCTTGCCTTTAAATATGCACACTTGATAGAGACCTAACAAGTGTGTCGGTAACCTTTGGCATTAAATTGTCACTTCTGTGTGCTTCTCTGCCACTAATGGATTTATTTCTCATGTTACTGATGAGCCAGTTGAGTCTCTGGCTGCCTTTCTGCCTCTTTGTCCTAGAAGAGCCTTGATCTTCATGCACTCACAGCCAAAGAGACTGTCTGTTTGACTGTGGCCTAATTCACACAATGTCACTAGCCTCCTAAAACCTTTTAAGCTGATCTAGCCATTGAGATGCATTTTCTCCTTTAAAAAGATCTCCAGTATCATTCTCATGTGAGATGAGTAATCAAGGGTTCAAGTAAAGCCTATTTCCTTTCCATCATAAGGCTCTGCATAAGGAATATTTCCACTTCCAAATTCTAGCTGGCAAGGAAGGTGGATTTAGTTGTATGGCATTCATTCATCTTTGCTTAGTTTAGGAGACCCTTCCCCCTGCAATCATACCTCACATGTGCCTGAACACTCAAAGCCTAGCCTTAAGAGCCATAATTGTGCAAGAAAGTCATTTGTTCTTTCAAGAAAACATAATTCTTCCATGACAAGTATTTATACACTTTAAATATCCTGAAAAATGCACAGTGTAAGTGAAGCTCCTTAGTTATGTATACCTTTGCATTAAAAGGTATTTTGTTATTAGTAGTCAGAAGGGAGTCTATATTTAATTGATTCAAGAGTATCATTGTTCAAGTTTGCCACATAAATGACAACTATAGTGAACTGTGCTTCTGCACCAAGTGCCAAAACAACAAAGACCAGGCTGGAAATACCTATAGAAATTGCTGAATTGAACAAGGGGAATCTCATGGACTCCAGTCTTATAGCTGGGAAACCAGCATAAGACCGACCCAGATTCCCTGAATATGGTGTTAGTTGGGAGGTCTGGGCAGTCTATGGAGCCTCTGGTAGTGGATCATTATTTATCCTTAGTACACTAATGAAATTTGAGAACCCATTCCACATAGATGGATACTCCCTCAGCTTAGTCACATTGAGGAGGACGTGCGCTACTCCAAATGATATGACAGACTTTGAAGACTCCCCATGGAAGGACTCACCCTCCTTGGTGAACAGATAGGAGATGGGAGGTGGATTATTGGGGGGAAGAGAAGAAGACAGAATAGTGTGAAAACTAGAATTGATATGTAAAATAAGCTTGTTTCTAGTTAAAATTATATAATATATATATGTATGTATGTATATATGAAAAAAAGAACTTTTAAACTTTGACAAAGGAAAGGTTTAAACTTTTCATCGAAAACAATTTTCATAGGAAGGATTGATATGATTGCAACACATTTATATTCTGGAATCAATTTCTATAGATCATGTTTTTAATAAAAATAAAAGTAAGTGAATGTCAATGTTTGTTTCAAATATTGTTTTGTCCCAACACTAATCAAAATGGTTAGAGATAATTTTTGTAAATCACAGTGTTCCCTCAGAGAATCACTTTGTCAAGTAATGGTCTACAGAATTCACAATATCCTTCAAGAGTATAAGTAATTCCAGCACTTATTATTGTCATAATCATCAACAATCACTAGCCTTATTATTCTTAACAACTATAATCATCGCTACTTCTTTCTGCCCTTCAGAAAACACTATTGAAAATGAGTTACATATCAGCTAATGGTAGACACTAGCATCTTCACAAACCTGTCAACAGGGGAGATGCTGGGGAGGTAATAGGAAAGACATAAAGACAGAAAGGTATAAAAGGTAAGATAGAGACACTTTGGACATTGGTGAGGAATCACAAGTGTGTGGAAGGAAAGAAAAATCATTTTCAGTTTAGGTTCATAAATGCCAGGGAAATTGAGGCTAACACTATTTCCTTCTCCACATATTTATTATATCTTCTAAAATAAAGTCAGGAAACTAGAGCTTGTTAGGCCCAGCAACAGTGAGAATAACAAAGAAAAAAATGGTTTAATGGAAAGACAATGCTGCTACACTTTTCTGCAGCTCTCAAGTCCCTGAAATGGCTCAGCAATATACTTCATGAAGCTAAGGAACTGGTGAGCTTTCTAAACACCATTGTTTTTAATAAAGAAATAAATAAAACTACTTGTTTCTAATAAATCATAAATATTCAAACAATAGAAATATGTTGTGTATATGAGACAGACAGGAAGTCTGAGAAGCGAGAGTCACCCTGGGGAGGAAGAGACAGACAGGGTGAGGCATATAATAGCCTAGTAGAAGTGTGCTTCAAGGAGAGGGAGGCCATTTGGGAGTGAATTGGAAGAAACAGTCTCTAAAATAAGGCCACAACCAAGTCATGTCTTTTCAGGTTTTTCGTAGAGTAGTTTTAGAGCATGAACAAGGAAGAAAATGGGAGAAATATGAAGAATCTGTAAAGTAACTTACACATATCCCATAATATTCATAGTCAAACTCTCCCTCCAAAGGTTTCTAACATTATCTTGACCTTCCAAACAATGTAAATCCTGAAAGGTTTAATCATGACATGTAGTAATTTATTCAGCAAACATCGATTGAACAATTGAGTGTAAACTCTACACTAGACACTAAAAATGGAAAGGTGACAGCAATGTCGCCAGACTAAGATGCCAGGCAGCGGTGACAGCGGTGTGTTATATGAAATGAGAGTGGAGCTCCATAGAAACACAGGGCATTCATGGAGCTTAGGCAAGTGAGCCAGGGAAGACTTGCTGGGGAAGACCCTACACAAGGAGAGCCTTAGTGAATTAGAAAACTTATTCTAGGAGAGAAAGAAAGATAGAGGCACCAGACAATAGGAAAAGTACAGATGCACAGAAGCAGAGACAGTGTGAAGCTCTTGGAAAATGTTCACACCTGTGTGTTTGGTGTGGGAGTGCCAGCAATTGAAACAAGGCTAGTCAGTTGTAAGCTAGAATTAAGAAAGCATTTCCAGAATAATGAGCAAGTTGGGCCTTTATGTTAGATATATTGGAAATTAAGATTTTTAGAAGACTTTATTGTACAGTCAAAGGTATAAATAAATGAGTCTTAATGGGTGGCTAAAACTGTATAAATACCACCATAATTATGAACAGAGCCATCTCCCTGCCACCCACCCAAACTTCTTAAGCCTTTACATTTTGTCCCATCTCTCCCAGCTAAGCTGGAAATTATTTTACTTTGCCAGTATCACATAAGTAGCTGTTCACAGTCTGGTGCTAAGATGCGTAAAGCTTTCTGTGCTTCCAGAACAAGGTTTTGCAGGACATGTGTTTTCATTTGTCTTAGAAAAGCAACTAAGATTGTGATATGAAGCTCATGCGAGAAGTCTTTCTCACCACTTTAAGATACTACAAAATGTTCAAGGCAGCTGTATGATTTCATAATTCCAGCATCCAGATCAAGGGTGAATGAGCTTTATCACAATCAGTGATGAGAATGGTCAGGTACCTAGGCATTCTACTGTGGTCTCTGACAGTAGATCACAAGAGTATGCCCATGAAGACTAACAATGACGAATAATCACATTGAACATTTGGTTGGCTGGTGTATCCATTTATGGATCATTTAAGATGAGCTGAGCATTTTCATGCAGTTTTTCTTGAGTGTTTATCTTGATACTGCTATAGGATTTCTATATATAAAATGCACATAATGCTTTGCTTTTCTCAAATAAATTACTTAATTTTTGCCATTTGTGATGAAGTTTTGTTTTTGATAGTGTTTGAAAATATGAGTTTTAGTTTTTTATCTTATTACAATGTGTGTGTGTGTGTGTGTGTGTGTGTGTGTGTTGTGTAGTGTGAGGGGGTGGTGTGGGCATGTGTGGTATATGCATGTGGTATGTGTCGTGTGTGTGTGTGTGTGTGTGTGTGTGTGTGTGTGTGTGTGTGTGTACCTCAGGACTCCTGTAGAGGCAAGAAGACAATACACAAGATTTCCTGCTTCCTTTCTACCATGTGGGTCCCTGGATATCTAACTCAGGTTATCAGATTTGAAACAGATGCCTTTACCCACTAAGACAACTTATCAAACCAAGTATTTAATTTTGATAACAATCAATTGTTGTTGACTACTTTCTAAAAATCTTAGGGGAACTACTAGAACAAAGTGATAAGTGTAGATTTAATCTGCTATAGTTTATCTTGCACATAAACTATTTATCTCTCTTTTTCCTGATGGGAATGGAAGGCTAAATCATAGACATGTACTAACATTATTTTTTTCAAGCAACAAGTGTCATGATTTCTCAAGCAACAGATGTAGTCAGGATAATTGGTTAAGAATGTGGTTAAGTTCTTTGTTTCTAGTGTTATATAACAATATTTTAACATGCTTTCTTTCATTAAACTTCTAAACCCTCCCAGCAATCAAGCAATATCCTTTTACTAAGTTTAGACCGTTGCATTCATGGGTCTTCTAGAAGATCTATGGAAAGATACTTCATGGTACCATGATGATCTTATCATGTTATTAAAATGCAAAGCCTACAAGAGCTGAAGGTTCCAGGTTGAGTAATAAATGTACTCAGGAAAGCTTAAGGATACACTTTACTCTGAAAAAGAAAATTCAAGCAATGCATGCACCTCCATGCTTTTCAAGAATCTTACAATAATAATAATTTAATTTTTTAAATTGAACCTTCCAATATGAATATTTCTGTTCTTGTATTCATTTAAATTTTATCTTATATCAGAAATTCCTATTTTTCCCTTAGTTTTTACAGTTTGAATTATATAAATGGAAATCATTTCATATTTTATTACACATTGACTTGCTCAAAAGTTGCTACAGAGTTGACTTTTCTAATTTTATGCCTTGAAATATGCATCTAAAATTTACTTATCATTTACAAACACAAGCAATTTTATTTTTCCCATTATTATGGTTTGCTGAGTCAGTATCACAAGTGTGTGTAGAACAAGAGGAAGAAAAAATATAACCAGGAAACACAGTAAGGGAGGGGAATCATGGGAGATTTTCCTTTCTTTCTTTCTTTCTTCCTTCCTTTCTTTGGGTAATCAATAGTATGGAAATACTGGGCAAAGAAAGTGTATAGATACACATGGTATGGAAAACGTCATTACAGAAAAAGGAGCCATAGATGTAAAGTATGATTAAAAGAGAGGCAGACCAACCTTCAAAGCTAACTTAACAACAAATGGTCCTCAGAGCTGCAGGGAGCATCCATTTTTTCCTTTTTATTGCTTATGGGATTGGCAAGAATAACTTGAAAAGGCCTGTGGGAATTTAAAAGTCTTTCTTCTTTTCATATTGAGAATTCTTTAAACTAACAAAATGTATGAAAAATCCACAAAGTAATTAGCAAAAAATAAAAAGCTGGTTGTGACCAATTTAAATCCTTTTTGATTCATTAGGTTTTCATTGTGGAATGTTGTTACTGATTAATGCAAGGATGAGATGTTGAATATGTCTCTCAAGTAGCACACATGTTGAATAGTGAATCAGGGCAGAATGAGAGTAATGGTACAGAATCCAAAAATAAAACTGTTAGGAATACCACAGAAACATCAATTACATGCAAAACTGATGTTAATAATGCATTGGTGCCACATTAAGGACAAAAATCAATAAAGTACTTGGTGTCATTTGTCCAAGAAATAGCCCAGATTTAAATTATCTGATTCATCTGTTGTATGAGTCTGAATCTGTGCCTGGCTTAAACGCTGTCTCATGAATCTATCCCTGTGTGTGTTTCTGTTTTTCTGAGTATGTCTCTTTCTAACAAGGAGCTTTTGCCTCTCTTTTACAGCATCATATAGGAAAGAATTGAGGGATCCATTCAGAAATCTTCAACAGAATTTTACAAGAGATTAAGTCACTGACTCCAAGTGACACAGATAACAAACAGTAACTCAAACATTGTTTATCAAATAGTAACCATTATGGTGACTATTCATTTTATAAGTTTGCTTTCAATAAATATTTACTGTTTACAGTAAGTGATTATCATAACATTCACTCATGCATGCATTACTCTCTGGGTCTGGTTCATGGAAGAGTACATAAGTTAAGATTATAATTGGGCTTTAGAGTAAGTTGTAAAAGTTGGTAACAGAAAGAATCCAAGCTGAATGAGATGGGTATTCCATTGTTCTTTTAAAGGCAGGTTAGACAAACAGTAGTACCTCAGTCTTAAGAGAACTCAAGACATTGCTAACTCAGGTTAAAGGTCCTAAAGAAGTTCCAGGCTCTTAGAATATAAGAGACGGTGATCATAATATTGCACTGCTATACACAGGAGCAAAGTCATCACATTAAAGTCTTATTCATTTTTAATGTGATGTTTTTTATACTTTGTAATGAGAAAACTATGTGATTGGAATTATAGGTACTTTTTAATTACTTGTTTTGATTTTGAGGTTATAATTTGACAACACTCCCACTTAACTTTCCATACTCAAGACCCACCCATATGTTTTCTTTCAAAATAATATACATACATACATATACATATACATATACATATACATATACATATACATATATATATATATATATATATATATAACTTTTTCCAAAATATTTCTCACTGTCATAACTAGTTACTCATAATTATGGGATAACACAAACCTGAAATATCATTGTGAGGAGACTTAATTGAGCAAGACTGGCACAATCTTGCTTTTTGTTATGGGTTTGTTTAACTTACTTTGTGTCTTCTGGATTTAACTTGGATATTTTATATGCATTTTGCTCTGGGGTTTTTAGCATTTTAAAATATTAGTCCTCAAAGTTCCTAATATGTCTCTTTATTGCACTGACTCATTAGCTATCAATTGCTGCTTGACCAGACTTTACTTTCTGCCACCCATGTAGAGTGGAACACCCTTTGAAGTTGGCTATTTTGATTATTTGTTGTTTTTGAAACCACTTTTCTGTAAAATTGTGACCTACGTCAGATATAAATCCATTGCAGATGTGCTTTTCAGGCAAATTAAGCTACTTTAAACAATGAAAGTAATGGTCTCACTGAATTGAATTTTCTGATCAATTGGAACTATTTGTTAGCATCATCTTCTTGTTGAAAGGACAGAACACAAATAGAAACAGGCCCTGTAACTCGGGTTTTCAAAGACAGAGAGAAATTTATAGTAATCTCTTATAGTTTATAGTTACTTGATGTTTCTTCTTTTATTTTCCATGATATTTTCTTAAGCAAAACTGATTTTGTTCCTTATTTGTATTCTCTGATTAAATGCAGTGACATTTCATGTCAAAACATAATATTTAAAAATCCCTACACCAGGAAGTAACCAAGTGAAACGCTGACCTGGTTACTTGTCTCACAAAGAGAAATTATCTATGTGGATAGGGTTAAACTGTACTAGGTGAGAATCTGAAGAAGGGTGAACAATAAATATGAACTCCTTAAATAGCAGCTGTCATTATTCATCTGCTTATTTTTAGAACTAACATATTGTTAAGACAATACCAGAAAGAGCACACTTCAGCTTTCCAGTTTTAATCAACAGACTAGCCTTCACCAGTGTCTGATTCCAACAATGTAACACTGGGTGTGATTAGGTAGGTTAATGTCATGTTTTAGAGGAGAAAGAAGAGTTTTCACTCAATCACTTCTATTATTTGGAAAAAAAAATCTCACAGTTTTTGGACACTGGTTTTTAAGAAAATAAATGAACATATTACAGAGGAACTAAAATATGCATAGTCTTCACCTAAGCTACTCAAGCAAGCAACAAGATGTCCACTTTGCAGCAGCACAGCTTGAGCTTGTCAGAGGTAAAACTATCTGCTGCCTTGTTTTGCCCCATTGACTGCATACTGAGACAGTTGCCTTTGTCTCTCAGTCTTTTTATATTTACACAATTGTAAGTAACATGGTCTCCCTGAGGCATTTTTAAAATAATAAACAGAAATATCCAAGGTAAAAGACTACTAAAAGTCGATGAACTACATTAATACAGTAAGAAGGCAAAATTTCTGCCTAGTAACCAGTAGTTTAGGTTTGAGAGTCATTGAAAAATTGTAATAGAAGAAATTTTTTACACTAACTAAAGTAATATTTATCTTCTCCTTATCACCAAACTTAATGAATTAACAGGGGCAGTATTACAAAATTCCTATAAAAGTAGACCAAACAAAATGTATTGATAAGCAACCACTAACAACTTTTGCTAACTCTGAATTAAGTACTACAAAATGTGTCCTTAAAGACACTGGAAATCATAAATTCTGACCTGTAAAAAAAATGTTACAATGGAGGCTACTATTTAGATGTGCCCCAGAACCCACAGCCCAAAGCCAAGCCAACAGAGCTTAAACCATCATGACTTTTCTGGAATAATATCTTTTATTATTTTTTAAACATTTATTTATTTTTATGCTGGACAAAATTATACATGCCTTCTTTAAAATGAAAACAAACATTTATAAACAATATTTGGGAATTTGGGCCTCGTTCTTTCCAAGCTGCTTCCTGCTGGTAGGGGGCGCTGTCATGGGAGAATCCTAAGAAGGTGCAGAAATCCTGGCTGAAGTGGTCTGCAAGGGTGCATTTTCCCATAGACATTGCTTCAGGGGGTCTTGCTCGATCAAACCACATTAGTCTGGAAGAGATCCAGAGCTTTTCCTTTTCTGTGGAAAAAAAAGGATTAGAAATCCTTTTCCCCAGTAACTTGTCCTTAGGCTTAAATTTTGAAGTCAAAACATTTTATATATTGAATTAATCCAGCAGCATTTTTCCTTCTTCTTTTAATAATAATATAATTTAAAAATTTTACATGTAGATCCCAGTTTCTTCTCCCTTCCTCCCTCCAACCCTCCTTCCCTCCCTACATTCCTCTTTTCTTCTCTCCCTCTTACCCTCTTTCCCCTGGACATGCATCCTGGACATGCTCCCATCCAATCACATCTCCCTCACCCCCATTCCACTTGTAGGGCTATGCTTTCCAGGTTGGGTCATATAAGTCTGTCAAGTCATTTGAAGTTGGAACTAGGACTTCTCTTCTGTCTCTAGGTTAAGGGGGTATCCCTCCATAGGGGATGTGTCCACAATGTCATTTTGTGCACCAGAAATAAATCCTTTTTTCTACTGTCTGAGGTCCCACAGACTGCTCATTCCTTCTAGCTGGGACCCATGTTCAGGAGGTCTGAGTCAGTCCCTTACTAGGTTCCTAGCCATCAGTCTGGGAGGCCAAAGCTCCTCCATGTTCAGGACATCTGTCTTTGTGAGTTTCTGCAATCTGGTCTCTCTGCATCTGGATTCTGGTTTGACTCAGTGCTTGGTTATGGGTGTTTGCTTCTGTTTCCAATAGGTACTAGATAAGGACCCCATGATGGTGGATAATTTAGTTGATGATCTCACTATCAGGGAAGGGCATTTATGGTTGCCTTTCCATGTTTGCTCGAATTATTAGTTGGAGTCGGTCTTGTAGTTCTCTAGACCTTTCTTTAGGTTCAGTTTTCTCTTCAAACCAGTAAAGGCCCCTTCTTTTATGGCCTCCTCTCACCCTGACTCAACCTATCTAGTCACATGTGTTTTGCTCTCCTCCCCTTCTCTTTCCCCTAGTTCTCTCTCCATTCGCTGACCCCCCCATTTCCCATGTGCTCTGGGGGACTTGTCCCTTCCCCCTTTTGTGAGGGACCATATATGAATCTCTTAGAATACACCTTCTATCCCAGTTCATCTCGTGGTGTGTATTATAGGCTGGTGATCCTTTGCTCTAGGTCCAAAATCCATATATGAATGGGTACATACCCTGCTCCTCTTTGTGTGACTGGGTTACCTCATTAAGGATGGTTTCTTCAAGTTCCATCCACTTGCCTGCAAATTTCAAGATTCCGTTATTTTTTTCTGCAGAGTAGTATTCCATTGTGTAGATGTGCCACATCTTCTTTATCCATTCTTTATTTGAAAGGCATCTAGGTTGCTTCCAAGTTCTTGCTATTACAAATAATGCTGCTATGTACATAGTTGAGCACATGTCTTTGTTGCATGGATGTGAGTCATTTGGGTATATACCTAAGAGTGGAATTGCTGGGTCCTGTGGTAAGCTAATTCCCATTGTCCTGAGGAACCACCATACTGATCTCCAAAATGGCTGTAGGAGTTTGCACTTCCAACAGGAGCGAATAAGTGTTCCCCTTTCTCCACATCCTCTCCAGCATAAGTTGTCATTGGTGTTTCTAATTTTAGTCATTCTGGCAGGAGTAAGATGGTGTCTCAAAGTTGTTTTCATTTGTATTTCTCTGATAACTAAGGATGTTGAACATTTTCTTAAGTCTCTTTCAGCCCTTTTGATTTCCTCTATTGAGAATTCTTCAATCCTGTACCCCATTTTTTAATAGGGCTATTTGGTGTTTTGTTGACTAGTTTCTTGAGTTCTTTGTATATTTTGGAGATCAGCCCTTTGTCAGATGTAGGATTAGTAAAAATTTTTTCCCAGTCTGTGGGCTGCTGTTTGGTCTTATCATCTGTGTCCTTTGCCTTGCAGAAGCTTCTAAGTTTGAGGAAGGGCCATTTATTAATTGTTGATATCAGTGTCTGTGCTACTGGAGTTAAGTTCAGGAAGCAGTTTCCTATACTGATTTGTTCAAGGGTACCTCCTACTTTCTCTTCGAAGAGCTTCAGTGTGGCTGGATTTATGTTGAGGTCTTTGATCCATTTGGACTTGAGTTTTGTGCATGGGGATAAACATGGGTCTATCTGCAGTCTTCTACACACCATTATCCGATTGTGCCAGCAACATTTGTTGAAGATGATTTTCTCCTGCCATTGTATTTTTTAGCTGTTTTGTTGAAAATCAGGTGTTCGTAGGTGTGTGGATTAATATCGGGATTTTCAATTCGATTCCATTGGTCTACCTGTCTATTTTTGTGCCAATACCAGGCTGTTTTCAGAACTATATCTCTGTAGTAGAGCTTCAAATCAGGTATGGTGATGCTCCTGAAGGTCTTTTATTGCACAGGGTTGTTTTAGCTATCCTGGGTCTTTTGTTTTTCCATACAAAGTTGACTATTATTCTTTCAAGGTCAGTAAAGAATTGTACTGGGATTTTAATGGGGATTGCATTGAATCTGTAGATTGCTTTTGGCAAGACTGCCATTTTTACTATATTTATCCTTCCAATCCAAGAGCATGGGAGATCTTTGCATTTTCTGGTATCTTCTTTAATTTCTTTCTTTAAAGACACAAAGTTCTTATTATATAGGTTTTCACATGTTTGGTAAGCATTACCCCAAGATATTTTATATTGTTTGTGGCTACTGTAAAAGGTGATCTTTCTCTGATTTCTTTCTCAGCCACTTTGTCATCTGAATAAAGTAGGACTACTGATTTTTTTAGTTTATCTTGTATCCTGCTAGTTTGCTGAAGGTGTTTATCAGCTGTAGGAGTTCCCTGGTAGAGTTTATTGGGTTGCTTATGTAAACTATCATATCATCTGCAAATAGAGACAGTTTGACTTTTCCTTTCCTATTTGGATCCCCTTCATCTCCTTTTGTTTTCTTATAGGATTAACTATAACTTTAAGTACAATATTGAAGAGATATGGAGAGAGAGGACAGCCTTGTCTTGTTCCTGATTTTAGAGGAATTGCTTTAAGCTTCTCTCCATTCAGTTTGATGTTGGCTGTTGGTTTACTGTATATTGCTTTTTTTATGTTTAGGTATGTTCCTGTAATCCCAATATCTTTATTCACAAGCAAAAGTTTTTCTTCCTTCTCGGTATGGCTCAATGAAATTCAATCAACCAGGCACAAACCAATCAGGGTAAATGGTTGTACTTATCCCAAAACAGAATATTACTATTCAATATTCAAGCACAAAACATGTCAGAAAAAGCTAATTTGTACCTAACAAACTCCAATCTGTTTTGAGTCACACTCATCACTAAAGTTTCCTTGATTTTTACCTGTATTTCTCAAGTGATGACTAATTTTTACTTTTTCCTCACTTGTTCTGTGTTATTTCTGCAAGTACTTTCCATGGAGGTCTAAGTTAATCACAAGCTCTACAAGGTGAATGTTTTGAAAATGTGGCAAGTGATTCTGCAATCTCCCAGAATTCAGGAATTCCACAACAGAGTAAAATGATTAGATTCCGATAGCTCAGAGAAATAGTGTACCTCCACACCACCTGAAATTCATCAATGCACGCTCAAGTTAAACCACCCACACAGGCACTTATACTCATATGGTTCCTCTATATGATACAACAGCCGCATCAACTCTTGCTGCTGCAAGTCATTTAACAATGATTTGAAATCAATCATTAAATTAGCTTCAAATTGTATATTTCTGAATTTTCTGTTAAAAATCTCAATTATTAATTTTGTGAGATAATAAGCAAGGGCATCTAATATATCTCTTCTAAGATAATCCAAAAATTACCCTTGAGACAAGCTTAGCAAGGATTAGTTACACATGACCCATGCTGCACCAGAACTGGCTAGCACAACTGAACTGTTTATGGTAGACTTCATACTGCAGCCCAGTATTTCTTCCCAAGTTGTTTCTGGGCTGTGTGTTTTTTTTTTTTTTTAGTATGTTTAGTGTACCTCTTTCATTGTAATGATCTGATACCTCTTTCCCTTATGACAATGCACCAAGGAACAAATTTGTAGAAATTTTCAACACACAGAATGTATCCAATAGCAGAAATTTATAAACTCTAATTCAACTGATATTGTTTCACATCCTTAAATCTTCTGTTCTACATTTTTAATTCCAATTTTGATCTTGCATTAAATATTTTAGGTTTGAATCATTTTGTGAGTAATAAAGGATTCAGTAAACAGTTACTGTATTGATGATCAGAACTTGTAAAGTTATAATTACCCAATTACCAACTGAATATCATTTCTATTATTCAGCTTTATAATTTTTACCTTCTATATAAAATTATAGTATAGAACTCTAATATTTATCATTATATTTTACTATTATAAGAAGAATAAATTCATGAAATAGTTAAAGGAAAGGGATTTCTCTGTAAAGAGTATGTAGAAAAAAAATGGTTTCGAGAGATAATATCTCTGAATAGTGACTTTCCTAAGTGTGTTCATCTGTCAGCACTAGCAGGCATGCAGCATCTGCCTGGGTCCAGGCTTTATCTGAAGCAGCATGAATGAATAGCTAGCACAGAGACTGAGAGGGACTTAAGATCTTAGGTGGAACTTGTTCTTCATTTTTCCTCTGATAAAAGTGTTTTCCAGAGTGTAAACTTGCGGGCCAGTTAAAAAATTGCTAAGCCTGCCAATAACCAGTAATATGAATGGACTCTTTCTGAATGATGCCCGAACAAATTAATGGAGCAAAGCCTGACTGCTGGATCTAAGTCCAAGAGAATGAGGTATCCCGGAAAATGGGAGATAAAGACAATGAAGGCAAGGCATCTGAGTAGCCACAGAAAATTTCCAAATGACCCAGAAGATGTAATTATTTTCTCCAGTGGTGCAAAAATCTATGATAATCCCTGCAATAGCATGTCAGCACTTTAAGACAAGGGTTGTATATGTGTATGATAGTAATAGGACTGGGTCAGATGATTATATGTGAATACTGCTGCTTATTTGTAGGAATGTAAAGCCCACACTTGGAGATGTTGCAAACACAGAAACTACCATTTCTATATTAAGCTGAATGCTCTGTAAGACTAGGCCAGGAGGGACTCAGGAAGATGTAATTACTTTCTTAGACTTTTTTGGTCCTTCTTTATGATCCTGAAAATTGGATAGTGACCAACGGCCATGCCAAATGTCATGGTTTTAATAAAGGCCCGGTGTTGCAGGGTCCTGATGGGTTTATATTGTGGGTAGGGAAAGTAGGCATGGAATCAATGACACAGTCACCAGGAACAAGTTAAAACAACACACTCAGTTTATTCCAGGAAGGGGTAAGTCTTATATACCCCCAAACATGCCCCAGGAGAGGCGATCTACTGAGCTGGCATCCGCTGAGGTGGCGTGGTCTATGTTATCTGTTGTCAGGCTGGGCTCATGTTGTCAAGGCACTCTGGCAGACCTAGGCTGGATGTAAAGAAACACCTACTACGCTTGTTCTTACCTTTGGTGTGTGCTGGCTATCTCTCAGAAACATTGAGGTTTATTTATACCATACCCAAGCTAATATGAAATGTGATCAGGTTTCTATGAAACAGCCTTTAGTAACTCTTTGAAAATCTTTTTTAATAAGGAAAAACAGTTCTGATTTTGTTTTCCACCGGAATCCCCATTTTGCTTTTAGATACAGGCTTTCAAATGGTCAGTGTGGCCTTGAACTCTAGAGCTTTCTTCCTCTGCCTCCCATGTGCTGGAGTTACAGGAATGTACCACCCCTTCTGCCTTAATCCCTTCCTCTTGGGTAATAGATTCCACCATGACATTTCTTCAGCATTTTAAAATTTCCTCTCCTATACACCAATTATTTAACATTGCTAATGAGGTCTGTAGTAACTCTTGTCACTGTACTCATATATAAATGTTCATTTATATTCTGAATATTCATTTATATTTGCTAGTTTCAAGAGAGTATGGTGTGTGTTTCTTGTCTCTGATGCATAAATGTGCACTTCAGCTTTTATTATACAAACTTTCTTACCTTTCAAACACATTTGCAATCATAACTTTTTTACCTCTATTTCCCTGACCCCTTTCACTGATAGCTGGCATCTGATGTAGCACCGCTACAGTTATTCTACTTTTTCTCTTCTTTGATGTCTCTTTAATAGCTTCTGTCCCAACATCTACCTAAGATGCAATCTATGTGATCCATAGCCTATCTTCATGCCTTGAATTTGTTATCTAACTATGTTCACATTAGAATTTAGTCAGAATATTCAGGTCTTATTTCAAGTATGTGTTTTTCACTTCTGAGATTTATTAGTGAATTTCCATATCATTTTTCGTTTCATTTGCAGTTGTTCCTTTTTTGGGGATATCATTTTCCCTTCTATACCTCTTAATTTAATATCTAAATACTTCAAGGATCTTTCAAAAATATTTTTATTTTCAATTAGCAAATGTTTCCCCCCACTTTAACAGCAGTTCCTCAGTTTGCTTTATGAATTTGCTTTAATTTATTGTCTTTAAAGATGATCTTGAATCTGGGATCTTCCTGTTTCAGCCTCCTAAGCACTAATATGAAAAGCATGTTTTGCCATATTCTTACTTACATGCTTCAGGATATTGATGAGCAGGCTTGTCTTAAGCAGGGTTTTTACTGTCTTTGTTGCTGCTACTACTGTGGTTATTTTCTTCTGCCTACCTAGTTTTGGTTAGGATTTCTGAGTTCCCTTCACCAGCATGCCTGTGTCATACAGAAGTAGACCAGACCTAACATTGATAATCCACATCAATATTGTGAATCTTTACCCCAGTCACAGAGGTCAAACCATGTAAGTAATAATAACAGTGGGCACATGGATTATCAGAATACACAACACAAGAAATAAGCTGAATATGCCCTTGGATACCTTTGAGAAACTGCTTTTGTTCCATGAGCCTACACCCTGCACTCATAATCCCAAGCTCAGAGTACTACTTTCTGTGATATCTTTTGTTAATATTCTATTCCATAGAATAATAATTTCTTCTTGAACACCAATACATGTTGTTTTATTTTAAATACTTATTTTTATCTTACTTCAAATTTCTATTTTTATTTTATTTCAAACTACTATCGTCATTGTTTCATTCCAAATACTGGGTGGAGGAAGAATGGCAGAGATATTCAAGTCACACACTTTACTATGCAATTCTGACAAAATGTAGTGGAGTAAACAGTGAATCTAGAGATGTAATTAGACTGGAGAAAAACAGGATCTGGACTAGAACACATGTGGCACATGAAAATTAATTATAGAACAGACTTTCTGTGATAAAGTCATGATATATATTTTATTGATAATGACAATATAAAGTTAAAATATTTAATATTCAGTTCACTTCATAGAGGAGATGTGTTGATTCTAAATTTATAGTTAATCTTCAGAATGCCTACATACTTTTAATAGTAACAGATTTGTGTGTATACTGCAATAATACTTGCTTCTAGTGTGGTGCCTTAGTTAGGAAGACTATTGAATATATCACAAAGGTGAATAAAATTATTAACTTTTCAAAGCTCTAGTTTTCTTTTTCTGTTGAATTAAGATGTTACAGTAAAAATTTTACTCAGAAATACTATTCATTCTTAACACTATGTAACCATAAGGATGATCTAGAGAAAATACAATCATGTGTCTAGAAAAAAAGCATTACAAATGGTCCAAATATTACACTCTAGAAGTGTTACAGATTAGTACTTAGTAAGAAATGAGGAGATCATGTATTTGACTAAAAAGTTGACAAACTTAGACAAGTAAGCACTAGCACTGATTTACATGAATGAGGTACTTAAAATGTTGAATTTCATACATCTTAAAGGATATTAAATTTAAACCACCATATGATGCATAGGAGCAAACCTAAAATAAGTAATACAGAGAATAACAAGTGTTAAAAAGGCTGTATAGTTCTCATTTTGGCTAAATGAAGTGCAAATTTCATATCCTCTAGGTGGATAAAAATGTCAATTTCTTCTATATGTTAGCATAAACATATACATCATTTATAACCCAGAAATTATACTTTTTGGTTATAATCAACAAGAATGCTTACATATTTTACTAAAATATTCAATAGCTTCAAACAAGCTGGTATCCAAACATCAAAAACTGAATGTCTAAATAAACCATGATATAGTCACATACTGCAAATCCATAACACAGTGCAAAATGAGCAATCTCTAACTAAAAATAACACAGGTGGTCTCATGGGCAAAACCCATAGAATTCCATTTTATACAAAGTACTATAGGTGACCTTCATTAAGATAAAAGTGGCAAATTATTAAGAGGTTAATGACTGAATGGGGATACATAGCCTCCTTTCCTAATACTATCAACTTTTCATAGTCTGGACATTTGTTACATAAAGTATTAAATGTCCCCAATGGGCTCATAAGTTGGGCATTAGTTCCTCAGATGGCAGAATTGTTTTGGGAGGTTCTAGAAACTAGGAGATAGGACCTAACTAGGGGAAGTGGGTCACTGGGATGAATTATTGGAGATACCTTGCTTTGGCCCATTTCTCGTCTTTCTTCTTCCTGTCCATCATGAAAATGAAGAAGGATATTGGCTAGATTCTCCTGCTTCCAGGATGTTCTGCACTTGTTCCATCAAGAGTGTGGAGCTAAACAACCTTCCACAATGATTAGAGAAAGTACAAAGTATTCCTTCCTTATGCTGTTTCTATCAGAATTTGTTATCAGAGTGAAGAAAAGCTGACATTAACAATAGAGGCACCAATGACATAGATGTAATTCCTCTGAGAAATTCAAGCTGTATACTAATGATCTATGTCCTGAAATATGCTTCTACACAGGAATTAAAATTAACATGTGATCCATATAAATACTAGCTATGACTAGTGTTGCACTTGGTTAGTTGTTGTTGTTCTTGTTGTTGTTTTACCAATCTACTTTTAACCTCTACAGAATTTGAAGATACCCCCTGACTAGTTCTTACTTCCAAATAAATTACAAATCTAGTCTGGGTTTGTTCTTTCAGAGTTTTGTTGTTGTTAATGTTGTTTTCAAATGTACAGCTATAGAATAAGAATGATTCTTCAACTGGATATCAGTCAAATGTATAACTGTAAGAAAATTAATCAAACAGATTTTGAAAGACATAACCAAAATCTCATTCCAGAGAATTTTGAGACTTTGAAGAACATTTCTTCCAAATCCTCCTGTGTTGTTTCTCTAGATTTTAATGCATCTTATCATGATTTTCTATTGTATGTTTTAACCTGTCAGGTTTTAACTTTAGAGTTCAGGTAGAGAACCAGAAGAAGCCAAATAATGGCTATGAGTGTCCATTGCTATGAGTGCCTTAAATGGAATCTGCTGATACCTGGGTCTTTACCTCCCTCTCAATCACACTTTCTGCTTGTGTGGATCCCATCTTTGACTTAGCAACACTCATAGCAACCCAAATTCTCACTCATGAACTTCTATCAGTTGTTGGTTTCAGCATATACTTAGGTTTATACATTCTGATAAAAATTGCTAAAGGCATTGTCAAATTAACATTTTCTTCTAAATGATGGACCTTTTGGTTTTATACAAGCATAAATTCCAAAGTTTGAATCATTACCTTATACCCACAAACTCTCAAATTATAACCAAATTTACCCAATATACTCAAGCATTCTATAACAAAATCTATTTTTCCTACATTCCTACCCTAAGAATAAACAAGCCATCAAAGAAATTATGCCTCTAAGAACTACCAGCCAGTTGCCTTAAGGCTAACATGCATTATATGAACCCATGTGAGTGTGCTCAATAATATAGCCTTCTGCAATGAAGTCTTTAACACGAGAGAGAGAACACATATATACACACACATCTTATTTGTATATTCAAAAGTCCTTTTTGAAAACAGCTGTGAACATTTATGACATGTTTTATTTTAGTTTTTCAAGGCAAATTTAATTTAATATCAAAAATTCTATGCAAAAGACACAAAAACAATGAAGGAACACATTCCCTTATTTATCACTTAAGACTATATTTTTTAACATGTGCCTGCTGAATGAAGTTTTATTGTGTAACACAGTGAGTTTTATCATAGGCAGTACCTAATTCAATCTAATGGTGAAATGAATACTTGCAGTATTCCAAATGATTTAAACCTGAAGTTTGAGACCACACCTTCATAACTGCACCTTCTCCATTACTTCTATCTTCAGTTTTTACAAACATTCAAAGAAGAAACTATTGATAAAATACACCTAGATTTAATGTGCTAGTATGTAATATGGAGCTCAGAGAGAACTGAATAAATATATTCACTATTTGTAGTGGTATCTATGAATTGATAGTCTCATAGCTGTTAGAAATTAAGTCTTGGTATATAAACTGTTTCAGTTAAAGCTGTTAGTGTCCTTCCAGTGTTTGAACATAAGCTTTATGTTGATTCAGTCAGATTTATTCAGATCAATCTTTTGGAAAGAAGTTCTTCAATGGTCATTTTGAACCTACAGAGGCACCTCTCTGCAGGACCTCAGTCACCTTACATGTTCTCGTCCCACCTGCCTCTCCCTCCCACCTTCCACCAGGAACAGAGGTGAGTGAAGGCTGCTTAACCTCAGGGCCTAGGGGAAGAATAAATACAAAGGCTGTCCATGAGTAAGGACCCTGCTCCTTGTGGATTCCTCATTTATGACATATTTTAAAGTATGTGTGTATGTGTGTGTGTGTGTGTGTGTGTGAAAATTAGATTTTTTGAGAAAAAAAATTTAATATAAAAAGTGTTCAAAACTATTAGATGACTCTACTTTGTCTCAAATATGTTTTGAGCCAAGATCTACATAATTTTAAGTGACCCCAGTTTCTTCAAGTCTGGGTGTTATCTGTTCTGTATTGGGCTCTACTTTGCATCTCAGATATATAGATGCTGGCCATTTGTTCATCATCACACAATATCTGCCTAATGTTAGATATCAGATAAAATTTTAGTCCTGGTCTTACACATACTTGATTAACATCTAGGAAGGTCTTGTGCATGGTGAGAAGTTATATTCTTAAGTCCACATTCCTGTATCTGTAGGCACAGTAATGATCTGAGTGTCTTTACATCATATCTCCATAGAGTAATTAAACTCATTAAAGCTTTCAGAAATCATGAGACTGTGTTGAAACTCACAGTTAAATACTCATGAATGTAACTCAGTAGACATATGGAGGCCTATTCTACTAGTTTTCTAAGCTTCTTCTTTTATTGTTTTTATGTTATTCGCTCTTTGGAATTCTGTGTTGTATACTAGGAACATGCCATACATTAATTTTCTAGAAGATAAGAGCCTGTGTTGTCCTAGTCAGCTTTCCTATGTGAACTGCCTATGCAGACAGTTGACATCTCATGTGTCCCATGCTTTCTAGTGCTATTTTTTATCACTGTAATTCTCCAAGTTTTCATCTCTTGGCTCACTGCTAGGTCTTTCTATCTATCCGTTGACTGCTACTTCATAGATACTGCTGTTTAAAAAATAAAAAAAACAAGTAATTGTATAGAGAAACATAAGGAGTAAAAATAATAAAAAACTCTACACCCCTTGCATAATTTTTCAAAATAACAAATTAATTTTATCCTCTTATTTTTTTCCTTTCATAAGACCAGTGAATAACATTTATTATAGGGTCATCTTTTAGCTTTTGCCTACACACAACACACAGCTATCTTTCCACAATAATCAATACAATTTTATTAGCCATAATTATTGTACTAATTACCTTCTCATCAACATCTCTTTCTCTTCACTTGTTTATATATTCTGCAAGTAGTTTGTGAACTAAATAACTGCTTGATTTTCATTTCAAATATTATAAGAGAAATCTAGAGTTCTCTTTGAAAATATTTACTGTGATGGATGGCAGAGAGGGATTCTGAACTACAAAATGAAAGATATAGGTAACAAGAACCATTTTCTTGTGTCAGTTTCTGCCTATGACAAAAAAAACCCACAATATTGTTTGGGCATATCGTTTGCCTACTAGATCTCAGTAGGGATAACTTTGTGGTAACAGGAAAGGAGCTCTCATCATTCCCCTCCCATTAATTAATTGGTTGGGATGTGTCAAAGAACAAAGAGATCCATGTAAGTTGGCAGTGACCAAAGCAAAATTCCAGTATTGAAATATCCAGAAACACTTTTATAAGGTAGAATAGTCCCAGGATGATCATTGGCCTAGGAACTAATGCTCTAAAATGAAAATTAAATCTTAACTTTCAGTATGGAGCCTGTCGTTTAAGACACTGGTGGTAGCCTTTGGTGACTAAACTAATCTCCTGCCAAGATAGAAGAATAAATTTCAAAGTAATTTGTAGAGTTAACTGTGAAGTATAACTTTCAGGGATTCACAATGCCATCCTTTATTAATTTGGCATATGGACTCTGAATAAGTAGTAAAATTCTCCTCTACCCTACCTTACGACAAGATTTGTCTTTGCAAGACCCAGAATAATTTTAGTGCAATTCAGTGATAAAGCTAATATACATATATTTTGCAGTTTGGAGAATCACAGATAGGCTTTCCAATTATATTTTAGTTTCAATTAGATTGGTAAATTTCCCCGTAGCTCATTTCAGTCTAATCATATAATTACATTTCATTTAAGTGAAAATGACTAGCTAAAATTGTTTGCATGAAAAAAACACACCTCAGATGATGAAAGTTTTCTCTAATACTCTTTCTTAATATTCCAAACAAGATTTCTAGTGTTATTATTCTCTGGAACACAGATCATGAACCAAAGATTACACGAGAATATTGAGCTGGAGTAATCAAGATGAAATTAAAAATAGACTGCATCTAGTGCTTAGAAAGCTAAACATTACACTTACTTTCCAGCATTAATCATTGTTGAGCTTAGTGACTGTGCCTCTGTTAAAGATGGCCGACAAGTGCTTGGTTTCCATCACAACATAGTTATGTTGCACTTCCCTTCTCCAGAGCCACTTAAATATAAAAGTAACATTCCCCATGTTATTTTATAGCTATAGTGCTACCTTTGAGACATGTTGCCCCAATTACTTATATTTCTTCAAGAGTGTCAATAGAAGAAGAACAACAAACTTCTTGACAAGGCACATGAAGAGAAGGTGGTTTTATTTTCCTCTGCAGTTATATTCTAGGATGTAGACCCAGTTAATAAAGTCAAGTGTCAACTAAGGGAGGAGTGATAAGACAATGCTTGCAAAGGCAATCACTAACTTCATGCTGTTCATAGGGGAGTTGCTTTACTAAAGGTTGATGACATTACTGCCCTGAATGATGGAGATGGAGAGTAGCTATGGCCTAGACACCTCATAGTCTTTTACCTTACAGATTCCAGGTTGTCTTATCATTTTGGTAGAAGATTTCCTAGGAGAACAGTTGTGTCATATATTCATGTGCATATCAAATCTGTCCTCTTATTATTCAGATAAAATTTACATTAAGTAAAAATATACCTTAAATATAAAATTTCATGAGCTTTGGCAGCTTTTTCAAGATAGTCACTTTAAAGCCACCAAAATGTAATAACATTCTCATGAATCATTTTAAATGTTGTTTCTCTGATGAATTTAAATGGTGTTTATTTAAATTTTACTTTTTATTTACTTGGTGATTAAAGGTGTTGTACATCTTTCACGTGTCTTTTGACTATCCTTGTCCCTTTGTTTGCAAATTGCCAACGCTTTGGCTCTCCTGCTTTTGTTGGCTTATTTGTCTTTGTTTTATGCTAAGGAATGATGGATATGTCAAAATGTATCAATGTCTTATGTCTAGCCTGATCCCTTTACCCCCTCTCTGCTGTGAAGCCACCTCTAGACTAGAGATTTAGACAGACAATTCCATCTTCACAGAAGCTTTCTTTCCCTCTCCCACCAAACACAGACTCAAGACAAGGCACCTACACCTATATCTGAGCATCAGGCCCTTCAGATTTCATAAAAATGGAATTTGAAGATTGCAACCTTTTGTGCCTGGGTTATGTTTCATATGATGAATTAATGTTGAAGTTCATACATGCTAATGGCTGCATGTATCACTATGATTTTACATCTTATTCCTTTGTTTAGGTACATTGTAGTATTTGCCCATTCTCCTATAAATAGCAAGCATAGCTTTGTTTCAATTTATAGGATATTATAAGCAAAGCTGCTATAATGTCTTTGTACAAGTTTTAGTAGACACATTTAAATTTTCCTCGAGTGAAGACCTATAAGGATAAGCAAACACACATTAGATAGATCAATTTCAATATAAAATTACTTTGTGTATTCAGATTATGCTATAAATAGCTATGTGATTTTCCAAATCAGATGAAGTATTCTTCACTTTTGTCATTTATGGTGGAGGGGAACATTTCTCCAAGCAGGCAGAAGCACTTACTGTTGTCCCTCTACTTCTTCTTCCTAGTGTTGTGAACTAGCAGATCCTTGTAGTTTCAGTAGGGATTTGCATTGTATTTTTTACTTTTATTTTTGGCTTCTAATGTTTGTTTTTGGGAAGTAGCTGCTTTTTATGTCAATTTTGTTGCTGATTTTGGTTAAGTGATTTGTAATGAGGCCTTAATTCATAGCCTAACCTAGTCTGAACCTCAGAGTTCACCTTTTCTGACTCAACCTCCCAACACCTAGGACTACAGGTATATCCCACCACAGCTGGCAAATTTGTCAATTTTTAAATTGAATCTTAATGTGTTTCATATTGACTTACAAATACGTGAATTTATTTTCAGATCTGTGTGCTGAAGATTAGTTTTCTTATAGTTTTCTGCTGACCTTCAAATGATGATTTAAATAGAAATTGTTTATCAAAATCTACTTTTGTTATTTTATAATAAGTTGAGTCAGACCCAGAAACAATGTTTTCTGACCCAGAAACAATGTTCCGCACTAAATCTTAAAGGTATCTTTATATATAATTGCAATAACTGGTTGTTTGGGGCTTCATCGTGTACCTATGACTAATCTCACATTATTTTTACAGACAAAAATCAGGTTGATATGAAATCTATCTTTTTTCACACATTCATCTAGTTGCTTCAACACTGTATATATTTTTATTTTTAAATAATTTTAAATTATTTTTAAATAATTTCCCAAAACTTTGGTTGTTCTTTAATTAGAGAGTCAATTTCTGGACCATCTCTTTTGTTTGTCTGTTGAATTTATCTCTCCTATGTGCCAACAACACACTTTTTAACAACTATAAATTCGTAGGAAATATTGCAATCAGGTAGTAAAGGTCCGCTGGGGTTGTTCTTTGACACTGTTGTGGCTATTCCGCATTGTATGTGTTTTCTTATAAACTTTAAAAGTGGAATCTATTCAGAGACCCCATGTGAATTTGGAAGATTACACTGAATCTTGAAATGGATTTTCATTTCTCCTTTACATTCATCCTACTTGTCCATCTGGCACTATTTCTCCTGACTCTAACTGGCTTTACTTTTAGCTTTCCTTGTAATGTATGTCAGCTTCAAATTTTCTGAAAGTTTTGCATTTTAAATACCTTCATTCACCTTCAAATTGAAGGTTTTTCTTTAGAAAAATATTTCTGTCTCCGCAGCCTATTTTTCTCTCCATAAAATAAAGACATTGCTGCATTATTTCTGCTGAGCCAGCAGTGCCTAGTTTTCTGTTCCCATCTGTACTGCATGACTTTTTTAGGTTTTATACTATTTATCGCGTGAAACATCACTCTATGAAATCTTTTTAGTTACTTTACCTTTCCCACACAATATTTTGTAAATACAAGTTGAGGTCTCTTCTGCTTTATGAAGCTCAGTAATATTCCCTCCCATTTAGTCCATTTTCAAATACTTTCTATATGTTCTCTCCTCCATCTCAAGCTGAGAGTATGTTCTATATTCTTGGTTATCAATCATGGATAGTTTTTTCCTCCAGCTAATATCCAACCTTGTATAGATAAATTTTCAGTTGTGAAAATAAAGAGTTGTTCTTGATATCTGCAGGGTGAAGATCAGGGATGCATCTACATCCTATGGTGCATGGAAGGTCTCTTTAAGCGAATCACCATTTGAGCCAATATGTCAGTGGCATGTCAACTCTGTCAAGACGTAGACACAAGGTGGTTTTTTTTTTTTTTTTTTGCATAGTTCCCAGTTTCATTTTTGGCAATATTTTTATGTCTACCTTCAATTTTATTTATCTTTTCATTAACTACATTGAGCCATTAGAACTAATGATCTTTTTTATCTCTAGTGCTAATATTTAATTATGTGAGGTGGCATTTTATTATCTCTTTTCTCATGTCATCTTGTGTTTTTCATTTAGAAAATGTAACATTTATATTAAAACATATTCTTTATAATTCCAATATGTAAGCCATATCAATACCTATTTCATTGCCTGCCTTTGTTTTGACTAGAGATAACATCTTCAATGATTGAACAATAAGAAATACTATATTACATAACAATAGAGTCAAGCAATTAATACTAGTCCCTCCCCCAAAAATAATTAATGAATCTGTTCCCAGGCTGCCAGACTAGGGCTGATTGAACTCTTCTATAATCAAGTTATGTTTGTACTGTGAAAATGTAGGTTGCTTGAGTTTACTAATATTTTAAATAATGTGAGATGATTTATCTTCTTAAGGCTGATAAGATGAAGTCTGCTGGAATTTTGGATTTACCAATTTATACTTTCAAATAAAATGGTATCTCTCTAAGCAAACCTTTAGGTCTCCTATTGGCTGACAGTGTGGCAGATAATTATTTTTAGATTAATGAAAATGTGTTTGCTGTCATGGTTTCCCCTCCTAGTTTCTCAATATGGGGTCTTCTCTCATCTAGAAGCTCAATGTAATATAGAACAGAGGTAGGAAGACAGAGTTCAACACAATCTTGAAAGAAAGCTCTCTTTATTTTTTTCCATCAGGAAATATGGCATCACCTGTGAGTTCGTTTTTATTACCATGTGTCAGAATGAGGATGTTTTCCTCTGCCCCAAGTTGGCTGAGGTATTTATAGTAATGCCTCTTGCCAAATACAGTAGTGATATATTGGTTATGATCTAATAAAACCACTGGGGATCAAAATGCAAAGTTTGCCACAGCCATAGAGCCAAGCAGTGATGATACACACCTTTAATCCCAGCAGCCATACTAACTAGTCATAAAGATCTGGCAGTGGTGATACATACCTTTAATCCCAGGACTCAAGAGAAAAGTCTCTGTGAGTTCAAGGCCACCAAGGGCTACAAAAGAGAGAATTGGTCTAAAGGAATAACAGCTCATGTATTTAATCCCAGCACTGAGGAGGGATGTAAGAAAGAAGAAAGGGATCTCAGGGGAGATTTAGTTTCCAGACAATAAAGGCATTGCACTCTGAGGATTCATGGTGGCCCAATCACCCTTTCTGGTCTGAGACAGAGGTAAGAGCAAGTGGCTGGCTGATTTGCTTCTCTGAACTTCAGCTTGAACCCCAAAATCTGTCTATGGGTTTTATTATTCATGTTACAAAATACATTACATAAATAATTTTGAAAAATGATTGCATATTTGCTTTATTATATTATAGACAATTTTAACCTGATTTCTGTATTTTATATGTTGAATGAACATAAGGAAAAATTCATTTTGTGTTTTTGGTCTAAAGGTCTGTAAGATTTTACACACACCTAGTTTTTGGTTATTTTCTGCAATCACAGAGAAAAGATGCTGAAAAGATCCCTACACCCAAAAAAAGATTGTTATTATATTTGCTCTGGCAACACATAACTTCATTTTCTTTTATAACTACCTTTTTGAAAAAAAGTAAAACAATGTTGCTTATGATATTTTAATAACATGTTATTTACTTTGCCTAATAATGTGTGGTTCCATCTTTGTTATTGTACATATTATCTGCTCTTTTTATTATTTAGTATTCCACTGGATTTGTCATTGTCAATGACAAATTAATTTTGTATTTTATAGTGATTCATAAATTTGCTATTTTTTAAATAAATTGCTAGATGTTTGTAGCACAATAAATAAAACTCTAAGAGACAAATATTAGGGTTCAAGCTTCAAGATGAAGATCTGAAAAACAAAGCAGCCAGACACTAACTCCTACCTCTACCTCAGCTCAGAGCAAAAGGGCGAATCCGCAAACTTCTCCCCACTTCACTGCTCCTCAGATTCACTCAGACTACTATGATCTCCTCAACATGGCTAGAAACTTCAATGCCTTCCTATGCTCAATGTGGCTGGGGAATGAATGCTAAAGGCCCTGCTCATATCATTTATACATCTCTTCCACTGGGGTTGAAGGTGTGTGATCCTATGTGTTGAGATCTCCTTTGTGTGAGCTGTTTCTTGTAAAACTGGATCAAATTTGTGTAGTCAGTGTGACCTTGAACTAACCGAGTTCTGTCTACCTGTTAATGCTGAGTCCTGGGATTAAAGGTGTGTGCCACCACTGCCTGATTTTCTATAGTTTGAGACTGGCTTTGTTTCTGACCAAAAAGCTTTAATAAATCATAAAAAAATATATCATCACATGCTTGATACCTTATGTTAACCAATATCATTATTTCACTTTTGAGGGATATTTTTCTGAATGTTTCTTTTCTTATAACTGCAATGTCAGTTTTGTATATTGTCTTACTCATTATTCTATTGCTGTGAAGAGACACCATGACCAAGGCAACTATTGTAAGAGAAAGCATTTAATTTGGAACATGCCTACATTTGCAGAGGTTAAATCCATTTTTATGACAGGGAGCATGATGGTATACAGGCAGGCATTGGAACAGAAGCTGAGGGCTATATCATGATCCCCAGGCAGAGAAAGAGAAACTCTGGGCTTGGCAGGGTCTTTTAAAACATCAGTGCTCACCCCCTGGGACACATTTATCCCAGTAAGGTCACACCTCCTAATCTTCTAATCCTTTCAGATAATGGCACTTCCTGGTGACTAAGCACTCAACTACATGAAGCCATTCTTATTCAAAGTACCACACATATTATTTACATAGCAACTGGAGAAGTCACTTTCATTCTGTTTTCTAAAATTATTATATAATCACAATTTCAAGCATACTTGTTAAATATTGAAATATTTACATTGTTTTCATTAAATATGTAAACCATAATTACAGAAAAGTTTAAACTACAAATTTAATTATGTTTATTAACAAGTTGAGTGTTTAGAATTTCTTCCTGTTAGTTTTAGAAAGTATGATTTTCAGTGACTTATTCAATTTTACAAAGGTTTTAGAATTATAATTATTAAAAATTCTGTTTCTAATGATGGTAACTTGTGCTCTCTTTATTGTCCAGTCTCTGAAATGACTTCTAATTGTGTTATTATTTGCAAAGAATTAATTTATTTTAATTCAAAGTTTTCCTTTTGTTCATTTTTATTGTATGCTAATTGTCTCTTTTATTATACCCCTGTCTTTTCCTTGAGTGTGCTTTCTTAATGTAGAAATTTACTTATGTTATTAGCTTTAAGGTTTTTTCCATCATACCTTATATATTTAAAGTAATTATGAAGTATCCTGGAGCTATAGCTCATAAATGTTAACACACTCTATTGCTGTTGCTATTCAACTCAGTATTTTTGCGATTAATATTTTATACATATGTTGTGTCATTTTTCTTAAAATATTAGATTTATATGTGTATTATAGTTTATCAACTATTTTATATGTGCCAAGCAAACATACCAGTGATTTTGATCACTTGAAGTATGGTGAGAATAATAGTCAGGAAAGGTTAATAAATAATGAACGAATAAATAATTAAATAGGCCAATGTCAATCTAGTCAACCTATTTGATAAATATTTATTGTTCAGTTATTAGATTTAATTTTTGTGTGGTTCCATTTTCTTATTTTTTCAATATTTCCTGAAGTTTTTTTTCTCTCTCAACTACTAAAAGAGGTGATAGAAATCTTCTGTTTCTGTTCATTTCCCCTGCTTTTCTGCTTCATGGATGTGAAGGTTATGGCTAAAGATATTTAAGTGCTGTCTTCCTGATAAAATTACTTTTACTATTTCAAAATGTATCATTGTGTATATGAGTACTTTGTGTTGTTATAATCTTATCTGATATGAATAGAGACACATATATATATTATGTTTGTTCATCCCACTATGTAATTTGTCTTTCTTTTGCTATTAACTTGTCTTATATATACTTGAGGCACATCTAGCTTGGACAGCACAGAACATGACCATGCTTTCATTAGCATGACAATCTCCATCTTCTACTTTCAATGTTCTCATTTACATTAAATAAGCACCTGCATATTACTACCATTTTGTTGTATTTTTTCCTATTTATGACACACTATTAGATTTCTTTTCTTCTTTTCCATTCCCTTTTCAAGTTATTCAAATTATAGTCAATAGCCCACTTATTTCTTTCTCTTTTAGTTGTAGAAACATTCCTACTTACTGGAACAAGGAAGGGCAACTATGTATTGGGTAAATGCTACTGCAATATCTGTAATACAGAACCTGAATGAGAAGCAGCAATGTGAGTTAATGACTGAATAAAAAATATTTTCAAACTCTTCTATTGAAGGACTTAAAGAAGAATTACCCAAAATGATGAGCATATATAATGTAATGGATAGATTCTGGTTTTCAAATGTCACTTTTGAATGAAAACAAAAAGAAATAAAAGGATGACATAACTGGTCCTAGGCATTGTGAATATGAGAGACAACACAGCCAGAGGCATCTTGGAAGGTCAAGACTAAATATGACCAGTCAACTGACCAGGGCCATGTGAGAAGAAGAGAGAAGACAGAGGGAGAAAGGACAACAAGAGGCAGTGGCTAAGAGGACAAGAGGCTGAAAGGACTATGAAGGAAAATAATTGGGTTTTATAGGGAATAGAGGCTGGGGAAACCATAGCCTAGTCTAGGACTACCTATGGAGAAGGTTGAATTGAATATATTTGAGAAGTGTTATATTTGTTTATGCTATGGGATATTTGATGCGAAGATGTGTTGCATTCCTTTGTGAAGCTGTGTTATTTTGCCAATCTAAAACACCTGATTGCCCTAATAAAGATCTGAACAGTGAATAGCTAGGACGTAGAGAGAGATAGGTGGGACTGCCAGGCAGAGAGAATACATGAAAGGAGAAAAAAGCAGAAGGGATAAGAGAACAAGGAGAGGAGGACACCCAGGGCCAGCCACTCAGCCAGTGGTGGAGTAAGAATTAAAATAGATATACAGAAGAAAGAGAAAAGGAAAAAGCCCAGAGGCAACAGGTATATGGGCTAATTTAAGTTAATAATAGCTCACTAGCAACAAGGCAAACTAAGTCTGGACATTCATAAGAAAAAATAAGCCTCCCTGTATAATTTATTTAGGAGCTGGGTGATGAAACCCCTCCCCAAAAGACCAAGAGCAAAAGAGTACAAAAAATAACCAACAACAGGGGGTAGATTACACCAGCCAGGCAGTCTCTGTAACAGTAAAGACTGAGGGATGCAGGGAGAACTTAAGTCTCAAAACTGGGAGCGCTTTGATGTTAATAGATGCCTCATTTAGCCCTTTGTCCAAGGTCTGAAACCTAATAGTTTACATATGTTTTGATTTTATTAGGTATGTTTTTTTCCCTAGCTTCTTTAGGACCTTATTGTAAAAAGATGTTGACTTTGTCAAATGTGTTTTCTGTATCCATTGATAGTATAATGTTATCTGTCTTATGAAGTGCATTAGTCTGATATGTTTCACATATACGTGCATTGATTTGCATATGTTGAAACAAATTTGACTCTTTAGGATGATAGTAATTTGGTCATTGTGTGTGATCATCTTAATGTGTTCTTAATCAATTTTTCGGTGTTTTGAGAATTTTTTATCCATGCTAATCAATGAGATTGATTTACATTTTGTTGTGTTCTTAGTATAAGAGTAACACTGATTCTGTAGAATGAGATTGACAGAATTCTGTCCCTTTATGTTTTAAGAAGTACTGATATTGAATTTTTCTGAAGTATTTGGTACAATTTGGCAATGAATTTATGTATCTTATGGGATTTTCCTTGTAGGGAGACTTTAAAATACTACTTCAAACTCATTGTTAGTTATGAATAAATGGAAATTGGATATATAAACTGGTTTTCATTTTAGCAGTTAAAGCCTTTAGGAATTTACTAATATCTTGTAATTCTACTTTTTTGGAATATTTGTCTTCAAAGTATTTGCTAATTTTCTGTGAATTTATTGCAACAGATTGTAAAATATTTCTTCATATCAAATTTTATTTCAGTTGTGTTTTCCCTCACTGCTTGTTCAGTTTGGTTAGAGGTTTGCCAGTCTTGTTTATCTTTTCATAAAACCAACTCTTTGATTAGCTCTGACATTATTTTTTCAATTTCCATTTAATTATTTTTATTAATAATATAATTTAAAATTATTATATGTGGATCCCAGTTTCCTCTTCCTTCCTCCCTCCTACTCTCCCTCCCTCCATCCCTCTTACCCTCTTACACCTGTGACATGCACCCTGGCCATCCTCCCCTCCCTTCCCTCCCAGCCCCATTCTATTTGTAGGGCTATGCTATCCAGGTTGGGTCATATAAATCTGTCAAGTCATTTGAAGTAGGGACTATGACTTCTCTCCTGTCTCTAGGTTAAGGGGGTATCCCTCCATGGGGGAATGTGTCCGCAAGGTCCTTTTGTGCACCAGGAATAGATCCTGTTTCTACTGTCTGAGGTCCCACAGACTGCTCAGTTTCTCTAGCTGAGACCCATATTCAGGGGGTTTGAGTCAGTCCCATGCTGAGTTCCCAGCTATCAGTCTGTGGGGGGGGGGCATTAGCTCCTCCTTGTTCGGGTCAGGTATCTTTGTGTGTTTCTGCAACCTAGTCTTGTCTCCTCTCTTTGCATCTGGTTTCTAGCACAACTCAGTGTTTGGTTATGGATGTTTCAATCTGTTTCCAACAGGTACTAGATGAGGGCTCCACAATGGGGGATAATTTAGTTGGTGATCTCACTATCAGGGAAGGCCATTTATGGCAGCCTTAACATGGTTGCTCAAATTATTTGTTGGAGTCAGCCTAGTAGTTCTTTAGACTTTTCTTTAGGTTCAGTTTTCTCTTCAAACCAATAATGGCTCCCTCTTTTATGCCCCCCCTCACCCTGACTCAATCTAATCTAGTCACACATGTTTTGCTCTCCTCCCCTTCTCTTTCTCCTAGTTCTCTCTCCATTCACTGCACCCCCATTTCCCATGTGATCTTGGGGACTTGTCCCTTCACCCTTTTGTGAGGGACCATATATGAATCTCTTAGAATACACCTTCTTTCCCATTTCATCTGGTGGTGTGTATTATAGATTATAGATTGGTGATCCTTTGCTCCACATCTACAATCCATATATGAGCGAGTACATACCCTGTTCCTCTTTTTGTGACTGGGTTACCTCATTTAGGATGGTTTCTTCAGGTTCAATCCACTTGCCTGCAAAATTTCAAAATTCCCCTTTTTTCTGTAGAGTAGTGTTCCATTCTGTAAATGTGCCACATCTAGGTTGCTTCCAGGTTCTTGCTATTACAAATATGCTGCTATGAACATAGTTGAACACATGTCTTTGTTGCATGGATGTGGGTCAATTGGGTATATACCTAAGAGAGGAATTGCTGGGTCCTGTGGCTAGCTAATTTCCATTTTCCCGAGGAACTGCCATACTAATCTCCAAAATGGCTGTACGAGTTTGCACTCCCACCAGGAGCGAATAAGTGTTCCCCTTTCTCCACATCCTCTTCAGCATAAGTTGTCATTGGTGTTTCTAATTTTAGCCATTCCGGCAGGAGGAAGATGGTGTCTCAAAGTTGTTTTCATTTGCATTTCTCTGATAGCTAAGGATGTTGAACATTTTATTAAGTGTCTTTCAGCCTCTTTGATTTCCTCTATTGAGTATTATTTCTTCAATTCTGTACCCCAATTTTTAATAGGGCTATTTGGTGTTTTGTTAACTAGTTTATTGAGTTCTTTGTATATTTTGGAGATCAGCCCTTTGTCAGATGTAGGATTGATAAATTTTTTTCCCAGTCTGTGGGGCTGCTGTTTGGTCTTGTCAACTGTGTCCTTTGCCTTACAGAAGCTTCTAAGTTTGAAGAATTCCCACTTATTCATTGTTGACCTCAGTGTCTGTACTACTGGAGTTATGTTCAGGAAGCGGTTTCGTATACCAATTTGTTCAAGGGTACCTCCCACTTTCTCTTCGAAGAGGTTCAGTGTGGCTGGCTTTATGTTGAGGTCTTTGATCCATTTGGTCTTGAGTTTTGTGCATGGCAATAGACATGGGTCTATCTGCAGTCTTTTCCACACCATCATCCAATTGTTCCAGCACCATTTGTTGAAGATGCTTTCCTCCCCCAATTGTATTTTTTAGCTGTTTTGTCAAAAATCAGGTGTGCATAGGTGTGTGGATTAATATTGGGATTTTCTATTCTATTCCGTTGGTCTACCTGTCTATTTTTGTGCCAATACCTGGCTGTTTTCAGAACTATAACTCTGCAGTAGAGCTTAAAGTCAGGGATGGTGATACTCCTGAAGTTCTTTTATTGTACAGGGTTGTTTAGCTATCCTGGGTCTTTTTTTTCCATACAAAGTTGACTATTATCCTTTTAAGGTCAGTAAAGACTTGTGCTGGGATTTTAATAGGGATTGCATTGAATCTGTAGATTGCTTTTGGCAAGATTGCCATTTTTACTATATTTATCCTTCCAATCCAAGAGCATGGGAGATCTTTGCATTTTCTGGTAACTTCTTTAACTTCTTTCTTAAAGACACAAACTTCTTATGGTATAGGTATTTCACATGTTTGGTAAGCATTACCCCGAGATATTTTATGTTGTTTGTGGCTACTGTAAAGGGTGATCTTTCTCTGATTTCTTTCTCAGCCTCTTTGTTGTCTGAATTTTTTGAGTTTATCTTGTATCCTGCTAGTTTGTGAAGGGTGTTGAATTTTGTCATAGGCTTTTTCAGCATCTAGGGAGATGATCATATGGTTTTTCTTTTTCAGTTTGTTTATATGGTGGATCATGTTGATAGATTTTCATATGTTAAACCATCCTTGCAACCCAGGGATGTAGCCTATTTGGTCATGGTGAAAGATTTCTCTGATGTATTCTTGGATTCAGTTTGCCAGTATTTTATTATTTTTGCATTGATGTTCAAAAGGGATATTGGTCTGTAGTTTTCTTTCTTAGTTGTATCTTTGTGAGGCTTGGGTACCAAGGTGATTGTGGCCTCGTAGACAGAATTTGGTTATATGCCTTCTGTATCTACTGTGTGGGACAATTTGAGGAGTATTGGAATTAGCTCTTCCTTTAATTTCTGGTAGAATTCTTCACTGAAGCCATCTGGCCCTGAACTTTTTTTGGTTGAAAGGCTTTCGATGACCGTTTTGATTTCATTGGGTGTTATAGGTATATTTAAGTTGTTTGTCTGTTCTTGGTTTAATTTTGGTAAGTGAAAGTTATCCAGAAATTTGTCCATTTTCTTTGAATTTTCAAAATTTGTGGAGTACAGGTTTTCAAAGTATGACCTGAATGTTGTCTGGTTTTCCTCTGTGTTTGTTGTTTTGTCCCCTTTTCATTTCTGATTTTGTTAATTTGCATGAACTCTCTCTGCTTTTTCATTAATTTGGATAAAGATTTTTATATCTTCTTGATTTTCTCGAAAAACCAACTCTTCGTTGCATTGATTTTTTGTATTGTTTTCCTGGTTTCTATTTGATTGATTTCAGCCCTAAAATTGTTTATTTCCTGGCATATACTCCTCCGGGGTGAGTTTGCTTATTTTTGTTCCAAGGTGTTCCATTGCACTGTTAATTCTCTAATGTGACTATCTTCTGTTTTCTTCATATAGGCACTCAGTGCAATGAACTTCCCTGGTAACACTGCTTTCAAGGTGTCCCATAAGTTCAGACATGTCATGTCCTCATTCTCATTGAATTTTAGGAAGTCCTTAATTTCTTTCTTTATTTCTTCTTTGACCCAGGTGTGGTGCAATTGCACATTGTTCAGTTTCCATGAGTTTGCAGGGTTTCTGTGATTTGTGTTGTTGTTGAATTTCAATTTTAAAGCATGGTGGTCTGACAAGAAGCAGGGGACTATTCCAATTCTTTTGTATCTGTTGAGGTTGATTATGCCACCTAGTATTTGGTCAATTTTAGAGAAGGTTCCACGTGGAGCAGAGAAGAAGTTATATTCTTTTGTGTTTGGATGGAATGTTCTATAGATGTCTGTTAAACCGAGTTGAGACATAACTTCTGTTAGTTCTTTTGGTTCTTTGTTGAGTTTCTGATTGGTGGTCCTGTCTAGTTGTGAGAGTGGTGTGTTGAATTCTCCCACTATAAGTGTGTGAGGTTTTATGTGAGCTTTGAGTTTTAGTAGCGTTTCTTTTACAAATGTGGGTTCCTTTTTATTCGGGGCATAGATGTTCAGGATCGAGACTTTTTGTTGATGACTTCTCCTGCGATAAATATGAAATGACCATCTTCATCTCTTTTGATTAGTTTTCATTTGAAGTCTAACTTGTTAAATATTAGGATAGCTACATCTGCTTGCTTTGTGAGTCCATTTGATTGGAAGATCTTTTCCCAGCCCTTTACCCTGAGGTAATGTCTATCTTTGTAGCTTAGGTGTGTTTCTTGTATGCAGCAGAAGGATGAATTCTGTCTTCATATCCATTCTGTTAGCCTGCATCTTTTTATAGGTGAGTTTAGAACATTAATGTTTAGGGAGAATAAAGACCATTGATTGTTAATGTTTGTTTGTTTTAGATTTGCTTTTGGCAGTGGTGTTGTGAATTTATTTGTCCTTCTTTATCCTTGGTTTCTGGTGAAGTGGGATTATCTGTTGCCTAAGTATATGTGAGTGTAGTTAACTACCTTGGGTTGGAGTTTTCCTTCCAAGCTTTCTGTAGTGCTGGATTTGTAGATATGTGTTGTGAAAATCTGGCTTTGTCATTAAATATCTTGTTTTCTCCATCTATAGTGATTGAGAGTTTCTTGGGTATAGTAGCCTGGGCTGGCATCCATGGAATCTTCGTACTTGTAGAACATCTATCCAGGACCTTCTGGCCTTGAGGGTTTCCATGGAGAAGTCAGGCGTAATTTTGATAGGTCTGCCTTTATATGTTACCTGTCCTTTTTCCTTCGCTGCTCTTAATATTCTTTCTTTATTCTGTATGTTAGGAGTTTGATTATTATATGTTGAGGGGTCTTTTTTCTTTGGTCCAGTTTATTTGGTGTTTGGTATGCTTCTTGCACTTTCATGGGCACGTCCTTCTTCAGATTGGGAAAGTTTACCTAGATGATTTTGATGAATATGTTTTCAGCCCCTATGAGCTGGGCTTCCTCACCTTCCTCTATGCCTATTATTCTTAGGTTTGTCCTTTTCACAGTGTCCCACATTTCCTGGATGTTTTATGTTAAGGATTTGTTGAATTTATGGTTTTCTTTGGTGGATGAATCTACTTCTTCTAGTTTATCTTCAGCACCTGAGATTCTCTCTTCCATCTCTTGAATTCTGTTGATTATGCTTACATCTGAAGTTCCTGATAATTTGCCCAGCTTTTCTATTTACAACATCCCTTCAGTTTGTGTTTTCTTTATTGTCTCCATTTCTGTTCTCAACAGGTTCATTGAACCTGTTTAATTGTTTTTTTTTTTTCTTGGCTTTCTGTATATTCTTTAAGAATTTTATCCATTTCTTCCAATTTTTTGTCTGTTTTATCTTCCACTTCTTTAATGGATTTTCTCACATCTTCTTTGAAGGCCTCTATCATTTTTATGACGATAATTTTTAGGTTGTTTTCTTCTGATTCATTTGCTTTGTTGTGTTCTGGTCTAGTCGGTGTAGCTTCCCTAGATTCTGGTGATGTTATGCTTGTCATTCTGATGTCAGGTGTTTTCTTGTATTACTGTCTTCCCATAGCTTCTTCTAGTAGGTGTTCCTGGGGTTTCTCCCTCTCTCTATGGATTTAGGTGGGGTCAGAGATTCAATGTCTGTAGTTCTGCGTGGTCCAAGCTCTCTAGGAGGTCTTTCCGTAGGCAGGGGCCCTACAATGGGGGGGTCAAAGATCAGGCTCCAGCAGAGGAGAGCTGAGACCTCTTTGGCAGAGGCTAGCCCGGAGGATGTGGGTCTAGCTCTAGTCAAGGCCTCTATCTAAAATCTGGTGTTGGGGTACAAAGGCTGGGCTGACACTCAGGATGTTGCCACATGAATAGGTGGGTCTAGCTGGCACTCTCCAACTGAGTAGGGCCTCTTTAGCAGAGGTCCTGTGATGGGGGGAGGGTCAAGGATCCCCTCTGCAGGAACTCAGAGTGGACCAGCAGAGATAGGCGGATCTCTGGGAGGGGCCAGAATTCCAGTAGAAGACTGGTGGTGTGGGTCAGAGATCAGGTAAGTGGATAGTACCAGTGGTCCTACGTGGATAGGCCGGTCTATTGTGCTCAGATTGGCTCCATGAATTTCCTAGAAGGTGGCTGAATTGTTGGCTCCTCCCTATGGCTCAGTGCTCAAACAGAGTGGTGGGACAGTGGGCAGGGTATGAAAGAGGGTGGGGGTGGGTGCGGGTATATTGGAACTCCAAGAGCACTCTTGGTGGAGACAGGACACAGGGGCAGGGAGATCCAGGACCCACCCTGGGATTTCCTGGGGATGCTGTAGGGAGATTCCCCAGCCTCAGCTGGTTTAGACCCCAACTCACCTGTTCCGATGCCTGGTGATGGGACAAAGGCTGGGCTGATCTGGCACTCTCCAGCTGAGTAGGGCCTCTTTAATAGAGGTCCTGCGATGGGGGTCAAGATTCCAGCCAGCAGAAACTCAGAGTGGACCCTCAGAGATAGGCGGCTCTCTGGGAGGGGCCCAGAATTCCAGTTAAAAGACCAGTGGTAGGGGTCAGAGTCCAGGCAGGTGGGAATTATGGGTGGTCCCACGTGGATAGGCCAGTCTATTGTGCTCAGATCGGCTCCAGGAATTTCCCCGATGGTGGCTGGATTGTTGGCTCTATCCTCTGGCTCAGTGCTCAACCAGAGTGGTGGGACAGTGTCTGGGTGGGAAGAGGGTAGGGGGAGGGCAGGCTCTTGGTGGCTGTGGGTGGGGATATATCAGCGCTCCAAGAGCACTCTCGATGGGGACATGATGCAGGGGCAGGGAGGTCCAGGACCCACCCAGGGATTTCCTGGGAAGGGTGTAGGGGAGAATCTGCTGCCCCAGTGGGATTAGACCCAAACTCATTGTAGCCGAGGCCTAGTGAAGGGACAAAGGCTGGGTTGGCACTCTGGATGTTTCTGCACCAATAGGTGGGTCTAGTCCCATTTAATTATTTTTTGACCCAATGTTAATTCGATCATTTTTGTCACCTGATCCTTGGAGTTTGACTTATTTATCTTTTCCTAGGTCATTAAGGTGTATAGTTGACTTCCATATTTGAGGTCCCTCTGATTTTCATTGTAAATTCTTAAAGCTATAAACTTCCCATTTAGAGCAGTCTTAGCTATATCTTACATAGCTATGCACTGGTGAGCTATGATAAAAATTCTTTTATTTCTTAAAAAAACTGTTTATAATTTTTTCTTTTTTGATATATTAATTTATTTTTTATTTTGCATATTCATCCCAGTTCCTTGTCCCTCCCTCTTTCAATCCCTCCCTCCCGTTTTCTCTCTCCCACCCTCTCATGCCCCCGACCACTCTCCCCTCCCATCCCCTCCACTCCATATATAGGGCGATGCCCTCCAGAAGGTGTCATCTAAATCTGTCAACTCATTTGGAGTAGGGACCAGGCCTTCTCTCCTGTCTCTAGTTTAAGGGAGAATCCCTTCATGTGGGATGTGCCCCCAAATTCCTTTTTTGAACAAAGACTACAACGTGGTTCCACTGCCTGAGGTCCCTTAGACTACTCAGGCCTTCTAGCTGACATGCATGTTCAGGGCATCTGAGTCAGTCCAATCCTGGATTCCCAGATATCAGTCTGGGAGCCCATTAGCTCCTTCTTGTTTAAGTCAGCTGTCTCTGTGTGTTTCTGTAGCCTGGTCTTGTCCTCTGTCTCTAAATCTGGATTCCAGTTATGCTCAGTGTTTAGTTGTGGGTGTTTGCTTCTTTTTCTATCAGATGAGAGCTCCATGGTAGTAGATAAGTTAGTCATTGATCTCATTATCTGGGAAGAGCATTTATGGTAGCATTTCTACTGTTGCTCAAATTGTTAGTTGGGGTCAATCTTGTAAGTCTTTGAACATTTCTCTAAGTTCAGTTTTCTCTTCAAATCTATAATGGTTCCCTTTTTTAGGGTCTCTCTCTCTCTCTCTCTCTCTCTCTCTCTCTCTCTCTCTCTCTCTCTCTCTCTCTCTCTCTCTCTCTCCTCTCCTTTATTCCTCTCCTGACTCAATCGTCCTAATGCCACCTACTTTTCTCCCCTCCCCTTCTCTTTCTTTAGTTCCCTCTCCACCCACTGCCCTGCCCATTCCCAATATGCTCAGGAGATCTTGTTCCTTTCCTTTTCTGTGAGGGACTCTTAGAATACTAGTTCCTCTGGCAATGTGAATTATAGGCTGGTGATCCTTTGCTCTATGTCTAAAATCTATATATAAGTGAGTACATACCATGTTCCTTTTTTTGTGACTGGGTTACCTCATTCAGGATGGTTTTTATAAGTTTCATCCATTTGCATGTGGATTTCAAGATTCTATTGTTTTTTTCCACAGAGTAGTATTCCATAGTGTCAATGTGCAACATCTTCTCTATCCAACTTCAGTTGAGGAGCATCTAGGTTTCCTCCAGGTTCTTACTATTACAAATAATGTTGCTACGAACATAGTTGAACAGATGTCTTTGTTGCATCAATGTGGATCATTTGGGTATATGCCTAATGTTTTTGTTTTAAGATTTTAGTTTCTTTACCTTTTCTATCTATTTTTGGCTGTTTCCATTAATCTAACACTGGCCTTTTGTCAAAAACTTTCAACATCAGTGATTTGGGTGATAAGGCTAATTAATTGGTTTTTTACTTTTTTTTCCCTAATAGTTGAAGTTATTTTTGTTCCTTCTGTGCTTCTGTTGCTTATCATTGTTATTGTTTTGACAATTTTTCACATTCAGGGTGACTTCAGACTGTTCAGATGATCTTCAACATTGTGGATATCTACTATCAACCTTCTGGCTTATTTATCAATATTGCAAACTGTTAAAGATTTTAGCTTTCATGGGTAGTCAATCTGTTTGGCTTATGTTTTAAGGTTTGCAGACTATGTTATAGTTCAGGTTTTCAGGAAATGTTCAATGCTAGAAGTGGACAAGAGCCATAAACTCTCAAATCCCTCACCCAGTGATGTATTTCCTCAAAAGAAGCTTCAGTTCCTAAAATTCATTTCTCCTTTCTAAACAGTGACATTATCTGGGGACCAAATATTTAAATTCATGAACCAATGGAGGACAAGTTTAATGTAAACAACTATACCAAATACATTTGTGTATGATTACATACAAAATAGAATAATTATATACATGAAGGTCTGTGCATTTTATGGTGTATTATTGACAGTATTTTGTACTGCAGAAGTTTAAAAACTGTATAATATTCCACTGTATGGAATCATATTGGATGTGTTTTCTGCATAAGTTTTCACAAAGTTATATGCCCTCTAGCATGCCTAATTTATAACAGAATATTCTTAATATGAAAAAGTACATGGCTGTTTATAATGAATAGGTAAGATTTATAAAAGTACTGCACCTATTATATTTACATTAACTTTTTCTACTTGCTTTGAATATTTTTACTCATTAGTCAAAAAGCATGGGGATTTAATTTCTCCCTTTCTTTTATTGTTTTCATTTATCAAATAATGGGCTAATAATTGGTAAGCATTTTATATTTTAGTTTTGATGGTGCAGAGAAAAATACATTTATATTTCATTTGTTTACTAAATAAACTTCCATATTATTACTGCTCAGCTTTGACATGGATACATGCACACACACACACACACACACACACACACAGGCACACACACACACACACACACACACACACACAGGCACACACACACATACACACACACACACACACAGGCACACACACATGCAGACACACACAAACAATTGAAGAAAAAGACTGCTTTGGTGTGAATTGTTTAACAGTAAACACTATGTTATACATAGAAAAGTATCTCTTTAAATCACATATTTGCATATACTTGTAGTTTCTATTGATGAGTATCAGAACTGCAAATGTAAATTGAAAAAAGAAGGACTGAGCCGTTTGAGAGACCTCAGACATTAGAAACAGGATCTATTCTTGGTGCACATAAGGACCTTGCAGATACATCCCTCATGGAGGGATACCCCCTTAACCCAGAGACAGAAGAGAAGTCCTAGTCCCTACTTCAAATGACTTGATAGACCTACATGACCCAACCTAGATAGCATAGCCCTACAAGTGGAATGGGAGTGGGGGGCTGGGAGGGGAGGGCGGCCAGGGTGCATGTCACAGGGGAAAGAAGGTATGAGGGAGAGAGGTTAGGAGGGAGGGAGGAAGAGGGAACTGAGATCGCCATGTACAATTTTTAAATTATATTATTAATAAAAATAATAATAAATTAAAAATAAAATTAAATTTTAACCTTCCAAAAAAAAAGAAAAGAAAAAAATATACAAGTCTAAGTATGTTTAACAAATTTGTGCCTAAAAATAATGAACCAAATTTGTATTTTGTGTTTTACATAGTAGTACTATTTATATTTCACGTGTGTTATCACAGTTTCACATGATTTTTTTTTGAAAATTATTTAAGGCTATTCTATTAGAACAGCAGTTCAAGTCATAAATAATATAGCTACTAGTCAAATATAGCTAAAATATTTTAATTAAAATACTATGGTCTATTTTGCACCTTAAATAATTTTTCCCTAAATATCATGGCATAATATAAAGTAATATTTTATCTATCTTTCAAAATACTGTATTTTAGTTTGCTTTTGGTAAAAGTAATCAGATATAATGTTCGACAGGGAATATCATTCATCATGTGGAAATAAATTGTGTATTTTTATGAATGTAAGAAATTTTAAGTCCTTTAAATATAAAATAAATGACAAATTATCACAGAGAAATGATTTTTAAATATCCATGAAGCAATAAAAGTATATGCAATCAGCACTTTTAGATTTCCTGTTCATTTTAATCTTCCTGAACATGTTCTGTGTGATAAAATTTAACTTCAAATTATTAAAGGTTAGGATTTATGCTTTTGCCTTCTATCAACTTTTCCTAAGGCCTTTTATATCTTCTTAATGTAAAGAACATTTTTACATTTTTATATAGTCTGATTCACTTATAACTGACAGGTGATATATTTTAGACCGACAAAGATAAGCATGAAACAGACATCAGAAGATGGAAATGATTATCGTATAAAGTACTTCATTTGTAAAGTACATGAGTTTATTCACTAATCATGCAGGTGAAGGATGAAGAAAATCTTTTTTTTGTGTTTGTGTTGGCAGGTGTCATGAAACTTCTGCCAAATGTGATTATGAATTCGGAACCAATATTTCTTTTTCTCCATAGAAATGGTGTGTTTTTAAGAAAGGATGTTCTGGATAGCCCTTAAAATTGTGTATAAGGTATGAACTCAATGCAGCAATACCTCACAATAATAGAAGCAGTGGTACTCTTACCAACCAGGTGTCTATTGAGAAAAGCTTTCTAAATTCTGGAGGATGATTTCAGCAACTTGTATTTTTTATATACACTTTATTTAATTAATACTTTTTGCCAACTCCATCACAGTTTCCTCTCTCTTCCCAGTCCTTTCCCACAACAACCCCTCTCTCACCTTCCATCCACTCATCCTTTCTGTTCAGAAGAGTGCATCCCCCTAACCCCATGAATATCAGGAAATCATGACCTATCAAGTTGCAGTGAGACAAGGCACCTCTTTGCCTATTAAGTATGGACAAGGCAACCTAGTAGGAGGAAAGGCTCCCAAACACAGGTAACAAAGTCAGAGATTGTGGGGGCTGTTTGTCTCATGGTTAGGAGACCCACAAGAAACACTACATAAGCTACACAACTACAACATGTACAGTGGGCCTAGGTCAGTGCCATGCAAGCTCTATGGTTGTTGGTTCAGTCTCTGTGAACCCCATTGAGCCTAGGTGAGAAGATTATATGTATTTACTTCTGGTATCCTTGACTCCTCTGATTCACCCAATCCTTTCTGGCCCTCTTCCACAGGATTCCTGTAGTTGTACAAAATGTTTAGCAATAAAGTCTCTCTGCATCTATTTTTTCAGTTACTGGGTGAAGTTCTCTGAAGAAAACTGAGCTAGACAATACCAATATTTTCCAATGTTTTTCCACAAGATAGAAATAGAAAGAACATTGCCAAATCAGGGTCACAATCACCCTGATACCATACAAAGAGCCAACAAAGAAAAAGTTATAGACTATTTTTTTCTCATGAACATTGATGCAAAAATATTCAATAAAGTGTGTACAAACTGGATCCAAGAACACATCAAAAAGATCAGCCACCATAATCAAGTATGCTTTATCACAAAGGTTCAGGGATAGTTCCACATGCAAAATTCTGTCAAGATATTCCAATATATGATATAAAAAAATGATATAAAACAACTACATGATTTTCTCATTAGATGCTGAAAAAAATCCTATCACAAAAATCCAGCAGTCCTTCGTAATAAAAGTCTTGGAGAGATGAGGGACATAAATAGCATACCAAACATAGTAAAGGCAATATATACCAAGTCAATAGCAAATATCAAATAAAATTGCAAGAAACTTAAAGCAATCCCATGAAAATCTGGGACAAGACAAGGTTGTCCACTCTGTCTTTGTCTATTCAATATAGTACTTGAAGTTTTACTAAAGCAATAAGACTACTAAATTAGACCAAAGGGAAACAAATTAGATAGGAAGTTTCAAAGTACTGCTACATACATATGATATGATAATTTATATAAGCGACAAAAATTCCACCAGGAAACTCCTATACCTGATAAATACCTTTTGAGAAGTAGCTGGATACAAAATACACTAAAAGAAAAAAAGAAAAACTCAGTAACCTTCCTATTATACAAATGATAAATAGGCTGAGAAAGAAATCAAGGAAACAACACCCTTCACAATAGTCACAAATAATATAAAATGTCTTAGTGTAATTCTAACTAAGCAAGTGAAATGAAAGACATGCATGGCAAGAACTATAAGTCTCTGAAGCAAGAAATTGGAGAAGATACCACATATGGAAAGACATTCCATGATCATGGACCACTAGGAATAACATAGTAAAAATAGTTACTTTACCAAAATCTACAAATGCAACACAATTCCCATCAAAATTACAATGCAGTTTTTTACAGGTCTTTAAAGACGAATACTTAACTTCATATGAAAGACAAAACAACAACAACAACAACAACAAAAAAAGAAAATCAGGATAGAAAAAAACATTATGTACTGATATAAAAACAGAAATGGGAATCAATGGAACCAAACTAAAGGAACAGATGCAAATCCATATACATATGGAAACCTGATTTTTTATTAAGAAGTTAAGAAGCCAGAAATATACAATCAGAAAAAGAATCTTCAACAATTGTCCCTAGTGTATCTAAATGTCTGTTGCGGCAGGTTGTTCCCACCGGCGCCAGCCTGCTAGCCCGCCTCCGCCTGCAGCCAGTCTGGGCCCATAGCCACACCAGCCCCAAATAACACTCAGAGCCCCTGTATTTGATACAGTCCTGTTGGCCAGTACCATTATTGTTTATGGGATAGCTCTGTCTTAGTTATTAACCCATTTCTACTTATCTAAGTATTTCCACGTGGTCATCTTATCGGGAGCCGCAGCTGGCGTCCTCCTTCCTCCCGGGCTACATCTCGACTCCACCTACTTCCTCTCTCCTCCTCTTTGGCTCCTAGCCCCGCCTATCTTGCTATCTCATTGGCCACAGAGCTTTATTAACCGGTACGAGAAACATGTATACAGAATAACATCTCCCATCATCTCCTCTTTTCTGTCTAAAGTAAAAGAAGGGGTTTAACCTTAACATAGCAAAATATAACATAAAATAGTTATCAAATAAGAATCACAGTAAACAATATTTAGTCCATTAACATTAAAGACTTAAAGAAAATATCATCGATCCTATCTGTGTGAGTCTAAAGTCCTATATGTAACTTATCTTTAATCCTAACTAAGGAAAACTATAACCATAACTACCTGTCTTCAACTCCATCAAAGACCACAGAAGGATAATATAAAAACTCTAGAAATGACAGAGACAACTCATTGCCTGGTCAGTCACTGGAAGTTCTTCTGTAATGTTCCATCTTCAGCCCATAGGCCATAGTGTGTCTCCAGACTCCTCAACAAAACAGGAAACTTTAAACTGTCCACCTGTATTACCAGTTTGTCAGTCACTTTTCTCTGTGTCCTGTAGACTGTCTGGCTGTCTGGCAGCTTCTTCCATGAAGTAGGAATCCTGTAGCAATGTCCATCTTGCATCAGCAGTCACCTTTTTGTGGGTCCTGCATGTCCAGTTTCTACAACATAAAGTCAAACAGTCTAGACAAGAGCAGTACCTTGTCCAAATGGCCAGTCTGGCCATATTAGAAGCAAACTCCATAACACGTTTCTTCAATGTCCATCTTCCTTTTTGATGCAGGTGGTGTTACCAGGAGCAATTGTGCCTCATTGTCAAGAAAATCCCTAAACCATTTTAAATGCCATATTCTGTAGGTCTTTGAAAGGTTTGAAGAATGCCTATCCATCTCAAATACATCTCTGCATATCTAGAAATCCTAACTAACTTAACTCTAAGTTTTAACTATCATAGGTAACTCTCAATTATACATTACATTTTCCAATGAGCTATATAAACACAATACCTAAACAAGAGGAGAAATATACATATTACAAAATTGACCTTAAATTGTATCAATAAAAGAAAATCCATTCCAAAGCAAAGTATTCATATCTATACCATAATTCCCTTTTTACCTTTAAAAAGATTGCTTGTGGTTATAACCATTTATAACCAAGTCCATTTAAATGAAAACAAACATTTATAAACAATATTTGGGAATTTGGGCATCGTTCTTTCCAAACTACTTCCTGCTGGTAGAGGGCGCTGTCATGGGGATCCTAAGAAGATGCAGAAATCTTGGCAGTAATCTGCAAGGCTTTGTCTCAACTGCTTTGAATGTTGGATCATCTGGGGCGTTGTTTCAGGGGGTCTGGCTTGATCAAACCATATTAATTTGGAAGAAATCCATAGCTTTTCATTTTCTGTGGAAACAAAAATAGAAATCCTTTTCCCCAGTAGCTTGTCCTTAGGCTTAAATTTTGGAGTCAAAGCATTCTTAAAATATATGAATTGAATTAATCCAGCAGCATTTCTTTTATTAGTAGTTGTTATTTTCTCAGCAAGCAAATAATTTAAAGACAGCAGAATCGTGTATAGTATCCAAAATTTCTCTGTGTTTTCCATCTTTACATGGCTTTTTTATTACTCTATTTCTTCTATTTCTATTTTTACATATTTTGAGACAGGGTTTCTCTGTCTGTTTAACTTTTATCTGTCCTGGAATTCATTCCATACCAGGTTTACTTTGAAATCAGAGATTTGTTTGCCTCTGTTTCCCGAGTGCTGGGATTGATGGCGTTTGCCACCATAACCATTCATTTTAATTTCTTTTTGCTTTTTAAACCATTGTATCCTGTTTCCTTTTCTCTCCCAAGCCAGCGTATTTTTTATAACACAGTGTAAACCTTTATTGCAGCTCTCCTACACACCAATGAATTGTTAGCAGAGCTCTTTAAAAGCCAGGCAGCTTTTTGCTGCTTATGCTAATTTTGGAAACCTCCCTTAAAGGAGCCGCGCAACTCTCTGTCTACAGCAAAACAAATCCAATCAAGAAAATGCTGCTACCAAGAAGTCTTGCTAGTCTCTGTTCCCTTGTTTCTAAAAACTATTTTTTAAGCTTTTAAGTTTTAAGCGAAAGTTCTCAATCCCGCTTCTGACACCAATATGCTATGGCAGGTTCCCCGCAGCATGCAGAAGAAAGCGAATAGATCCATATCTATCACCAGGAATAAAACACAAGTTCAAGTGGAACAACTATGTCTTTACCTTAAAACTCTTGTCAAACTTTTGTTAACAACACATTGGAGAAGGCATATGCTTTTGGAAATGGACTAGCAGTGTCACAGAGCAGAGATTGCCAGAAGAAATGTAAGAGCTTCATCCACATCTGATCAAGAAACAACTCCAAAGATTCTGTGTTTTTGCCACAAAGAAGGATCTGGGGGAACTTTCCAATCACTTACCTGCCTTTAAACATTTAACTGTCCTATTCAAAACTCCACAATGTCTTCTATTAGTCTGTATGACGATGCTTTAATGTCCAATTTTAATCTGATATAGTACTTTAATAATTGTCTTTTTTTCATTAAAATACTTGTTATCTTCATTGTTCTTTTTATTTGAGTTGCTGTACATCTAAATACTTAATTTCACTCAATTTAATAAGTCTATAATATGGAATAGAATTATTATATATACATTATTTTTTCTTATTTTTTGCTGATGGAATATAATTATTTTTAAACATTTTCTTTTCTGTTGATATCTTAACCATCTTAAAATATTTTGATTCAAGTTATTTTCTTATGATATGTAAATTAAGCTATTTTTTATTAGTTAACCACAACTTGGTAAATTACCTCAAATAATTTTAGAGCATGAAATGGTACAAATTAAAAATGCTAAAATTTATACCTTAACTAAAATCAATTCACTTCTCAATCAAAATCATTTTAAACTTTAATGTCTGTAACCTATTTTTGTGCACCACTATCTATAATCAGTTTCTCTGATCCTTTGTGCACATCCAACCTCGCCCAGCAAGGAAGACGCGACTCTAGGTTCATGCAGTTTTAATCAGGAACCTTGAAAATGCTTCTTCTGACCCCTGGGAAACACCTGCACAGGCTTAAATCCCCTTGTGCTTACCAACCCCAGTGAGCCAAGTGGACCCTTCAGATAGGCTACTCTAATGCAGAAGCAAACAGTCTGAACAAGCTTAACCAAATAAGGACTTGTTTACACTTGTTTCTACAGTAGTAGATTTCCATATGGTTCTGTTGTGTTGGTTATCTTTTCCCATATGTCTCCTTCTACCCTGATTTCCCATCATATATCATACTAAATACTTCCTGTTTCATTATTTCCCCTTCCCAATTTATATTACCTGTGTTATAGCCTGCTACCCTTTAAATCCACCTCCGGGGTTCTCACTAGTTCTCCTACTGCTATTGATACTCCAAATAAATACATACAACTAAATATTAAAAGCTAGCATCCACATATAATAGACAGTCTACAACATCTGTGGCTATCTAGGTCTCTGAGTCATAGGCCCTAATACTATTATCATCAAAAATATAAAGATCCAGAAGTAGGAGGCACATGAAGCAAAACAGTATTTTCCAGTCATGACTGACAGGGCTGAATATTTTACACATGAAATCACAGAGACTGTGACTGAATACAAAAAAACCTGTTGGCTCAGATCCCAGCATATTTGGTACTTATGAAGTTCCACACCTTAGTCAAGAAGCTATTGGCAGTTGATAGCTACTAGGAGAGGAAGAGTCAAATCTCTTCACTGATGGGCTCTGAGAGGGCTGCTTATACTTCAGTCCTATACCCAAATACTTAGATCTAGGAATGAATGGGTTCAGTGGGTATTCACAATGTAAGAACACATGAAAATGGAAAAAAAAGAACAAAAGACCACAGATGAGGGTTTGGAGAAGAGGGAATGGGTTGTAGATTTGATCATAAAATATTATATGTATATATAGAATTCTGAATAAAAAATTTAAAGTAAGCATGTATTTTTGTGTAAGATCTACCAGCAGTGTCTTGGATTTTCCATCCTGCATTTAAGACACAGGATTCATAAAATAATAAACATGCCTAAAAAATAAAATACAAGTATTATCTTAGCCTGAACAATCAATGGTATTTTTTGTTGTTGTTTCCTCAGATAATCTTACATAGTTAAGCCTGGTATTGATCTTCCTGATCTTCCTACCTCCTCCACGCCCTGGATTTATAGGCATGTTTCACCATGGCCAGCTTCAAAGCATATTTAACAAGGCATCAAGTCCAAAATTCTTCAGAAACTACCAATGGCCTCTATAGGTCCCTGTAATATGTGTTTGTAGTGGTCCCCTGGGTCTTGGATTTTTTTCTGTGTAGTTTATTATTCTAGTCTGTCTTTCTGCAAATGTTGAAAGCTAAGGGGAGCACTGCATTATTTTTCTGAAATGCAGAAATTTAGACAATAACTATGTCTGGTTCACCAAGGATAACAGGGGTTGTATTGAGCAAAGGGTCAACTGGTTGATCCTGTGACAATTTGCCACTGTTTGTGCCAGGGTACACTGAAAAATTAATCATTATGATTCTCCTGAGTGATGGTCTGCATTGAAACCACAAGTTTAAGCTAGGCCACACAAGTGAAGTGGCTAGTTTTTAAAGTGTACATTCTCCAACCTTTTACAGGAAAGTGGATTAAGTATAGGGCATATTTAGCAGCTCAGAATAAAAAGGCAGAAAGCCAATTTGACTACTCTTTGAAATGACTACCCATTTATTGTCCGTTGTGACACCTTTTACACTCTGTATCCACAGTCCTGGAATAATCTCACTCATTACTAATAGGCATTTCTTCTGGAGATTTATTTTTTGCTCTTTTATTGCATATATAGTAGCATACTATTGATAAAACACTTAGACTTTTGTTTTTCAAATTTTCAGGTTCTATTCAGAGGAGTGCACTAACATTCTACATTGTTCCAGGTCCTGGGACAGCTGTTGAAATGAACAAATAACTCATCTACTATTGGCAGAGTCATTTTTCCTAAGGTGGAAAGCAGTGGGAATGGGGAAGTCTTACCTCTTTCTTTGTGGGAGGTTCAACTTCAGTTTCCCCTCTGGAACTTTCATCTCCAGAAATATACTTTCTCAGGTACTGGATGCATAGTCACCACAGTGACTTTAAAATTTCCCTGTAATCTCTACCACCCAACATCCAATAACCCAAGGTTTTTGTTATAAAAACTGAAGTCAATGGAGAGAATTGAAAAGTGTTTTAACTGCCTTATAGTTAATAACGATATTCTGAATGATTATAATGCCCAAAGTCTTTCATTCTTTTTGGCTAACATTCTCCTTGGTTTTTCAACTTCTTTCATTTTGAGACTAAATTCTTCTAAGTCTTAAAAAGAAAATTATCTCATTTAACAAGCTTTGTTCATAAGCACAGTGTGCATGGTATTTATTACCTGGTCCAGAAGAACACTAGTTCTCCACCTGTGGGTCGCAAACACTTTGGGAGGTAAAATGATCATTCATGGCAGTCACCTAAAGCCATTGGAAAACACAGATATTTACATTATGATTAATAACAGTAGCAAAACTACAGTTATGAAGTAGCAATGAAATAATTTAACAAGGTTTGGGGTCATTAAAACATGAGGAACTTTATTAAAGGGTTACAAAATTAGGAATGCTAAGAACCATTGTTATAGAAGCTCATGGTTCAGGTACATATTTCAAAACAGTAATTGTATTTTATTGTTTGCCTACTTGCCACTTCCAAAAATTGCCATTAATGTCTCTAGATGAACTTTGGTTTTGTTAGCATAGCTTCTCATTCTGTGAAACCATTTCTCCTCATTCTTCATGATAAAACATAATACTTAGTTTTACTTCATGCCTATACATATGTATGGTGATCAAATCACCATACATATGTATAGGCATGAAGCCAAAAATTCCATAAAGTCTCTGTATTATACACTCATATCATAACTCTTGCTTTCTATGAACCAACAGAGGAGCAAGATGTCACACATAATGAAGAACATCTGCTACAGTCTGACTTCTATTGACAATGGTATCTATGCCTCCCTGTGTATACTATATTGATACAAAGCTAGCCCTCACTGATAATGTCTCCAAGTTCACAATTACTGTCTTACAGTTTTTGAAAATGTATTTTTGTTTGTTTGTTTTATGTATATGAGTTTTTGTCTTCATATATCTCTGTGCTCCATTTGTATGCCCGGTATCCATGGAGGCCAAAAGACAGTGTTGGATCTCCTGAAACTGGAGGTACAGATGGATGTGAGCCACCCTGTGCTCCTTGGAATCAAGCCTGAGTCCTCTGCTGGATCATCTCTCAAACCCCCGATTTTGTGGTGATAAAAGGTATCTAAGTTTTTGATCAACTTGCCTCCTTCCTGAGTTTTTCAGCATCTGAAAAGAAAGCTACTGGAAGCCCCACTCAGACAGAATGAAAGCATTTCAGATGAGAAAATTGGCACTCATATATATGTACATCTCTTCTCTGCATTGACGTTTTTATATTTGCAGCAACAGACTAAGTCAATCTTATAGAGAATGATAACAGCAAAAGTTCAATAAAATCTTTAAAACTTCCATTCCTTCTAGAAATATTTTGAGAAAAATTCCCTTTCTCATCTTTGTCAAATTTGTTTTCCATTGTCTTTAAATGCCAGTTGTAGGTCACTGAGCCCACTCTGGCCAGCTTGTTCAGGTGGATGACTGGGAGTAGAATGTGTTGGTGGTTCCCAGTAGCATTGATGAAGCAATGGACACCATGAATCCTAGCAATTTGTGTTCACTGTACCTTTTGAGCAGGATTATGTGCAATCCATTTGAAGAAGCTAATGTTATAGTCTGATTATCATAGTTGCGGGAGCTTGTGTTTGTCAGAGCTGTGGTCTTTGTGAGCAACAATCTGCATTTCTTGCTTTACTGCCCCCATCTGAGTCTCTTATATCTTAGAGTCCTTTACACGTGTATAATTGGATAATTTGTTAATGTACCTGCTCCTGGATGCTAACAATTTTTTTGTTCATATAACTCCCTTTATTGCCTGATTGCTAAAATCTTGGCCCATTTAAAGCAATATGGGATATTTTGATAAGGTTTTATGCCATGACTACCTAGCAATGTGAATTGTCCAGGATGGTGATCAACCAGAATTTTTAATGACTAGCCAAATGTGCTCAACTCTCCGTCAAAGTGCCACCGAGACTTCCCTTGAATGCTGGATTGATGAGAGAAAGAGGAAGTATGGGTCTTCCTTGGCAATATAACAAGATACCATTTTGGATGTTTTCATCTGACAATGTAAACAAAGTAGCCTTATCATCAAAGAGACTTGTCAAAATATATCATAGCTATTTACAACAGAAAGAGATGTAGCTCCAATGAGACAGAAAGGCTATGGTTCTCTCAAATCTAAACCAGTTGTATTGGAAGAGCTCTTTGACCAAGAGCCACAGATAGAATGGGTTGTTTATGAGGCGATAGAGAGAGAATACTGAAAAAATGGAAATCTCATTGCATTTCACTTTTTGAGTCTGAAACAAAATCTTAACCTGTTATAGAGTTGAAAATATAAATTTCTTAGCAAATAAATAAATGGTCTTGGTTTTGGGGATCAAGAAACTAAAAGAGAAGTTTGCATAGAATAAAAATTTGATAAGAAAGAGAGATGCTTTATGGTATTTTATCAGAAAACAAAAAAGGAAAAAAAATAAAAGACATAAAGAAAAGAATGAAAACATTAAAAAGAATTGGATGAAAAAGAAAATTCATAATTGATCATTTTATCTTTAATATGGTTAGTGGTAAACAGTAGTAACTTTATTCAAGGCTCATTCCCACCTAACTTGAGGTCAGTCAGAATAATTGGGACTAATAAAATCTAGGGACCACATGATTCTCCTATAACACCAGGCAGCAAAATACGGTTAGGTTTTTTCAATGCCTAGGAAGAATATGTGTGAGGAAAGAAAGACACTCAAAAGTCTCTCTAAAGGAATTTCTGCCACTGAAAGGGATATGGTGCTTAATGGAAGCTCTGAGTTCCTATTAGCGCCCCACCTACTCTGGCCATGATTCTCGGGGTCTTAACAGCACTAAGCTCCTAAGGGAAGGACTAGGAATTCTGAAAATAGAATGACCACTTTGGGTGCTGTTTTGTGTTCAGTAGATTTGGCTCTGTAGAGAGCAAGAGAATAGCTTTGAACTCGGAAGTTATCTGTTCATCTGTTTTATTTGTTTTTCTATTTCACCCTAGACAGGTAGATTATAAAACTGGCTGAAAACTTTCAGCCAAGTGAATATGTGGGCTCTGTAATGATTCCCAGGCAGAGGTATTTCCAGAAGCTTCTGAAACTAACTCCAGGAAGAGCAGCTACCACCCAACTCCCCAAGGCTTCTCAACATACCAGCTCACCTGCTGCCTTGAGCTGGGTGTCTGATGTGAGGACAATGGGCAAGTATTTTAGAAGACTGGGAAAAAAAGGAAGAAAGTAAATATTCCATGAGTATCTGAAACCCAGGTGGGCTCCAGCCAGAATGTACTAGCTTACCTGAGAGCCCACTGTTAAATTTTCAGTTTTTGAAGTGACTCAAAAAGAATCCATTAAGAGAAAATGAGCTATATAAGCCATACCAAAGAAAGTGATAAAAAAGTCAGACAACTAAATTCCAGTTATTTTTCTATCCTTTATTATACATGTCTTTTAATAAGGACATTTATGTCTACTTCCCTTGCTTTGTGAGGATCCCTGCAAGAGTCTATTGAACTCAGCACAATGTTAAGCAGCATCAGTCACAGCAGACAAATATTAAAACTCAGGTCTTGTATTAACATTTTGTTCATTATCTAATCATATGAAAAGTCCAGAATGCAGAAAGCATGTCAGGTAGCCATGCTGTGAATAATATTATACAACTAAAAAAAAATATTCATTATCACTAGAAGTTTGTATCTGACTTAGAGAAGACTTGTTCCTGACATTAATGAGCATGCAAGATACTAACACATCTGTGTTGTTTCTTCCCACCATATTGAAATAAATACATCCAGCATTCATGTCACATGCCATAACTCTTGATGGCATAGTTATTAGAGAAATTCATCTTTAGCTCTATGTTTATGTGTATATGATGTGTGTATAAGTGTGAGTGTGTCTGAGAACACAGGTAGAGAAGATGGCAGTTTTCATTCTACCTTACCTTTGGTTCACCACTGTGCAAGCTAGGCTAGCTGGCCCAGAAGAGTCCAGGTAGTTCATTTCCTCTGCCTCTCAACTTACTATAAGAACACTGGGATTACAGCTTTGTGCTAACAGGTACACAATCAGGTGGGTCCTGGGTCCTCACACCATTGCAATGAGGTTTTATTGAGTCATCTACTACTCCAAAGAAATAGATTTCTGTTGGAATGTACTGGAATTCATCAAACATCAGTTTATGTACAACTAGAATTGGTCAACCCACATAAAAGTTTGGCAAAAATCAATAGAAGCATTCTGTTGATATCAATTTCCTATTTATAAGTCACAATGGTAAGTAGTTTTAAAGATTTATTTCCCCCCTGAGGTTTCCCTTTCTCTAATTCAATTAATTACAAGGTCTATTCTAAACAGTTTATGTGAATTTATTGTTGCATTGATAATTATTATTGATAATTATGATATGTATGTAATTCAGTGCATTGCAAAGAACTGTAGGTAGATTCTCCAACCTGCTGAACATGATAAGTGTAACATTTGCCACCACTTTATAATTCCCTAAAAGATACAAACAAAAACATACTTAACTGAAAGTACCTGGGCATTTTTAAATTAATATTTTGTTTCAATTAAAATATAATTACATTATTACCACTTACCTTTTCATGTCTGACACCTCCCATGTAACAACTCTCCTTACTTTATTTTATTTATTTATGTTTAAATTTAAAAAACAATCTTATTTTACATATCAATCCCAGTTCACTCTCCCTCCCTTTCTCCCATGCCCCCCACCTCAGATAAGGTGAGGCCCCATGGGGGAGGATCAAAGTTTGTCACATCATTGGGGACAGGACCTATGAATCTAGGCTGAGAGATTTGAGAGATTATCCTCCATAGGGAATGGGCTCCCAAAGTACATTTGTGCACTAGGAATAAATACTGATTCTGGTTCCACTGACAGTGACCCCATAGACTTCTCAAGCCTTCCCCCCAACTTATATCCATATTCAGGGGGCCAGGTTTGATCCTATGCTGGTTCCCCAGCTGTCAGACTAGGGTCTATGAGCACCCACTTACTTGCTCATGCCATTTGTTTGTTTGGGCTTCTCCAGGACGGTCTTGACCTCTTTGCTCATCACTCCTCCCTTTCTACAACTGGAACCCAGGAGTCTGGCTCAGGGCTTAACTGTGAATCTCTGCTTCCACTACCATCAGCTACTGAATGAGGGCTCTAGGATGTCATTTAAGGTAGCCATCACTCTCATTATAGGGGAAGGACAATTAAGATAGCCTCTCCACTATTTTCTTAAATTCCTACTTGGGGGTCATCCTTGTGGACCCCTGAAGATTTCTCTAGTATCAGATTTCTCATTAAGCCCATAGTGGCTCTCTCTATTAAGGTATCTCTTTCCTTGCTCTCCCTCACTGTTCTTCTACCAACTTGACCTTCCTGATACCTGATGTTCTCCTCCCCTTTTCCATCTCCCTCCTCTTTCTCCAACTTCCTCTCCCTCCCCCTATGCATGTAATTTACTTAAGAGAACTTGTCCCTTTCCCATTCTCAGGGAGTTCATGTATGTCTCTCTTAGGGTCCTCTTTGTTTCCTAGCTTCTCTGGGATTGATAGTTTATTTTGGAGAGGATGTGGAGAAAGGGGGAACACTTCTCCATTGCTGGAGAGAATGCAAACTTGTACAGCAACTTTGAAAAACAGTATGGTGATTTCTCAGGAAAATGGTTATCAGTCTACCTCAAGATCCCGCAATTCTACTATAAGGCATATACCTAAAGGACACACATTCATACCACTAGGTCATTTGTTCTACTTTGTTGATAGCAACATTATTTGTAATAGCCAGAACCTAGATGCCCTTCCACTGAAGAATGGATAAAGAAAATGTGCTACATTTACACAAAGGAGTCCTTCTCAGCAGAAAAAAAATGGAATCTTGAAATTCACAGGCAAATGGATGGAACTAGAAGAAATAATCATGAGTGAGGTAACCCAGACACAGAAAAACATGGTATGTGCTCACTCATACACTCATAAATAGATATTACACATAGTGCAAAGAATAACCAGCCTACAATCCACAACTCCCATTACTTTCTTGGAAATTCATAATTCATATCTTCTTTTTCCTTTTTTGTAATTTGAAAATAATTTATTCCATACAGTGTATTCTAATCAGGTTTTCCTTCCTTATTCCTACCAAGTCCTCCTCACTGTTCCAACACCCAAATCCATGCCTTATTTCTCTCTATCTTTAGAAAATTACCAAGCAAATAAAATCAGAATCAAGCCAAAAAGCAGATACACAGAGAAAAAGAAAAAGCACAAGAAAATCCCACACACCCCTTATAAACACAAAATCAGAAATCATAATAGATAATTGGAAAGTATGGGGAAAAGTACCCAAACCAAGAATTAAGAGAAAGACATCTCCAAAGTACCACTGAGTTCCCTTTGTGTTGTCTGTCCACTGATGGGCATGGAGCCTCCCTTTTTTGGATTGTATGACCAATGAGACTCCATTAAAGAAAGCTAATTTTGCATTTGTGAACTGTTGTCAATTACATATAGCAAGTTGGTTACAGATCATATTCAGTTCTCATATCAGCCCTGGCCTGGACCTCTGCAGGCCTTGTGAGTGCTGCCACTGTCTCTGTTGGCTATTACATACATCAGCCTGTTGTATTTGGAAGGCACTGTTTCTTTGGTATCTTCCATTCCCACTGCCTCTTACAATTTTCCTACCTCCTCTCCTGAGCTATGAGGGGAGGAATTTGATTCATGACAGAGTGTTCCAAGGACTCTCACTCTCTATACATTGTCTAGTTGTGGATTTCTGTATTGGTTTACATTTATGGCTGTAGTATCTCTCATGATAGTTGAGCAAGACACTGATCTATGAGCATAGAAACATGCCATTAGGAGTAACTTTATTGCTATATTTCTTTAGAGGAGCAATACTATTTGATTTTTCCCTAGGACCATGGATTATTCAGTCTCTGGTTCTTGGTCAAACAAGCAGTATCATACATAGGTTCTATTTCATGAGGTGAACCTTACATCCAATCAGAGGGTGCTTTGTTACCCCCACAAATTTGTATCATTACTATATCAGCATATCAAGCAAACAGGTAACCATAATAGATTAAAGGTTTGCAGTTGTATTGGTGTTTATCTTTCTACTCTGGTAATGTACAGAATACCTTCTAGTACCATGAACACTAGTCATGGAAAGGGGAAGTTTCTACATAGGGACCAGCTCAACTTCTCCATGTTGGTGAGATATGTAAGTTCTGTAAAGATTTATTTTTATTATTTATAATTCTGACTGAATGCAAATATAAATTCAGGTGCCCACAAGGACAGAGGCATTAAATGTGTTCTTCTGTAAGAGTAGTACAAACCTGAAATCACATGGGATGGGGGAACACTTCAATTGAGAAAATGTCTCCATAATATTGGCTTATAGACAATCCTGTACAGTGTTTTCTTAATTAGCAACTTATGTGGGAGAGCCAGCACATTGAAAGTGGCACCATTCCTGGACTGGAATTCTTGGGTTTTGTAAGATAACAGACTGAGAAAATTATAAAGAGTAAGCCAGTAATCAACACTCTTTTATGGTCTCAGTCTCAGCTGCTTCTTCCAAGTTCCTGCTCTGTCTTCCTTCAGTGATAACTGTAATAAGGAAGTGTAAGAAAGGACAGCGCCCCCTACCAGCAGGAAGCAGCTTGGAAAGAATGACGCCCAAATTCCCAAATATTGTTTATAAATGTTTGTTTTCATTTAAAAAAGGCATGTATAATTATGTCCAGCATAAAATAAATAAATGTTAAAAAAAAAGACACATAAACTCTTTCCTTCCCAAGATGCTTTTTGTCATGGTGTTTCATCATAGCAATAGATACCTTAACACCTCTGGTACTATAATTATGATCAAGTATACTTAGAATGGGAGCACATAAACCCTAGGAAGAAACTTACTACTATTATTTTAATAAGTTGACATAGTATCAAAATGTTTCCAAAACTCACATATCCATATCTATAGATTAATATGACATTCAGAATTTATCAGAATAGTTTCTTTATTCAGTGGACATTAGCTAATGAAAAAACTCACAGCTACCACAACTGTGGTAAATAACTACCTGTGTGGTGTCCAGCCATAAATGAGCCTTCTATGCCAAGTCACTCTCACCAAGATTTAGGGATCATTGCATAAGAGGGATATGGGAAGGTTTTACATGCCAGAAGTTGGGAAGGACTTGGGAAAACCTGTGTCAGGGACATGACAAAAGTGCTACATTCATAAACTTACAGCAACTCAACTATGATTGCCTTTGCAAGATCAAGACCCTCAACATTCAAACATTTCATGGAAGATGCAGGAGCCATTTTTCTTTAAGGGTGTGCCTTTTTCTCATACTTGCACGTATGTGGGAAGTTTAAATTGTACTTATTGGGTTATTAAACAAAATATAAAGTTCAGGGGTGGGATAGGGTTGGTAGGTGGATCTATGAGGAATGAGGTGTCAGAGTGGTAATGAATATGTTCAAAGTATTTTGTATGTAAATGAAAAGAAAGAAAACAAATTTACTGTTTTTGAAAAGCAAACAAGTGTTTTACATTGGAGGACTACTACTAAAAACTGGATAATTTGAAGTTGTTGGCAACTATAAGCACATTTTCATATCCCCTGTTACCTATGTATTTGATAGCTGCGTGGGTAGTAGATAATTCTGCCCTACATTGCTCCCAATGCCAAAGCATTTCTAGATGATGACATTTTCTATTGTAATTCTGAGTGCTTATAGGCCTTGATTCTGGTGGGTAATTATAATATCTTCTGTGACATTAAGGCTCATTGCATGAGCTAATGCCTTGATAGAGAATTAATCAAATCTGAATGAAAAGGTCATTAGAAAGTTAAATTATGTCACTGATACCAGGCTAGCACCACATAAGCAAGAATTATACTTCATTGTAATCTATTAGATCTTGAAATTCACTCATTAGTTTCACCTCACTAGGGACATCTAATTATCAATGTGTTTTAATTAGTTATGTCCATTGACCATCATCTAGCCTTCTATCACTAATATCTTTGTGCCCTCTGGGGGGCATATTCTATAACCTTTTGATGTATACTTATGCTTCACTTTAATTATTTTTCTATGAGTTAGTAAAATCATAGATGATCTAATAAAATGGGAACAAATTCATTCATTGCACTCCTATGCTGTGAGGGCTTATGCACTGGTATAAAGGAAAGTTGTTCATTATTTAATGAAATGCATGGATTTCCAAATGCATTCACTTTCTCTGTGTGGAATCTCTCCTGACCCTCTGCCACTATTTTTTTAGCAAAGAAGACTGGATTATACCTCTGAATGTAAATTAGCTTTGGGGATTCTGGTTAATTTGAGGCCAAGGAATGGATCAAGCTCACCTAATTGCTGTGTTCACCATCTCTGAAAACATGCTGGTGTAAATGTAAACAGTTATACTACACATTCTTATTGAAGGTGTCACAGCACATTGCTCTTCATGGACACCAAAAGCTTCCTGAACATCACACTGTTTCCCTAAGACTTCATATCAAAGATACATGTCTTACTTTTGTTTCAGGTCCATATCAAAGATACATGTCTTACTTTTGTTTCAGGTCCGTTGGCTACAATATCTTTGCAAAATGCCATGTCTTTATAAATTATCCCTAGTAACTGCTGCCATCTCAATTAGAGGATTCAGCTTCATTCTCATAGGAAGGAGATTGACATTGAATCACACATGTTTTTCCCAGAAGTACAATATTGTCATAAGCAAACACGAGGACCAGAATATCTGTGCTCAGCTGTCATGATGATCACCCATGTCCAAAACCTTCAGTGGAGAGATGAAGAAATGCAGCATGTCTTACAGAACTCATTGGGCCTATTCTTAAGCTATGTGATCAACTTACCTCTTCTATGAGTCTGTGATATTTAATTTTCATTGTCAGATGAACAGGATTTAGGAACACATAGGAAACAATTATCTTGATATGTCTGGGAGCTTATGTCTACAGAAAAATGACTGAGGTAAAAGACATATCATGAATGTAACTGCCACTGTCCTTGAGCTGGGGTCTGAGACTCAGTAAAAGGAAGAATAGAATGGAGAATCAGCATTCATCTATTTATATTTCCTAATTGTAGATGCATATAAACACCCAACTCAGAATCCTGACATTTTGATGGACTGTAGCCCCATAAACTGTGACCCAATATACAAACCTTCCTCCTTTAATTTGCTTTCATTAAGCATTTGGTCACAACAGTTAGAAGAGTAACTAATCTATAAATGTTAACAGTATTGAGTGAATCTAATTGAGCATCTTGGTTAGTACACAACCTATTTAATCCATTTAATCCATGGTCCATGTTCTCCTCCTTAAATTTCATTACTTCTTATTGTGACACCTTGATTAATATAAAAAGTGAACTTGTTGGGATGATGACTTGTCTGAACAGGTGAATTCAATTGTAATGAAGCCTAACAACCCAAGTTCCATCCCTAGAACACACATGGTGAAGGGACAAAATCAAGTCCCCAAATTTGGCTGTCCTGTTACTTCCAGATGTGCACAGTGGCATAAATACACACACACACACACACACACACACACACACACACACACACACACACACACACAACCAAAAAAATAATAATAAATGGATTATTTCTGTTTGAGGATGAGACAATGAACTGTAACCACAAGTTTTCCATAAGATCTTGCGTGCTGTTCAGCTCATCTTAGTTGAAAAATAAATATAAGCCATTTGAACAGATGAATGAAAGAGAACATAAAATTTCATTCTAAAGAAGTAAACTGTTCAACATCATGGGACCGATAGCACTGTTATCCCACAGAAGACAAGAAGTAATGGTAATCTCAGAACCCAAGATGTCGAGGCAGGAGCATGGCCATGAATGTCAAAAGCAAGCCTAGTGAGGATGATAATCACTCAAGGATTCTGAGGTCAACTAAGTCATGCTAACAGGTTATAAGATAGTACTTTTGTAGCCTTTATTAGTAAGATTAAATTTGTGAAAATATCCTTATAGCTATAGAGGTGAAGAGTTAACAAATAAACATTGCCAGATTTGAGGTGCAAGTGCAGAAGTCAGTATTATGTCAACAAATTGTTCTAACAAGCACAGCAGCATGCAAACTTCATGGAAACTATGGAATTAGTTGTAATCTGTGAAATCTAAAGTTTAGAGATTCACAAAAAATGTTCATTTCATAATTTATTTGAATAACAGAATTATTTTAAATTTTATGAAAATATTAAATCTATTGATTCTCTCCTGTATTTGGAACTGTATTTATAAAGGTAGGAAGACACAATGTCTATGTCTGAAATATGAATTCATAATCTCTTTGAAGGTTTCCCTTCTATTTAAAATGTGTTTATGAATTACTGAACTCCATAATCACGCATTGCTGTGATGGTGACCTAAGGGAAACATTGGAAATTTTTTTGCTGTAAGATGTGCTATGGTTTTTCTCATTACAGTTGTTCAGATGATGCTTCTTGACTGTGATGATCATGAGACAAGTCTGATTTCTGTCCTGGAGTTAAAAGTTGTTTGCAATTGCTTGTGAAGAGATGCCTTTGGAAATGTTCAAAATCATTATATGCACCCACATTTGCTATTATACAATGTAAGAAGAAAGTGAGCTTTAGATCCCAAACTCAGGCTGTAGTTCAGGACTTTCAGAAACTAATGAAGGGCTTTGTTGAATTATCAAAGCAGACCTTCTTACATGATCCTGCTGGGTCCATCTCTTACACTTATCTGTGGTTCTTCTTTCACTCAGCTTCTCTTACAGACTGATAATTGTGTAATTTAATGGTGTTACTAGAGGTTGATTTTATGACAAGTGGCATCCTAAAAGATAGGATAGAAAAATGTAGAAAAGAAGCAGCCATGCTGCCATCCTCATACAGATTGTACTGTATGGAGCAGACAATAAAAGCAATAGAGAGAACTTGCTAACATGTAAACAATGGTCAAGTGTGAGTAAGAAAACTCAAGAAATCTTGGTAATTCTATTTAAATTTAATTGATGTGTGTCATTTAACATATATTTAATTTAAATGCATGCAGTACATAGATATTTTAAATATTTAATGCCTTGTGAAAGGAATTTACATCTGGCTATTTTTACATCAAAACACAAGCTAATCATTGTGGCTATCAGAATCGTATATGCTATCTTTATGTATCTGATTTGTCTATATCATTATGTATTCTATTTTGGGTTTGATGCTGAAATAATTTTGCTGTAGAGTTCACATATGTAATTTGCATATGTTAAACTATACATTTTTAAAGTAAGTGGAGATTTTTAAACTTACATTTTCTTTTCTGGAATACAGGAATACATTTTAGTATATTGACTTTTATTAGTTATCCATTTTTTTTGCTGGATATTTAAGGTATTTCCAATTCTTCTTTTTTAACATTTATTTATTTTATGCTAGACATAATTATACATGCCTTTTTTAAATGAAAACAAACATTTATAAACAGTATTTGGGAATTTGGGCAGCGTTCTTTCTAAACTGCTTCCTGTCCTTTTATAGAGACAGCTGTCTATACTCTGCAACATTACAGAAGTAATACCATCTAAAACTATGCTGACTCATGGTGTGACTGATGCACTACTATTCTTAGACATATGGAATAATTCCCAATTAATGCTTAACACTTCAATGATAGGTGCTAATTTTTATAGTTATTTTTTTCTTAGATGTCCATTATTTAATTGATTCTTTCTCCTGTTAATTTGTCATTTGTTTTTAGTATTGATGTGTTGTTTTTTGAGTTGAGACTCGCATGATTTTATTTTCTATAACATTAGCATCATTTTTCTGATATGAATCATCTTTACTCTGAAAATCAAATATCTGAATTTAAATTAATAGTACTTTGCTGAGAGTTTGGTTTTCTTGTCTTTGTATGATTCTTGTTTTTTGTAATACCCATCAGGTTTTAGCATCAAGGTTTTATTGGGCTTATAAAATTAGATAGCAAATGTTCTTTCATTAGGTTCTTTTCTCCAAGGGGTAGCTAATTTTGGTTGTGTTTCTCCCTTACATAGACAGAACTCACCAGAGAAACTAAGCAGACTTGAGACTGCTCCTTAGAGAAGAGTTTAGCAAACATTAAAAAAAAAATCATTCTTGTAGCTAATAGAGGTAAATTTATCTTTGGCTTTTGCTTCATTTTGCTTGTATCTTTTTCTAAGGGTCCTGCTTACTGTAATTAAGTCATTTTCATAAAGTTCATTGGCACTCTTAGTGCCTTAAATGTCTATATTTAGATATATAAAGCTGTGTAATATCTTTAGCTAGCCCAATTTTTCTTTCTGATATTATAATATGTTTGTGCTTTATAACACTGTATAATTTGTTTTGAAAGAACACAAATTTTGGTAGTTCTCTTGGCTTCTTGTCCCAGAGCTAAAGAAATGGAAATACATATCTAATGGAATATGTGTGTGCATGCATGTGCTCGCATGCTTGCAGACACAAGCATACATACACACACAAACACACAAACACACACACACACACACACACATACACACATATATATATATATATATTAAATGTCACATATTTATCAGTCATTTCTGGTCTGTCTTTATTATTAGACTTTTGTATTCTTGCAGCTTGATTTTTATCCACCCCCACTCACCCTGTTTTACTTAGGGTAGAATCATAAGTATATCTGTTTATGCCTTTGTAACATAAATATTCCAGATTATACAGTATTTATACAGTATTTCCCCTATTACACAAATGTGGTTGTGTTATTATTTTCCCTATTACAAAGTACATTTTCTGTTGTGATTGGTGTGTAATTTAGAAGTATTTGTTGACTATGCAAATTTTAAGACTTCTGGATATATTATTGCTAATGAGTCTTACATGATATCATTATTTGAAAATTATGGAAACATGCTTTCTGGTTGAGCATATGGTCTCTCTGAATGCTATGTATGCACTTGAAACCAAAGTATATTGCTCAGTTGTTATTGTTTCTTGTTCTTTGCAATTAGTCAATATTGTTGATAGTGTTCCTCAGAATATTTTGTCTTTATCTGATTTGCCCCCTTAGTTGTTCAATTATAGACAGGAAAAGACATTACTAAATGTAAATTTATCATTTTTGAGGTCTGATTTTTGTATTTATTGGGAGATTAATGGAATTTATTGTATTAGTAGCTCAAATAGTTCTTTTGTTTTTATTTTATTTCCACAGAGTTTTTCACCTTCCATAAATATATCCTTGAATGTGTGAACTAATTCTTTCCAGGGTACTTCAAGCAATTATCACTGTTATTTGGTAGTGTACATTTTACCTGTCATCAGTAAATGTCGTCTCCATATTTCTTCAGTTCATCCCATGTACTTTTAATGTGCTCCCTTCAGTATCTGAAGGATGTTACATCGTGAGGCAACACTTTACTTCAGGCTAGCTTTTAATTTTTCCAGAGAGAAGTTGTTAGGTCTCAAGCCTTGGACAAGTGGATGAGATGCTTATTAATTTATCAAAGCTGAAACTGGCCACCAGGTTCTCCCAGCATCCCACAGTTCCCACCTTTTACAGGGTTCTCCTGGCTGGAAAATACCACACATTATCCTAAAGTTCTCCATCCCAGGGACTAGCCTGGGCTACTCTATACCCAGATTGCATTGCTTATATAAGCCAGGAATTTTAGCTTTGTTGGCCTCTTGCTTTCTTAAGTACTGCTCCCAGTTCCCCTCTTTTTGTTTGCCTCACCACCCCCTTCTCACATGGCCTGGTTAAGTTGGCCAGTCCTGTTGAGTCTGAACCCTTCCACATGTCTCTGTTTATGTTCTCCCTTGTGTTTATACAATAATCCTTTTTCACCAAAATACCTAAGAGTAGTCACATCTTCCTGTTGACTTTTTTTTTTCATTCGCAAGCAACTTATAGTCAACATTATACTCAAGGGGAAAACTTACAGAATTTCCTTTAAGCTCGGGAGTGAAATAAGAGTGTTCAGTCTTTCCAGTCTTATACAATATAATGCTAGAGACTGCAAAATTATACAGCGAGAGTTTAACACATACTTCAGGGGTCAATCCATCAGAGATTCCTTATCGCTTAAAGGACATACTTTGTTTGCAAGGTGATGAGTTCAGCAGAGATGCATATCTTAACCTTATCTGCAAGAAGGCAAGGAATACTGCCTTTTGAGTGTGTCAAATGTCTTCATTGCAGATTGTGTGAAGAGCTCTTTCCATTATATTACATCTTGGGGATTCTTCCCATAGTACTACAATGTGTTATTTATTTACTGGACACCCATTATGTGAATGGTCTGGAAGATGACATTTCATTTAGCTATATAATTTTGTTATATAGAATCTATACTAGGACATGCTTCATAATTATATCTTTTTGTCCCATAGAATTGTTGACACTTAACAGCCTGTCTTGCTCTCTTGCTCAGACAACTGCACACAATTAGTTTACTTTCACCTTATAGCAAGTTCTAACTAAATTGAATACTTTGTGTAAAAAGAAAACTTTACAGCTTACACAGGGTAAGAGTCACAGATGTCTATCAATGTATTAGAAAAGCATGCTAATTCTTCACTTACCAATCCACTAATAATAGATATATCTTAAAGTAGTCATTGGGCACTGTGCCCTGACATGTCTGGTCATGGTTTGCTCCTATGGTCTTAGACCTATGTGTTGCTATAGTAAACATATCAGCTCCTTATTGCTTGTTCTAGGTATGTGCTTTTGACCAATGAAAGAAATTTTTTTTTTTTTTATCATTTCAAGACTTCTGAAGATGAAGAGTTTTTAGAATAGAAGAGGAAGCTAGAAGAAGTATGGAGAAGTTAGAAGTAGGGTAGGATAATTTGCGTAGAAACAGAACAATAAAAAGCACAGGAAATAAAGAACATGATCCTCAGATTGTGTGTGAAGTTACTATAGTAATCTTTTACCCCTGCTTTGCTCCTGACAAGCATTTCACCTTTGGAATCCAAAATAAGGGCTGGAGCTGGTCTCTTAGACCTTAAAACATAGTGCTTGAAATTTAGGTACAGCAATAATACAAGAAACACATATACTGAATTATTTCCCATGTGCAACCTAGCTTCAAATAGTTATTTTACTTGGAGTAACCATACAATCAAGGAAACTAGAAAAGAGCATTTGAGGGTGGTGGAGTGTGTAAAAGAATACAGATACAACAGTAGAACATAGATAGTATGATCTGAAGAAGAGGTAGATGGAGGGTAGAGCAGAGGAAGTTAAAGGATGAATAACACTTAAGCAGTTTTGAAAATGCCATATGAGACCATACTACTTTATAAGCTTCAAATATTACATAAAAAAATGATTTGACTAGAGTTACCTTACATGGATAGATAATGCTCCTCTAAAAAGCTAAAGGTTTTTAATCAAACAAACAAAGCCTAGTGTTAGATATAAGATAATGCCCATTGAATTGTTGATCAGAGTGCTTCCCAGACACTCACCAAAACAATATAGGTATTACCACTACTCTTAACAATCCACTAGACATCAATGGTGAAAAAGAAAAATAAAAGGTGATATTAATGAAAACATCAAAACATTGGTTGTAGGAAACGGAAAACTCCATCCAGTAATGAGGAATAATCTTCCTCATTCACTAGTATTCCCAATACCAGAAGGTACTGAACAGGCTGGTGGTAGCTCATCTGCAATCATCCCAGTTGTAAATCCTGTGAACTACAGTGATATTGGCCTGGAAAGTTGCTGCAGTTATGGCATGAATGTTGTGAGGTAGCTCAGAGATTGTTACTAGACTTAAGAACCACTCCACAGGCAGGAATTCATGCTTGGTACTATAAACTCACCAAGAACCCATGGTTGTGGAAGTCATGGGTGTTACTAATTTTGCTAAAGGAATATAGTATCAAAGTGCCCAAGCATTTTTCTATACACCCATAGACTAGTGCAACTCTCTCACCCCTCCAGAGAAATTCCCTTATGCAGCAGATGACAGTTAATGCAGAATCACTGCTAGTTAGTGAAGAGAATAAGTGGCTGAGGAGTGCTCAGCCCTAAATGAGACATGTATGTCACACCTCTTCTTCTAAGGTTCATCATTGAAACATGGGCAGAAAGATTTTAAGAGCTGGATACTGGTGAAGATCACTATGAATTAATGTCTTCTGGAGATTACAAATGGATCGTACTCATGAAGTCATAGCAGCTCTGGTTCTTGCATAAGACCTGCACAAGATTGAGCCAGCCAATACTTCAGGATGGAGAATAAAGGAATTCATGAGAGCCCACCCCTAGCTGAGGAGCTACTTTCAGTAGGCAAGCACTTGATGAAGAAGAATCAGTTACATTTTTTTTATGTGACCCATACTCTAGTGGTGAAACTCTACTCATACCTGGATATGCATAGTACTGATTGTACTCAGTCAAAGAGAAAAAAAAGAAAAAGAAAAAGAAAAACCATGAAATTGAGTTAGGAATGAGGGGCTCAGAAAGAACAGGAGGTTTGGGGGGATGAATATGATCTATATACATTGTATTTACATGCAAAATTAACAAATAAGAAAAAATATTTTCATTGTACATGCATAAGTGTTTAGCTTGCATGTATGCCTGTGCTGTGTGTATGTGCCCACAGAAACCAGCAGAGGAATCAGATCTCTTAGGACGGGGCTTATAGCTGGTTGTAAACCGTCAAGTAGGTACTGGGAAACAAACCTGTCTTCCTCGGGAGAGTAGCCAGTGCTCTCATCCATTGAGACATCTCTCTAACCACATATATTTTTAAAGAAATAAAGGGAGAAAAACAAGAAAGGAAGAAATCAAACTATTCTTAATGACAAATCAAACCACCGTACATTTAAAAGCTCCTACAGATTCCACAAGGAAACTTACAGGTCTGACAAACATTTATAATATAGTGAAAGAATGCAATAAAAGTCTAAAACTGCCAGTAGCATTTTTATAGTGAAATAAAACCCATGTAAAGAGAATATTAAGAATGGTATCCCATCATACCTACAATAAAGCTACATATGACTGGGTATTTGTAGCACAAACTTTTAGTACCAGAACTCAGGAGGCAAAGGCAGGTGGATCTCTATGAGTTGGAGACCAGGATGATCTACAGAGTGAGTTTCAGGACAGCCAGAGCTGTTACACAGAGAAACCCTGTCTCAAAAATCTAAAAACAAAACAACAACAACAACAAAAAAGAAACTATATATGAGTTAACCAAGTTAAGGAACTAAAAGACATCTTGAAATACATACATACACATACATGCATGCATACATACATACATACATACATACATACATACATATATATATATATATAAGATAAACTGTAAATATGCTAGTGTTGCTGGAATTTTCTTGTCCTGCCAGGTCCCGCTGCCCCTTCAGTCCCAAATAAGCACACAAGCACACAGGTGCTATATTAACTATAAACCTGTTGACCTATGGCTTGGGCTTCTTATTGGTAGCTCTGTCTTAATTATTAACCCATTTCTATTAACCTAAATATTTCTACATGGTCTTGGCTTACTGCAGAATATCCAGACATGTTTCTCCTTTGGCAACTACATGGTGTTTCTTCATGGTCTCTCTCTGACTGCATTTCCCAGAATTCTCCTTGCTTCCTATTCCTGACTATCTTCATGTCTCTATGGACAAAACAGTTGTTTTATTCATCAACCAGTAGAGAAACATATATAAAAAAAAGACATCCCCCATCCCATGGGGGAATGGAACATCCTTGCATAGTGACATATTGCAGAATTAATATTGTATAAATAAGTATATTAGTAAATTTTAGTGAACTAAATTCACATCCTAGTGGACTGCATAGGAAGTTCTCAAAAGAAGAAACATAACTTGTCAATGAGTGTTTTTAATTTGTTTAACAGCCATATCCATTAGGAGGGTATAATATAAAAGAATTTTGAAATTCCATCTCACTCAGGACAGAATAATAAGGGTAATGAAACATATGTGTCATGAGAGCAGAGAAGAGCTATGAGGAGGAGGAAGAAGAACAGCACATGGAGAGGGATGCCATGGAATGGAAGCACATTAGAAGGACTAATAAGAAGAGGCATGGGCTATTGAGAGGCTCAGTGAATAAAGACACATGCCTCCAAACTTGACAACCTGAGTTCAATCCTCATAATTTACATGGTGAAAGGAGAAATCTAACTACCACAAATTGTCCCCTGTCTACCACATGAGTACAGTGGCACACACACATGCATACACATACACACAAAATAAATACATGTGATAAAAGTTAATTCTTCTTTAAAAAAAAAAAGAAAAAGAAGGCATGAAATGGCATAATGAAACTTACCCATGACTATGAGGTGACTGTGAAGTGATGAGAGGAGAGTTATCTTGTGCTATCTTCTTGAACAATTTAATAATCAGTGTGGCATTTCTCCTTGGTGTATTGCTATGTCTTCAATGGTTTTAAGAATAAAGTTGTTTTTCTGGCGATGAGTCAGCTTCTAAATCAGATCCTGCCTTTCTATAGACAGGCATGTGGAGATGAGGTATAGAGGGCCATGATGCCACTTCTAAGTACAGGCTGGAAAAACCATATCCTATGGATTTTTTCTTTGTATGAAGCTACAATTCTGCTACTTTATTCTCAAAACAACTTTATTCTTTTTTATTAATTATTTTTTTTTATTTTACATGTTGATTCCAATTCCCTCTCCCTTCCTAAATCTGTCAAGTCCTTTTGTGCACCTGGGATACATCCAGTTTCCACTGTCCAAGGTCCCTTAGACTGCCCAAGATTTCTACTGACACCCAAGTTCAGGAGATCTGAGTCAGTCCCATGCTGGATTCCCAGCTATCTGGAGGCTCATTAGCTCCTCCTTGTTCAGGTCAGCTGCCTCTATGTGTTTCTGCAGCCTGGTCTTGTCCTCCCTCTCTGTATCTAGATTACAGTTCAGCTCAGTGTTTAGTTGTGGGTGTCTGCTTCTGTTCCCATCAGCTACTAGATAAGGGCTCTATGATGGTGTATAAATTAATTGTTGATCTCATTATCAGGGAAGGGCATTTATGGTATCCTTTCTACTGTTGCTCAAATTGTTAGTTGAGGTAAGTCTTGTAGGATTCTGGACATTTCTCTAGATTCTGTTTTCTCTTCAAGCCTATAATGGCTCCCTCTTTTGTGTTCTCTCTCTCTCTCTCTCTCTCTCTCTCTCTCTCTCTCTCTCTCTCTCTCTCTCTCTCTCTCTCTCTCTCTCTCTCTCTCTCTCTCTTCTTTTCTCTTCTCTTCTCTTGTCTATTCCTCCCCTGACTCAATTTTCCTAATCCCATGTGCTTTCCTCTCCTCTCCTTCTATTTCTTCTAGCTCCCTCTCCACTCACTGCTGCCTCACCACTCCCAATAGGATCAGGAGATCTTGTCCCTTTTCCGTTCTGTGAGGTTCCTTATATGAATCTCTTAGAATCCTCCTTGTATTGTAGTTTCTTTGGCAGTGGGATTTATTAGTTGCTGATACTTTGCTCTATGTCTACAATCCATATATGAGTGGGTACATACCATGTTCCTCTTTTTGTGACTGGTTACCTCATTCCCGATGGTTTCTTCAAGCCCAGGATAAATGGCTGAGATGCCCATTGACAAAGTAAATCTGACACTGGACACATGTTCCCCCAATATCCATCAGTTTATTCATAATCCCTACCTGTTATAGGGTCCTCCTGGCTGGCATATTCCACCCCATCCTAAGCATCTCCAGCAGAAAGTTTGTGCTGGAGTTTCCCTTCTTCCAGCTTCTTTGATTCCTGTACAGTCAGCCACTTTGGTTGCATGGTTCTTTTCAAGTTTAGGTCTCTTGGCCTGCTGAGTCTTGGTCTCTTGTATCTTCACTGTACCTCCTTCTCCTTCACATGGCCCAGATCAGCCTTCTGACCGTGTTCACCTGGACTCTTTCCATTGTCTCTACTTCTGGATATGCTCACCCACATATCTACCATAAACTTTCTTTTCTACCACCATACTTAGAAACAGTCAAGCTCTCCTTCTTATTTCTTTTTCTGTTTTTGATTAATTCAAAACCTAAGCATGTGTCCAGTTTTCATTTTTATTTTATTTTTTTCTTTTGTATACTAAAGAGTATTGATAAAGTGATAAAAGTTATAAACTAAAACATGGAAGGTTATGATGATAGCATTTTTCATGCAATACTATGGTGGACCTTGTAGCCTCCAAAAACAAAATGTTCTAACAGGTTTAAAATTACCATATTTTTCTCAAAAAGAAGTCTAAATGTAAATAACAGAATCATTATAGAAGAAATTGGAAGGTAATTAAAGAAAAACATTGAATGAGAGCCAATGGGAACTAGACTAAATTAGATCACACTGAATCCATTTTAAAGCATTACATTCTAAGCTTATTTGATGCTTAGATGAAAGAGGGAAATTGCCCTAATTAATTTTAGAAGCCAGCACAACCTTAACTCTCTCAGAACAGGACAAACAGAAATAGGTTAATCAGAGTTAGAAATATTGCTGCTTTGATGCATAAGCTAACAGCAACATATCAATGAATGGCTTACCATGACCACAGAGGACTCATTCAAGAACACAACATATGCTTGTTCCTTTAGGGGTTGGAGCCACTGAGGCCATGTCTTTAGCTACACACACAGCTGCAGCCATCTTCCTGTAAACACGAATCAAATTCTTTTTCCCCCAATGAAGTTTAGCAACACCAGGCTACAAGATACCATAAAGAACCACAGACTGCAGGTGGCAGAACTAGTTACATTTAACTGCTAGCATGTACTATGAGCTGCCTATCAACCACATGGCATGGAACCTCTCCTATTTCTCTCTGAAACTAGAGAGGCCCACATTATGTCTTGTGGGAATGAACTGTCCACATGGCTATCTTTCTCTGGTACTAAGTGCTCACCTAATAAATCTCTTATACAGAAGGAAAATGTGCCTCACTTTTCTTCAAATTCTAAGACCCTTATTGCACTGGGCTGAATATGTTCTACCCCACCCCTGTCTATCTATCTTAATTTTCAGAAGAGGTAAATGAAACCTTGCTTGAAATATTGGTCTTTGCAAATATAATAAATAGAAGTTGTCCATATGAGATCATCCTGAAGTATCTCTAGGGCCTTTATACCAAAATTAAGATTTGTATAAGAAATCAAAGAGGAAACAATGCAGAGAAGAAGGCAATGAAGAGGTGCCAGACAAAAGTAGCAAAGACCCAGGAAATCTGACAGTCATGGGAAGCTGGATGAAGCAAGGAAAATTTGTCTAGACCTCCCAGAGAGGCCCTCGATTACAGGTGGCTTGTCAGAGAAACATGAGAAGAGGTATTGTGTCAGGAAAGACTATGCAAATGTTTCTCCATCTTGCATCCTTGCTGAAGTTTATTTCAAATTTAATTAGAATTTGATCTTCTTCATGGAGAATCACATTGTAATTGACCCAATTCTACTCTAGGAACCCAAGGCCAGGATCTCCTTGTTAATTTATCCTGCTTTTAAGGAATCTTGTACTGCTGATTTCATATGTCAACTTTACACAAGCTAGAAGAAAGAGCCTTAATTGAGAAAATGCCTCCATGAGATCCAGGTGTAAGGCATTTGTTTCAATTAGTAATATGTGGGGGAGTGCCCAGCCCATGGTGAGTAGTGTCATCCCTGGGTTCACAGCCTGGTTTCTATTAAAACAAAAAACAAAACAAAGCAAAACAACAACAACAAAATGCAGGCTGGGCAATCCAGGGGATGCAAGCCAGTGATCAGCACTCCTGTGTAGCACTCCTCTGTGGCTTCTGCATCAACTCCTGCCTCTAGGATCTTGTCCTGTGCCGGTCCCTGTCCGGACTTCCTTCCTTTGGCGATGACCAGCAATGTGGAAGTGTAAGTCAAACAAACATCTTTCTACCCTACTTATTGTTTGGTCTAAGACAAATTCTCTACAGTGAACCCTGTATCTTAGCATCTGTTAAACTGCTTGCTTCTGGGGAGCCCTCTGTAACCCACAGAGGGAGATGCCAGGCTGTGTTTTATTTTTCCCTTCAAAACCCCTGTACTTTGAACACTCATTCACAACTAGTTCTGGAAATACTTGGGAGGTGGCCCCAGCTGGCTGGAAAAGAAAGACTCTCAGTTGGCTATAAACTGTATCTGAGTGGTCATCTTTTGTGTAACAATATTTCTTCTCTTTTAAATTTCCCCATCCTTTGCAGAGTGGTTCCACTGGGAAACACTTAGTATCTACATGGTGACATATCAGCAACTGTTCTCCGAGGTGCTAACATGCCAACATGCTAACGCTATTTTTGCTAAAGAACAAAGAGTGCATACAGTGTAATTTGTTGTAAAAATGATGACCTAAGGAAAGGTTTAGCAGCAGTTCTAAAATCAAAAGACTCTCTAACTGGTATTCCGACAAGCAGAAATGGTCTCAATCTAATATCCTGTTAAATGTGTCAAACAATAGTCCTTACGGTAAACTTGCTGAGGGCATCATTCATGATCAGCTTGGAGGCTATGTCCACTTATGCCTGGTGCTTCCTGTAATCTTGGGATTTGTGGTTGGTAGGCCAGAGTGACTCTATGGAAGCAGAAATCAATAGAATTGTCTCATTCAGTGAAGCATGAAAAGGAGATGTGGCTTAGCTGAAATAGTTCTGTTTTCCTTGACACAATATGTGCTCCTTAGATAGAACCTATCCATTAGTCCGAAACTAATACATGTCTAATACAAAGACAAAAAGCACTTTGTTCTATGTGTCCATTTTTCCTAGAATTCACTTTTGCCTCTTTGTAGATGTTTTGATCATTGGTAAAGTATCAACTGGTGATATTCATAACTCGTGTGGCTCTTCTCAAAAATTCAACTTGGTATTATTACACAACTGAACATTTGTATGGATGTCCTTAATATTCATTAATAAAAATGTATAACTTTTGAAAAGAAAAAATATAATTCAAAACAGAGGGATAAGAAAATTCTTCAATTTATACAAGAATCTGTTAATAAAATATAAATGTACAAAATTAAAGTAAGATCTGTTTCTATGATATAAAAAGGGAATAGATTCACTAACAAGAGGGCTTAGGGAAAGTATGTGCTTGTGTACAGGCCTGAGGACCTGAGCTCCATCTATAGATTCTCACAAAGTAGTGAACTATTGTCTTCTTATAGCTCTTTTTAGATCTCTGCACACATACTATACTACACTCTTGCCTGCAAGAGCAAGCATGAGCACACAAACCCATGCCAATATTTTTTAAAAGAAGTTGACATTTAAAAAAATGACAGTCAACAAAATATATAATATCTATCAAAAATGAATAAGGAAATATAAGAAATACATAAGGAAAATTATAAACCTATTGTTGTTAAATTGATATCACCTCAACTGATAGTCTATGATAAAAGTCATAATAATTATTTTTAAAAGCCAATGCTCTGTAAAATTAAGAATAATTAGAATATAATTTGAATCACTCTTTTGAAAACATTTTGGAAAGCAATTTAGGTTAACAATAAAACAAAACAGAAGTTTATTCAGAAAAATAAAGGCCAAAAATCAAAAATTATGAAAATGAAGTAACAGTATTCTATCAGACACCAAAACTCACTTTATTCCAAATATGTAACTGATATATTTAAAAGACTTAGGAAGCAAAGGAAGAGACAAAATATTAAAATAATCCTGTATATAGGATATTTATATCAGTGAGGTTTCATTCAGTTGAAAATGATTCATTAGTTAATACTGCTACCAAAGTTCAACTTTTCAGAAAAGGTAATAGAAAAATAAAAGTGGAGGGGGGCATGTGAGCTTGGGAACACTGTAGAATAAATCTTCTGTACACTATGCACTCATTGTTAATCAAAGCTGATTGAATGATGGCTAGGACAGATTTTCAGGGCAGAGAGAATGCTAGGGAGAAGGGCAGAGTCAGAGGCGATGCCATGAGGCAGAGAGTGAGCAGGGTAGAAAAAGCATTGATGAGGTAAGTGATCCTCAGGGTAGTACATGGGTTAATGGAAATAGGTTGATTTAAGTTATAAGAGCTAGCTTTAAAAAAGTCTAAGCTATATGCTGAGCATTTATAGTTAATATTAAGTTTCTATGTTGTTATTTAGGAACTGGCTGAAGGGACAGAAAAGTTTGCCTACAAATGGCATTCCATCATGAAACTCAGATTCCCACACAGAGCCTGAGAAAAGAATTTTTAAAAAATACAGCAAACTAAGTAAAAATGCATACCCAGAGCTGTGGGACTGAATTCAATTCTTGGTTAAAAAAACAAGCAGGCCTGCAGGGCGTGGAGCTCATCTCTCACACACCAAGGTTCAGGGTGGACCCAGCAGCCAAAGCCATGATGGAGATCATATTCACGCCACTCAGCACTTTAAAGGCTCATGTGGTCAGAAAAGGGCATAGATATAAAGTAAAGACAGATCCAAAATGGCAAAATGTGGACAGAACCTCTAAACAGGTTCCAGTGTGTTTAACAACCTGTGAAGGCTTAAGAAGGGAAAGATAGTGGATATAGACAATCAATGAAAAAAATAGTAAAGTATTTAAAGAGAAACATAAAGTAATTAAAACAAAAAGAAGAAGCCATGTAAAGTTGGAAAATACACAAGGACTCTGTATCTTATTGTGTTGTCTTTAAGTTTTCTGATTGCTGATGAAGGAAGAGTTGCTAAGACTCATTGGATAATAGAAACTGCTGGATTCAATAAACTTTTTTTTTTAAAAATGTCTTGACCTCAAAAATGGAAGTGAAAGGTGTGAAGCTTTGGGCAGAGTCTATTAGATGTTCCATGGCATTGCCCAGAGTTAGGCTTTGTAAAGACCGCAGCAGAAAATGTGTCTTTCTCCTCAGAAGGCATTCAATTCATTGCTGGTTTTGATGGTGTAAGAATTAGATCTAGTGAAAATCTCCACTCCATGATCTTCCCAAAGCTACTCACCCGTTCAAAACATGTATATTGAATAACAGTTAAAAATAGAGATGGCTCAGAGGGTAAGAACACTGGCTGCTCTTCCAGAGAGGTCCTGAGTTCAACTCCGACCAACCACATGGTGGCTCACAGCCATCTGTAATGAGATCTGGTGCTGCCTTCTGGCATGCAGGCATACATGGAGGCAGAATGTTGTTTACATAATAAACAAAATGTTAAAAAACAAAAAATAAAAGTAGATTGTTTCAATAGCCAAGAGAGAGGCTTGATGCAGACAAAAATAAAAAATAAAAAATAAAAAAAAAAAATAAAACTACCATGAGCAGCTCAGAGTTACTAGGCCCAAGAGGCACGCAGATAGCCATAGCTCTGGCCCAGGCCTTTTGGTTCAGGGAAGCCCACCTGCCACCCTGGTGCCAAGTAATCATGATCATTATGATGAATGAGTACAGGATGGGGAAAGGGACAGAGAGATTCATGTGCTGGGAAGAGAGGCAGATCTGAAAAGGCAAGGGTGGTGAGGAAGGGATGGCTTACTTGATCTTTTGCCACCGTGGTCCATGGGTGGCCTGGGCTGTCACTCAGAGCCATGCTGTTATCCAGACATGAACCATGGCAAAGGGCTATTTCTGAGTCTGTGGCACTCCTGCTCCATGGTCTTTGTTTATATCTGTGGTTCCAGTTACCAACAAAGGCCGAGTGGATGCCAAGGGTCTGGGTCACCACCTGGGAATACATTGGTGTTAAAGAGCCATACCACCACTGGAGTCATGCCAATCTTGGTGTTCTGCAATGCCAACTAGGGCCCCGATGACATATGGGGCCCGGCTGTTGTCTAAGACTGTATCTGGGTCTGTAGTCCTAAACCAGCCTGAGTCTGTGTTGATATCCATGACCCATGACGTCAACAAAGGCCACACAGACACCCAGGATCTGGTTTGTCATCTGTGACCATATTGGTGTCTGAGGGCTTTGCCTATGCCAGACCCATATAGACTTGAGTGGCCTACACTGCCACTGGGGCCATGGTGTCCACCTAGCCTGAGCTTCTGCCAAGGACTGTGTCTGAATCCATAGCCCTGCCACAGCTGTAGTCTGTGCTGATGTCCATGGCTCCTGTTAACACTGAAAGCAGTGAGAATAGGGATGTACAGAGTGGGCCCCAGTCCTCACCAACTGCAACACTCAGGAGAGTAGCCTTGTCCCTCACCATCTGCAGCACTGTGGAGAACAGTCCTGCACCTTGCCTGGGCAGCACAGTAGAGCTGTCCCTGTTGGCAAGTGTGCAAGTGGGTGAGCCAGCTCTGAAGGTATAAAAGTGAGAGAGCTGACCCCCACTGCCTGTCACAAGGTGAGGAGGGTCAGGGGGAGATACACTTTTCACCCATTACTCCTTGTTCCTTGCCCTCCGCCCATTGCCACCTAGTGCAGGCAGGAAAATCTGGTCCCAGGGCAGCAGAATGGGAGAGCTGATCCTGCCCCTCAGCAACTGAAGCACTAAGGAAAGTGGGACCTTCTCCCAACCTGGGAAGCACAGTACAGATGATCCTGTTGACAAGTGCACAGGTGATCTGGATCCATCCCTCATATGCCTGCAATGACTTCTCCCTCCCTTGCCTCTCAACCTCTGTGGCAGGTGGGAGAGCTGACCCTGAGGTCATGAGAGTGGGAGAATTGACACTATACTTCACCGGGGTAACACAGCATGGGTGTAGAACAAGCTGTCCCAAAGGAAATGAAGCAGCAAACCTGACGCTGCCCCTGCCCCCTTAATCTGCCATGTTGTGCCTTAGGTAAGGGAAAATGCCCTCCTCCTCTATCCCTTGCCACCTGCAACAGGCAGGAGAGCTGGTCTCTGGTGGCATGAGAATGAAAGAACTGGCACTGTCCCTCACCAACTGCAGCAACTGGGAAAGCAGGCCATGCACCTCGCCTGAGAATCTGGTGAGCTGGACCTGGTGGTATGGGTGCAGGTGAGCTGGACCTGAGGACCTGAGATCAGAACTGCTTCTGTTTATTCATGAGTGCTTATTGGGTGAACTAGGAAGGGCAGTTCTGGAAAGCTTGTCTAGTTGTTGACAACCAGGGAAAGCTGGTGGACTGATCAACCCAGCTACCACGCAGGTCTAGAAACAGGGCTATGAGTTAACACACCCCAGCATCAACTCATTATGAACTGATGGAGCATGTGAAGAGGCCAGACCAGGAGATCCCAAGCTATAGGATCTCCATGACATAGCGTAACAATAGGATATTCAAGAGGAGTTCCATTAAGAGCCCAGTATTGTTAGTGTAGCAGAAGCCAGGTGCCTGAACACTTCAAAGTAATGATGTTTGGACTAAAGGGTAAACTGTGACTCACTACAACTTCTATGCCAAGATGTTTGTTTATTTGTTTTGGCTAAGTATGTTGAGTATTTTCTTAAGTGTCTTTCAGCCATTTTTTATTCCTCTATTGAGAAATCTCTATTCAGTTCTTTAACCACTTTTTTTTTCCATAGGGATAGTCACATCATGGAAATCAGTCAACATTATAATTTAATTTTTTTCCTTCCAGTTATCCAAGTGTTTAATATACACAAGCATAACACTAAACTGTAATTGTAATTCAGGCTTTTACTTTTTATAAAATTTTGAAACAGAACTCTATTTTGTAGTCCAGGCTAGCCATGAACTCAGAATCATCCTGACTTTCCCTTCTATGTGGTGAGATACAGATCTGTGCCACAACACTTAGTAGAAATCCAGTCTTTTAAATTCTAATACTTGTAGGCCCAATACACTGATTGCTTACCATTATTGCTGACACAAAACATTGCTTAACTGTTTATTTTATACAGTGTTATATATGTTTCATCCTGGCCTGGACATCATATGTAATGTTTCCAGAGGAGTTGTAGTCAAAGCTACTGTTAATGAAATTCGAATTTGTACATGGTAGCAATGACTACATCTCCATAATCCTTGTAAAAAGATAGATGCCTGTTTTATTTTTTTCAAAATATTTTCTACAAGAAAGCAATTACCCTTATTTAAAGCCTTGGCATCGTGGTTATATTTTTAACACTGCAGCAGTATTAGCTACACTCATGGCTTTCCTGTGATCTATGTAACAATTACATCTAAAAGCCTATTTCTTCTTCTGTGCATTACAGCAAACTTCCTTAATTTTATAAACTTTATCTCTTATGAAGTCAATAGACACAGGAAATGCAAAGTACAAAGAAGTCCAAACATTAATTTTAAAATACATTACTTACAAAAGTATTAATAGTATTTGCTTCTTCTTGTCCTAATTTTCATATTCTTGTGTTTTGGTTTTCATTATTATCTATAATTGCCACAAAATATCATATGGTCATTTCAAATTAGCAATAATAACAAAGAAAATAAATCTGTCATTCTCAAACAAGGAAAAATTATGAGTCGGCTTCAACTTCGATGTTTTCTTGAAAAAGCAAATATTTCAATATAATATATTTATATGTAAATGACACTTGTAATGTTTATTTGGTAACAAAATGAGCCTCTAAATTTTTAGAAAGGCATGCAGACAATCTCAGCTCTCCAGAGTCTGAGGCAGAAAGATCATACCTTCCAGGCCTGCCTACAAAGCAGGATCCTATCTCAACATAAAATTAAAATCTCAGTTATTATAACTGCTTGTACATTTTGGTTAGTACCAGGATCCTTTTAAAACAAACAAACAAACAAACAAACAAACAAATGAACGAACAAAAAGCCATAGTGTCTGGCTTCATTATTAAAGGGAGAAATAGTTTGTTATTTTTCCCCCCAAAGGATTTACCACAAATCTTCTGTGTGAACCACAGTATTAGATCTAACCCCGTCATCCTTTCTTACTTAATCCTAACAGTGGTCTTCTGAGAAGGCTTCCTGTTTTTAGTCATGTTTTCCTAGAGTAATTTTTCACAGAGCAGCAAGAAGCTATCATCTCAATGATAGAAAAGATGTGTGGATATCATAATAATTTCCCATCACCTGTAGGTCAACATCCTGTCATAAAATGATGATAAACCCTAAGTGGTCTGACCTGATCCTTCTCTGCCCTCACCTCCTTTCTCCCTGCCCTTGTCTCACTCTCTTCTATTCTTTAGCTGTTGGGATTGGAACACAGGATGAGTCTCTTGATTAGCTACTTCCCTTTGCCTCCAATTCTCTTCTCCCCATGTGCATGTACACTGCCTCAAGTTCCTCAAGCATTTGCTTAAATGGCTGCTCTTATGAGGTCATTACCTACTCCTTTCTCTAAAATGCAACCTCTCCTGCATTGTATCTTATGTTCCCATTTTCTCCAAATGCTTACAAAATTCTAGATTAGCATAATTCAACTATTTATTAAATCAATGTGTATTGTTAGTTATGCCAGCTGAAGTTGAATGCATACTTAAGGCATCTTCAGTTAATATTTGTGATGAAAGGAAGAAAGAACAAATACAGGCAATGACAATGAATATAGTAGATCAAAGTGTGCATAATGCCTATGCAGCACTACTTAGAAGATGTTTTCTAGGGGATGCATAAATCAATATCAAAAAATTGATGAGCTAAATACTCAAAATGTTAAATGTCAGAACAATAAGGAAAATTGAAAGGAAAGGGTAATATCATTAAAAACAGAAACTTAAAAAAATAATAAAATCAAAACTGTTTAAAACTTGCCAGGCTTGGTGGCACATGTTTAATCTCAGCACCCTGGAGAAAATAGCAGGATGATCTCGGTGAGTTCAAGGACAGCCTTGTCTACACAATGTGTTCCAGGTCAGCCAGAGCTGCATAGTGAGACCTCACCTCAAAAAGAAATAAAAAACACATATAAAAAGCAGCCCATGAAATAACAATAACAAAAATATTAAAACTTTAGAATTACAGACTTAATGCAGTACTGAAAACAAGGTTGATTTAAAGTAAAGAGAGTCAGACATGCTTTAGATTTTGGAAAATTGAAGAGGACATTAAGTAAATAGAGTATAAATGTTAAAACGTCAAAGGAAAACGATTGGAAATCAAATTTAAAATAGTAATACAATGCTTTTCAAGAAAAATATTGGCAGAATTGACTTGTTCATAAATCAAAAGTCCAAATAGAACCATCACAGTAAAAACTTAGGTCAACAGCAAAATAACTTTTTGAATTTTTCCTTTTTTAAATTTAAATATCAAACAAGCTTGTTTTACATGTCAATCCCAGTTCACTCACTCTCCTCTCCACCCCTGACACCCCTAACCCCCAACCCATCCCCTTTCTGCTCCCCAGGGAAGATGAGGCCTTCCATGGGGGATCTTCAAAGTCTGTCATATTATTTGGGACATGGCCTAGTCCCTGCACCCTCACCTTGTGTCTAGGCTGAAAGAGTATCCTTCTATGTGGAATGGGCTCCCAAAGTTCATTGATATTCTAGGGATAAATATTGATCCACTACCAGAGGCCCCATATATTGCCCAGTCCTCCTAATGGACACTCACATTCAGGGGATCTGAGTTGGTCATATGTTGGTTTCCCAGATAGTAATCTGGGGTATATGAGCTCCCCATTGTTCTGGTCAGCTGTTTCTGTGGGTTTCTCCAGCCTGGTCTTGACCTTTTTGCTCATTACTACTCCCTCTCTGCAACTGGATTCCAAGAATTCAGCTCAGTGTTTAGCTGTGGTTGTCTGCTTCTGCAACTATCCACTGCTAGATGAAGCCTCTATAATGGCATATTAGGTAGTTATTAATTCATTATTGGGGAAGGGCATTTAAAGTAACCTCTTCACTCTTGCTTAGATTGTTAATTGGGATCATCCTTGTAGATCTATGGCTATTTCCCCAGTGCCAGATTTCTTTTTATACCTATAATGACTCCCTCTATTGTGGTATCTTTTTTCTTGCTCTCCTCTATTCTGCCCCCAACTCAGTCTTCCTGCTCCCCCATATATCCTCTCCTCTCATCTTCATCTTCTCCCTTTATCTTTCTCCTAACTCCCTCTACCCACACTCCATGCTCCCAATTCAAAAATAGACAGACTAACGGCATCAAATTGAAACTAATATTAACCTATACACCTATGAACAACTGATTTTTGACAAAAAAAAAGCTAAAAATTATACAATGGAAAAAAGAAAGCATCTTCATCAAATGGTGCTAGCATGACTGGATGATAATGTTTAGAATACTGCAGATAGACCCATTCTATTGCCATGCACAAAGCATAAATCTAAATGGATCAAAGACCTCAAAATAAATCCAGCCACACTGAACATCTTAGAAGAGAAAAAGGAAGGTACCCTTGAGCAAATTGGTACAGGAGACCACTTCCTGAACATAATACCAGTAGCACAGACACTGAGATCAACAATTAATAAATGGGACCTCCTGAAACTGAGAAGCTTTTGTAAGGCAAAAGACACAGTCAGTAAGACAAAATGGCAGCCCACACAATGGGGAAACATCTTCACTAACCTCACATCTGACAGAGGTCTGATTTCCAAAATGATAACCTTTAAAAAAAAAGAAAAGAAAGCCAGGATGGTTTAACGCAACTGTGTCCCATCTCTGGGAGAATGGCAGAACAATCACAAGTTTGCAAACAGAATCCTACCAGGCTAGCTGTGAACGCACAATCCTCCTGCCCCACCCTTCTGAGTGGTGGGAATCAGGTATCTGCTTCACACTATACAGCAGGACCTGTTTCACAAGAGTGTGCAGCAGGTGGAAGGTGAAGCAAAGAATTTACCAACACTGCAAAAACTCTTCGGTGGGCAAAGGCAAGAAAATATTTGTATTTAAATGTATTTAAAACTAGGGCAAAAATAATTCTGTAGTAAAAAATGTAAGGCCATCCCAACAAAGTTATATGTTACAGGAAAACCTTGGTTCCTCTTTGTTCCTGTTCTCATTAATAAGAACTCAAAAGGAAGACTGGGGATGCTTTTATCAGAGATTGAAATCTGTAAATCCAGTCAGTCGCCCAGAAGTGGGAAACAGAAAAGAAAGGCAAGAAATCTCTTAGGTATGGAGTTCAGGCACATGACAGACAAACAGCCACATGGTAAGGGAGAGAGTGCCTTCAAAGACTAGGAAAGCCAGAGTACCAGAATAAGTTACTTAGGCTTTGACCAACAACTGGCAGAAGGAAGAGATAACACAGGATAATTCAGGCCTTCCCAAGTCAGGACTCATGAGATGAAGGACTTACTACCATTCCTTGTGGTGGCCCTGTGGTGACCACATTGAGGTGTGGAACCTAAAAAGGTAAGTACATCACCTAGTGTAAGAGATAATTGTTCCTCTCACCCCCATAGCATGGCTTAATGTGGACCTGTCTTCCCGAGTGAGACATGCTGCATGAGATAAACTCTAAAAGGAGACAATGACTTGTCCTGAAAGACAAAAAGATCCTATTCTTCTACTTTAACAGTGCAATGGAAAAGGGCCAACTTTGAACATAATAATAAGTCCTACTTATTCATAACAATGCATGAAAAGCTTAAACAATTTAAAGCTGTTGTAGTATAAACACATTAAAGTAAATACTTCAAGCAAGGCTGGCACAGTATGAAAACATCTATTGCTGCAGTTCAGTGCACGGAAAGATTCATAAAGAAAACATATAAATGTATATGAACAAACAGAAAAGATACATGACATTGACTAGATAGTCTTGGTTTCAAGTGAGAATACATGAATCTGAGCATGTGGGTGGGCCAGTGACAAAAGTGCCTAGAAAACCCTGACCCCTCTCCTTCCTTCTCACACACAAAATAAAATGATCATAAAGCTTAGTTCAAAGGGGCTGAGGCACAATCTGCAAATGTCCAAGGACTCTATAAATATAACAAGGGCAAGAGATATTAAAGAGATTTATTCAAATAAAAAGGCTGAGCTTAGTATGGGAACAGACAGTTGAAGTCTGTGCTGATCTTTTATAAATGGCTCCTTGATTCCTCCCTCCAGCAAATGACATGTTAATTAAATGGAATATGTATGAGCCTAAAAGTATATAATTATACTCAAAATAGTAAAATAAAAAGTAAAATAAAAAACCCTGAAACTCACTGGTACTGTGAATGTAGCACTGATTGCTGCCCTGTGAGGTGGCTCTAAGAACAAGAATATCAGAGATCCTGCTTTTCCTATACAAATTTCACTCAGGGCACAAAAGTGGCCTTAAGTGATGGACATTATCTGTCTGTGCCACTACCAAATTTTCTAACTCTGAAAGTTTCTAAATGACATGTTTTTATTAGAAAATTTAAGGCTATGTCACTGCACCTATTTTCACAGAGCAGTGGTGTTTTCCCACATTTATTCTGTTGGTAATAGAAGAACGTGGGAGAGGGAGGAAGGGAACAACTTTCTCCTTTCTCAGTTTCTAATCTCCCAGTCATCACCAAAAAGGGTTGTTGTCTTTTGTTTGTTTGTTTTATTTTATTTTGAATTCAAAGCAAACATGGAAGAATGTTTACACTACTTAAAGTATGTCTGCTGTATAATTCTTATATTTTTCAACAAGCATTGTAGTAATGCATAATGAATTCACATGTTAATGAGTGCAAATCATAAACCAACATGGCCAAGAAACAAAGGCTGGAGAGATTTATGGCAAGCAGCAATAGGGAAGATGTGGGAGTTACTTCTGAAGCAGACCTTTGCCTGAATGAAGAAATTGTGGGTATTTTATTTGGGGGAACTTGTGTTCATACAGAAAGGCACACACCCAGGGCATCCTAACCATCCCAGACATTCAGTGTAAATGTGGATATCATTTAAGAAGGAAAGATAGCAGATGTATTTCTGCACAAACTTAGCTCAAAGTCACGGAGCACACATTTGAAAGGTTAAACCAGTGGATAGATGTGCCCCTGAGCATGCACTTTCTGTGTGATAGTTTCAGCTGACAACTCCTTCTTTGAAGGAGTATTACTATAGTAGTTTCCCACTTGACATAGTTTGCTTCCTAATGTGGTGATATATACCATGTCCAAAACCAATGTGGAAGGAAAGATTACTTGGCTTAAATGGAGTTGATTAAATGATCACTGAGGCAAGCCAAGACAGGGACCCAGCAAGGCAGGAATCTAGAGACAGGACCTAAAGCAGAAACCACAGAGAAATACTTATTACTGCTTTGCTTCTTTTCATCATTCACACAGCCTGCACTTTCCTACAACTCAAGCTGTGCCACTGCCCACAGTGTGCTGGACACTGCCACATCAATCTTTAAGAAAACGTACCACAATCTTACCTGTGGGCCCATCCAATGGAGAAATTTTCTGTTTTAAGAGTCCAACTTCCCAGATGACTCTTTCTTATGTGAAATTGAAAAACAAACAAACAAACAAAAAATCTAACTAGCCCACTCTCACTTAGTGCCTAAGAATATAAACTACATAAGCTGGGAGTCATTTTTAAAAAGGTTAAAATTCAGTAAGTTGACTGGCTGGTTTTCTACTTAGTTCTTTTTCCAACTCTTCAGAATTGCCATAGAGTAGTTTTCTTCTTGTGTCAAGGAAAAGTTACCCACACCCAAGAAAGGAAGCTAGGAAAAGCAAAACTGTTGTTTTGATTTTAAATCTGAAAATAATTTACAGAAATGTTACAAGAGCAAAAACAGTACAGAGAACACCCTACCTGTTTGGGTTGTTTTTAATATTTTAATTTGTTATCATTTATCATGCCTTCCTATATCTTTGATTCTATCACTGGTTTCTCCTTCTCTGTCTTTCATCAGCACACACACACACACACACACACACACATATATGTTTATATTTATTTAAGCTATCTGGGAGTGATTCTGTGTGTGTGTGTGTGTGTGTGTGTGTGTGTGTGTGTGTGTGTGTGTGTGTGTGTGTGTGTGTGTGTGTGTGAATTATATCACATAATAATTCAGAGAAATTGTAAATTTTAGTAACATGGGTTGGAGAGAGAGCACAATGGTTAAGAGCATGTATTATGGATTGCTCTCGCCAAGGACCTGAATATAGTTCCCAGCATCCACATGAGGTGGCTCACAACTGCCTGAATTCCAAGTAATCAATCATCTCTCATGATCTCTTGGACATTTGTACTCATATGCACACACCCAATACATATAATTACAACAGTTCAGTAACTTTAATACAGATATAATATGTAATACTGTTTATCTAGGTAACCATTTGTATTCTAACCCATTAACATCGTTGTACATTTCTTTTCTCCAGAGTGCAGTGTCTGACACAGTGTTGTATCAGCTACTACATTTATTTGCCATGCATGATTAACCTTCTTTAATCTCAATTCTTTCCACAAGTTGTTTTAGAATGGATAACATTGATCATTTTTCTTTAAAAAAAATAGAATCTTCCTTCTTATAAAAGTACAATGTTCTACATTTGGGCTTGTCTGATGTCTTCTCCTGATTAGTTCAGGTTATGCTCTGTTAGCCACAAGATGCAGACTCAATAGGATAGCTGCCTCATGGAGGATGCACTATATCTATCTCTTCCCTGTTGAACACATTAAGTTTTATCATCTAGTCACAGTGTCCTTTACCGTTTGATATTGCTTCCCTCCTCCAACTAATAAACATCCTACAGTGAATTCTCCTTTCATTTGGATTACTTTGAAATGATAATTCTACTGTAGACAAGGGTTCTCTACACTTTCATACTTTGTAATTTACCTATTATTCTTTATCAGTAAAAAAAAAACCAAAAATACAAAAAAACAAAAACAAAAAACAGGGAGTCAGATATCAGGGTAAGAACCTGAAAGGTCAGACAAGCAGCAGAGCAGCCACCAGTGACCTCCTATCTCTTCCATTCCTCCAACCAAAAAGTGTCAGCCCCTCCTTAATACTTCCTGTCTTCTATCTGTCCTCAGTCCTCCAAAAGCTCTGTGTTTACTTTTGGTCAGCTAGTGGCTAGCTCTGCCCTCTGACTCCAAGCAATCTCTAATGTTAGAATAAGATCAAAATACCACACAACAGTAGAAAGGCCAGAGAACAGGCACATACAGTGGGGCTTTCATACAAGCCTCTATTGATCTTTTAACACAAGAAAAGCAGGCAGAGGGGGCACAGGAGAGATGTTGCAGAGCAGGTAGTATTAAGGGAGAGGGGCACACAGATGAGGAATGGCTATAAGAAGTTATAGGAGGGAGTCTAATGAAGGGCTGATTAACAACAGGGAACAATTATTGAATAGTTCCCTCCTGTCCAATTAGATAAGACGTGGGAAATATTATATAACCCCTGTTTGTAAATTGCAAGAATTAAAGTAAGTCCACATAGATAAGTTTGAAAACGTGCAGTTCACACTGTAAGGCAAAAGAAGGTCATCCTTCATTGAGCTCTGCTTCCTGTTAACTTTAAGTAGTAAAAGGCTGTAAGTTGCTCCATTGAAAAAAATACATATATGCATGCAGAAACAATTAGTGAAAAGAAGGTTATAAATTTGAAGGATAGTGGGGAGGGATATATGGGAAGGTTTGGAGGGAGGAAAGGGAATAGAGAAATAGTGCAATTAAATTACACTCAGGAAACCAAACAACACCACAGAAGGATAATTTATTTCTCACATGGATTTGTTTGGTACTTGTATAATTAATGTTTTTAATAACAACATTTTGAGATTCCATTTTTGAAGAGTTTTAAATATAAATTTTTAATGCCAACCTATACCATTCTGAGATTGTGAAATGTGTGTGCAGTTGAACACCATGGTACTTTATGAACCAACATAATTTAGGTGCAAGTAGCTATGACACTATGACATTATGTGGACTTCTTATACTAGTTAACATGTAATTAATATCCATATTGATTCATCATAACTTTGTCGTTCAGATAAACAAGGTCTAGTAGGGTCTCAGACCTTAACATCCCCATAGACATTAGCATAACTGACTCCATGATGAAAGTAGAGTACAGGCCACAAAACTCAGCATATACTTCTAGGAAAGCATCTAAATGTACTAACCTTGCATTTTTTGTTCCATTGTTCTGCTTCCAGTTAACTGTTCTTGTTAACAGAATTATGCCAACCCAGGATATGCTTTTTGTCCTTAAACATGCACCCGAAGAAAGGCTGGGCTACACTGTGATCCCAAACACCCAAATGTAGTCACAAAACTAAGTAATAAAGACTTTCTATTGGCTTACATCCATATCTGAGCAGTCTTCTCTGGTGGAAGACTATGAGTTTAAGTACTGCAGATCCTGTAGAAGCAAGCACCCATTTCAGCACATCCACCATTACTCAAGGCATCTGTTCACTTCATTTGGAAACTCCATGGACTAAGCAGCTTAACCATGCATGCTGTTTCCTACAGTGGTCATCTCCAGTGAGGACCTGCGCCACCACATGGACATGCAAAGTGACTTTCCTTTAGAACTGGTGTTGAAAATCACATGTCTCTTCAGAGTCAGAGCTGCTGTTTCCCTTTGACTTTAGGGAGTGGAGTTTCTCATAAAAAAACAAGGTATATGAACATTTGCACAAGTTGAACATTAAGTCATTGAAAAATCTCTCAAAATGAATTGTACACTGGAAGCAGTAGTCTCTTATGGCATGCACTCGCCATATGTAAAGAAATTAATAGACTCATGGATAAGGAATAACAAGGTAACCCCTAAGGATTGGGATCAATTACTATCAGCTGTCCTTGAAAACTCATCTCAATTAGAATAGAGGGCTTTATGGAGAGAGGAAGCAAAAGCTCTTGAAATACATGGCTTAAAGAAAGGTTATAAAGCTCCTCAAGATAAAATTCTTGGTGAGGGTCTTTATGCTGAACCAGAAACTCAAGCTGCCCATGGTGAACATATCTTGTCTCTATGCAGTACAGCAGCTCTGAATGCTTGAGATAAGGTTCATTAACTAGGAGAGAGGACAGAATCCTATACCAAGATAAGGCAAGGGACAAGAGAACACTTTAGTGTATTCCTAGAAAGGTTGTCTAGGGCAATACAATTAGAGGTAGAAGACACAGATTCTAGGTGAATACTCATAGAATCATTAGCTTATGAGAATGTGAATCCATGGTGCAAAGAGGTGCTTTGTCCTTTAAAAATCAGATCGGCACCCTTGGATGAATGGAGCCTATATACAGCCAACATTGAGTATAATGACAGTAACACTGAAGCTTTAGTAGGAGAAGCCATATCTAAAGGTCCGAGAAGACATCAAGATAGCAGAGGTCTTATTGTGGTGACATAAAAGCTTGGGTAGAAGAAGCCACTTCCAAAGGTTTGAAAAGATATCAAAATGTCAGATGTTTTAACTGTGGTAGGATAGGACATCTAAAAAGAAATTGTAGGCAAATCATTTCTACAAATAATACTCCCAGGGATGAATCTAACAGAAGGCCTCAGACTTCCGGGTTATGTAGAAGGTGTGGCAAAGGCGGACACTGGGCCAATGAATGTAGATTGACCAGGGACAAGCAAGGCAACCCTTTACAATCAAAAAACTCCTTGGAGGGGGATGCCTCTTGAAAGCCCCCATGTCAAAGGTGGTCTGGACATTCCCAGTCTCAGTGGAGGACAATCTCCCACAGGATGATTAGAACATCCAGTGCCTATTGTAAAAACTCATACCACTCTGGATGACAAACTAGCAATGAAAGTTAAATCAAACATGAAAAATGAAACACAAAAATGTATATTTTGACAAACCTTTATAAACAATCAAAGGCCTAGATTGATATTTAAGATTTTTGTTGACCCCCTCCTGGAAGGTATCATCCTCCCTGTGGAGTGGGGAGGGAAATGGGAGAGAGGCTGGTCAGGGGTCACGGGAGGGAGGGAGAAAGGGAGGGAAGGAGAGAAGGATGGAGAGAGGAAGGGAGAGAAGAAGGGAGAGAGGGAGGGAGGAAGACAGAGGAAACTGGGATCAATATGTAAAATAAGAAAAAATAAATTTTAAAAAATGTTTTTTATGTAAAAAAAGATGAATAACAGAGAGTTTGGAGTCATTGTTGATGTGATGCTGATGTAAATGTCATAACTAATAAATCTTGGCCTTGAAGATGGCCCCTGCAAGAGGTAAATGTTCAATTCTTAGGGATTGGAACCCTGTTTCAGGTAAAACAGAACATAAGATGGATTGAATGTATAGGGCCGGAAGGACAGAGAGGAAGGTTGCGACCATATGTGGCTGATATAGCAATAAACCTATGGGGTAGTGATCTATTACAGCAATGTAATGCACAGATTAACATTCCCCCAGTATTAGGTATGAACCATAAACGACCTTATGATTGTGGAAAAAATATTATAAAATACTATATAAGACAGACATCATATATCCAGGCTGTACAAAAACAGGATACAAGTGCCAAACAAACAGAGGAACCAAAAGCCCTACCCTTAAAATGGCTAACAGATGTACCCAGCACGGTAGGACAATGGCCTATGACCTCTAAGAAGTTAGAAGCTTTATTAAACCTGGTTCAGGAACAGCTAAATGCTGGACATATCGAGGAATTTACCAGCCCCCGGAACTCTCCTGTATTTGTTATCAAAAAGAAAATCTGGTAAATGGAGAATGCTTACAGACCTGAGAGACATCAATAAAGTTATTCAGCCAATGGGTTCTTTACAGCCTGGAATGCCCTTGCCTTTTTTGATAACTAAAGAATGGCCTATTATAGTTATTGATTTAAAGGATTGTTTCTTCACTATTCCTTTACAAGAACAAGATAAAGAATAATTTGCCTTCATGGTACCTAATTACAATAATTCTCAACTAGTGAAGAGATATCAATAGAAGGGTTTGCCACAGGGAATGCTAAATAGCTCCACCCTGTGCCAATATTTTTGTGCAAAAACCATTGGAAATAATTCACAAACAGTCTCCACAATCCATAATTTACCATTGCATGGATGATATCTTGTTAGCTGATTTTAAAGTAGAAATGTTAGATAAAAATGTTTGAGAAAGTAAAGGAAGTTTTACCTTGCTGGGGATTACATATTACACCCAAAAAAATACAAAACAGAGTCTATCAACTACTTAGGATATAAAATAGGTCTACAAAGAATTAGACCACAAAAAGTACAGATCAGGAGAGATAGCTGCCAGACTCTTAATGATCTTCAAAATTACTAGGAGAGATTTCTCAAATATAATCCATTATTGGAGTAAAAGGACATAATTTAAAAAACTTAAAAATGGCCCTAAAAGGGGACAAGGACTTGAATAGTCCACAAATACTATCAGCTGAAGCTGAAAAGGAATTAGAATGGGTAGGAAAGAGGATACTAGAAGCACATGTGGACTATGTGGATCCAAAACTAGATTGTATTCTGGTTATATTACCATATAAAGAATATCCTTCAGAGATTTTGATGCAGAGGGAAGATACTATATTAGAAAGGATATTTCTATCACATAAACAGAATAAAATTTTGTAGCATGTATGTTTCCGCCAGCCCGCCAGCCCGCCAGTCTGGGCCCACAGCCGCGCCAGCCCCAAATAACACTCAGAGACTCTGTATTTGATATAATCCTGTTGGCCAATTACCATTATTGTTTATGGGCTAGCTCTGCCTTAATTATTAACCCATTTCTACTTATCTAAGTATTTCCACGTGGTCGTCTTATCGGGGAGCCGCGGCAAGCGTCCTCCTTCCTCCCTGGGCTACATCTGGACCCTAACTACTACTTCCTCTTTCCTCCTCCTAGTCTCCTAGCCCCACCTATCTAGTTTTCTATTGGCCACAGAGCTTTATTAACCAGTATGAGAAACATATATACAGAATAACATCTCCCATAAAAATTTAAAACATATATAGAAAAGATCTCTGACTTGAGTATAAAATGTAAATTAAGACTTTGTCAACTGTTAGGAAGGGACACAGCATAAATTATAGTACCTTTAACTAATGAGGAAATTTCTTCCTTATGGAAAGATAATGAATATTGACAAAGATAATGCAGTAATTTTTGGAAACAATTAGCAACAATTATCCCAAAAGTAAAAAAATCAAATTCATAAAGTAAACGATTTGGATCCTTCCAGATTTCTGAGATGGCAGGGAACAGGTGTCGCCTCCGACTGGTGCCACTGGGCCATAGGAACACACAAGTGGGGCAGGCGCCATGTGGCTCTGAGCAAATGCAACAGGGGGAAATGAGCCAAAGGCCATGTTTAGGTTTGTAGTCCTGCTACAGCTGGGGCCCATGTTAGCACAGAGGTCATGGGAACCATGCTGTGCTGAGCCAAGCCCTACCATTTACTGGTTCTGGGACAGCTGGTCCTGCCCCTTGCTGAATACTGCAGAACTGCTCCCACCCCTCTGGGGAGAGCTGGCTCCCCTGAACTCAAGATAGCCCCACCATTAACCATAGGTGTGCACCTTATCTGGGCAGCATACTAAAGCAGAATGTGAGAACACAGATGAGCCAACCATGAGGTCATGAGAATAGAAGAGCTGAACATGCCCCCTCCCTCATCTGCCATGTGGTGGCATGGATGATAGAAAGATGCTCTCCTCCTCTGCTTCTTGCTACCTGTGGCAGGTGAAAGAACTAGCTATCCTGTGCATCTTAAGAGTGAGAGAACTAGCCCTGCCCCTCACCAGCTGTAGCACACAGGAGAGGGGACCCTGCATCCTGCCTGGAGGGCACACTAGAGCTGAACCTGTTGTCAGGGACACAGGTGAGCCAGCCCTGAGGACTTCATAGAAGAAGAGCTGAATCCTCCGCTTCCCTCCCACCATACATACATACACACACACACACACACACACACACACACACACACACACACACACTGTAGCCCCTCTACAATAATCAGGAGTGAGGCTTCCGCACTTCACCTAGAAAATGGTAGATCTGGTCCTGGTAGTGAGTGTGGGTGAGCCAGATCTGAGGACCTGAGACTTTGAGAACTGGCCCTACTACTTGCTGCAGGCTGCATTGGGTGAGCCTTTTTAAATAGCTGATATAAACACAGTACTTTAATTAAGATGTTGAGAAGAATAACAAGATGCCCCTTTGTGTAAGAGTCAGGGATACGGAATGGTTTAGTCAGGACTTTGTATTTGTTTGGAAATTGAAGAGACCCAGGCCTGGGGACTACTTTATTCTAATAGCATGAAGCAATAAGTAACAGAGAAGTGTGGTTTCCTTGTGTAGTATTGTTCAGAGGATGAGGGGGTCTTGGTATAGTTTGGGTGTGACTCCCATAGGTTCAGGAATAGAAGCCTGGTCTCCAGCAGAGCAGTGATGAGAAAGCAGACAATAAGAAATAGTCTATAATGAATGGTTAGAGATTGAGGGATTTGTGTCACTCTCTTGGGGCCTCATTCTTTCCCACAGGAGATGGCTATTATAAACAAAGCATGTCTTGATCCCTGAGTTCCTCAGGCCTTCTGATGGGGGAAAGTTCTTCTGTATATATGATTCTCTTAATGGTTGATGAATAAAACACTGACTTCCCAATAGCCAAGATGGAAACATTGGTAGGGCCACCAGTAAAGGAGAAGGCTGGGGAGAGAAAGGGAGACAGAAGCAGTGAAGAGATGACATGTAGTTGCCTAAGGAGTAACAGGTCCAGTCATTCTCCTGTAAGCCAAGATCACATGAAAATATACAGATTAATAGTTATAGGTTAATAATTAAGAGAAGTACATTTAGCCATTGGCCAACAGGTTAATAATAAATATGGCATCTGAGTGTTTATTGGGGCTAATTGGCTGCGGCACCAGGTTGGAAAGAAACTCCAGGTACAGCCTTCTGTTTCATAATGCAACTCTTCTCTCCTAGAGTTCCCCCACCATGGTGGCCTCACCCAGACTGTGATGGAGATAAAAACTCTTCACTAGAGGCTGACCACTGTACTTTGGAATTGTTAGACTGGAGACAAATATCTTTCTTTATGAAGTACTCAGCCTAGCCATTTTATTACAGCCACAGAAAAGTGACTCACACAGGGTTTGTCTAAAATACCTAGTACATAACAATGACAATGTGGTCTACTTGGAGGTCTAGCTATAAGGGATGGAAAAGTAACAAACATGGAATTTCTTGAAAATACATTGCTAACTTAAAATTCATTAAATTTTGACAGTATAAACCATTTTATGTTTGTGTTTGCTCTTAATAGCCATGAGGATAAAGACTGTTTATCATTTGTTATTTGCTAAGTCACTGATCACGTACCAGGAAGCAGTGGGAAAATTTCTGTTGAATAAATAAATGTAAAATTCAACTGAAAAAGTAATACGTATTTGCTCCAAAATATTTCAATATGACTCATTAGTGATGAACACTGTGATTATAATAAATCTTTCAACTCTTGAAACTTAAATTTACCTGTTCTAAGTTAGATGAACTTAAAGAGCATCTTACAATTTTTCTAGTTAATTTCAGTCATATTTTGTGGGACATGTTTATGATCAAATAAAAGAGTACAGCTAGCAACTCTTTAATAAAAACAAAACAAAACAAAACAACAACAAAAACTACATTCTGGGAAACACTAAGAAGTAGGGTTGTACAAAGTTTTAGGTGATTTTGTGCTGAAAAATTCAGCAAATTACTGATGCAGTAATTGGCAGGTGATGAAGTGATGGTATTTGCAAACCACTACTCATGATCTATTATTAGCTTAAGGAAAATTAAACAAAGATCTCTTTCAGTAAAATAAAATAACTTGTTCTTTACTGTTAATGTTCCCATTGTCATTCCATGTAAATAGACAAGTAATTTATCATTACTCATATTTTTAACAATTAACTTCTCATCCAAGTCTCAAACATCATTTTCATGGCAGCCATTTTTACTTTATATAGTTAATGCTTTCGATTTTTTCCTCGCGGTTAATCAATTGTAAGTAATTCAACCTTAAAAATAATGCCATATAAGCAAACATTGCCATACACTCTTCTAAAAAACTAAGGATGGATTAATTCATGTAGACAGCATCCTGTCCATCATTATAGAGATTTTCCCTCAAAGAGGATAAAGGTATATTAAATGAGAAACCTGAAAGCTGATAAAGACATTTTGCTCAGTGCTGTAGCTAAGAACAAATAGTTTCTTTCTATCTGGCTGCATTTAAATAAAAAATACAAGAACTAAACATTTTAAGAGTAATATTTTTTACTTTATTGCTGCTTTGGTATTTTAACAAAGACTGAGCTGCAAACAAACTGCCTTTTACACTTTTACCGATTTGTGATGGAGAAGGAAGTGGCTGTAGGTACCTGGCAAGGCATCATGTTTGTCTGACATGATTGGGTTCCATCTGCCAAAATCCTTTAGATACATTTTTTTTCTAGTTAAATATAATTTATAAAAAAACACACATTAATTGCTAAAGCTAATTATTGTTTACAAGCTTTGTTGCTATTTATCATTAAGCATGGTGCAAATTACTGTGTTCACAGATATATTAAAAAACAGGATATTTAACTAATCAAAAAAGTTAGTTCAGCAAGAAGGTAGAGCTTCAGACCCTGCATCTTTCCATTGATCATCTCTCTTAGACTTTCTAAACAGATGACCTGTGCCCCTTGCACCTAGGGACCTATTCATATTTTCTTCTTGATACATTAATATTACTCTGAATTTAATAGCATCAAGTTTTCTTCTTACACAAACTGTCCTAATTTTCTATTTTTCATGTAATTTTTGTTATTTTAATAAACTATGACTACATCACCCCCATTCCCTTTCCTTTCTCCAACCGCAACCCCTTATTTCCTCTCAAAATCATGGCCTCTTTTTCTTTTATTGTTAGTGTTATATTAAATGTATGTAATGTAATTCAGCAAGATTTATCAATATATTTTATATGACTGCATATTCAATTTTATTTATGGATTTATTAGATATATATCCATATATTATTTACTATAATCATATAAACTCATACATATTAATGTATATTAATGTAATGATAAATACACAAAAAATATAATTATGAGTTTATATGTGCAAACATATAAATATATTAATATACAATAATTGATATATAGATATACTAATATATCAGATAATATATTAATACAACCTGTCAAGTCTACTTCATGTTGTATGTAACCAGTTAGGGGGCACAATATGGGAGATAACTCACTATTCTTCAGGACACTTCTGTTTGTCCCATCAAATTGGAAGATCATAAATTTACATTTTTGGTATGGAAGGTAATAAAAATTTACTTACATAAAGATGGTGGACTTTTCTGCTTAATTTATTGTTAATGCAATTTTACTATTACATTTTGGGATAGACAGACTTGTTAAGTTTTTGATTGCTTTCCATTTTACTTTTAAAAATTAACTATTATCCTAATTGAAAGAATTTATTGATAATCTACTATGGTTTAGGTTTCATGCCAGAGGCATTCATATCATCCTGCAATTGAGCCCAGAGTCAGTCACTGTCATATGTATATTAAATATATAAAGTAAGGCACAGATTTTAGATGCATTTTACTCTGCCAGACAGCAACTAAATGACTGAGCTGAAAGGCATAGATGAGATACCACAGTCCATTTACTTTCTAGTACAGGCAAGCTTTCCCAATAAAAATAATCTGAATCTGGCATGCTTCAAAAATATAACAAGTTTTGATCACATACATGTCAAAATTGGAAAACATTACACATAACCTCATGTATAGAAATGTATGACAGACATCACCTGGGGTTATGTGCTCCTAAAGCTAATCTTTATTTTCTTTTTCTTTTAATATTTTTTATGATAATGTTTTTATTTACATTTGAAACAGTATTGTTTTACATGTCACTTCCAGTTCTCTTGCACTCTTCCTAATCCCTTGTCCCCCTCCCAACCCATTTATGATCCCCAGGGAGAGTGAGGGGTGAGGTCATCCTTGGGGGATATTCAAAGTCTATCATATCATTTGGAACAGGGCCTAGGCCCTCACCCATGTGTCTAGGCTGAAGGAGTATCCATCTATGTAGAATGGACTCCCAAAGTTCATTTCTATACTAGGGATAAATACTGCCTAGTCCTCTCAACTAACACCACATTCAGTGGGTCTGGGTTGGTCCTAGGCTGGTTTCCCATCTATCAGAATGGAGTACATGAGCTCCCACTTGTTCAGGTCAGCTATTTCTCAAGGTTTCTCCAGTCTGGTCTTGACCCCTTTACTCATCACGCCTCACTCTCTGCAACTGGATTTCAGGAGTTCAGCTTGGTGTTAGCTGTGGGTGTCTGCTTCTCCTTCCATAAGCTACTGAGTGAAGGCTTTATGATGGCATATAAGTTAGTCATTAATCTCATTATCAGTGAAGGACACTTAAGATATCATCACTATTGCTTAGATTGTTAGTTAGGGTCATCCTTGTAGATCTCTGGACATTTCCCTAGTGCCAGATTTCTCTTTAAAACTATACTAGCTCCCTCTATTATTGTATCTCTTTTGCTCTCATCTATTCTTTCTGCCACTCAATCTTCCTGCTCCCTCATGTTCTCCTCTCCCCTCCTCTTCTCAGTTTATTATTCTCCTAACCACCTCTCCTCCCAATTTTCTCAGGAGGTTTTGTTTCTTTCCCATTTTGTGGAGGACCATGTATGTCTCTCTTAGGGTTCTCCTTGTTTCCTAGCTTTTCTGGGAATGTGAATTGTAGGCTGGTGATCATTTGTTCTATGTCTAAAATCCATATATGAGTACATACCATGTTTCTCTTTTTGTTACTGGGTTAACTCACTCAGGATTGCTTCTCCCAGTTCCATCCATTTGCCTGAGAATTTCAAGATTCCATTGTTTGTTTGTTTGTTTGTTTCCTGCTGAGTAGAACTACATTGTATAAATTTACTACATTTTCTCCATCCATTCTTCAGTTGAGGGGCATTTAAGTTGCTTCCAGGTTCTGGCTATTACAAACAATGCTGCTATGAACATAGTTGAACAAATGTCCTTGTTGTGTGAATGTACATCTTTTTTCTTATAAATAATATAATTTAAAAGTTTTGCATGTTGATCTCAGTTTCCTCTCTCTCCCTCTTACCCTCTTTACCCCTTCACATACACCCTGACCACCCTCTCCTCCAATTCCCCCTCCTCCATCTACATGTAGGGCTATGCTGTCCAGGTTGGGTAATGTAAATCTGTCAAATCATTTGAAGTAGGGTCTAGGACTTTCCTGTCTCTAGGTTAAGGGAGTATCCCTCCATGAGGGATGTGTCCACAAGGTCCTTTTGTGCACCAGGAATACATACTCATTCCACTATCTGAGGTCCCTTAGATTACTCAATTCTTCTAGCTGAGACCCATATTCAGGGGATCTGAGTCAGTCCCATGCTGGATTTCCAGCTATCAGTCTGGGGGTTCAATGATCTCTTCCTTGTTCAGGTCAGCTGTCTTTGTGTGTTTCTGCAACCTGGTCTTGTCCTCTCTGTCTCTCTGCATCTGGATTCTAGTATGACTCAGTGTTTACCTATGGTTGTTTGCTTCTGTTCCCAACAGGTACTAGGTGAGGGCTACATGATGGTGGATAATTTAATTAATGATCTCACCATGAGTGGTAGCTTTTCCACGGTTGCTCAAATTGTTAGTTTGAGTCAGTCTTGTAAGACTCTAGACCTTTCTTTAGGTTCAGTTTTCTCTTCAAACCAATAATAGCTCCACATTTTATTCTCTCTCTCTCTCGTCTCTCTCTCTCTCTCTCCTCTCCCTCTCTCTCTCTCTCTCTCTCTCTCTCTCTCTCTCTCTCTCTCTCTCTCTCTCTCTCTCTCTCCTATTCCTACCCTGACTAAATCTTCCTAGTCACACTGCTTTCCTTTCCTCCCCTTCTCTTTCTCCTAGTTTTCTCTCCATTCACTGCCTCCCCACTTCCCATGTGCTCTGGGGGTCTGGTCCCTTTCCCCTTTAGTGAGGGATCATATATGTATCTCTTAAAATACACCTTGTATACTAGTGGGTTAATATCAGTATTTTCTATTCTATTCCATTGGTCTGCCTGTCTATTTTTGTGCCAATAACAGGCTGTTTTCATAACTATAGCTCTCTAGTAGAGCTTAAAATCTGGGATGGTGATGCCTCCTGAAGTTCTTTTATTGTACAGTGTTGTTTTGGCTATCCTGGGTCTTTTGTTTTTTTCATATGAATTGATCATTATCTTTTCAAGGTCAGTGAAGAATTATGCTGGGATTTTAATGGGGATTGCATTGAATCTGTAGGTTGCTTTTGGCAGATTGCCATTTTTACTATATTTATCCTTCCAATCCAAGAGCATGGGAGATCTTTGCATTTTCTAGTATCTTCTTTAATTTCTTTCTTTAAAGCCACAAAATTCTTACTGTATAGGTCTTTAATATGTTTGGTAAGTATTACCCAAGATGCTTTATGTTGTTTGTGGCTATTGTAAAGTGTGATGTTTCTCTGATTTCTTTCTCAGCCTCTTTGTCATCTGAATAAATAGGGCTACTGATTTTTTTTTATTTTATATTGTATCCTGCTAGTTTGCTGAAGGTATTTATCAGCTGTAGGAATTCCCTGGTAGTGTTTAGTGGGTCACATATGTAAACTATCATATCATCTGCAAATAGAGACAGTTTGACTTTTTCATTTCCAATTTGGATCCCCTTGATCTCCTTTTGTTTTCTTATAGGTTTAGCTAGAACTTTACAATATTGAAGAGATATGGAGAGAAAGGACAGCCTTGTCTTGTTCCTGATTTTAGTGGAATTGCCTTAAGATTCTCTCCATTCAGTTTGGTATTGGCTGTTGGTTTTCTGTATATTGTTTTTTATTATGTTTAGGTATGTTCCTGTTATCCCTGCTCTCTCCAAGACCTTTATCATGAAAGGTTGTTGAATTTTGTCGAAGGCTTTTTCAGCATCTAGGATGATCATATGGTTTTTCTTTTTCATTTTATTTATATGGTGGATCATGTTGATATATTTTCATATGTTAAACCATTCCTGCAACCTGGGAATGAACCCTACTTGTTCATGGTAAATGATTTCTCTGATGTATTCTTGAATTAGGTTTGCCAGCATTTTATTGAGTATTTTTGTATCGATGTTCATCAGGGATATTGGTCTGTAGTTTTCTTTCTTAGTTGTAGCTTTGTGAGGCTTGGGTACCAAGGTGATTGTGTACTCATAAAAAGAGTTTAGTAATGAGCCTACTGTTTCTATTGTGTTGAACAATTTGAGAGGTGTTGGAATTAGCTCTTCCTTGAATTTCTGGTAGAATTCTGCACTGAAGCCATCTGGCCCTGGGCTTTTTTTTTTTTTTTTTTGGTTGGAAGGCTTTTGATGACTGCTTCTATTTCATTGGGGGGTTATAGGTCTATTTAAGTTGTTTGTCTATGCTTGGTTTAATTTTGGTAAGTGATAGTTATCCAGAAATTTGTCCATTTTCTTTGAATTTTCAAATTTTGTGGAGTACATGTTTTCAAAGTATGACCTGAAATTTCCTCTGTGTTCATTGTTATGTCCCCCTTTTCATTTCTGATTTTGTTAATTTGCATGATCTCTTTCTCTCTCTTAATATTCTTTCTTTATTTTGTAGGTTATGTGTTTTGATTCTTATATGTCAAGGGTTCTTTTTTCTTTGTTCCCGTGTATTTGGTGTTCAGTATACTTCTTGCACTTTCATGGGCATGTCCTTCTTCAGATTGGGAAAGTTTTCCTCAATGATTTTGTTTAATATGTTTTCGTCCCCTTTGAGTTGAGCTTCCTCACCTTCCTCTATGCCTATTATTCTTAGTTTTGGCCTTTTCACAGTGTCCCATATTTCCTGGATGTTTTGTGTTAAGGATTTTTTGTATTTTAGATTTTCTTTGGTCGATGAATCTCTTTCATCTAGTTTATCTTCTGTGCCTGAGATTCTCTTTTCCATCTCTTGAATTCTGTTGGTTATGCTTGCATCTGTAGTTCCTGATCATTTGTCCAGTTTTTCTATTTCTAGCATTCCTTTGGTTTGTGCTTTCTTTATTGTCTCTATTTCAGTTTTCAAGTCTTGAACTGTTTTCTGCATCTGTTTAATCGTCCCCCCCCCTTGGCTTTCTGTACTTTTGTTAAGAAATTTGCTCATTTCTTCTGATTTCTTCATTTCTTCCATTTTTTTTTTGTTTTTTCTTCCATTTCTTTAAGGACTTTTCTCACATCTTCTTTGAGGGTCTCTATCATTTTTATAACAATACTTTTTCAGTCGGTCTCTTCTGCTTCATCTCCATTGTTGTGTTCTGGTCTAGTTGGTCTAGATTCCCTAGATTCTGGTGGTGTTATGCTTGTCTTTCTGTTGTTAGGTGTTTTCTTATATTGACATCTTCCCATAGCTTCTTCCAGTACACATTGGTGGGATCTCTCCGTCTCTCTATGGGCTTAGGAGGGTCAGAAATTCTATGTCTGTAGTTCTGAGTGGTCCAAGCTCTCTAGCAGGTCTCTCCGCAGCCAGGGGCCTGGTGATGGGGGTCAAAGATCAGGCTCCAGCAGAGGACAGCCGAGGCCTCTCCTTAGTGGAAATTCCTGGAGCTGATCTGAGCACAATAGACCTGCCTATCCACGGGGCACCGCCAGTTATTTCCACCTACCTGGTCTCTGATCCCCACTGCTGGTCTTCTCCTGAAGTTCTGGACCCCTCCATCTATTTGCTGGACCACTCTGAGTTCCTGAGTTCCTGCAGGCTGGATCCTTGGCCTCCATTTCAGGGCCTCTGCTAAAGAGGCCTCAACTGGGGAGTGCCAGGTTCCAGCTAGACTCACCTATCAGTGCTGAAACATCCTGAGTATCAGCCCATCCTTTGTCTTCTATTGCCAGGCCTTGGCTAGAGATGAGTCTGGGTCTAATTCAGGTGGATTCTGCCCTACACCCTTCCCCAGGAAATCCTTGGGTGGGTCCCAGATCTCGCTGCCCCTGTGTCCTGTCCCCATCGAGAGTGCTCTTGGAGATCTGATACACCCCTACCCACTCCCACCGAGAGTCAGCCCTCCTCCTACCTTCTGCCCTACCCTGCTTACTGTTCTACCTCTCTGGTTGAGCACTGAAACAGAAGGTGGAGCCAACAATCCAGCCACCATCAGGGAAATTCCTGGAGTTGATCTGAGCATAATAGTCCTGCCTATCCCTGTAGGACCACCCATAATTTCCACCTGCCTGGTCTCTGACCCCCACTGCTGGCCTTCTACTGGAGTTCTGTGTCCCTCCCAGAGATTAGCCTATCTCTGCAGGACCACTCTGAGTTCATGTGGGCTGGATCCTTGACCCCCATCGCTGGACCTCTGCTAAAAAGACCTCAACTAGAGAGTGCCAGTTCCCAGCTAGACCCGCCTATCAGTGAGGAAACATCCTGAAGCCTGGCCTCTGCTAATCTCGATTTCAACCTGACTATATCTAGAATCAAGTAAAATCCAAGTAGCTCAGTACACTTGTGAAGAATTTTTCATGATTGGGTTATTTGATGTGGGAAGGCCCTCCCTAAATCTGGATTAATTGAGATTGAAAGAACCACTGTAGACCTGGGCCACATCTTCTATTGACAGCCACACAAAAGGACGTGGAAGAAAGAAGCTTTTACTTTCTACCTGCTTGTCCTGAGCCTCACTGCCAAGTTCATCCATCTTGAATTATTCCTTCACTTGTGATAGTACCTACTTGGAACTCCAACACAAACTGAAAACTGATAGCTCTCTTGGCAGCACAGGTTTGGGAACTGGAACTGTTGCAACATATATTCTCATGGACTAAATAACAGCCAGATCTTTGGCCATTGTGTCAGGCAATCACAGCTTGTAAGCCACTCTAACAAATCCCATGTTTATGCACCTGAATGTCAACAGCACTAAGTTTCCTATATAAGCTGGTGATCATAGAATGAGATGAATTACTACATTCATCTTCTTGTTTGCTTAGTGTGGAGGCTACTGTAAGGCAAACAAACCCCTTCTTCTCTAAGTTGCTTTTGTCAGCTATTCCAGTTCCATGGAATCTGAGAAAAGATCTGTAAGACTTTACATTTTTAATTTCATATTTACATTCTGCATTTACATTATTTCCCCTCTCTCTCTCCTCAATTAACTGCTCCTGCCTCACACTTCCATGAATTTGATCTCAAATTCATGCTCTCCTTTTTTTTAATCATTGTTTCAAATATATGTGTGAATAATTATATAAATACAAGCTGCTAAACCCATGTAGTGTTACTTGTGTATATGTTTTAGGGCCAAATATTTGGGATTGAAAAACCAATTAGAGGGCTCATCCATAGGAAAAGCTGATTTTTCCTACTCAGTATTAGACAGAGAGAGAGAAAGAGAGAGAGAGAGAGAGAGAGAGAGAGAGAGAGAGAGAGAGGATCAGATGTTTGATGCCTAAGTATCAAAAGATATGTCTAATGACATATGAAAACTGGGTAAAATACTTTAACAAATGTTTTGAAAAGAGGAAATGTGAAAATAAATGTTTTATGTCACATGTTACTGGTGGATTGGGAACTAATCCAGTTTCAGAGTCACCCATTAAATAAATTAAAAGTCTAACAGTCGAATGTCACTGGGTGGAGTTCTTGTGGGAAACAGCCTGCCATCCATCACCTAGCACAGGAAGAAATGTGTGTAGCTTATAACCTTGCAGCCCTCATCCTGGCATATCCACAGAGGATCTCTTACACATTTGCCCCTAAGACATCGAAATCAATGCTCACTGATGCATTCCTCTATAACAGGTACAAACTGGGTACCAAACTAAATATTCATAAAAAGAATGGGAATACAAGTAATGTCATAAAATAAAATGCTGCATAACACTGACAAAGCAAAACATAACTATTGCAAATAAAATCAAGGAGTATATAAAATGACAAAACAAGTCACAGAAGTAAACAGACAATATTTCATACATATGCTAACTCAAAAACAGAAAAATATTGCTCAGAAGTTCATTTGTATTCATTGAACTACAAAGAAAATTAAAGGGGCATTATTTAAGAACTAGAGATAAATTTCCTCTAAATGGGAAGTTTTCAGAAAAAGATACATACAGTTTTGCTGATACACAGAGTTATAAGACACTTCTTTGTTGTTCACTTTCCAGGTAATCACAAAATGTGTTTAGTTTCCTTATTCTCAATATTAGCTGATAACTTACTTTGCAAAGTTTGTTATACACAGTTATGCTTAAAACAGGAACATTTTTCATTACAAAGTTCAACTGTCATTTTAATTAGAAGTTTTTTGAAGCTTGATCTTTAGAATTTTGAGTTGTTCAAAATATTGAAACTGAATATTTGAGGAGATAACGGGAGGGTCAGTTTCAATTGTGTTCTTTAAAAAGATGACATTTCAACTCTCCTTATAAAGTTAGATAGAGATGTGTATTAAGGAAAGAGAATTACATGGGAAGTTTGGTTGGAGAAATGTTTAATGACTGGTGGAATAGACTATATCATGAGTTAATATATGAAAATTATGGAATTACATCCAAAATTGCCAGAAGACATGGAACAAGGTAGTTACATGGAAGTGTACACATGTAAAATAATCATTGATCTCCACCATTAAATCTAGATTTTTAAAACAAATGCTAAAGTATCCTAAAAGAGTATAATAGATTATATAAATAACCACAGAATAAGTCTCACCAAACTGAACAATTCAGAATCATGTAGTTCATATTCTGACCACAAGAAATTTAATTGGAAGCAGGAAATACTCTCTGTTCAACTTCTTAAAATAACAAAAATGTAAAATTACAGTTAAATTTTACATTCTAAATAAAGCAAGGTAGAAATAGTTTAGCTCCTTCTCTAAAAGTCTTAGTATCACAACATGAAAGACACTTATCAGACACTTATCAAACACAGCCCTCTCCATCATACCCCAGAGACATTTCTGCTATATTAGGCTCTGTGGTTATGTTTTCTTCCATAGATTAAATAAAATAAATGCCCTAATTTGATAAAACTATCAAAATGTGTTTACAATGGGAAAAAGAGTCCTCTTAAAAACTGTGAAAAACATTAAAGTAAAATATTAACCAAACTATGTGATTCATAAGTGAAAATATCATTTTAAATATTATCACTCATGTCTTCAGTGTCAAGCAGGAGTTTAGTGAAAACAAACTGAATACCAGAACAGAAATGTGTAAGAATGTTTTCACTAATCCATTTTTCTGCTCTCTGACTTGGAACCAGTTTTATTTTGAAGTAATTCTAGGCAGATAAAGAAGCAACATAGATGAACTTAAAATTGGCCCAGAAATAATGACATCCATTCAAGAAGATTTGTCAGATTTTTGTTCAGTGATCTACCACTCCATACCCCTCTCTGGAACAAAACCAGAGATTCTCTGTAGGTCAGTAAAAAGAAAGAAACACTTTCATGAGGTGACATTTTGCCCTTTGGTCCAGATCAAGTGCCTTGTCACAGTTCAACTTCAAGGTAAAGACTGAGCACATATGGGTAGAAATATCAGAAAGCGCCTCAGAGAGAGTCACCATACAGAACCAAAGGAACTACAAGCAAGATAAACTCAAAACAATGGATCTACTGAGTAGGCAGGGTTAAATTAGGGACAACAGAACAGATGAGCACCACAGATAGAAACTTGTATTTTTGGTTGTGAGCCTAGCCTCTAGCAGCTGAGCCATCTCTCCAGCCCCAAAAGGACTTTGGAAGCACATTACCCATGGAGGGATACTCCCTTAACCTAGAAAGGAGGAAGGAGGGAGGGCCTAGACGCTACTCCAAATGACTTCACAGATTTTGATAATCCCTCCTAGAAGACATCACCCTCCCTGTGGAGTGGGTAGGGAATGGTATGGGAGGGGGGGTCAGGGTGCATTGGAGGATGGGAGGGAGAGAGAACTGAGATTGATATGTAAAATAAGGAAAATAATAATAAAATTTAAAAAGAAACAAAGGAACTTGTAACTAAACTGTATATACAACAGAACAGTGTTGTACAGTTTCTAACATGGATGCTTGTTTCAAACAGAGGACACTGGCATTCTGCCCTGGCCATTTAAAAAGCTCTGAGACTCAGGCTCTTCCTTTGTTTCTAAATTGGGGAAATACATTTGCTTTGTAAATTTAATAATGCCATTCACTTTGTCCCAGCTCTTGTTAAAATGCTATCAATGTCTGAGTATCATTTCTTTGTCAAAGAATGAAAAAATTGTTTTAGTTCATTCTTATCTGTCTTTATTTCACACAGCCTGATCTGTAGGACATATGATGTGCTTGTGTGCTACACTGACAGAATTGCTGATGGGAATCTATAAGCCCCAGTTTAGGAAGATCTGGTGCTTTGTTGGTCAGGTGAGTATGAGATCAAGTGAGGTAGCATAAGCTGGATGGATTTTTAAAGAATACAATAGTACAGTGATGGGAAGGATGAAAGGCAATGTTCAGCGCGGAATTTCTAAACATAGTGTTTCACTTAATTTTTCACTTAACGTAGTGTCTTTCACATGCTGGGCTTTTCTAGAATCCTGAAAAGGGTGTGAGGGTACATGTAGGAAGCAGGTAAATATATGAAAAGAACCAAGCTCCTTTGACTTAAACATATTGTAATAATGTAGGTGTGGAACATGAAAAAAATTAAACTAAAGTAATGAATTAAAGAAGCATGGGATTCAACAGTAAGAAACAGGCAGAGCTAATTAGTGCTAGAAATAGGTCTTTGGGGAGAGGTCATTAAGTAAGTGCTGGAAACCCCATGTCCCTGCAGACCATTAATCCTTTAATTAACATTCTCTAGTACAACGTATGTTTTCAACTTTTAATGTCTATTTGTTCACACAAGAAATACTTGAATGTATGTACATGATTCAGTAACCTATGGAGTCTGACATCAAAAGTCTACTGCCGCACGCTTTTCCCTGTTGCTCTTTCAATTAGAAATCAATATTAATGGTTTGGCACTCAATACTCTATATTTTTGTTCCAGTTACATAAACACACATACACACTCACGAACACACAATGGGTGCTAATTTCTAATACCAAGAGTATCAATCACAATGCTTTCACTCTTCTGAAGTATGCTTTTATTAGTTCCTTAGCAACCTTTTTACAACAATGCATGTAACTCTCCCATTCTTTGAAAGTGACACTTTGTATTAACACACCATTCCACTGTTTGTTTTCACAATAGGCATTTAGATAATACAGAATTCCATTACTGTAAACCATACAACAGTACTATCTGAAGATTAATCAGTGCAGAACATCATGTGACATTGCATCAGACCAAGGAGCCATGAGTACCCTGAAGTCCTGGGATCCTGTAGTTTGTCACCTACCATGCCACCAAAGTAGCAAGCTTCAGAAAATTTCTTGCCAGAAGACTCCATAGAAGGACAGTTATGAACTTGAGAGACAGGTCAGTGGGTAATGGTTCCTTACCAAGTCTGAAGACCTGTGATTACTCCACTGGACCTAGAAGTTGGCAGGAGAGAAGCAAACCCAGCAAGTTGTGCTCTAACCCCCCCACACAAATCACACACTCACACACACACACACACACACACACACACACACACACACACACACACAGAGCACACACAGCAACACAATTAAATGTAATTGGAATTAGAATTATTTTATTATGTTTTGATTATTTAAGACAATTTTTAAATTTGAATATATTTTGTCATATCCTTACTCTCAACCAAATCCTTTCAGATAGCCTTCCCTTCATTCCCACCAAACTTTAACCTCTTTCTCATAAAACAAACCCAATAAAAAAACAAAACTTCTCCAACCAAGAAAACAAAATAAAACAATACCAAAAAAAAGATGGGGGAAATGCTGAACTGTAATCAAATAAAAGTACTTGAAAAAATTATGGAGTCCATTATATGTTGATCAACTATCCTGAACATAAGGCCATCCTTTTAGTTGTTGATATGCCAGTGTTACACTACTGAAGAAAACAGACTTTCCATCTTCCACCAGATATAAATGACAATTCAGTCATACACCCTTACCTAGTTTCATTCCATTTTTAAATATAATAAGATAAAATAAAAAAACTCTCACACCAAAGTTGGACAAGTCATCAAAAGGAAAAGAGCCCAAGAGAAGGCATAAAAATCGACACTGCTTTCATACTCAAGAATCCCATAAGATCACTAAGTCTCTGTGAGCTCATATGAGCTTTACTAATGTTGATTTAGAGGTCTTGCTAACTTGGTTATATCTCCACCAGAGCCCAGAATCCCTACTACAGCAGGCCCTGAATATTTCAACATAGCTGAAACATAAGTCAAGATCTTAAAACAGCCTTTATTAATATGATAGAGGTCCTAAAAGGGGAAGCAAATAAATCCCTTGAGGAAATCTACAAAACTAAAATCAAACAGTAGAAGGAAATGAATAAAACCATTGAAGACCTGAAAGTGGAACTAGCATAAGGATTTTTTTAAAAGATTGAGAAGAGTTGAAACAAAAACACTAAAATGTAAATATGTGAATAATTATACTATAAAACCCTGTGTTTGTATGTGTACATCTATATGTACAGGTATATATAAAATATTCTCAATTAAAGAGCAATTAAGAGCAGAATATTCATGTAAATAATGAATTAAATTATTAATTAATGGCTCCTCACTTTCATTGCATCTTGACTGCTTATAATTAAATGCCTTCCAGGTAGTTTAAGCATACATTAAACAGAATGTACTTTGTTTCTGTCAATCCTCTCTTGTGCTCTTTTATTTCCAATAAAAACTAATTATAACCCTACCAGCTGCTTTGCCTTTATTGTTCACCCTAGCTTCTTTGGCACAAAGGGAGTCCTAAAAGCACAAATTTACCAGGTCCTTAAGTAAAGGCTCAAGCAAATAGCTCTCATTTTAAATGGAATATATTTCACGACTCTTAATACAACTTAGGCTGTTTGTTCAAATCCCCTGTGTTTAAATGATAAACTCATAAACTGGAGTGGTACAACTCAGGGAAGAAGCCATCCATCCCCTTTTATCTCATACACCAGTGTACATCTTTCCCATTCATATGTTCACCTCTTATGTAGCCAAGAGCTATGTGTTCTGGGTTGTGACACTAAGTTTCTGCCTATACAGAGACACTGAGCACTTCACTCTCCAGTAGTTGGCACTTGTTACACACAGAGCTCCTCTATTCAATGCACAATATATGAGAAACCTAAATATCTCCCTCAGATGATATATCTTGCCATTTCCCCTGTTTCTACTATACCCATGGCAATGGCATCAAGCCAAATGCCAGGCTTTCCAGTGACAGATGGTAGGGACCAACTATACCTTCTAGAGGAACCTGGTATCCCCAAGAAATTCTATACTGAGCTAAAAGTCATGGTGCCTCCAACTCTCTAGATCAGTTCTGAATATGGAGCAAATTAAGTTTGTTGCCTAACTGCATGCTTTAATCCCTCCACTGAAAGAGGAAAGGAACTAAAATGCCCACTTCTTTTTCTTCTTCCAAAGCCAATGTATCTTTTCCCCCAACTCAACTCATTTGTCAGACAGTGACAAAGTAAAAGTGGATAAAACATCTCAGCTATAATAGAAGATCTAAAAATATTGTCCTCATTACCCTGAATTTACTGAGCTTTCTGCTTCATTTCCACTCCTATATGCTGCTCACCACCTCTGGGCAGAATTAATTGCTGTCATCACCCACAGTTCCTTATTCCTTTTTTAAAAATCATTTAACACATTGCAATTATCATTAGCTGCATGTTTGCTTTTCCCACCAGCCTGGGATAGCCCCAAGGACAGACATTGAAGCTTCCACATCTCTTTATTTCCCTGAAACTTACCCCAGAGTCTATCACAAAGTAGGTACCCAGGGCAATGTCTGTTTAAGTCATGAGAAAGGCTAACTGCAATGAGGCTTCTTACAGAGGCACAACAGGTATACATTGAGAGAGCAAAGCTGAAGGAGTACATGGTGCTTTTGATGTTGTTGGTAAGCAGCATCAGTTTTATTTCAGGGCATGGGTAATTTTGCAGATGTTCAGTGAGTGTAAGTATCATTTTATAACAAAGGTATCACCAATTCCCATATTCACTTACTGCAGAGCACCCATCTCAGATGCTGAGGAAGCAAATGTACAATCAGCTGCCTTGTCCTTTCACTAAAGTTTATTATTACTTAATTATCAATCTTGCCACCTGAATAACTGTAACTTACAAGAAGGCAGGTTATTAGGAGTTGTCATTCTATAAATATGTTTCTCTTATTGGTTAATGAATAAAGCACTGTTGGCCAATAGGAAAGCAAGATAGTCAGGACTAGGAGCCAAGGAGAAAGAAAGTAGTAGGGAAGAGTTCCAAGATGGAGGCCAGAGAAAGAAGAATGCCAGCCCCTCTTTCCGGTAAGATGAGACCATGTGGAAGTACTTAGATTAATAGAAATGGATTAATCATTAAGACAGAACTAGCCAATAAGAAACTAGTAACTGGCCTAGAATTAAATATTAATACAGCATCTCTGTGTGCTATTTGGGGCTGGCGTGGTGGTGGGACCAGACAGACCGGCAGAGAAAAAAAAACTACTCATAACAGTGTATCATGTAATTTCCTTTTCTCAGTGTCATTTTAAAACATACTTTGTTATAAATTACTGGTGCTGTAGAATAACTTTATCAACGTGGAGTAGACAGATCTTTCAAGGTGTGAGAAAGAACATAGCTAGCTCTACAGTGGAAAGTGCAGAGTGTAACTGCCACTGAAGCCGTGACGTGTCTTGACACTAAACTTATCTTGGAATGTGTTTAAGGAATCTTCCAGCCCATATTGTTATTACTAATGCTGGAGGAAGTGTGGCAAGTGACTGCCTCTTAAAGGACATGGCATCTATATGGAAAACAGAGAAAAGATGCCATCCTACCAACCCTTGCAAAGGTTCTGGGTCACTAACTTTACTTCTGTTGCTTTATCCTCAATGTTTGAAGAGATTCATGTCTGTTCTTATTTCAGGTTTGCTTTGACCATCAAAGCTCTGGTCCAAAACTGTGTCTGATTTGTGGAGTATATTTGCCTCCGTCATTTGCCACCTCTAATAATTTGTTTTTTGTTTGTTTATTGCTGCTAGTAGAATTTCATTGCTTTTAAGTAGATTTTCTTGTGGATGAGAGTTGACTAAAATCATAATCACCTTTGGGTTTAAGTCCTGATTGGCTTAATTTTTAATTATTCATTTTATTTTTTGAGGTTATAATATAGTTACACCATTTCCTCTTCCCTTTCCTCTCTCCAAAGCCTCCACAAACTCCTTCCTGCTTTCTTTCAAATTCATGGATTCTTCTTTCACTAACTGGTGTAACATAAATACATACATACATACACACACGAACACACACACACACACACACACACACACCAAGCATATATACATATACACACACACATATATACACACTGACACCACTGAATATATATATATATATATATATATATATATATATATATATATATATATTCTTAAATTCAATGCAACCTGCTCAGTCTGCATAGTATTACTTGTGTTTATGTGTTCAGTGCTGCTCATTTGGTATTGAATAACTCATTGGTGTGTTCTTTCTTGGAGAAGGCTATTTCTCCTGTTTTCAGTGTTCTATAGTTGTCTATGGTTCTTTCTATGGGGTTGATGCCTCCTGGCCTTTCCCTACCTCCACAGTAGCATGCCTGCTACTCGTACTCTTGTTTAGGCAGTTATGTTGGGGATACTTCATGGTTGTAAATTCTGACATTACTAGGAGACATAATTTCCAGAAAATTCCCTATTACTCTGTCTCTCACAACCTTTTTTCACAAATTCCTCAATAATCCTGGGCCTTAGGTATGGCTGAGGCTTTTCTTTGTCCAGCCCAGTCCCAAAGCTGCTTATAAAATAATCACTCAGAGGCTTAATATTAATCATAATTGTTTGGCCTATGATTTAGGCTTATTACTATCTATCTCTTAAATATAAATTAACCCATACCCATTAGTCTATATTTTACCATGTGGTCTGTGTATTACCAGTAATGCTCTGGCAACTTCCCTAAGAGATGTCGGTGTCTCTCTTGACTCCACTTTCTTTCTTCCTGTATTCAGTTTGGCTTTCCCACTTAGCTGTTTTCTGCCCTACCTTAGGCCAAATCAGCTTTATTCATCAACCAATGAAAGCAAAATATATTTGCAGAATACAGAAGGACATCCCACATCATTCCCCTTTTAAATTAAAAAGGAAGGTTTTAACTTTACCATCATAAACTTACATATGGCAAAACATATATCAAGCAAGAATTACAGTTATAATACTTAATCTCTTGTATTTGGAAAAATCAAAATACTCTATCATCTGTTCTATCTTTGTGAGTTTAAAGTTTTATATCTAATTTTTCTTTTATCATAACTTAAGAAAACTATAATTATAACTATCTATTCTTCATAAATTTGGTAACATCTTGTTTGTGCTCTAACAAATAAAGCTTGCTTGGAGACCAGAGTATGGAGCTAGCCACTAGATAACTACATAGGCCAGGCAGTGGTGATACACACCTTCAATTCCTGCACTTGAGATTTCATGCAATTGATCCCAGCACTTGGGAGGCACACACCTTAATCCCAGCACTAAGGAGGATAACGTGATATAGCTGAGTGGAGAGTGGAATCTAAATAAGGTGGGAGGAGACAGGAGCTTGCCCCCTTTATGGCCTGAGGATAAAATAGAGGTAAGAAATTTAGTGGTTAGCTCCCTTACATCTATGATCTTTCAACATTTACTCCAATATTTGACTCTGGGTATTTATTATTAAGACCAATTAGAACTTTCTCTATACTTAGATACAGGAGCTGTGTTATAAATGTATCCACTGGTACTGAATTTCACAACTCTGCCTTTTGATTTGGGTGTGGGACTAAGAGAAGAAACTGACCTGCAAACCTCCTTCCCAAGGACTAACTTTCATGGTACCATGAAAGATTTCAAAGCGGGGAAGAAGACAACAGTCACAGTCAGGATGATGCCTATAAACTACAAGAACCACCATGGCAAGAGAATTCTACTTGTGCAGTACTGGCATGCATACATTGGTGGTAACCAAATGTTCTCTAAATAGACTTAAAACTCTCAAGAAGAAGGAGAAAATGCCTGGAACTAGAAATCTAGCCAACAAACCAGAGCTGATGAAGTTATAGATTATGGACATTAACATACAACCACCATGTTATTAAACCAGCATAATCCCTAACTATATTCTAAATATGTGTCCTTAGATCCACAGATAAATGTAGTCCTCAATCCTCATAAATGAAACTTCTCTTTGCACCTCACAAAGACCACTACAGAAAATTACTACATTTAAATGAAAAAGTCAACTAAGCACAGCTATTCAGAGCTTTGTGGATGATGAACCATTTTATGTTGTTTTTGACAAAAATGGTGCTGGAAATACTGCTTTTTCAGAAAGCCTTCTTGAAAAAAATATCCATCAAAAATTCCCAGGAATAAGAGGGTATGAGACAGTATTCTTTCTGATGGGAATTTAGCTAAGTGCAAACCTCATAGAGATGAGCTTCTGCTTTATTGCATTTGTCCAATATACATTTCCCAAGGAGTATGGAAGAAACTGTCATATCCTCATCATCTACTTCAATAAGTTGTGTAACAACTTATGATATACATAAGCAAATGTCTATTAACTGTTGATATAATCAAAACAAAGTTTATTGTATTAATAAGTTCTACATATACAGTTTGTCTAGGATTCCAACTAAAGCAAAATTACATTTGAATTTAAGAAGTTTCTCTATTTTCCTCTGAAGACCAAATGGCATAAAATATAACACATTGGAAGCAATATGAAAATATACATCCTGAAATGTTCCAGGATCCCAAGTTGAACATCATTTTCCATGCTTTCATTTGCGAGAGTATGAGTCTGAAAATCTTAGTATGACTGAAATACCACCGTAATATCAATTCTTATTGAAACGTCTTCTAATTTAAATTCCAAGCACCAACTTTTGGAAGTTTCCATCTTCTGTTACTGTACTGACAACTTTACAAGTTTTATGCCTTTTGTCATTATGCTGACACTGCAGTGGAAGACTGTCTCCAAAAGCAATAACCCTAACATATCTGATACAATCTTCTGGTTTCTGGGGTCACTTCTTACATGTGCACATACAAACATAAGGACACATACAAATACATATAAGTAAAATCCAAATAAATGGTTGAAAGGAGAGAGTCTGGAAATAACATGGCATTGTCAGTATTCCTACCAATATTTACCCAAGTGCATCATATTTTACAGACACAGAGACAAAAGGAACCTGAGTGCTTATCCTCCAGTTCCCCACTCTCCTTTCCAAAGATGATTGTTATCATGAACTTAGTGAACACGTTTCTCTTGTCTCTGTGTATATTCAAATGTACAAACTTTAGAATTAAAATGAGTAACACATGTAATTAGTGTTACTTTAAAAAATCACATGGAATACCAAACATATCTGTAAAGAGTTAATTTTTAATCTACATTAAATTTTGATTAGACAACGTTGATAGTCATCTATTTTATGTATCTAGATGGCTCTATAGTATTGATTATATAAACATACCATACTTTAAACATATTCCCCAATAAATTATTTTATTTAGTTTTTAAAGATTATGATAAGAAAATATAGGAATTTAAGATTATTTCAATTAGCTCTCCCATATATCGTTTACCATATGATTGAAATGGATTTACTTTTTCCTCTTTAATTTCCCCTAAATAAAAACTATTGCCATTTTTAATCTTGATATATTTGTCATTCTTCCCTTAAAGATTCGTGTATTTTTATTTTATTCATATGAATGTTTTTCCTGCATGCATGTATGTACAATGCATGTATGTCTATGTTCTCAAAGGACAGATGAGGGTCCTCGATCCCCATGAAATAGAGTTCCAAGCATTATGAGTTCCAAGTGAGTGCTGGGAACAGAACCTAGGATGTTTGTAAGAGCAACCAGTGCTCTAACAGTGAAACCATCTCTCCAGTCCCACACCTGTGCATTCTATGACTTTATTATAAAATTCAACTAGGAGTGCTAAGTCCAGATGTTTCAATTCTGTGGTCAAAGGACACCTGGCTTTGCATGAAGAACAAACAGTTATAAGCAGTGGTAGTGAACATCCTGATTTTGGTTTAAGTGATCTACCAACATAAGCAAAATCTGATGTAATTGAGAGACATTTCAGAAATTTCTGTTTATTCTTATTTTAAACTGGTATGTCTAAAATGTTTTTCTGAGAGACATACACTTAATTCTTAATCATTTTATTTTATCTTCCATATAACTATATAATCAATTCCATTTATTTGCTTGGCCAGTAAAAGTAAAAATGATAATGTCAAGCATTTACCTTTTTATATGGTTCTTTAAACTGGAATATGCTCCTATCTATACCAAAAGTTTTACAATTTATGACTAAGGGTCATAAACCTTTTCAGACATGTTATAATGACAGAGCTCAGAACCAAATGGTGTGAGGTCTATCTAAGGGAATAAAGAAAGATAAGTATCCTTACTGATGATTAACTGATACCTATCATAACTTTGACAATGGTCAATTAGCAAATCCTAATGAAGTTTGCAGAGGGCTCATGAAAGTTAATCATGCTTGAATTTATGCCCTGGAGTTACCTCACTTTAAGCAATATATGTTATTAAAAAATTACATGCCAATTGAACATATATAAGTAACATCATTAATTTTCACAAAACCAAATTTCCAAGTTAGTTGTATCTTGTCTCTATTCTGTTGAATTTGTTATTGAAAATTGTTTCACTGAAGTTGGTGTGTTCTTATTACTGAGATTCTGTTAAATAATAACTATTCTGTGCCATAGGAAGATGACAATTAAAACAACTCCTCAAATTCTTTCAACAAGTAAATTGCATGGTTGGTAAGAACTTTGCTGTGCAAACCTGGAGAACTGAATTTGATCCTGGGAATCCATAAAAATGGAAAGGAGGGAAGGATACCAAAAGCTGTCCCCTGACCTCTGAATTCTGACCTACAGTACACATGTGCTGTAGCACACAACACACACACACACACACACACATACATACACACACACACACAATTTTTATGTATTTTTATACATGCACAAATAATGAACATTTAAAAAATAAAATGATGGGTTATTCAATGTACTAGGAAAAACTATGCTAAAATACTAGGTAAGGAATTCATTTATAAAATGTGAAGAATAAAAGAGAAAGAATAAAGACATTTTATTATTACTATTACTATTATTGTTATTATTATTATTATTATTATTTTACATATTGATCCCAGTTCCCTCTTCCTTTCTCCCTTCCTTCTTCCCTCCCTTCCTCCCTCCTTCCCTCCATCCATCCCTCCCTCTTTCCCTCTCTCTCCCCCCCTCACATGCACCACGACCACCCTCCCCTCCCATCCCCCCCCCACTCCATATGTAAGGTGATGCCATCCAGCAGGGGTCATCTAAATCTGTCAAGTCATTTGTAGTAGGAAACTAGGACTTCTCTCCTGTCTCTAGGTTAAAGGAGTATCCCTCCATTGGGGGATGTGCCAGTAAGATCCTTTTATGTACCAGGAATACATCCTGGTTTCACTGTCTGAGGTCCCTTAGACTGCTCAGGCTTTCTAGCTGAGCCCAATGTTCAGGAGGTCTGACTCAGTCCCATGCTGGATTCCCAGCTATCAGTCTGGGGCCCTGTTAGCTCCTCCTTGTTCAGTAAGCTGTCTCTATGTGTTTCTGCAACCTGGTCTTGTCCTCCCTCTCTGCATCTTTATTCTAGTTCGGCTCAGTGTTTAGTTGTGGGTTTTTGCTTCTGCTTCCAACAAGTACTAGATAAGGGCTCTATGATGGTGGATAAGTTAGTTGTTCATCTCATAATCAGGGAAGGGCATTTATGGTAGACTTTCCACGGTTGCTCAAATTGTTAGTTGGAGTCAGTCTTGTAGGTCTCTGGACATTTCTTTAGGTTTAGTTTTCTCTTCAATAAAAACAAATTTTTTCGTTATCATTATGCTTACCCTTACAGTGCTACTTCAGGTAAGAATTTTTTTTCCTGTTTAACAAATTTAGCTAAAAAGTATCAGAGAAGGAAAGTAGCAGGAGTGAGATTTGAACTCATGTCTCATACTCCTAACCACCATCAACTCTGCAGCAGGTTTTAACTAGATCCATACCTGAAAACTTTCATGTGTCCTCACTTATGAAAATTCATAAAAGGAAATGTATTCATCAGGATATATAGATTTAAGCAAGTAACAAACTACCCAATTGGTACGATTGAGCTGGGTGCCTTTTCTATTCTGTATAATCTGTTTTCCAGAGCTCAGCTGAGTTGCTTTAACATATGAAATAGTGCCATCATTTCAGTTGTTGAAGTAAAGATTACCATGATGACTGTGCTAGGTGTGAACTGTACAAACACTGCCTCACTTCTGGTTCCTGCTCAGGACAGCAGAAAACCACAAGAACCCTGTGATCTTCTAACCCAGCTTCTCTTTATTCCTTGTAAACTGCAATAAAGGAACTGCCAAGTGGTGCGGACCTGGGGCCTAGGACCAGGTTGTTTTGCACTTACTTGCCCCAGCTCTCATATAGGAAATCAAATTAAAAGTCACAGGCATTTCATCCCTTTGCCTCTGTGATATGTTAAGTCATTAGATCATTAACCTTTTGTCTAGGGTTTTGATCAACTGAACTCAATTTCAACAATTTCTTGCGTTTTTCTACTGTCTAGTAGATTATTTTGGATCAGAGATCCTATTTTGTAATTGCAAATAGACATGCAATGATGAAGTACATGGTTAGGTTTTAGGCTGTAGGGAGGAGTTACATACCCCAATGAGCTCTAAGCATCAATTAATATTTTGTAACATAAACAAAGTTGGTTTGTTTGACAAGTTGGTTTTGTTTGAGCATGAGATGCTCTTCTGTTTCTCATGGGGTATAAAACAGAAGACACAATTGGAATGCAAAAAACATGGAGATGACATAGGCAATACTAAAAGCTTGGCCTAAGATAAGAAGAGAAAGAACAGTAGGCATCATTTGATTAGAGATTCTCAACAGGTAGGAGAAATTAAAATGGTGGAGCAAGGGTGAAGGGAGAGTAAGTATAGCCTAAAGATTCAAACTCAGAGACCAAAAGAGTAAGTGTAATTGAGAGAAAATGGAAAACAAGGGTAATTCTGGCTTGGGTAGGGGGGTCAACAACTACTACAGAGGATGTTTATATTCAAGTAGGAATTACATCTGTTGAGAAAATGATGGTCAGTAAGTCCTGAGATGAGAACAACCATGAACATCAAGAGGAGCTGTAGGGGTGAGACATGAGCTGCAACTATCTGGAAACAAAAGTAGGTTCACTGCAGGATTTATATAAAGAAAATAATAATGGCTAGGGACATTGACATGGGTGTGATGGTAAAGCATTTGCTGTATAAACCTTGATACCTGAGTTCAGTCCCCAGAACCAATATAAAGCCAGAAGAAGACTAATGTCAAAGAAATGCCCTCTGACTTCCACATTTAACCGTGGCATATTCATGCCCCACCAAAACAATAAAACCAAAAACATGTTAAAATAATGGCTAATCAGGGAAATGAAACCAAAACTACTTGGAGATTACATCTAGTCTCCATTGGATTGGCTATCAAGGAAAAAATAGTAACAAATGTTGGCAAGCATACAGGGGAAAGTAATGCTTATGGTTGTGCGAGCATAAGCTATCAGAAGAACCATAGAAATCAGAGAAAGGAAGCTTCTTAAAAATAGAAAACAGGAGTAGGGATGATGAATTGACAGCCAAAGCAACTGCTGTACAAGTGTGATCACTTGAGTTTGGAATCCTAGAATACATGTAGAGCTGGACATGGTATCACATATCTAAAAGCCCAAAACAAGCAAGAGAGGTGGGAGATGGTGAGATGGTAAAAGAAGAACATTAAATGCTCCTGGGCCAGCTAACTTAGTACACACAGCAATGAACAATAAATAAGAGAGCCTGTTTCGAATAACATGAGATGTGGCACAGAAACACAAACATACAATGTTTTTTTTTAACTGAGCCAAAAATACTTTAAACAGTACCATTGTACCAAAACCCTATGACTCTTACTGGAGAAGATTATATATATATGTATATATGTATATATGTATATATGTATATATATATGTATGTATATATATACATACTTATGTGTGTGTAATAAAATATAATATATACATATATTACTCAAATAGCCAGGTCATGAAGCCAAGCAAAGTTCCCATTATTAGATAAATGGATAAAGAAAACATGACATATAGACACCATGGAATATTATTTGGCCATAAAGAACAATTGCATCATTTGCATGTAAAATATATTAAGGACTCAGGAAGACAAATATTTCTCTCACATATAGATTCTAAAATAAAATAGAGATCAGAGTGGAAGATATGTATAACTGGGAGAAGAAGGAAGGCAGGATGAAGGGGAACTATTACAATGAAACAACTTTGTACACCTAATATACACTAATTAAAGAGTAATAGCTAAAGGAGTAGAGAGGCCAATCTCCTGGATGTCAGAGTGGATAAAGAATTATGTCACAAGGAGGAACTGACTATTGCAGAAGCTAAATAAATTATCTTTCATTGTTTCTTTGGAGTTTGTCTGAATTTAAAATTTAAAGATCTTATTTAAACTTACAAATGTTTTGACAATGCAGATAATCATACAACTTGGTAGATGGCACAATGATTTCCCAAACTCTATTATCAACATTTCTGGGAACAGAAAGGTGAGCAAACAGTACACTCTGGAAAGACAGCATAAGAGAAATATATGAATTTTAGCTAATGAAAAATATGCAAATGTACCTCATCACTCTTTAGTGCTAAGTGAATACACTGAGTAACGTTTAGTAAATGTCCTCTGCGAATTTGGAAAGAGTATACAATTTGTTTCTAATGGTGACATAAAAAAGATATTCTTAATTGTAAAACCTCAAACTCTGTGGTTATCAATTGGCTGCCCCCTATAAAGTTTTATTTAAATATATGTATTTTTAATTTTGTGTACCCTGACTTAATAAAATAAAATTCATTTATGTAAATTACCTATGTACTTTCAAACTGTATTCCCAGTTATACTGGCAGAAAACTATACATATATATATATATAGATAGATGTATATATGTATAATTATAGATATTCTATATGTTATTATATATATGTATATGTATATGTATATGGTAGGATTAATTTTTACATTGCAAGCAAGGATACTTATAAACAAAAACAATTCAATGAACAGGTTGAAGTCCATAGGCTGCATTTTTCTGTCTCTCTCCTACTGTACCTAAGCAGCACATCCAAAAAAACAGAGATGTTGTTTATGTGCACAGTAGAGGGAGTGTTAGCTTCACATCATCATAGAGACTGTGAATCAATGGGTATGCAGAGCATCCTACAAAAAAAGTATAGAGTTTTTCTACAAACGTCTTAACAAAACACTGAATGAAATGGTTATCCACTCAGTCTGTAAAGAATATGAATTTTTGTCCATAATACAGAGGAATTTAAATAAAGAGCAGCTAATCTGATAGAGAGTCCAGGCAATCATGTCAAGTTTGGCATTGTAGTGTTTAAACACAATTCTATCAAAATCCCTGTGCATTAGGGCCATATTCATATTAGAAAAGAAGTCTGCTTTGTAAAATTCACTTTAGCCTGATTTATAGCACATACAAACTAAGTTTCTAAAACTCCATCATAAATAAATGAGTACTGCCCTCTTTAAACCTTTATCAACTACATTTAGAAGTTTTTTGCTGAATTTTATCCTTCAACGGGGAATTGTAAGTTTCTATTCAAGCTATACATAAAAGGTGGTTTAATATCTGGTTTGCCTTAAAGAATATATCTAAACCATTTTAAACCAAAATATAAAGATGTCCCCAAAAGGCAAGTAGAAATAATAAATGTAGTTTGAAAAATATGATTGTATTATTTTAAATTTCATCTCATGTGTGGGAAACAATATTTGAAGAAAAAATTTGCTGTTTAAGTTTTTTTTCTCAAATCGCTGAACTACACCTTGCATTTTATCTAACATAATTTAAGCTAGTATCATAAAGATTATATGTTATTTAATTATACAAAAACAGGATTCATAAAATATTCTGCCTCTTAGAAAATACTCCAGGTATTTTACAAGGAACAGTATAGCTAGAGTACCCAAAACACACACAACTGAAGAAGCAATTAAAATCAGTAATAAAAATCAAACATAAAACCAGTGTACCATGCCAAAGGCCTTCTGAAATAAAAGATCTTTAAATCCACAGAACATAAAGGGAGGCTAATTCAGTAGTTCCCCTCAATTGAAAAGAGAGGACATTGCACGGCCCAGGGGTGGCAAACAAAAAATCTTGAACTTGTACTTGGACCTTTTAGCTTTAAAATTATCTTTTCCTGAAAGCACAGTAGTTTTTGTTTTTGTTAGAAATGGTTTTTTTTGATTATTTTATTTATATTCTTGAAAATATGCTGCTTAAAGACGAGCATTAGCAACGAGACCTTAGTTCCAATCAATACAAAATCACATGTGCTGCTTATCTGTCACTGGGTGAGATTTTGCTTTTATGCAAAATAAATAAATAAATAAATAATAAGCAAATGTTCTCTATTAGCCCAATTATTCACTCAAGGTCCTTGAGAGTGTAATTATCTAAACATTTGTGGATGAAATAAGAGGTGGGAGGTAGTTGTGAGCAAATCTTCTCTCTTTTAGGAAAACAAAGGCAAATTTAGCCTTTTCAATATGTGACTTTCAGATAAGAATACATTCAATTGCTAAGAATAAGTCCTCAAAACACCCAAATAACTTTTCAAACCTTTTAAGTGCTGCCATATGCAAAGGAGATGGAGATCTTCATAGTTATCACAAAAATACACCCAGAATCCTTACACAGTCAAATTTTACTCAAGAACTCTGTTCTCAGCATGGTAGTCATAGAATTAGGTATAAAATTCTTATTTCTCTGCAATAATGAACTTCAATGTGTTATTTCATGTGGCCTGACATTGTATTTGGAATATGAAAGACGATAGGTAGATACTTTTGTCACAGAGACTATACTTTCTAGTGAATTTCAAACATCAATACCTTGCTGGATGTATTTTTGAGTTTTCCAGCATCAATTTTTTCTGAAGGGAAAAAAAAAGTCACATGTCTTTTCCACCTAATCAGAATTGGCTTTTTGAAATTCACAAGAATTTGAGACAGAGAAAAGAACATTTTTTACTTGAAAAAATGTTCTTTTTCTTCCCACAAATGTTAGGGGAAAAGGCTGAAGAAGATGAAGGAAGAAGCTGAATGGATCCAAGAGCATGTTGGTCAACCTAAAAATGAAGATCAAGGTCAGAGGCCAGCTTTTCCCTGCTGCTCTCTCCTTCCTGGCCTTGTCCATCCCTGACTTTGACAACAGTGGAGCAGAAGCAGATTCCTCTTTCCCAGAAGAGTCTTGAAGCCATTCTTCACTTGCTAAAAGAAGACCTGGGGTGGGAATAGGGTTCGAAGACCACCTGGCTGCCTGGCATGCACAGCCAGAACTAGAGCTAGATGGAGACTTCCTGCCAAATATGTTTCACCCAGATCAAACCCGGAAAGTACATCAGAAACTAAGTAAAAGCAGGATCAGGGAACATCCACTATAAGTGCTACAACTGAAAGTGTAGGTTAGGTTAAGCTAATGCACAGTATCCTAAACTGACATGTCCATGAGATAGGCCAGTCTGTGTGCTACAGAAAGCAACACACACACACACACACACACACACACACACACACACACACACACACACACACACACACACAAACACACACAGGTCTATACAACAGTGGCAGAAATTCATGGCAAGTGGTTATTTTTTTTTTTTGGTTGTTGTTTTGTTTTGTTTGTAATTCTACATAAAAGTTAAGAATAAGGAAGGTAACAAGGAAGGACATTTGAAAAAAATAATGGTGAAAAATCTTTGAACACTAAAGGACAGAAAAAAAGAGTCAAAACTTCCTGAGAAGAGTGGATAGTGATTTTGGAGAGGGACAAACAGAAACAACAACCCCTGCCAACTTCATCAACCCCGATGAAGTGAGAGGAAAACATAATTAGAAGATGAGCACCAAAAGAATATGTGATTCACAGCACAGATAGTCTGAAGACTAGATGGAATGAGACCATTTCATGTAGCCTATTCCATCCAAGCAGACACAGTTGCAAATGATGAGCAGGAAGTTTTTTAAGCAAGAGGATGGGGCAGTCTGTGTGCAGACCCAGCTCACCCCAGACAGACCTGATATCAAGAGAACCATCTAGGTTGGCTAGTTACCTTGTTCAAAGGAGAAAATCTTCCATATCTCTACAAGAGGAGGTACCTTGGTAACTTGATCCAAGGACCCAATTGTAAGTCCTGTTCTTGCCTTCCCAGAGCAAATGAAAGGTGGGAGGTGTGAAACCCAACTTCCTCTATGAAATCATTTCAAGCTCCCAGGTCCCTGAAGCTTAAAGACATTCCTGAAGCTTAAAGGTGACAAAGAAACATATTAACTTGGAAAATGTTTCTATCTATTTTAAAAAACCAGAAATACATTTTATAATTATTCATTTTCTAAAGTAAAGGTATGCGAGATAGGTTCCTTAGCACCAACAGTAGAACTGAATTTCATTTTTGAAAGTTTAAAATGTAAAAGAAAATATTTCATCTGGAAAAAGGATAATTGATATCACAATCAGTAGTTAAAAGGTTAAGAGTTTCTACAAATGGTAAACACCATGAAAAATTAATAGTATTGAAATAGGTTGAAGTTTTAGAAATGACTGAAAATTTAAGAGACATTCTCACTTAGTCTATGAGAGTTGACCTCATCTAATATCCTCCCATCCAGAAATAGAGAATGGAAAATTAAAAAAGAAATAAGCAATGAGAAGGAAAATGTTCAAAGGCACAAAAGTATGTCACAGATCTTTAGATTAAAAAAAAAAATGCCCTATGCACTGAGCAGCAAAACCTTTTAAAAATCAAACATCAAATAATCCTTCAGAAATTTAACATCAGTTAATTTCATTAAGAAATATTCCAAGAGCAAAGGCAAAACTCCTATAATGCTCAGGAATCAAGTACATGCTAGTGCATCTTATGACAGCAGAGGCATGACTGAGTGTTTTCAGCATTCTAATGCAAAATCATCTGAGCCCAGATTTTCATGAATACGTTAAACAAACTTAACGACAAAGCAAATATTTCTAAGCAATCAAAAACAAACTGTTATTGTGTTACTGTCCAAGTAGCTTTTTTTTTTTTTCAAAAAAGAAAACAGGAGAAGAGACCTACAAAATAAAAAGAGGATCCAAAAGAATTCAGTATTTGGGTCAAAACAACTTTTAAAAAATCAAAGCATATTAAATCTAATGAAGCAAGTATTATAAAAATCCCTTTGCCAGTGCAGAAATGCAGAGGTTGTCTGCATGAACATGAGTTGCGAGATCGAAGCATCTCATTGATAACATTACACACTGTATTTGAAAGGAGGAAAGACAGCTATAGACCGAAAGGAAAACAAAAAACTTGTGCATCGAACTGATGAGTATATAACCAATCAAGTAAGACATGGTATAGTTTTGCACAATAGTTAATTTTAACCTGTAACTTGGCTTAATTCTTTATCATTACTGGTTTATGGTGTTATATGTCAATATTTCCCCCTAGGTCAATGTGGGGGGAAAATGTCTACTTGCCTCAAATAGTGAGTGAATTAATGACAGAAAAGGTATAGCTACCATAAAAGCACAACTTGGTGTAGCAATGAGTTTTCTTGGGATTACTTACAGAAATATGAGTGAGGGGTTACATATAGGAACCAAAACAGCTCAAAGCCACCTGCATCACCAGAGTCCACTCCAGCATGGGTGACAGCTGACAAGAGCAGGAAATACAGTGCACACTACAACGCCTGCCTTACCAAATTGCTCAGTTACTTTAAACTCCCTTCAAGCATCTCAGATGGTCTTTGATTCTTCTAGACAGCTCAAGTTCATCTATGCTTCTCTGGAGCTGGTTAGCTGGTCTTTGCTCCTTCCAGGCAGCTGGGCTTGTCTGAAAATGACTTTAAGCAGTTTCTACTGTTTATACACTCCTGGGGAAGGGGGAGAGGGTAATGCATCTGATCAGTTTCAGGGAATTTCTCAATCTGAGTTGTTTACTTTGTGTGTTAACAAGCTTCCCTGTAGGATGGAGTATTTCACCCTCCTTTTAAACATACTGCTACTTGTCTTTCCTATAAATATCCTATTTTAAGAAGTTTCCCCCCAAGAGAGAAGGTTTTAATCCCAAAGGAACCTGTGATACAAGTGGCAAAGGAAAATATTATGTTGGCAACATACAAATAATACTGTCTGAAGTTCAGAGTGCAGCGTAACAGATGAAAGTATCCAAATGTAATACTGTGATCCAAAATAAAATGTTCATTTAAATAATCAGAGAACAGGTTTTCTAATATGAAATTAAAAATAAAAATAAACTCTGGAAGAAAATGAAGAAAAAAGAAAAAGGTACAGTGATTCTATTGTGTTGTAGCAATGAGATATTAGATTTCATTCAAGTGACTACATGAAGAAGTAGCTAGGTCTGGGATACAACTCAGTGCTTTAGGAGAAAGGGGAAAGGAATGGTTCACATTAATTTTCTATTATTGACTGTCTAAATTTATTTCAAACTCATGTAATATTTTATAGTACATATGAATTTTATAAGACATAATTTTGGAAGATAAAGCATGTGTCTCAGTATTACATTAGCTCAATTTCTCATATAAATCTTTGCTTTCATTCAAGACATGCTGTTCATCTCACAGATGGCCACATCTAGACTTTCCTCTGTGGACTTACTTCCCTGTTACTTGTAAACCTGTAGCTTATTTTATTATGCTGCATGATACTCACTGCACAAAAGCCTTTGAGATGTATTCCTGTCTGAGTGCACTGATATAAAAAAATATCTTGGCCTCAGCAGATAAATCAGGTCTTTTGTCAGAAATAAAAACTATGAGGCCCTTTGCTGAGAGGAGCCATAAAGGTATTTCTCATTTGCAGTTATCAATTCACCTTGGTGTCTAAACTTTTACATCATCTTTATTCTGCTTTCACTCCTTTTATCCCTGTTGACAATTTGGGCATTTTGAAAGCTTCCTCTATTACTCAGATTTGAAGAAATTTTTACTGATGTCAAACATAGCAATAATGTATCAGCTCCACAATTATAACAAATGTCTGTTCCCTTTATAGTCATGCCTATATTTCCCACAATACATTTTAACTACCTTAATCATACAATTATATGTAATATAATATATTTCCATATCCCCTTCAGAATGCTGTAGATGTAGCAGGCACTTAGGTAAAAGTTTCCATTTTGGACTGACTTAATCATGGCTACTACTATTTTTCAATTTATGGTAAGCAGTAAAATATGTTTCCCAAGTTACACCTAAACAAAAAGAAAGTATTATACCTCTTACTTACTTTATGTGTGCTAATAAAATACTCCTAAAAGAAACAAAGGAAATATAAAAGACTTACTCCTGACTCATGAACATAGAATATCGCTGTCACATTTTGCTAAATGATATTAAATATTATTTTCACTTTTAGAAGTGAATTATATAGCATGGACAATAAAAAAAACTTAGAATCCATATGGAATGATAAACAAGAGCAGGATTTCTTTCCACTACAAACTATTATGTTTTGCCATTTAATAAACCTCGTAGGAATAGGAGCAGAGGCAAAAGCTTGGAATCCTCCTGAAAAACAAACAAACAAACAAACAAATAAAAAACAGGCCAGTTCCTACAATTCTAATGAAAAGCCCAATCTGCTAAACCTTCAGCTGCCTCACCCAGGGGAGTATTGGTTTATGGGCCATTGGACATCGATGTTCTCTTATGACACAGTAAAGAAATAGTGTGAAATATAACACTGTGTCACTAATCCACAGTGAAGCCTCACTGCTATGCAATCACTTAGATGTAACTTGTGTCTCAGATTTGGGAAAATGTCTCTTGGCAGCCTGAAAAGGTGGGACTGCCAGCAGAGCTCCTTCACACAGGGTCGGGAAAAAATTATCTTCTCCTGTGAGTTTCAAACAGAACAGAAAATGTTCCTCTATATATTTAAATTCTTTACAAATGCATACATTAAGCAGGACTTACATCAGCAAATATCTATGAAAAATAAGACAGAAAGGGGTGAAGACCTTGGGTGAAGAAACCCTGGATTTGATCCCCAGCATAACAAAAACGAAAGTGGCAGACTATTCCAGGACTTCTCAGGCAGAGGCAGAAGTATCAGAAATTTAAGGTCATCCATTGATACATATGGAATTCAGAGCCAACCTAAAATACATGAGACCCTATTTCTACACACACACACACACACACACACACACACACACACACACACACACGCGAGCGCGCAGGGGGAGAGAAGCTTTAAAAAAAAAAAAGAAAGCCAGCTACCATGATCTATCAGCCAATATGAATCTTTGCAACAATACATAAAAAAAGAAGAAAGTAGATAGAGCATTGTCGCAGAGTAGACATTAGGCTGAAAGAGGGGAAGGGAGATACAGGAGAGATGTAAAAGGCCAGCAAGAATATAGCAGCTCAATGAGCAAAGCATCCCTGCTCTTTTGAGTCCTCTTGTGTGTGGTTTGAAATAGAAAAAAATGGTAAATAACAGACAAACCTGATCTTTAGAAAGAAACAACACAGTATTCTCTGATTAGAACAAGCAGATTATTTGAGAGAGGAGGGTAAATCACAAGCTTGTATAAGCAACAATCATTTACTCTTTTTGAAGAGATACTACATGACCAGAGCAAGGCAACCTCCCAGGAGGAAAGAGTGAGACAGAATGATCAATTCTAGGTGTTGTGCTTAAAATAAAAAAAGAAAAGAAAAAGAACTTAAATCTGATTCTTCAAAAAGAATGCTTAATTATGAGAGTAATTATGAATGGTGATTCTCAGTCTCAGAGCATATTAGAACCAGCTTGGAGCTTTTAAATCTAATGATTCCCAAGATTCAGTCTCCTTCTGGAGATCCTGATGTAGCTGAGCTGAAGTGGGACCAGATTGGAGTTGGGTTCTTCTTACGCCTTGGGGGCCCACCAACTACCTTCCAGATTATTCTAACACCAATGGTCGGCCTTATCTTGCCTTGTTTCTAGTCAGCATTTCTAACCTAAATTATTCCCTTTCTCTTTAACTACATTTTGCCTCTGTGCATTTTACCTTTTTTTATTCTGTATATCTTTCTTTCCTTCTTATTCTGTTGCTGGTTATGTGCCTGGGTGGTTGGCTCATGGCATCTTCCTCTCCCAATAATCCACAACATTGTTCATGCTCAATGACTTATTCTAATGTGCAGCTCAAGATGCACACATGCAGGGTTTTGTTGTTGCTGTTCCTGCTGTTAATAACTAATTTTTAACTAGTTAATTAATAACTATTTTTAATTCTTTATGTATGTGTGTGTGTATGTGTGTGTGTGTGCATGTGTCTGTGCGTGCGTGCATGCGTGTGTGTGTGTGTGTGTGTGTGTGTGTGTGTGTGTGCATGTGCATGCCTGTGAGAACCTGCAAGGACAGAAGACACTTTGAAGTCATCCAGTGTTTCAGAGCTGCCTGATGTTGACACTTGGACATGAACTTTAGCTTTCTTGAAGAGCAGCAGTGCTCTCCGTTGATGAGCCAACTTTCCAGCTCCAGTTTGAGGGTTTTAGAAGAGTTCAAAGTTTCGGCTTCATGTCTCTGCTTGAACATGATTTTGTTTTGTTTTGTATTTTTAATATTAATTTATTAAAGGTACCTATTACTAATTTTTTATCTTGAAAGTCCCCCAAGGTCCCTATGTTAACAATTTCGACCCCTGGGTAATGCTTTTACAGGACTTAGAACTTCTAAGAGGTGAGGTCCTGGCCATGGTTCTTAGACCACTGGAAGCATGGAGGTGATTGCGGGATCCAGATTTTTCTTTTTCTTTGTTTTATGACCATGAAGCAAGCAGTTTGGCTCTACCATGTGCTCCCATCATGCTGGACTGCTTCTCTCCACTAGGCATGGAGCTTATAACTCATGGAATTACCCTTTTCTAAGGCATTTATCTCAGACATCATTACAGTGTTGGGAAGTTGCTGGATATAATCCTCAGACTAGACAAAACTGGCTTTCATGTATGTTTGTCTTATGTTAACATTTTTTTGAAAAAAAAATATATTCTTTTTTATTTACAAATTACATAGTTCTGGTAACTTTATCTAGAAATCTGACATCAAAAGAAGCAAGAAAGATTTCAACCAGAAAATATCTCTCTTGCCAACTTAATGGCATGTAAAATACCTCTTAGTTAAAGCCAAAGCCTTAACTATTACTGAGGTGATAGGAAATTCCCAGAAATCATCTCTCTCCTTCTAAATATCTTGTGCACATTACATTCATCACTCAAAGGAGAAAGACTTACAAAGGAAAGGAGAAATAGGCTGTGCTGAAGCCTCACTCTCCCTGGGGAGTGAATGAGTTTGGGATGGGGGTTGGTATGGTGCATGTTAGGATGGGAAGAGGGAGATGAGGTTGGGTTTTTAATTTAAATAAAAATATATATTTAAAAATAGGAAGGCTGTCCTGTATGTAGCAGGGAATTCTGAGTGTATTAGCACATAGTAAGATGATGTGAAAGGAATGCAAATGGGAGCAGTGGTCATCTAAAACAACAAACCACAAGCAGTATCGTGTATGCTCACTGCCACCTTTCAGTGTCACCTGCATGCTCACTGTCACGTGTTAATTGGCCAAACATTGCTTTGCTATACTTATAAAAATTAACTTTACACAATCATTGACCTCCTGGTTGCTCAGGAACAGCCTACAATACTGACAGTCTCTGAACACACCATTCTTCTTTAACATAAAAACTGAGGACAAGATTGTTGTCACTTTAATAAACACTAACTAGTTTCTATTTGATTTCATAGACACATATTCAAGAAGGCCAGTTCTAGAATAAGCAGACTTAAAAGTTCCATAGGCATATCATGGTAAGAATTATACCTAATGGGACTCGTTAACTTGGCAACACTTAATGGTAAAGCTTATGGTTAAAGAAAAGTTTAAGCAGAAGGAATGTTTAAAATAAAGACTGCTGCAGAGCTGGGGCTTTCAACAATACCATAAACATGGGGTTTCTGTTACCATTGTTGTCTAACGTTTTTAAAAAGTTCAGAGTTAAAAAAAAAACTACCTTCTCTGAACTCCAAATAATAGCCCATGTGAAAATAGTAGTATTTTATGAGAAATATGAGGGTGTTGAATTAGTGTCAGTTTTCACCATAGGCAAGCTCTCCCTCTGTGCAGAGAGAAAAGTTCATCATTACAACATAGTGGGTAGTCAGTAGAGCAATGCCCAGTAGAACTACACATTATCAAAGAGTGTTCACTTCAAATCATTACACTAGAGGCAAAGGAGAGTCCACAGGCACAGGAGCAGGCCCCCAGGAGCTTTGCTAGAGTACAGCTCTGATGCAGATTGTTCTTATCATCATTCTTAATTAGACTGAGCTTCCCTGGGGAAATGATCTCCAGTGACTCATATTCATTTACTCAGCAGTATCCAGAGGAAATACACTGAGAACTCATATTTTCAAAATGCTCAGCCTATTCAGACATGGGAATTTATTTACAGAATTATTTTCTGGTTTCCTAACTTAGATACACAGGCAGACCTTAGAAGTTTTACTTTGGAGCCCACAAGGGCAAATGATTGGCTAACTTCTTCTAGGAGTGCACCTCATCACCCAATGTTCTCTCACCTCTGTCCCTTACTTCATTACAGTGTATTTGTTCTGCATTTTATGATTCCTGGCCTGTGTTCTGTTAGATAATTTGACCTTTTTTTTTTTTTCATTCAATTTTGACTTAAGGTGTAGCTGACTGGATGTGTGACTGAAGCCTTCTGAAGAATATTTTTTTTTTTTTGCATTTCAACAAGCTTCATAAATTCCTGAGCCAAAAGTAATAAAGGATGAATAATGAAAATTGTACACATAATGAAAGGTCGTAGAAATGCCTTTGAAAGTCTCATTGAGCACAATGATTTCCCCATGCCTCTCAAACAGGACCACTGAAGAGTTCATGCTGTGGCCGCCTACCAGCACTCAGTTGAGGTACAGCTAATAAATGCTCAGTAATTATTCTTCTAACTAAATGAACATATCCTTACATGAAAAAGAGGGGAGAGGACAAAGAAATAAATGTGGCTTGAGGAGAATATCTAGAAGATTATGGTCTGGAGGCAGGAGGTGGCCAAAGTGGAACTGATCCACAGAGGACAAAGGAGAGTCTTGAAAAGATAGTATTGTTTACAATGGCATATCTGTATCTCTGGAAACCAACTAAACATAAACAAAAGCCTACTATTGGATTATCAGAGTGTTTTACAGTCTCTGAGAGAACCTTATTGCAACTTCACAGAAATCTTACATGCTGGTCATTGATAATTTTCATGTTTCATAGATGCTGAAGCTGGATAGAGCTGCATTATTCCTTTCCTTTATTGACATCTTGCATTCTGGGACCATGGAAGCTAGACAGAAAGAAGAGTGAGAAAGAGAGAGAGAGAGAGAGAGTAGGAGGGAGAAATGGAAGGAGGGAGGGAGAGGAAACTGGGATCAACATGTAAAAATTTTAAATTATATTATTAATAAAAATATAATTATTATTAAAATATTATATTATTAATAAAAATAAATAAATAAAAAGAAAGAAAGAAAGAGCTTTCAGATCAGATTCAGCTCAAATCATCAGTATTGATTCTTCAGTATGTGGTGTCATCAGTATAAGGGACCCACACTTGACCCTTGAGAGACAACCCAGAACTATATTTATGGTAAATATATTGTTTTGGGAGTCACATTAGTTTGTTATCATTTCCTGGCTATTGTGAATAGGGCAGCAATAATATTGCTAAGTAAGTATCTGTGGAGTAGTATGTTGAGTTCTTTGGTTATATGCCAAGGAGTGGTATAAGTGTGTCATATGATAGATTTATTTTTAGGTTTTTGAGGATTCTCTATGTTGATTTGCAGACTGGCTACACCAAATTTACATTTCCTGCAACATTGAGTGAAGGTTCCCTTTTCTCTCACTGGCATTTGTTACCACTCTGTCTGGAATAAGATGAAATCTCAAAGTTACTGAGATGGAGGAGTCATGTGCAAAGGGGTCAAGACCTGAACAGGAGGGAGCTTATGGATCCCAGACTGATAGCTGTGAAATTAACATTGGACCAACACAGACCCCATGAATGTAGGTCTCATTTGGAGGGCCTGGGTAGTCTACGGGACCTCTGACAGTGGAACCAGGATGTGATCCGGGTGCATGAAAGGACTTTGGGAGCAAATTTCCCATGGAGGGATGCTTCCTTAACCTAGAGACAAGAGGGAGGACCTAGGACCCACTCCAAATGACTTGGCAGATTTTGATGGTCCCTCCTGGAAGGCCTCACCCTCCCTGTGAAGTCAGGGGCAGGGGGAATGGGATGGGAGGGGCGTTGCATTGTCAGAGGGAATGGGAGGATGGTAGGGAGAGGAAACTGGGATCAATATTTAAAATAAAAAAATACAAAAAATATATATTTCCTTAAGTACTAAGAATAATGAATATTCCTTGAAGTAGTTCTTAGGCATTCTTTTAATTTCTTCAATCAAGAACTGTTTTCATCCCTAAATCATTATTTATTTTTATCGCTTGTTTTCCTGGCTCTTTGGTTTTCAAGTTCTTTGTATATTATGGGTCGAAATCCTCTGTCAGAGATATGGATAGCACAAAATTTTTCCCATTTTATGTGTTTCTTCTTCACTAAGTTGTTTCTTAACTATATAGAAGATGTTTAGTTTCACAAAGTCCAAGTTACTAATAGTTGCCCATAATGTAGTCCTTTCCATAAGTTCCTTTCTTATGCCTTCATCATGTAACATATTGCCTATGTATTCTTCTAGCAATTATTGTGTTTCAGAATTCAACTTGAGGTGTTTGATCCACTTGCAGTGACAGATACAAGTCTAATTTCCTTCTACTGCATGTGGACATCCAGTTTTTCCATCACTATTTGGTGAAGATGCTATCTTTTTTCATTTGTATGTTTTCTTGGTTATGGTGGGAATTTATTCTTTTTGTCAAATAACAGATGGTTTTAATTAAAGTACTCATGTTTGGGTCTTGTTAAGAGTATTTAACAAAGAGTTTTGTTAAAGAAAAGAGCAAATATGCAAAGTAATGACATAACTTTGATAAATATTGCAATGTCTATGATATCCATAGTGCCTCACCAGAAGCAACATGATCCTCTTCTAAATAATACTGGCCTTCTAGTCCAGCCAAGAAATAATGCTGGTAATCTTCAGTTCTCTTTATTTCTAGTATTTTCCTTGTAGGTTCAGTCTTTGGTTTCAGCTACCTTATAGGACATACTTATTTGATGGGAGATGTCATTCTGTAAATATATTTCTCTTATTGGTTAATAAATAAAGCACTGTTGACCAATAGGAAAGCAAGATAGGTGGGACTAGGAGACTAGGAGGAGAGGAGAGAGGAAGTAGGGAGGAGATCCAAGATGGAGGACAGAGAGAGAAGAATGCCAGCCCCTCTCTCCGGTAAGATAAAACCACGTAGAAGTGCTTAGATTAATAGAAATGGATTAATAATTAAGACAGAGCTAGCCAATAAGAAACAAGTAACTGGCCAACAGAATTATATCAAATACAGAGTCTCTGTGTGTTATTCAGGGCTGCCGAGGCGGTGGGACCAGGCCAGCAGGGGAAAAAAAACCTACTCATAACACTTATTAGTTATAATCTGAAACATAACACCATCACTCCCTTAGGTCCCTCTTTTTCCTGACGTCAATTTCATAGGCTCAAGAAACCTCAAGCAAAAAATTTACATGGCAAAGCCACAAATTTCACTCTATATCCACAAAAACAGGACTAGTTGAGGTCCTCCAGTTTCCCAAGCACTTTTGTAAGTATCCAGAAATTGACTTATATATCTGAAATAATAACTCAGCTAGAAAAGAAAAACACAACATAACTTGCCTTAGTCTATATCATATTTTGGTGTGATTTGAATGAGATGTACAACTTATGTTGGTTATTTGAATACTTGGAAGATGGACAGAAGTTGTGCAATTATAAGAGAAAGTATGTCACTGGAAGCTGGCTTCCAGCAAACCCACTGTTTCTGTTTGTGATAGGAAATATAAGTTCTCACCTGCTGTTCTAGATGCTGACACATGCTACCTCAGCCTCACCATCATGGATTCTAATCTCCTGGAACTGTAAGCTTTAAATAAGCTTCCTTCTATGAGTTATCTTAGTTGTGATGTTTTATCACAGAAATAGAAAAGTAATTAAAATAACCTTCCACTTAGAAAAATGGGTCACAATTCTTCATAGTATATTTCATAGGACCCTGTGTATCACTATATCCTCCAAATTAAAACCCAAATCTTCCCTTTTGTAGGCAAGAGGATGGAATATAACAATTAAGAAGTTAAGCAAAGTTAAGAAGTCAACTAAAGTTTACTTAAGTTAAGAAGTTAACTTAAGTAGGCTAAGCAAACTCACACAGTTCAGATGATGATAGGATCCACGTGGGCACCCACAAAACTGATTTGTTACATCAGGTGTCAGGTTTCTCCCGCCGGCCTCCTTTTTTTTTTTTTTTTTTTTATACAATCCTGTTGGCCAGTTACCATTACTGTTTGTGGGCTAGCTCTGCCTTAATTATTAACCCATTTCTACTTATCTAAGTATTTCCACGTGGTCGTTTTATCGGGGAGCCGCCGCGGGCATCTTCCTTCTTGCCTGGGCTACATCTCGACTCCTCCCTACTACTTCCTCTTTCCTCCTCCTAGTCTCCTAGCCCCCTAGCCCCGCCTATCTTGTTTCCTATTGGCCACAGGGCTTTATTAACCAGTATGAGAAACATATATACAGAATAACATCTTCCATCATCTCCTCTTTTCTGTCTAAAGTAAAAGAAGGGGTTTAACCTTAACATTGCAAAATATACCATTCAACAGTTATCAAATAAGAATCACAGTTAACAATATTTAGGCCATTAACATTTTGTAAGACTTAAAGAAAATATCATCTATCCTATCTTTGTGAGTCTAAAGTCCTATATGTAACTTATCTTTAATCCTAACTAAGGAAAACTATAACCATAACTATCTGTCTTCAACTCCTTCAAAGACCACAGAAGGATAATATATAAACTCTAGAAATGACAGAGACAACTCATTGCCTGGTCAGTCACCCGAAGTTCTTCTGTAATGTTCCATCTTCAGCCCATAGGCCATACTGTGTGTCCAGACTCCTCAACCAAGCATGAAACTTTAAACTGTCCACCTGTAATGGCAGTTTGTGAGTCATTTTTCTCTGTGTCCTGGCAGCCTCTTCCATGAAGCAGGAATCCTGTAGCAATGTCCATCTTGCATCAGCAGTCATCTTTTTCTGGGTCCTGCATGTCAAGTTTCTACAACATATAGTCAAACAGTCTAGAAGAGCAGTACCTTGCCCAAATGGCTAGTCTTGCCATATTAGAAGCAAACTTCATAACGAGTTTCTTCAATATCCATCTTCCTTTTTGATGCAGGTGGTGTTACCAGGAGCAGTTGTGCCTCCCTGTCAAGAAAATCCCTAAACCATTTTAAATGCCATATTCTGTAGGTCTTTGAAAGGTTTGAAGAATGCCTATTCATCTCAAATACATCTCTGCATATCTAGAAATCCTAACTAACTTAACTCCAATTATTGACTATCATAGGTAACTCTTTAACTGTACTAAATTATACATTACATTTCTAAATGAGCTATATAAACACAATACCTAAACAAGAGGAGAAATATACATATCATAAAATTGACCTTAAATTGTATCAATAAAAGAAAATCCATTCCAAAGCAAAGTATTCATATCTATACCATAATTCCCTTTTTACCTTTAAAAAGATTGTTTGTGGTTATAGCCATTTATAACCAAGCCCATTTAAATGAAAACAAACATTTATAAACAATATTTGGGAATTTGGGCGTCGTTCTTTCCAAACTACTTCTTACTGGTAAAGGGCGCTATCATGGGGGTCCAAAGAAGATGCAGAAATCATGGCTGTAGACATTGCTTCAGGGGGTCTTGCTTGATCAAACCATATAAGTCTGGAAAGAATCCATAGCTTTTCATTTTCTGTGGAAACAAAAATAGAAATCCTTTTCCCCAGTAACTTGTCCTTAGGCTTAAATATTTGAGTCAAAGCATTTTTAAAATATATAAATTGAATTAATCCAGCAGCATTTATTTTATTAGTAGTTGTTATTTTCTCAGCAATCAAATAATTTAAAGACAACAGAAGCGCATATAATATCCAAAATATCTCTGTGTTTTCCATCTTTACGTGGCTTTTTTATTACTCTATTTATTCTATTTCTATTTTTACATATTTTGAGACAGGGTTTCCTCTGTGTAACTTTTCTCTGTCCTGTAATTCATTGCATACCAGGTTTACTTTGAAATCACAGAGATTTCTTTGCCTCTGTTTCCCGAGTGCTGGGATCAATGGTGTGCGCCACCACAACCATCCATTTTACTTTCTTTTTGCTTTTTAAACCACTGTATCCTGTTTCCTTTTCTCTCCCAAGCCAGCGTATTTTTTTTAAAACACAGTGTAAACCTTCATTGCAGCTCTTGTACACACCAAAGAATTGTTAGCAGAGCTCTTTAAAAGCAAGGCGGTTTTTGCCGCTTATGCTAATTTTGGAAACCTCCCTTAAAGGAGCCTCGCAACTCTCTGTCTACAGCAAAACAAATCCAACCAAGAAAATGCTGCTACTAAGAAGTCTTTCTAGTCTCTGTTCCCTTGTTTCTAAAATCCCTTTTTAAGCTTTTATTAGTTTTAAGTGAAAGTTCTTATAGCCATGTTGGGCGCCATCTGTAGCGTATATGTTTCCGCCTGCCCGCCAGCCTGCCAGTCTGGTCCCACAACCACGTGTGCCCCACCATTATGTTATGGTAGGTTGTTCCCACCGGCGCCATCCTGCCAGTCTGGGCCCTCAGCCACACCAGCCCCAAATAACACTCAGAGACTCTGTATTTGATACAATCCTGTTGGCCAGTTATCATTATTGTTTATGGGCTAGCTCTGTCTTAATTATTAACCCATTTCTACTTATCTAATTATTTCCACGTGGTTGTCTTATCGGGGAACGGCGGCAGGCGTCCTGCTTCTTCCCGGGCTACATCTCGACTCCTCCTTCCCACTTCCTCTTTCCTCCTTGTCTCCTAGCCCCACCTATCTTGCTATCTCATTGGCCACAGAGCTTTATTAACCAGTATGAGAAACATATATACAGAATAACATCTCCCATCACTGATTTCTGGGAAGAGTAATCTCTGACTAACCAAGGTGTCTGTGGCTTCACAGAAAGCTCCAAGGAACCAGCCTGCCTACATTAGTCAACATGTATGTGTCTTTGATGTTTTCTATGATGCAGCTGCCTCTTAATAGCCCTTGTTCCTGTAAGTAACCATGATAACTCCCAGGTCACTAAACTAGACTTGAATAGAATCCTGGCTTTGTTGTTTCATCAGTGCTTCATCGAGGGGTAAATAAATGTTCATATTTCCCCTAGAGAGCCCACATAGCAGTTGCCCTGATGAAAATAAGTCCCCCAAGGCAGCACTGTCAATGTCAAGCATCCCTGTCCTAATGGGTCAGAATGAATTTGTTACAAAACCCTGGATTTTATGCCATACCATCTTTTCATTGTTCTCAACATCCCCTTCACATGCCCATACTCCCTAGGGTAGAAGAAAGTCAATAATAGAACATATACCTGCTGGATCTGGGACATCACAGTCTCTATGGAGCTAATATTCATCTTAGGCACAGATAGAGCTACTCCCTATACATTTCTGATGCCTAAAACCATGTTACCCAAGTTACACACTGCTTTGGAAACAATTTCTTCTATTCCATGCAAACCAGTCATGCTAGAGAAAATTTATACTTCCTTCTAAGAACACATTGCTAAACTTTCAGATATTTTTGAACCAGTTACTCACACTTTGTTTTAAAACTTGAATTCAGCTATTCTGAAACAACTGGTTCTATGGAATGTAACAAATTCTCAAATCAATTCTCCTTGACCCCAAGCCTGAGCAAATTATCAGATATTTATAAACACAAGATCATAGGTGTATATTCACTATTTTCTAGAAAAGGATTGCATTCATTAGCACATGGACAGATATCCAAGTTATCTTTTACCTACTTTGTTATTTATCTATCTCAAATCAACCCACCCAAAAATTAATCACTGAATGTTTTACTTCTACTACCAAGTAGGAATATAAAGTTTTCTAGTATGTTATTACCTGAAAAAAAAAACATATTTCATTAATTAATCCATATTATTGACTTAACAGGTTTATGGAGATGACAGTCCATCTTTTTCATGATTTTCAAAAAGAAGATGCCTCATGGCCCTTTATTTGAATGAAGAAAAAAAACTTTCTCCCAAAAGAGATGTTAATTCAATTGTGTGAAAATAGGAGAGTGAGCAAAAGTTCATGATGTATACATAGAGATATTTGATTCATTCGTAAACTATTGGTAACCATTAATAAAATATTCAAGCTGTAAGCAACAGGATATACAGATCACTGGCTTCAAATTAGTTAGCCAAAACTATAATGCATGGGAATTCAGAGTCTCTGGACTCTGTATAAGTTAAGAGAGGTTTATTCGGGGAGAATTCACTTACATATGAAACAGATGACCCACAAGTTCCCGCTCCAAGGATCCACATTCAGGTTGCTCTCTGTGACCCAACCAAAACCAAGAAAGCAAGAACTGGGGTCCAGAACCCCAGATCTAGCCTTTTCCATGATGTACACACACACACACACACACACACACACACACACACACCAAATAAATATGTATTTTTTAGAAACTAAATAAATAAAATTATTTCATTAATTAAACTGGATTCTAGTATCTGAATTCTTGGGAGATAACTCAGTAGAAAAAAAACACTTGCAGAACAAATGTGAGGAAATGCATTTAGATCTTTAGTATTTAAAAACTCAGGGAGGCATAGAAGCCCACCTGTATCCTAATATGTAGCAGTTAGATACAGGGTATCTTGACTTCTTCTTTTTGTGATTAAATGCTCTGACAAAATTAGGGAGGAAAAGGTTTATTTGCACTCACAGTTCATTTCAGAGGAAGTCATAGTGGAAAGAGCTTTGGGCAGCTAACCATATTGCATTTTTAATACAGAAGTAGAGAACAAAGGGTGGATATAGGAGTTTGAAACAGTAAGTCACATTGCATTTTCAGAGGAGAAGTAGACAATAAGGGATGGATGCATGCATACTGCTTAGCTCCCTGTCCTTTTCATTCAATCTGGGGCCTAATTTATGAAATGGTGCCACACAAATTTGAGATAAGTCTTCCTGATTCAACATTTCCAATTAATAAAATCCCTCGGAGGCATGCTCACATGCTGTGATGATTTCAATAATCATGCTTCCTATTTGCTCATAATTTGGTAAAACTTTTAGGAAGGAGTATGATGTGTGGCTCTTTTAGCAGGGGTATGTCACTGGGAGCTGACTAGAAGTTTCAGAAGACTTGTACCATTCCAGTTGTGAACTCTGTTTCCTTTTGTGGATCAAGATGTAAGCTCTCACCTACTACTCCATCTGCCTGTCATCATACCATGCCTTCATTGTGCTAACATGGACTCTAATCCTCTATAATCATAAGCTCAATTAAACCTTTCTTTCCCTTTCTATAAATTGCCATGATTCTGGTGTCTTACCATATCAATAGAAAAGTAATTAAGTCAGAAGTCCATATCCAGAGTAATTCTATATTTTAATCAAGTTTCCAATAAACACTGACCATATCCAGGGAATTTCTACAGCAAACTATCTAAACTATCTGACTTGATAACCAAAGTATAAGAGACTGCTACAGTGTACAAAAATAAAAGTGATCAATGAAGACACCCAACATCAATCTTGACCATCCACATGTATGCACACAAATACTTGCACTCACACACACATTTATACCCACATGTATTCTAACACACATATTTGCTTGCATATCATATGTGAACACTTACATACACATATACCCATCACAGATACGCTCACAGACAGAGAAACAAAGAGGCAGACACAGGGGCAGAGACAGAGACTTTTTAACGTGAACAGTCAAGCTTTCTTTCAAACACACTTGCAAAATTTATAATTTCCTGATATTATAAACAAAACAAAAACTCACAGATTGTAAGTGAAGAACAATTAAATTTTACTGAGTAAGATTAGTGCTAATTCCAGAGAAAGGAGAGTTTACTACCAGCTTTGGAATTCCAGTAATAGAATGAATTATTTAAATTAATTTCAGGTTGAGCACAGCTTCCTTGCAAGATAGCCCTGGCAGCTGTGTCTAAGACTCTAAATGAAGGACATTGTCCCTTACATAAATTGTTTCTTTAATGCATGCTGAGCTCCCAAAGGCCATAAGGATGCAGTACACATATTTTTTCCTTTCTAATTTGAAACATTGACTCAAAGCAGCATAGAAAGAAAAAAATGCTACCTAGTATTTACTTTATGATCAAAAGAATGGCTGCATTACTTAAATAAAAGAATTATAAAAAGAAAAATGGAAAAATAAAGAAAAGAAAGGAAAAAAAAACACAGTGGAGACTTTTCGTCCAAGTAACCCAGTCTTTGATACACTTTATTCATATGCTAGGGGAAGAAGGCGAGAAACCCAATGGCAGGAACTTGTTATTAGAAAATAAAAAGGCTAAAATTGCATTTTTAACACCCTAAGATTCCATCTCTATCTTTTGTCACGTTTTCTTCTCTTTTGTTCATGTAATCTTTACAGCTTCACTCCAAATATCACCAACTCTTCAAACAGAACTTTGCAAAGCCTTGCAACCACACTGAAGAAGCAATTCTAAAACTGCAATACAGAGATGAACAGGAGTATCCTTTCATAAAACTCTATTAGTTAGCGATGGTGCTGGATAAAGAGGAAAATTTTGGGTATTTTTTTCTGCTATTAGCTAGCCTGTGTTGGGGAAAGGAGGCTTTCTTTGTTCAAAAGAATAGAAGGAAGCCAATTGAATTTTGAATTAGAATAAAAGCTATATACACCAGAAAGTTTATGTGTATGAGTATTTGGAGACCGGAAGATATTGTGGAGTTACCAGTCTCCCAAGATCTGGAGTTACAGATAGTTATGAGCTACTCTGTGGATGCTAAGAACCAAACTCGGGTCCTCTAAAAAAGTAGCAAGTAAACTTAACAGCTCAGCCATCTGCCCAGGCAAGAGTTGAGTTGGTTGGTTGTTGTTTTCTACTATTTGCAACATTGGCAAAAAATGAAACATTAAAAAGTAAAGATCTGGAGTCATTTCAAGATGGCAGAAGCTGCTGGTACCTACTAGGCAGTTGGCATCCATGGTCTGTGCTATAGCTGGAAGCCACACTGGTGTCTATGAGTTTTGCTGCAATATGATGTCCAGGGTTCATGCTGCCACCAGAAACTGTGTAAAAGTATATACGGACAAAGAAGCTTCTTCTTTTTCAGTGTTATCTGTGACTGCAGACTCATAACTGAGAATGGGATACATTGGAGGCTTCTGTGACACCCTCTTTTCCCCCAAACATAACAAAAATGAACAAAGAAAGTCCAAAGAGGAAGCTATTGAAGGGATTCCTTAAAAATTGTGATAAAGTTGCTGAAGTGTAGGTCTTCACAGTTTGTCTTCTGTTGGTGGATGGGGTGGGAAGGACTCAGTAGTCTTTAAGGAGCTGGTCACAGGGTGGATGGGGTGGGAAGGACACAGTAGTCTTTAAGGGGCTGGTCACAGGGAATTTGAACATGCTCCAATGAGTATATGAACAATAAAAATTGGGCTTAGTGTACTTACATTTTTTTTCTGGGGGGAAGGGTGCAGGAGTGGGAGGGTGGACCTGGGAGGAATGGAACCAAAGATCATCTGTACATGTCTACTCTATTATGCACAGATTGGAACCCTTATGCCTCTAGATTATTCCAGTTTCAATGAAGTTGAAGATCAGTGTCACTTCCCATGCCAGAAGAAGCAATCAAGAAACAATCAAGCATTTATAAAATACTCCTCTGTTGTGGTTACATCTCATGGTCTACAGAGCCAACAGGCTAATAAACAAACAAACAAACAAACAAACAACCCAGAAATTTGCTTTATGTGCAGATTATCTTTAAAAGTAGAGAAAATGTATGTATACAGTTGCTATGGATAATTTCAGGTATAATTAATTTACTAATTTTTGTACCAACCAAACATTAAGTAAAATTACAGTTAAAGTCAAAAATCAGTATTTTTGTTCCAGACATTATCAGAATAATCTCAGCAAGACAAAAAAACTTCAGCTGCTCATTGTTATCAGTCCTATGTTGTAAGCAAGCAATCTGTCTCATCTAGAGCTTATTCCTCTCTTCTAAAGAAAAATAAAGAGCATCATGAAAGCAAAAGTATCCTGGAAAGTTAGCCATGGCTGACAAGACATGACAATTTTCCCCCAAGAAGATTTTACTTTTGTAGCCCTAGCGTTATAATACATCCCTGTCCTTAAAGCTGCATTTTCTTTGTCTAGTCTTGTGGGTATGTGGTGGTGTGATGGTAGTGGCACAAGAAGCCATATTGCCTAATGCAGTAGAGTGGTCACCATCAGCATAACACTGTAGTAGAGCACCTTCTTGTCCTTATCTCAGCTATATCCCAGCACACCTCAAGAAACAACAGGACTAAAGGCTGTGGGTGTAAAAGGATGTCAGCAGACAACAGAAAAAGCAATACTATGTGCCAGTGACACCAGTGACATGAGCTTCCTGGCTCCCCTTTTGCAAAATATTTCTCCTAGAGGAAAACACCCTGATAGCCCTTGGTGTGAAGCCCTTGCTGTGGCAGAGACAGGATAAGGAGAGATTCCTCATGCTTGCAGAGATTGAAAAGACATAACTTGGAGCAAGTGTCCTAAGATAGCAGCAGGGCATTCATGGGCCTGAAGTGGGCAACCTAGACTCTAAATGTCAATGAAAGAAGATGGGCTCAACAAGAGAAGCTCTCTGGGCTGAGCAAGCCCCACAAGAGAGAGCTGCCCCTAAAGCAGAGAGAACAAAGTCTAAGTAGGAAAGGAGAGATAAGGTGAAAGGTCATATTTATTTCACTTTTGTAAAACTGCAATTTTTTCCACCCTGAATGATAACATAGGATATTTATGTTGCACAAAACAATTCATGTGAAAAAAAATATGACCAATATGTACTTACAAAAGCATTTCAGAAGTGCTATGATTTAGAAACTGTTTTCTGTGTCTATTTTCTATATGTATGTGCTCTGAGTATGCAGGTTAACATGTATATGCGCTCATACAGCTTATATATAGCTATATGATAAACTGTATGTTTTATACTATAAAAGTATATATCACATATAATTACATCAGGATTATAAAGTGTCTTTAAATAACTTAAGTTAGAAACAGAATATGTGCACATACAGATGCAGAATCTGAACAAATGATTCTGAAACCTACACAATTAAAAACTGGTTAGGTTAACAATTAAGATAATTTAAAATATAGTTACAGGTAATGAAAAACAATTAAAACCAATGGTTAAATGTATGGTGTCACACAGTGGAATTTCTCATTTTAGCTTTAGAAGATATCAAAATCTTTATAATTTTATTTTCTGAAAATGCATTTATCGAGATGAAATCCAAAATCAATTCAAAAAATTAATTACTTTATTTTTTTAAATTGCCCAGGGCTATGCCAGGTGTTGGTGGCACATGCCTTTAATCCCAGCACTCAGGAGGCAGAGTCTGTGAGTTCGAGACCAGCCTGGTCTACAGAGTGACAGGCTCCAAAGTAATACAAAGAAACCCTGCCTCAAAAAAATGCCCAAGGCAAATCAATACAAATTAATAATCAATTTGTACATTTTCCAAAATAAATGGATATATATATATACATATATATATACATATATATATGTATATATATATATATATATATATATATATATATCTTCTATGGCATTGAATTCACTTTTTAAAAGTGAGCAAAGTATGCTACAATGAGTTGATGTATTTCAAATAAAATAAAATTGACTTAATCTGTAGTTTTAACATCTGGATATTTAACCAGCTATGAATTAACAATATTGGGTGGGATGGAATTGGTCTGTATAAACATGTTTAGACTTTCCTAAGAGACAAAATACAGCAGCTATACACATAAAATTTACAATGTATTGGGTGTTGTGTATAACCTGGAAATGACTGAAAGGATATGGGAGACAATGGGTAAGTATCTTATCAACACTACCCCATTCTATACAAAGAAATAGAACATCCATGTGTGTCCCCAGGAATCCAGGAACCAATCCTTAAGTGATAACTGGATATAGTTTTTCTCGGTATTGTTAGAGAATTGATTATTCTTTCACTATTATTCAGCTCTGAGGAAAGAATTCTGTTTAGAATATAACCCTGATTGTAAAAGACATGGGGAGATTGAGGAACTTCCCCAGATTAGCCAAGATGAAGCAGACTTGACATATGAATGCAATATGGGATTTTCAATTGGAGCTTGTGACGGAAAAAAAAAATGGCATTAATGGAAAAACTGTTCAAATTCAAGTTCCATCTGTGCTTTACCTAATAGCATTATGCCAATATTAATATCTTTGGTTTTTTAAATCACTGTACTGCATTTCTGAAGAATGATAAATTTAGGGGAAGATTCCAGGAAGACATACAGTAATTCATCACATGAAGTCATGCAAAACTTTGTTGAAAATAATTTCAGAATTAAAAGTTGAAATCAAACCCCTGAGTAGCAAAGTTCTTTGCTTCTTTCTGCAGAGGAGTAGTTTTTCTCCATCAATGAAATAACTCTGAATCCTGCCAAAGGAAGAATCTTGTAAAAACAAGGAAATTAATTCCTCTTACCTTCAGAAGGTTTGTGTGATGGCATCATGTGCATGAATAAAAATATATTTTATCTTGGTTTTAAAAAAATTAGTAATTCAACCATTAATGATTTCCAAAAGCTGAAATAGTAATGGTCATGACTAGAGCTAATTTATTGCAGCTGGTATTGTCTGTGTTGTTAGGCAACAGTTACCATGTGAGTCTGAAATAATAGCTGCTTTCACAGACTAGTTTCTGCTGTGTTCCCCCTAACTTTGATTTAACATTGTAAATAGCAGCAGATTCAGGAACTGCAGGCTGGGGGTGGTGGATAGTTAAAAGAAATACCAATGATGTCAGTGTGAACCATTGCATTCTAGGATTATCCAAGAGTGTAAAATTCAATCTTTTTTCATTGTGATTGGAGAACAGAAGTAAGGTCTGGCTTCAGATACTAAATTTGACTTCTACAAATTGTGCTTGGTCAGACAACATAACAGTTATTCTTAAATGATGAGCACAGCATTAAACAACAATAAAAAACAAGATTGTCTTTATTTAAAGAAAAGCAACTTTGACTTTGCTATTCAACATCACAATACATCACCCCTGGCCAAGGCAAGTCTCCCTTTGAACATCCTCCAAAGTAAGTACTATATTGTTTAGATGCTAATTGTGTCTCAGATACCTTATATCTGGTAGCAGCAATTTAAACAGCAGACATATAAGTTAGTACACCTGTACACATGGTTGGCCCTTTCATAATCAAAACAAGATTTTGTTTATCAAATTTGGTAGATTTTAACCCAAGGAAGAAAATAGATGGTTGTATAAGGGGAATTTGAAAGCCTGAAGTCATCACTGAATTTTTTTTATTTGTGGGCCTATGTTGTCTAGTAGAGATTTGGTTGACTCATTACAAGGTAACTTCATTTTAACTTAATTTATGGACATGTATTATGGACATGTATCTGTGTATTTTAGGAAGCATATATACTGGATTACTATATGACTTTTTTAAAAAAATGTTGTTAGTGTTAGTAACCAAAAACTTTCTGTTTAGATTTAATGCCCACCCCACAAATTGAAACCCTATCTGGCACCTTAGCAGGCCCAAAATCTGTGGCCAGACTGGTCATAGGGCTATTACTATTACTCTGATAAATGGGCATATTATTAAATCAATCCTTGATAGCATATCACTATACCTATAGAATAATACATCTCTCAACCCTAATCAGAAATATTCTTTTTTGAAGAAGATATAGGTTAACCCAGAAACCAACACTGGTTTAGTAGCAGAGAATGTGAGAGTAGAATTTCAGCCCAAACTGGACATCTATAATCATACCCTCTCCTCCCAAGGCTTATAGGTCATTATAGAAGATGAGGTAGAACAAGAAACCCACAAGAACCAGACACAGTAGATAACTACAAGAAAATACTATCTCTGGATACAGCAAGGCAATTGTACATATGAATTCACAGCAGTTGAGAGAGCATGGACAAGAGCAATGCAAGTCCAACCAGATAAAATCCCAACATAGGGAGGGAAGGTGGGTGCAAAGACCCACCCCTAGCTGAGGACTATTGGAAACTGATAGCTTCTGGTAGGACAGTCTGTTATCTTTAAGAGTGCAGTCCCTGGTGGGTTGGTCAGGCTTCCGTGGAGGACTGCACACCCAAGAGCATTTAAGCAGCAATAGCTGTGTAGATAGGCTAAAAAAAATTGAAAGGAAAGAAAATTGGACAGGTAATGAAGAAAACTGAACTTGGAAGGTGTGGAGAAGGGAGTGAATATGATCAAAATACATTTTATAAAATTTCCAAAGCACTAATTTTAAAATAAAACACACATCCTTTGTCCATTGGAAAGGGAACTGAGGAACTGGCCACGAACAGGTAGATGGGAAGAGATCTCCACCACAGCTGAGCGTAGCTCCTCTCTGCAGTGGTCAGAATGCCAGGAAGTCATTCTGGGTATCTTAAAAAGAGAAGAAGAAAACAAAAACATATTCACAGTTGTGAATTGACACACTCCAGATTTCCATTGATGACAAAAGCTTTCACCTCAAATATTCACACATTTTATGTGGATTTCTAAACTTACAGGAAAAAAAAAATGAATGCCAAGGAGAACTGTCACAAAGTAAATCAGTGCAGAAAAATGCCTATTGTTGGAGGGAAAAATAGCTTCAGAGCTGTTTTAAAACCACAAGGTAGTCCACAGGAAGCTCAAATGTGGAACATTATTTTCCAAAGTAACTTTCTCCCACCAGAATAATATCTTTATTTAGAATCAGATAGAAATAAAACCTTTGACAAAAAAAAAAAAACACAAAGAAATTATGGAGCTAGATTCTTGCAGATTGTATTTTAGCAATGTTCAGGCTGTGGGTGGGAAAGGTAACTAAATGCCTCTAGCCTTTTGACAGCACTCCCCACACACTGGCAGTTCCTGTAGGATATTTCTAGTCCAACATTGAGCTACTGTTGGTATCTCCAGATGGCTTCCCAATGTCTTAAAACTGCTCAGAAGGAACCATTACATCTCACTTTGAAAAATATTAATTGCTATAAACACAATTATCATATGACTTCCACACCACTCCTTTCCCTAATCTTCACTCCAAAACTATTTAACTAATTATCCTTCCAAGGATAGGGCCCAAATAAAATTGCAGCTTCCTTGATGAAACAATTTCTCACCTAAAAAGAAAAATGATGAGCTGACATAAGTATCATGATTTTTATTTTATTACATTTTATTTATTTAAATTATCTTTTTGGAAGAGGTTGGAAATAAGACTTTCAGAGACAAATTACTTCTAGGAAACTGAGTCCAACATCCATCCCTGCAGATCTGAGCAACACAAGCCCCATGGAGCCAGATGCTTCAAAGAGCTCTTCTTGGTCTAAGTTTTTACCATTAGGATCATGAATATAACACTTTAAATTTAAAGTCATCAAACTTTTATATTTCTAAGTTACAGGGTGACATTTTTATTTAAATTTGAAACAAGCTTGTTTTACATGTCAATCCCAGTTCCCTCAACCCCCATCTCCCAAACACCAATATTATCCCCTTTCTGCTCTCCAGGGAGGGTGAGGCCTTCCATGGGGGATCAACAAAGTCTGTCACATCATTTGGAGCAAAGTCTAGGCATTCCCCCATATATCTAGGCTGAGATAGTATCCCTATATGTAGAATGGGCTCCCAAAGTCATTCATACACTAGGGACAAATACTGATCCACTACCAGAGTCCCCATAAACTGCAATTTCTCCTAACTAACACCGACATGCAGGGTTTCTGGATGAGGCCCATGTTGATTGTCCAGCTATGAGACTGGGGTTCATGAGCACCCCATTGTTCAGGTCAGATGTTTCTGAGGGTTTCTCCAGCCTGGTCTTGACCCCTTTTCTCATAACTCTTCTCTCTCTGCAACTGTATTCCAGGAGTTTGGCTCAGTGTTTAGCTGTGGGTCTCTGATTCTGCTTCAGTCTGCTACTGAAGGAAGGCTCTAGGATGGCATATAAGATAGCCATTGATCTCATTATCAGGGAAAGACATTTAAGGTAGCCTCTCCACGATTTCTTAGATTCTTAGTTGGGGTCATCTTTGTGGATCTCTGGACATTTCCCTGGTGCCTGATTTCTCTTAAATCTATAGTGGTTCCCTCTATTATGGTATCTCTTTCCTTGCTCTCTTCCATTCTTCCTGCTCCCTCATGTTCTCCTCTCTTCTCTTCTCTTCTTCCTCCTCCTAACTCCCTCTCCTCTCCTTCCATGCTCTTAATTTGCTTAGGAGCTCTTGTCACTTTCCCTTTCTCGGGCAGTGAGGGGCGGGACTATGTAAGTCTCTTGTAGGGTCCTCCTTGTTTCCTAGCTTTTCTGGTCATGTGGATTGTAGGCTGGTGATCCTTTGCTCTATGTCTAAAAGCCATATATGAGTGAGTACATACCATGTTCCTCTTTTTGTGACTGGGTTATCTCACTCAGGATGATTTCTTCTAATTCCATCCATTTGTCTTCAAATTTCAAGATTCTGTTGTTGTTTCTGCTGAGTAGGACTCACTCCATTGTGTAAATGTACCACTTTTTTTTCCATCCATTCTTCAGTTGAGGGGCATTTAGGTTGCTTTCAGGGTTTCAGGGTCTGGCTATTACAAATAATGCTTTTATGAACATAGTTGAACAGACATGCTTATTGTATGAATGTGCATCTTTTGGGTATATGCCTAAGAGTGGAATTGCTGGATCTTGAGGTAAACTGATTTCCATTTTCCTGAGGAACCACCATATTCATTTCCAAAGTGGCTGTACAGGTTTCCACTCCCACAAATATGTTACAATTACATTTTTCCCTTCCAGTCAGGTCCTGCCACCCTGCCAGCCCCCAATAACATGCAGAAACTCTGTATTTGATACAATTTTGTTGGACAGTTACTATTATTGCTTATGGTCTAGCTCTGTCTTAATGATTAACCCATTTTTACTATTCTAAGTATTTCCACGTGGCTCATCTTACCGGCCAGAGGACATTGGTGTTCTACCTCTCTGGCCTCTCCATGTTGACTCCTCCCAACTACTTCCTCTTTCCTCCTAGTCTCTTAGTCCCGTAGTCCTGCCTATCTTGCTTTCCCACTGGCCAACAGGGCTTTATTTATTAACCAGTATGAGAAACATATTTACAAAATAACATCTCCCATCACCTTGCAAAGCTGATAAGACATAGGCAGACAGATAGTATCACAAAAGATGAAACCAAAAGAAAATGTCATTCAAACCTTTGTAGAGACTCTACATCATCACATCACAAGGAACATGTAACTCCAACCCTGTACTTGAGGTCCAAATGATCCATGCTGCCTGGTTGGACTCAAGAACACCAAGATCAGAGCAGACATTGTTGTCATTGAAAGACGTGATGGGAAGAGGTTATGAAATATATTTTCAAAAATACTTTTCTTCTTACAAAAGGTACCTAGACTGTCCTTGTGTATTACCCTGCATTTTTGACTTGTTTAAATATTGCCAGTTACAAATAATGTTGCTGTCTTTATTTGTAAGCACATCTAGCATTAAAAATGACATTTTTCTTCTCTAGACACTTTTTGTATTTATTATTGATTTTTTATGAAGGGGGAGCAGTCATCAACTGTAGGTGAAACCTGAGAACAAAGGAAGATTTTAATTTCAGCCATTGTCATGAAGTTAGAGCGCCCTCCAGTGATCTGTCTGGCTCCCAGAACATCAAACTATTCTTTTCAACCATTTCTCAACACACAAATAAATCTGGGCTTTAGACTCTGCAGTGCAACAGCTTTCCATTTTAAAAGTCAAAGTCAGGCAGAAAATATGTGCATATTGATTCCTTGTAAAATCCTGTTGCATGGTTGTATTCATTTGTCTCTTTGCAGGACATTTAGAGGGCAGATTCTCTAAAATAAGTATTGCCTGACAATTTTTATTTTAGCAAAGACAAAGTCCAAATGTTGCTATTATATGTAAACCTGTTTGACTGCAGTCTCAAAGTTTATTTTTACAGCTATTAACAGAGGTGACAAGGATGAGTTTCTCACCATCCATCTGCATGGAGTTATTTATAGCTAAGAGGCCTTTTAATAAAGTGAAAACACTTCTTGGTCTAGCAAAGCTATCTTTTTTAATCCTCACACAGTGACTTCTACAAGCCAAGCATGACCCTACCATTATCAGTGATGCCATACAGTTCCATCAGCCACAGGTACAACCCCAAGGGATACATGAATAATTCATGAAACCACCCAAGTGTCAAGTAGATATTAAATCACTTTTTACTGTGAGGCAACTAGTTATATTTTTTGTGATTTATTTAGTTATTTGCTTGTTTACTTAATCCCTCTGAATAGCAAATAGAATATTCCTTTCTCAGCATCATCAGATCACCTCCCAGGTCATTGATGAGGCATTCTTTCAACTACATGTGCCTCTCCCTTCTCCTGTATTTCTCTGTACTTCTCCCTTTCCCTTTTTCCTCCCCTCTAGATCTCCCCATCCAATTTCTTTCTCCCATTTCCTGCCTCCTCTTCTTTGTTCTTCAACACTTTGTCTCTCCTACAACCCACCCCACAACTTTCATTGAGACATATATCCTTAAAACTATGGGCTTCCAAATGTAATCTACCGTAATTCCTCTGTTTTGTAAAGGAAACTTCACAATCTTTAACAGCTTCTCTTTCACACCAATTTCCTATCCTTTCTCCATTCTTTGTGTCCAGGCAGTAAGAATCTGCTCATCTCTGTGAGATAATAAGCAGATGGCCTCTGTGACACCTGATCTTTGTTTTGCATACAGTAATAATAGAGGAGTTGCCAAGGGCTTTGTATGTGAGGATCTTGGAAGACTACAAAACAGAAGACAGGCACTGGCTTACCATAGTTGACAAACAAGGAATCTGGTACTGTAAGATTTTTCTTTATGAAAAAAAAATAAGCCATACTTTTGCTCCTTGAAGAAACCTAAGGAAGAAAATTTACTTTGGCACTAATTTTGCATGACAAAGATGCTAAAGTCTTGTGTGGGGGTCAGGAGAGATTGTTCTGTGGTTAAGAATGCACAGAGCTCTTGCAGCAAAAGACCTAGGTCCCATTCCCAGAATCCATATCAGACCACTCACAATGGCCTGTAATTTCAAATCTAAAGGATTTGATCTTCAGGGACGCCTGTACACACACAATGCTTATAAATATACACAGGCATACATGTATATTTGCATACATACATACACAATAATCTTTAGAGCATTGCCTGGTAGCATGTTTCATGTTCAAAGATGCTTTTTGTTTGTTAATATCCTGGATTTCTCCAGGCAATTCTAACAAGATCTTGAAGATTAGGAGAGCAAGGTACATAGATCTGAATGCAAGGAGTCTATGAAAACTTCTAATCAACCCAAACATTTCTTGATTACCATTTTCTCTGGGTTAGTGTAGGTCTAGGTTTTCTAGGCCCCACAGTGTTAATGCAATTTAAGGGTAATGCCAGATTTCACACATGGAATAAAAAGGTTGTCAAGATGTAAATGGTTAGAGCAAATTGCCTGGTCAAGAAAAATTGCTGTAGCCTCTACAATAAACACAGGTATTCTATCACCATTAGCCAGTGCCTGAAAGTCTGGGGATCAGGGGATAAATCTAAGGGGAGTTCCAGGTGTTTAATTGAACACTAAAGTTTCCTTTAAGAGAGACCACCCACCCACCTGGGTCAACAGGTCAGTTGAGGAGGTTGAGTAACAAATAGCAACCTTGATAGCTGGATGCTTATGGTGTTATTAGAATAGTTTTTGCTAGATATAAGCTATTTTAGTTAGAAAGTAGTTGAAAACATACTGGGAAATAAGTCACTATGTGCTGAAATAGCAATCTTGGTGTTTGTTATAAGCAAAAGATACTTAACAGACACAAAGCAAACCTCTTCCCCATATGCTGTTTCTTGGGTTTTAGCAAACAAGGAAGCCACTAAGAGAGCTGGTGAGAACATGGAATCAATGACTATATTCTAAAACTCTCTGTGAGTTACTGGCAGGTACACCAATGTTCTCATTTTTAAAGCCAGGGATGTGAGGTGATATTATCAGCAATACTGATTGAGTCTCACACTTTGAGACATGATTATATAAAATATAACTTTGGGAAAACATGTCCTCAGTTGAAGAGGAAAATGACCATGACTCACTATGCATTATCTCCTCTGTGAATAGAGGCTAGCTCTGCTCTGCCACTCTGCAGAGCAAGCCTCTTCATCTTGCCTTCAAGTATCCTTCTTTGTTATACAGAAAATGCAGCACTATAGGGATATTTATCTGTGCATCTAAGTAATGTTGTCCAAGGCATAGGGTACTGTTATTTTGATAGTTATGTTCTTAAAGAGTAGATAGGTGGTTCACCAGCCACAGCTTACAACATGAAGAGCATACATGAGTTAGACTTGCAGTGTTTCCTCATTGACTGGATTTCTGAAAATGACTGAAATAAACGCTTCAAAAACTGGAGTGGTGGAATACGAATTATTTGATGAAAATAAACAAAGGGTTGAACAATCAAGAAAAGAATAGACGCCCCACAAAATAGAAACTTTGCTCATAAATCTGAGAAAGCAAGAATCTAAGCTCACCCTAATTATTCTACATAGTTTAAGCCAAATGCTGCAAACACGGTGATTGTTATTCATTAAAATTACCCAAAATAATAAGAGCAGCTCCAATGGTGTTGATATAGCCTTTAGGTAAGAATAAAACTGTAAATGTTGGTAGAATCAGAGCTTTAAACATTTTAATACCTCTGTACTGTAGCTAGTTGTTTTCCGCCAGCCTGCCTGGTCCTGCTGCAACGCCGGTCCCCAATAACATGCAGGGACTCTGTATTTAATACAAGCTGTTGCCAATTATTATCATTGTTTATTGGCTAGCTCTGTCTTAATAATTAACCCATTTCTACTTATCTAATATTTCCACGTGGTCATCTTATCGGAGAGCAGCAGGCCTGCATCTTGCTTTCTCCACACTCTGCATGCTGACTCCTCCTTCCTACTTCCTCTTTCCTCCTTGTCTCCTAGCCCTGCCTATCTTGCTTTACCATTGGCCCAACAGTGCTTTATTCATTAACCAGTATGAGAAACATATTTACAGAATGACATCTCCCATCACTGTACCCTCATTCACAAAACAGTAGTTAATAAATCTATTCCTCTAACATTCTTTAAAGACATTACTAAAATTGAAAATGGTTGTAAATTATTTTGAACACCTGTTGTGTTTCCACCAAATGGGAAAATTTTGATTTGAATGCTGAAAATTTTAGGACTTCCAAAAATTATAAATTAAGTCACATTTTATGGCTAATTTAAAATATCTGGAATTTTGCACTAGTTGCTTATAATGATGATTTCAAATTCCCATATTATTTGAAAATCCAAAAGGCCTCAATATTTACAGTTGACCCTTCAGCTCCTCTCTAGCCATGATTCTCTTTTATCAATACAGCCAGCTCATACAACTATCTACCTCTTCAGGGGATTAAGCACAACTTTTTATCTGGACCCTGGAAGAGTAAATTCAGAGATGATAAGAAATTACTGCTGTAAATCCAATGTGTCATTTATTTAGATCAGAAAAAGAGCTGTTGAGGAAGACTTTTCAAAACATTGATGAAATCTCAAATCTTGGCGGATTCAGTGGAATGGCATTGACATCATTCTAATTCCATAACCCTTTGGGAGTTGAGTTAAACTTTCAGTAAGTGCCTAATTTTCCTTCTGGGTTTCCTTCTGTATTTGACCTTCAAAAAAGAAAAAGATAATAATACCAAGCAGACTAAAACACTAATAAAAAATAGAAAACATACAGTCTCACAAAATATTAAATATTAAAACCCACAAAACTGATAGTACCAAATATTTTAAATTAAAACACTAAGGTAAATAATGCCTAAATGTGTAAAAGGAATATGTCAGTATGAAAGATATCCAGTATTTATAAAAACTAATTTACTTCCAATATTGCCAAGGGAATTGGATAAAATTAGTTCTTAAACTTCCCTAGATCTCCTTTAACAAACATCTTGGGGTGAAGGAACAGGTTCTGTAAGCTGATTATCATGGTTCAGCAATATCAGTGCCATCAGAAATGTATTAGCTCCACACTATGCCTGTGGTGATATCTGCCTAATAACTCAACAGTCCCCTGCCACAGTGATAGTGAATATGCAGGGAATTGTGAGAAGCATTGGCCAAGTGGTTCTCAAAGGACAATGAACTGAATCACAGGTATCATAGCAGGAGTTCTATATCTCAAAGAAATAAGCAGGATAGTGATAGACAACCAACATCCTCCTTGGGCCTCTATATAAATGCGCAGGCATTTGCACTAGCACACAACATACATACCACATTCCAAACACGCAAACAGCATAGACACTCCGATTTGTAAATCAATGTCAACAGAAAATCTTTTCACTCTATAAACACTCTTTGTAAATATTATTTTTAAAGATAGTATCCAGTGAAATGTGCTCACATTAGGAAAAAAGAAGGGGAAAAAAGAGGGAAGACATAAATAAAAGGATAAAATAACTAAGTCTAAAATGACACTGCCTTATTTATTAATGAGCACAAAAACATAAACAAGAAATTTATAGTAATATTAATTTTTTTCAGATGTTTCTTTCAACAGCAACATGTGCCAATTTACCTGTGCAATCAGGAAATACATGTTAAAAAAGTAACTTCATCTAAAGGTTTAGAAAGATTGATATTGGTAATGTATCTCAACAATCGTCAGTACTTCTTTTCAAGGGAACAGAAAACACGCTGCACCTGGGTAGGGAGATGGCATGAATGCTGGACAGCACCTAGCTAGGAGGGGCTCTTGGGAAAACTTGAATGTCTGAGTCTTTGTTTTTTGTGTAGCATGTCTTACTGTTTTAAGACATGAAATAAACTCCACCTGTCATTTTCACTGCTGTGATATACACACTTTGCCTTCAGACAAAGATAAAAGAAACCTCAGAAACACTAAAAATCATGTAATCAACACCGTTTTCTATATGTTTTCATAAGCAGGCAGCTTGAGCTTGTGTGTCCATTAGTGCATGTGTGTGCTTATTAAGCAGTGAGATGCTCTCCTTCCATGTTACCATAGAACACAAAGTATTCTGGTTCTAACAAAGCTTCCCTACTTCTTGAACATAAAAGTCCATCATGATCAAGTAGGCCAGTCAGCTCAAGGGAAACAGAGAGAGAGAGAGAGAGAGAGAGAGAGAGAGGGCTGGAGAGATTGCTCAGTGGTTAAGAGCATTGGCTTCTCTTCCAGAGTACCCAGCTTCAATGACCAGCACCCACATAGCAGCTCACAACTGTCTGTAGCTCCAGTTCTAGGGGATTTAGGCATCCTCACACAGTCATACATGTAAATGAAACATCAATGAACATAAAATAAAACAATTATTTTAAAATAAGAGGAGACAGTTAATGATTTTAAAAGGAGTAAAACTACAGCTGCCACCCAGAGATGCTGACTCCTTCTCCATGACAACAGTAAGCACTGAAAGGTGGATGTGCTCCCAGCACCAAAGGAAAGGAGCATGCACACCCTGAGTAATTTCCCATAGTACTGCATATGAGTAGAACTGGGCTTCAATAGATGTACAACAAGAGCCAAACACGGAGCTCTGCTGTGGGCAGGGAGAAATTGAGAGGAAGAATAAAAGTTTGGAAGGGAAGCCACTTCATGTTCTCAAAGAATTTGCTTTCTGTATAAATAGTCAACACAGGAGGAGTTTTATGTTTATTTCTGATGAAATAAATCAATAAGTAAATAAAGCAAATTCATGCAATAATAGGAAAATCTTATCTGAGCACATTCAGTATTTTTGAAAGAATCAGCCCATTGAGGTATAACTCCAATTGTTTATTGGATCAAGTAAGTTAAAAGATATACAAATATGTGGAGTTTCATAAATTAATTCAATAATGATGGGCTTCTGGGAGCCTCCTATTCCAGCTTGCTATTCAATTTTCATAGATTTTTCTGTCTTTACACTTTAAAATATCCTTCATGTTATAAAGCTTACACAGATTTGATATATAAGCAACTTCTGTTTGATGATGAATGCTTATATATATATACATATATATAATACATATACATACATATATAATGCATATATATTATATAATGTCATATATAATATATGAATATATATATATATATTCATAGTCATCTTTGCATTTGTCCATAAGTATATAGTCTTGGTCACATAATCACTATATGTTAAAGCATGCCAACATGTATAAACTAAGAAAAAATTGTTTATATTCTTTATGGAGAAAGACTTAGAAGCACTAAAATATAGCTCACTCCCTTCTTGGTTCAGTAGAATAAAGAGATCAGCCAGTGTGTCTTCTATGCCAGTCTAAAGAAAATAAGGTTAACTTAGGGTAATCATTGCTTAAGCCAGAATTGCATACTTTTGATAGTGAGTCAGACAGAGAAAACTGGACTTCTGAACCCCTTAGCCATGTCCCAAACTGAAAGGCCATTGTTTCCATTTCTTTTATATTGCAAAAATGTGACATACAACTCAAGACTCTATTCCCTTTCTTCAAACACTTAGAAGAAAGAGTCCAAAAATACAACAAAGGCAGAAATGACATTAATATCCATGATGGTGTGATAAAGGAAAGCCCTTCCACTCTCTCTGCTGTTAAGGTTCACTCCATCCTTGCTCAGTGGCTGCTTTGCCTGTGCCTTCTGGCCCTGTCCTCCTAGAGAGCATTCACAAAGTGACTGTAACAGCAGTGGTCTGCTGGATATTAATTTCATCTCACATAGATATGGGGCATTTCTTCCCACAAACCACTCTGAGTAGTATGATAAGCTTAGAAGACAAGAGAAGGAGAGAATTCATTGTCTTTGCTATTCCATTATTTCACTGCAGCAGCCCACAGAACACTTGTGTGCTCTTTGCCACCCATCTTCCCATACAATCTGTTCCCTCCACCTAAAATGCACTCGAGACTGTCTGTAAACACTGGCATTATTGCCCTTGTTAGTTTTCTTATCTGTGATTTTTCAGAAAGCTCTTGCTTTAAAACTTGTCATGAAAGCTACCAATTAAAAAGAAGTTTGCTATCTTTTTTCACTCTATGTCCGATGTTTCTCCTTCTGTACACATCCAGAAGCATGAATCTAGATGTTTCCTAGAAAGACATATGAAGCCAGAGAAAAGAAAGAGTGCATTTTCTAGATTATCCAAATTGAGGAAAGTAGGAAATGAAAGTCTATGTTTAGGAAGGAAAGGGAAATAGTAAGACTAACAAGGGAATCATAATCACATTCTTTGGATAACTGTAGATCTTAAATGTCTATTTTGAATCGAAACATTGATTTGAAGACTTCATCTGGGCAAAACATATACAAATAAATTACTTAGTAAAATATTTTCACACCTCAGTATCCAATTCACAGTAAAGAAAAAAAAAATCAAGTCCAGCTCTCAGCATGCACATGGGGCAATGCACTCCAGCTCCAGGATCTCTGATTCCCTGTTCTGGGCTCTGTGTGTGCCTGTACTACTATGCACAGACAAAAACATAAACACATAATTAAATCAAAGTATCTTTAAAAATATAAGGCAATGAAAACACTGCTAACTATGGCCCCATTATACCAACAAATAAGTACTTGTACTTCCCCAAAGAGAGCAATAATCCATGCTAGCTTCCAACCCCACTTATCAACTCTGCGAGTTTAGGACTTTATGTGTATGGATTCAAATGAGAGGAATTCTTATTGTGTCTAGATTTTGTTTTATCATCTTAGGTTTATTCCATGTATCCATGGCATTAAATTCAGCAGTGATAACTCATAAGTAGATGGTACCAATAGGCCACATTGTAAACCTACACTATTTTTGAATGGTATTTGAGTTGTTTCTAGATGGAAATTAAAATAAATAACATTGCTAGAAACATTCTTGAATAAATCTTTTAGTGAGTAGATCTATATTTTAGCATGAAAATAAAATTATTTTTCAGACATATGAAGTAGATTTCAGTAATCAATTCATTTGTCTGTAACCACACAGACACTGCCCAGTAGTCTTTCAAGTGGGTTACACCAATTTACATGCCATCAGTAACTCCCTGAGTTTCAATTAGAATTATAGCTGCCCCTCTCTTAGATAACAGCTATCCTGGTGTGTGTGTGTGTGTGTGTGTGTGTGTGTGTGTGTGTGTGTGTGTGCACGTGCGCGCACATGCGCACGTGCACTGTTGTTTGTTTCATTTCTTTCTAACATGACTGAAACACTCTGAGGATGTTTATTATTGTTTGATGTGTATGAAATCTTTGCTCATATGTTTTATTAGTGTTTCTACATCGTTGCATTCCTTTTCTCACTAGTTTTCAGGAAACCTTCATATATTCTAGATGTTATGAATAAAATATGTATTAAAAATAGATGCTCTGGTTCTGTGGTTACATTTTTATTTTTTAAGTTGCATTTCATTTTTCTTCTTAAACTTAATATAGTCCAAATTATCACTCTTCCTTTGGGGTGTGTTTCTTGCATGTTGTTAAAATTATAAAGTATTTTTGTAGCTTTTCTCCTAGGGACATTACTGGTTTTATTCTACATTTCACTAGAATTAGTGGGGATGCTTTTGTGAATTGGATAAAATATTTTTAATTTTAACATCAAGTTATTGAATTTCATACTTCTATAAAAAACATACTATCATCCCTGTAGAGAGCTGCAAAGTGCAGCACCTTAAAGGCTGGCTTCCGACTTCTACCTTCCAATGGTGAGCACTCTCTGGTGTAAACAAGTCCTTATTTGGTTAAGCCTGTTTAGCCTGTTTGCTTCTTAATTAGAGTAGTCTATCTGCAGGGTCCATGTGGCTCACTGGGCTTGGTCAGCACAAGGGGATTTAAGCCTGTGGGCGTTTCCCCGGGGTCAGAAGAAGATTGTTCAAGGATCCTGAATAAACTGCATGAAGAAGATCTACCCAGAGTTGCATCTTGCTTGCTGGTCGAGGCAGTCACATTATAATTGGTGGCCGGCCCACACTGGGAACCTTCAGATCAGAACTTCTTGCAGTCATGGCAGCACTGGTAAGTTCCCAAGGAAAGTTGGGACCAAGTTAAGGCCCTCGGTAAATAGGCGATAAGATCTCCGGTAAGGAGAAATAAAGTCCCAGGTAAGTTGGGACCAAGTTAAAGACCGCAGAACTAAGCAGCAATAAAGTCTCAGGCATTGAGCGAGTGGTTCTGATGAACTGAAAGTAAAATTTTTTAAATGGGGATTTCTAAGTATCATCCAATTTTTCTGGCTCTTCAGGAGCTACTTTTGTCAAAAAAAAATTTAAAATAAAGAAAAGCACACTAGAAAGATTCCTGAGTGAATGCAATGCCATTTGCACCTTGGTTCCCAGTTTCGCGAGACCTCACAGTAGCATGCTGGGACAAGTTAGGCAGGGATCTTGACTTTGCTTGGGAACAAGGGACGCTAAAGTCCAGAGTCCGACCTGTTTGGAAGTTAGTGCATAGCTGTATCGAAGACAAGAGGTACTGTAAAGAAGAGATGGAAAAAGGGAAAGCTGCACTAGAAATGTTACAAGAAGAAAGATCAGAAGAGGGTGAGAGCATAGGAGAGTCAGGTATGGACAAAACAGGTTCTGAGGAAGAATTGGAAGCCCTCATAGAAAAGGTTCAGAAACAATCCCTAAAGAACGGAGAGGGAAAGGAAAGGAGAAATGGTGATGTAAGGAGGAGGAGGACCCTCCCAGGACAATGCCACTGGCGCCTTCTCCTTATCAGAGTGAGGAAGGGCAGGGCCCAGGTACAGGGTGTTCCTTTTGCCCTGAGGTCTGGAGAGCTATATGAACTGACTTAAGTCTGGCCTATCCAGTTTTCCAAGATGCCCAAGGCAATAGATATGAGGAGCCTTTAGACTTAAGGTCATCAAGGCTTTGGCTGACTCTGTGAGAACATATGGAATTTCAGCTTCTTTTACTATAGCTCAAGTTGAAGGCCTAAATAGACATTTCATGACTCCTAGTGATTGGAGTGGGCTGGCTTGAGCATGCCTAAGCCCTGCACAGTATCTGGATTGGAAAGCTTTTTTAATTGAGTATGCCAATGAGCAGGATGCAGCTAATCTGGCAGCCAGAAACAAAGCATGGGACAGGGACATGTTGCTTGGACAGAGACACTTTGCCAATCAATAGACAGAATACCCAATACAAGTTTTTTAACAAGTAAATCAGATTGCCATAAAAGCATGGAAGTCATTACCCAATAAGGGAGAGATGAGTGGTAACCTCACTAAGATACTGCAAGGCCCCATGGAACCATTTTCAGATTTTGTGGCCCATTTGGTAGAGGCTGCAGGGAGAGTTTTTGGCAATCCCGATGCTGCTATGCCATTAATTAAACAGCTTGTCTATGAACAAGTTACGAAAGAATGTAGTGCTGCTATTACCCCTTATAAAAGTAAAGGACTTGAAGCATGGATGAAGGTCTGCAGGGAGACTGGAGGGCCATTGACCAACACTGGCATTACAGCAGCCATAGTTGCAGCTATCTCTTGCAGTTGTGGGTTCAGTCAAGGCTGCCGTGGCTATAAGCACATCGGTGCAGACAGCCTCTAAGTTAAATGAGTTGTCCAAGAATGTGGCTACCACCTTGGATGCTCAATCCACAATTGGTTCTCAACTAAAAGGAGGTTTAATGATTGTAAACCAAAGAATTGATCTGGTGCAGGAGCAAATACATACCTTGTGGCAGCTGGCCCAATTGGGATATGAAATGAAGTATCCAGGTTTGTGTGTTACCAGCGTTTAGTATGAGAACTTTACAGGTGCTGCTAATTTGTCAAAATTGTCTAACCATCTTTTAGGAAATTGGTCTGCTGACTTTGATGACTTAATGGTACAGCTGCAAGTGGCCATCATTGCAGTAAATTCGGTACATGTGGATGCGGGACTGGCTACTGGATTATCATTGTGGTTCCCATTGCCATGGATCATTTGAAAGAGTGGGAGGGAATGGGAGCGATGGCTGTCCTCTTGTTGTTTATCTCCTTCTTGGGCCTGTGGTGCCTTTGCAAGATGAGGTTTTCTCAGAAGCGGCATGCAGCTATGGTTGTCAAGGCATTTGCAGCCATTGAGGCACGGCAGTCTCCCCAAGCATGGCTCACAGTCATGAACAAGAATTGATCCTTCATGCTCAAGTTGTATGGCTTAGCACTGCACTTTGAGTTAGATCAGGAAGTGAGCAACTCTGAGAAGGGCAAGTCTGGTTGCTTGTGGGTTGGTGTCTGAGGCCCCACCTCCAGGAAAAAGATATCAGACGGGTGTGGCACTGACTTGGCTGACTACCAGGATTCAGGGGCATTACAATGTCCACTGTGTTACTGGAGACCAGACCACTGCCCTTGCCTGTTGCATTATTAAAACATAAAGGGGGAACTGTAGAAAGCCGAGAAGTGCAGCGCCTTAAAGATGGTGCTGGCTTCTGCCTTCCACCTTCAAGATGGTGAGCACTCTCTGGTGTAAACAAGTCCTTATTTGGTTAAGCCTGTTCAGCCTGTTTGCTTCCAAGTTGGAGTAGTCTATCTGCAGGGTCCACGTGGCTCACTGGGCTTGGACAGCACAAGGGGATTTAAGCCTGTGGGCGTTTCCCCGGGGTCAGAAGAAGATTGTTCAAGGATCCTGAATAAACTGCATGAAGAAGATCTTCCTGGAGTTTCGTCTTCCTTGCTGGTTGAGGCAGTAGCATTACACATCCCCACTATAGAATCATAATCACAAGGACAAGAAATAAATGGCACATCTTTAAGATATCAATAGAAAACTTTGTTTTTTCACTTATGTATTCCAAAGTTGCTGTGTGTCTCCTTTTCTTTTTGAATTAAATAAAAGTTCTTGTTCTTGTTAACTTCTGAATTGAGGTTGTTAAATTCACAGTTTATTTCTTTTTAGAAGCATATTGCTTTTCCTTAAATACTTGAGAAGTTTTTAGTTATTTTCTAACAAGTGCCTAGCTAGAATTATGATCTGGGGAGAGTCTGTGTGGCTTGTGGTTTTGGTTATATTGAGATTAATAACTGAGTATATATGTGTCACAAGTCTTTCACAGCAGCACTTCCTTAGTGCTACTCCTTACAGTATTCCTAGCATGATTTCAATGAGTCCCTCCTTTAAATACTATAGACATTTTGTTTTTGACAGACTAACAGGGTTTATCTTTTAGCAGAAGCATTTATTTCTATTTAAAGTACCTGTTTACTCCTTCCTTAGTAGTCAAGTAAGCTATCTTCTCTTATCAATACTTTCCCTGTATTTCCTATTTCCTTTTATTGTTTCTGATGAAAAGAATCCAACCATAACAGATGAATGATGGGTAGATTGATAGAACAAAGATGTTGTTATGGTCATATCAGGAGTTATAACAACTATCCTTGTTAGCATTTTATGGTTTATCTGACGATATTAGATACAAGAGCTTTTAATTTCATTTTCCTGCTTCCTCCCTATAGCATTATGTCAATATTTTTTGTTCTTTCTGCTTAAAACATACTAAATATTGTTGGTACTATCATTTGATTACATTTGCCTACATGTTCACTCCCCCCCAGTGTCTTCTAACTTTTCTTCACCATTTTCTTCTACATGAAAATATATTTCACTCAGGCACATCCAAAAGATGTGCATTCATACAGCAAGGACATCTGTTCAAATATGTTCATAGCAGCATTATTTGCAATAACCAGAACCTGGAGGCAACCTAGGTGCCCTTAACTGAAAAATGGATGGAGAAAAATATGGTACATTTACACAAAGAAGTACTACTCACCAGGAAAAAAAATGGAATCTTGAAATTCTGAGGGAAATGGATGAAATAGAAGAAACCACCCTTAGTGAGGTAACTAGTCAAAAAAAGACAAATAATGTATGTACTCACTTAGATATAGATTTTAGACATAGAGCAAAGGATTACCAGCCCACAGTTCATAACACCAGAAAAGATAGGAAGCTAGGAGGACCCTACGAGAGACATACAAGGTCACCTGGAGAAGGGGAAAGGGACAAGATCTCTTTTCATTTTTAATTCAGACTCCTTGCACTCATCAAATTTTCTTGGCATTTGTTTTGTGCAAACCCCTTTATCTGTCTCCTTAAAATGCCTTTCTTCAATTTAAAATTTTAAATTGTTGTTATTTGTCCTCTATATTTTAAAGATTCTATTCAATATTAATTTTGTTTCTCTTGCTTTTGTTATGAATTCAGATCTGGGAAACTTTTCACAGTTTTTATTCTTGGTTTTTAAGTCTCTTCAACAAGTACAAGCTTAGAAAATGCACCATTATTAGAAATTAATGTGAGCTTTAATATTCTCTTTTCATCTTCTTCCTCTCCATCATTTTATGCTCTTACCTTTTAATTCAATGCTTTCTCAAATGCCTAATTTAGGTCCCTCAATCCAATAGGACTTCAGAGAGCACTGGCTGCTCAGATTCATTGACTTGCCTAAACTATTCTCATTCATTTCTCATATGCAGTTTACAAGCTGGAAATTTTTCTCTCTCATAGTGCTATACAGAACACAAGCCCAACTCAATATGTTCCCTTCTCTGTCACAGAATTATAAGCTGTGAAAGCCCAGCTTCTTCAGGGGCTAATATTCTAAGACATCTTCCTTCTAAAACATCATCTTATGCTATGCTGTCTGTCAACTATAAAGGCAGAAGTCAGATGTTGCTTACAGAATCATTAAAAAAATTCCAAATTTAAGGGTGTGGTAGATTTAAGAATTTACAAGAAACAGCCTCTGTTTCTTAAATCAGAAAGCTTATCCTATATTCTCTGTTAACAGTTTGGTTCCATGGTTGCTTTTGGCAGATACAATGAGACAGGAATTAGTTCAATCTCATTCAATTATTCTTTAAGAGATGTTTATGGGCTGACTTATTTTTCTCTCTCCTATACAATGACCAGAAATTCAGATGCAGGTTGACCTTCAGCAAGAATGTTGGGTGACTGAAAAAGACTGCTGATCCATATCCCACTAGACATGAACACTTAACTGCTGTTCTGCATGTGAAATTTGGAATAGTAAAGATTACAGTCAATACACATGCTCACAAGGATGTGTCACTTCCTCTGTGTCACTACACTAAACACCACTCCCTATTGATCATAAGTCAATAGAAGATACAGTATAGAAGAGAATGATGCAAAGAGCCAACTTCTCTGTCTATGGCAAGGAAAGCCATTTTGGTTTTGAATTTGACATTTTTCTAAAAGCCATTGTGCAAATTCAATCATTGAACTTCCAAATTGTTTTTCTAGAAAAAGTCAGTCAAAAATTCCTAAGTAATATCCATATAGTAATAGAAACATTTATTTGACCTATTAACTTCACACATTTTCTCAAAGATTCATTGAGAAAAGCACTGAGAAACCACAAAAAAATACACAAATGAAAAATGATGAAATGATCAAATGCATCAGGATCAAAATCAAATGGTCAATGGATACTTAGAAATACTTATTTTTCTAAAATGGATTCATTTAAATACTATATGAGCATATACTAAAATTGGCTCAACCTTATTAATGAAACAGCTTTTCCTTCCCTTTCCAAGAAAGGAGCTGTCATTCCCTAACAACTAATGGAAATCAGGAAGCTATAAATCCAACAAATTTGTTTTAACACATAGGTGAAGTTATCATAGTTGCAATCCTTTTCTGCCTTACTTGGAGCTCTGACCTTGCTATGTAATAAAGCTTTGAAAATAATGAATAAACTTTATAATGTTGAGAAGGCAACTTATCATTAAAATAAACCAATGATAGAAATTACATCATAAAGGATAGGTGACAAATTAATTCCGACGTGTATTATATGCTGCACAGCAAATAACCCTGTAGTTTAAATCAATAATATATTATCTACTGGCTTTGAAAATATGTTTTTTTTATTTTGAAGTAACCTGTTATATTGATCTGTGAATGTCATGGCTGCCTTTGGAAAATGGTACTTAAATTCTTTTAAGTAGCAGAGAGTACTGATTGAATTAGCACAGACCATAGAGAGAGTTATAGGAATGCTGATATATAAATTGTGCTTAAGAGTTTTTCATCCCAATCCTCAGCCATAAACTCAGGCAAAGCTAGAATCAAATTTGCAGGTGGTGGTGTCCGTAAACCATTCCTTTCTATTCCAACAGTTTCAGCATGGAAATCCTGTTCACCGAGTTAGGATGAATCATGCAGGTATCACTTCACCTGTGTTCAAATCCCTGGAGCAGTCAGGCCTGGACCAAGTGGGGGACTGGTACAATGAAGAACTGATTCTTCAGTTTAAAAGAAATTATAATACAAGATTGCAAACCAACACACAGGGTTTCATATTAGCCAAAAGGAAAACAATGATACTTTTTTTGTTTAGAAACCCTATTGTTCTACATCCATAGAAATATTCTCCAGGTTGAATATGCACCAAAATCAAAGACAGATTCTTAGTTCTACATAGATAAGCTCTTATATTGCATATTTTGCCATGCTTTAATATGTCTTTTCTCCAGGCATCCAAGAAGAAGATAAAGAAATAACTTGTTTCAAGACAAAAATGCATGACAATAGTACATATAGTCTGGTTTGTTAAAATAACAAGATACAAGGCAACATGACAGATAGAAGCTGGCTGTCTGGGACATGTTCTGCTCAATCAGTGTTTATGTCATCTAGGCTAAAATTGTATGGAAGATGATGACTTCATTCTACATTTTAGGACTTATTTCAGGGTGCATACAATCTCAGAACTCTTAAGAAGCAGCCTATAACTTCAAAAGCCTTTTATTCTCTCTCCCACATAAAAGTGTCTATGTTCGTATAGATGAATTCATATGTGTGAACGTGTGCATGTCTACGTAAAGATAAGACAAACACTACAAACACTTATCACATGGTGATATATATTGTAAGACTGAGATAATTCATGTAAATGTCTCACCTTACTTAGCAATTGCCAAATAAAGGCTTATCAAAAAGTATTTGTTAATTTCAGTGTAGTGTATTTTAGTTTCCCATAGCTACTGGAACAGAATATCACAAAAGGCCCCTGAATGTGAGTATCAGTTGAGGGGCTTGGGCAGTCTATGGGGCCTCTGGAAGTAGAACTAGTATTTATGCCTAGTGCACGAATGGCCTTTGGTAGCTCATTCCCTATGGAGGTATACTCTCTCAGTTTAGATCCAAGGGGAAGGGCCTAGGCCCTGCTCCAAGTGATGTGACAGACTTTGATGATTTCCCCTTCAGAGGCTCCTGGGGAGTGCATAGGGGTTGGGATAGGGGTTGGTGGGGGAAATGATAGGCAGGGAGGGAGAGGAAACTGGCATTGGTATGTAAAATAAGATTGTTTTTAATTTAAATAAAAAATTTTAAAACTTAAAATAATATGTATATATATATATATTGTATCACAGTTCTTGAGTATAGATGTCTAAGATCAGGTATTTTCAAGATGATTCACTCTCTGAAACATGTAAGGGAGAATTCTTCCTTGGTTCCCCCACCTTCTGGAATTTTCTGTAAATCTTTGGCATCTCTTAACATATACATGTGTGACTCCAATCTCTACTTCTCCACTGTGTCACTTTTCCTGAGGAGAAATAAGCAGATGTCTCTTCACCTCAGATAGGGTACTAACAACAGATGGAAGAAATGCAAGACTAACTTGGTGACTAAGCATTTATAGTGGTTATTTACAAGTGATAGATGAGGGTTATCTATAAGGAGAATGGATGACTCAAAAGCAGCTGTAGCACGGAAATGCCCACTCCACCATGTGTGATGACTCATAAAGGCCACATCTCTGCAGCTCCCTTCATGGCTTGCCAGCAGCTCAGTGGAAGACTTTCTCCTCCCAAACATTGTCTATGTAACCTTGTTGAGAGGCCTTGTGATCACAACAGCCAAGAGACTACTAAGCAAAGTGGGCTTCCATACTTCTCTCCTCCCTTATATATAGATCTTTGAGAGCAACATAGCATCTTTTATCTCAGGGGATATTTAACTCTGGGTGCTAAGGCGCAGGAAGGTCAACAACCATCAAAGCTCTCCCAAGTCAGTAGGTTTCATGTTTGTTGACTCATATCAGTGAGTAACAAAGATTCAGACAATAAGAATGAGGAAACTCTGTTAAGAAAAGTAAAATGACTCCCCAGAGTAGGAGGGTCCCAAACAGGGAACATTTTGAAGCTACTAGTCTCTGGTAGCTTAGCATGGGGCTTGTGTTCAGAAAACAGAACACAAAATGAAGCAACTTCTATTGAGATAAGTCAATTCTTTGGAAATATAGTAAGTCAAGACATAAGGGTCTCATACATCCTATGCCTCTTTCTAGTCCAATCAGTTGATATCCATTGACTGTTCTCTCAGGGAAAAGGACATGTGTTACAGTGAACCGTACACACTTTAGTTTTGACCTTTGCTTGGCTTGCCAGCCACTGACCTTAGCTGAGTTGGTTACCCATTAATTAAACCATTATCTCTTTTTTCTTACTCTTGAGTGGCCAAGTTGTAGTTCACCATGGACCTTGTCTTACAGCCTACAATAAATTAATTCTTATCACAGCTACTGAGATGGGGCCATACTTTTTCTAAGTCACCTCATGTTTAGCACACTGTCTACAAGATGGTCTCCTTCCTAAAATAATATAAAGAACTTAGAATATGCTATTGCCCACAATTCTGTTTGTTTCAATTACACACATGAATGTGTGAAAGGATAACTGTGCTTTGCATAAGTGAGAGTCCTTCATGGGAGTCAGCCAGAGTCTGCTGAGACTAGCTTTGTTCAACCAGACAAAGAGGCCTGTTCTTTTAGTCTGGTCAGTATGGCTATGTCATACTTACCTGAAGGTTCTCTTCCTTCTCACTGTTTTAAAACTAAAACTGTTTTTAACTTAATCAAAGTATGTTTCAGTTGAAGGAAATTGTTACATGATACCAATCAGCACGTGTCACTACTTCTTAATGAACTGATCTAAACATCATGCTTTACAAAAAATCCTATTTATAAAGAAAGCTGCATCCATAGGCCTGGAGGTTAGAATTTAAACACATCTTTTGAAACATAGTTTAGTCCACATTGAGACTAAAACTGAAGCTCTCACTGTCTAAAGATTTACAGAGTGATTCAAGGGACCATTCTTCTCCAGAAGTCTTCTATAGAATTTATACGCCCCACATTAGATAATAACTACAACTCTTTGTTGCCGGCAAAAGAAAGAATAATAGTCAGTGTAGCCTGTGTTCCCATCTTACCAGGTGTTTTCTTGGTCAATGTTGGCTACATAGTCTAGTATAGTTTGGAAACCACATGTTCTGCAGAAGTCTCACATGTTTCAAGCTTCCTGAAAGTATTTGGGATAATGACAGGTACTGTTGAGTCTTGTACTGCCAACAGAAAAAAAATTACTTCTTAGGAGGTAAGGGTGACTTTTGGTTTCATATGGATCTTGGTCAATTCTGAAACAGAAGGCATAGAACAGGAATGCCTCAGACTGTGGCTTGGAGATTTATCGCAGATGAGGAAACAGAAAGCTGGCCAGAAGCACTGATATCTTCCAAAGTTTTCCTCTGGTAGCATATCGTTCTAACTGTTCTAGCTAGGTCCATACTTCCTAAAGGCTCCCCAGCCCTCAAAACAGAGTCTTCAAAGCTGGAATGTTGGTGGCACATGCCTTTAATCTCAGCACTGGGGAGGCAGTGGCACATGCCTTTAATCTCAGCACTGGGGAGGCAGAGGTAGGTGGATCTCTGTGAACTCGAGACCAGCCTGGTCTACAAAGCAAATTCCATGAAAAGGTCCAAAGCAATGCAGAAAAACCCTGTTTCAAAAAAACATAAACAATACAAATAAAAAAATTAAATAAAAAAAATTTAAACGTTTAAAGTGAAACTATGGGGGACACTGTAGGTTTGATGTGTAACGACAATTCCAGCTTAACAATCAGACTGATCCAGTGACAGATTCATGGTCTGATAAAATTATTAGGAAGTAGTCAAAATGTTACATACAGGACATAGCTTGAGGAAGTAAGCCACTGGGTGCAAGTCTGTGGATGACATAGTTCATTCCTAGTCTACTCCATGGTCACTCTCTGTTCTTGGCCATGGTGACATGAGGATCTTTGACTGGACACCATGAAGTTCTGCCTCACCACATAGCACACACAGCAGCAACAACAGAGCAAATCATGAACTAAAATAAAATAATGAGCATGATAGCATGATAAAGTTTTCTCTTTTATTTCTTTTTCTTCTTCTTCTTCTTCTTCTTCTTCTTCTTTTTTTTTTTTTTTTTTTTTTTTTTTTTTTTGATACAGGGTTTCTCTGTGTAGCTTTGGCTGTCCTGGAACTTTATCTACTCTGTAGACCAGGCTGACCTTGAACTCACAGAGATCTACCTGTCACTGCCTCCTGAGTGCTGGGATTTTTTTTGCATTTCATTAACTTCCTTTTTCAAGTTGTTTCTCTCACAAATTCTGACACAACATTGAGAAACTATTGGACACATCCTCTAGGCCCATCTTGCAATGGGCCTAGAAAACAGCTGGATTAGCTGTTTTCTGTATCACAAATAACATCCAAGGATTGCTGTGGAATATTAGTTTAACATGCAATTCATTTGTTTATGCTGTGGAATATTTGTTTAATGTTTCAAAGATGTGTTGCATCCTTTTATGTTGCTTTTGTTTAACCCAGTGAACCTGTGTTACATTTCCTGTCTAAAACACCCGGTTGGTCTAATAAAGAGCCAAATGGCAAACAGTTAAACAGGAGAAAGGATAGGCAGGGCTGGCAGACAGAGAGGATAAATAGGAGGAGGAATCTTGGAAAAGAAGATCAAGGAACAAGAAAAGGAGGAGAGAAGGACTCTGGGGGCCAGCAATCTAGCTACACAGCTAGCCACAGAGTAGGAAGTAAAGAAATTTATACATAAATAGAGAAAGCCTAGAGGCAAAACATAGATGAGGTAATTTAAGAAAAGCTGTCTAGAAACAACTAAATGAATGATGCCAGGCATTCATAAGTAATATTAAGTCTCTGTGTGTGATTATTTGAGAGCTAGGTGGCAGGCCCCCCAAATGAGTCAAAGAGTTAAAAAAAAACCCAACACCAATGGAATGATAGTAAAGTTTATTTATATCACTGTTTCTCCTCAGGGTTGTCTCATCCAATCCATTGTTACGTTAGACAGACTGATACTCTGAAGCTACTTTCTCTGTTCAAAATATTGGTGATTCCTTGCCCTATTTTTTGCCCACCCTTCCAGACCCTGTGTTAACTTGTCAACATTAGCTCTCATTCTCAGAATCCTAGGGGTTATTCACCTAGTCTCAATTTTTTTACCTAAGTAAACTTGATTCATTTTCCAATGTTCCCTCTCAGGTACCTACACATCTATTTATTCATATGAGTTCTGCAAGCTAAACAGTGGACTACACATCTATCTAAGTTTCTTTATCATTGCAACTCTATTTCAGTTTCCATTGGAAAGGAAAACATTACAGACACATGTACTTATTCACCTCCTATAACCTGAGGGATTAGTATCTATGCCACTAATTTAATGTTTATTCATTTGGTACCTAGTAGTGGCCAATCCTATTTTCCTTCTTCCAAGAATAATAAGATGAAGTTTGAAAGAGAATATAAAATATATTTGGTTTTGCTTATAGTCTCTTGTATGTGATAAATAACTACTACTCAGTGTCTATTACACAAAAGTTTACTCTGAGCATCCAGGATCTTAGCAAAATAAAGCCTGAATCAGAGTCACCTACAGGGAATTTTTGTTGATCCATCCATCTGTAAAATCAATAAGCTGAATCTGAACTCAGTGTACATAATGGGTGCTTCTGTGTTTTAAAGGTGATGTTATTGCTAGGGAAACCCACTCTGCTAGTGAAAACTGTAAGAGCCAAAATTGTCTTAGGTCTGTTTCATCTTGGAGTTCTAACCAGGAAGCCCACTTCAGGATGAAAGGAAGAAATGGGGACTTGACTAAAAGATTTTCCACTTGCTTCAATGAGTGGTAAGAGCTCTGTTTATTCTGCATCTGAGCATTTTCTGGGGTGGGGATGCACCTGGAATGATTGACTAATGTGAAAAGGTTTCCCAGTATTCTCTGTGTGGTGTATTTTAATCAAGATCACAATTTAGCAGCTGCATTAATTAATTAGCACATTAATCAGGAGAGCATTTTAGCAGCTATAATCTCTAGCAAACTAGCAGTTGGTGATGAAATCTTAGCAGTGGGAGAACAAACAGCTTACCAAGTTATTTTTCAATGTTATCAACACCACAGGCACAGCAAAATTATGCTGAAATTATGCAACCAAATTGAAATATTCCTTAAAATATGGCAATGCAGGGTACATTTGAGAAATTGTATGCTTTGTGCAGAAATGGCTAACAATTGCTACTCTCTCTACAATGCAGTAGTTCCGGCGAATACTGTCATGCACTCCAGGAAACAATCTTTCCAAGTGTTCTCAGAATAGCCTTTGTGTATATCAAGAAGAATTAAAGGAATTAAAGGTACCTTTTCTATTAGGAAGATTATTTATATAATAATGAGAAGTTTCAACATATCATTCTATAGTTATGTAAGTTCTAGAGATCCAAAACAAGGAAATACGTGCTTTAACAAGGAGAATATGACAAGTTTAATTTTAAGATCTTTAAAACTTGATGACTGAAACTTGTATTTGAAAATGTAACAGAAAAAAAATTTCCCCTAATAAAACGTTTAGAAATAAATGCATGTGGCAACAAGGAAAAATGCAGCATAACTTAGATGGACTATAAACTAGAAGACTCCCTGGCATGGGAACATTTTTTCTTGTTTTCTTTCTTACATTCAAAATGCAGTTGGCATGTGCTTTTATTCAACCTATGCATATTGAATTCTACATGTTACAAAATTTAAAATTTGACTGAAGAAAGTCCCTTAGGCTGATATTAAAATTTCCTTTCATTTACAAAGCCTGGGGATATTGAATGCTTATGTACAGCAGTCTTTTAGTGTGAACTACTAGGCAGTTCTTAATCCTCATAACATTTTCCTGAGAGAAATCCCTGTTCCTTCTTGACTCCCATCACTTTTCAACCTCAGAGAGGAGAGGGTCAGGGTAATGGAGGGCACTCATGCTGGGTAAGCATTTCTTTACGTTTCCAACCCTTGTTATATTGATTTCCCCTTCTGGTTCATGGAAATTGCACTCTATTTAAATCATACACTACAACTTGGAAGAATTTTAATTTCCACTCTACCTTTTGTCTCCTGTTATAAATCACACTGAGATCTTTCAGTCTTTTACCTTCTATTTTCTGAGCTTTCAAGCCTTCACAATCTACTTTATCAGCAGTTTCACTCCAAGCCCAAACAACACTGAAACTTCTGAGGAAAGACTAATGAAAATTATTTTTTTTATAAAAATTGTGAATTGTAATATTGTGAAAAAGTCCATTAATGCATGATATTTTAATGAGCTCATTTCTTATAAACTCTCTATAAACAAGACTCCTGTCTATGCAGGTTTAACCCATGTATTTTCACCTGAAATTATTTGAACCAATATCTTACAGACTCTTCTGTTTGTGGTGAAATCTCTTTATGCATCACTATACTGCAACCAACAGAAAAACTGTCATTGAAATTAAGTTGCTTATGCTTGACTTGGTCCTTCAGCTGTGAACAGTACATATATTAATAAATGCCTTAAAGACAAAATCCTCATTTGCTTGCAAGATACCTTTTGTTGGTGTAATCCTTCTTATTCCTTGAACTTTGATAATTAATGCATAGCTCACCTAGGCTCACATTCTAGTTAACTGACTATCTTATCCCTTTCTGATCCCCATATGTTAAGATATATGTATGAACATACACACCACAGACACAATTGCAAATATGTACATAGGCTGATAAGATGCTCTGTTAATGAGGAAACGCACTTGGCTATAAGTTTGACAGCATGAGTTCAATCCCTAGAAGACACATGGTTCTCTCCCTAGAAGAGAACCAACTTCTGAAAGTTGTCCTCAGACCTCCACATGTGCATGTATCCACATATACACACCAATGCATAATAAATAAATACATTCAATTAAAAATTAAAACAATAAATCCCATACACAAGCACAAATAGGCACACACACACACACACACACACACACACACACACACACACACACCAATACAGACATATATCCAAAGAAGCTTTTCTGTATACGATCTATTCTATGACCCTGATGGAGTATTGGTTAGTAATATTTTTATTTAAAACTCTAAACTTTATTGAATTACAAACCACTTACTCTACTCATTTAGTTAGAAATAAATCTGAATGATTCCCTCCCCTATTGGCTCATGCATATCTAAGAGTGATTTAATTCACTTATTTGAGAAACATATAACATCTATTATATACATAATTTTTACCCTTTAGGCCTTTGAAATCTGTTATTGGTACTAAGATAGTATGTCCTAATGGTTTTTTTTTTACTTCAAAAACTCTCTCCAGTAGCTATCATCTGTCACAATTTTTCTAGAGTGATAATTATTTATAAAACAAGTACAATTATACTGCTTCTACAAATAAATTCAACAAATATGTCTACTATATACATTTATAATAAAAGTTAAGCTCAATGGAATGGCCTACAAAATGACCTTGTCCATCTTATTCCTCCCTTTCATTGATATCATTGCTGGCCACCTTCACTTCCTAAACAGATCCTCCCTTCTGCATATTTGCCTAAGTTTGGTTTCCCCAATGGCCAAAGGTATCTTGTCTTTGAACTTAAGAGAGCTTCTTCCTAAGTACAATGTGGCCAATTCCCTTGCTCTGGGAAATTTGCTTAAATTTTGAGACTTATTTCCATTGCCACCTATTTTCCAACCTGACTGTCCTGTATTGGATATGTTACCAGCATCTTCTGCTAAAGAAAATTCTGTGTGTATCTTTCTCAGAGCTTGTTGACTGTTAAACAATGACCTTGTGCATCATTTTCACTATCCTTCTAGCCCCTTAATGTGAGAAACTGTGTGCCTGTTATCATTTTCCCACAATACTACATTAAGGGCAAAATACATTGCATCTTGGGACTAAAGGTTGAATAAGGATAACATCAGATGAATGAGATACAGCAGGTAGAATCAGCTTGGAACACACAACAGTGGAGGAGACACTAGGTCTCAAGATAAAAGAATGATGCTACATAAAAAAAAAAAAGTCCTTTGCTATAAACCCTCAAAGTGACACTAGGAATTTTACAGAATTTGGACTTTGGCAAGACTTTTAGGAAGTCCTAGAAAGGAACTGCTAATTAAGTAAACCCCTCGGGCTCTTATGGACTTGTTTCCTAGCTTCAAGGCAAATAAACCTACTTTTCAACTCATTAAGGTATGACATGCCTTCTCCATGCCCAATCAGTGGCAATTGGTAGCACTGAAATTTGAAGCATTACCATAAAAGCTCAATCTTTTGGAACAAGCCATGAAAGTCATCTCTTCTAGAAAGAAATTCCTGATAACAGGCATGATCAGTCACATACACACACACACACACACACACACTCACACACACACCACTCAGATTTTTAATTGTATGTGAAAAAAAAATCAGTGACTTGCCCAAAGCTGTGGTGCTAAGACACAGATGTGTGTGTCACACAATTTCTAACACTAGTCAGTTTTGCTTTTTATAAGCATGAATCAATTTATAAGCCACAAAATAACTAATCACTTAGATTCATATGAATTAAAAATTGCTATGTGTCTGTCTAGAGGAAAAGAAAGTGAGAAGAAAATTATAAGTAAGTATCATTGTTACTCTGGGTCATTATAGTCACTTCATAATCTATGAAGCAAGGCAAAACATTTTAAAACTAATTTTCAAATATTGTATTACTAGGGAAATTTTTATCTTTTCTCCCATAAAGTATCAACCAAGCTTAGCGCAGGTCTCTTGTCTTCTGAAATTTATCTTTTCAGATAATTTGAGATTACTGCCGTGGTCTTGAAAAGAAATGATGAGCATTTTACACTGGATAAGTATACGGTAAGGCTACTCACACATACCAGCAAGTAAAGGTTCTACATATTTTCTTTACTTAATCAGAAAATATTTCACAAAGAAAAATCCTCATGAAATAAAGAGTACCAAGAATACCTAGAAATGGTCAATCACTCAAAAGAAAGAGGGGAAAGTAGGAAACCACACTGGTGCCATTAAGACAAAAAGCCACTGAGCGGAAGATTTCTGTGCCCACCCTGAAAGAAGATTAGCTTAGAAGTTAGGAGCCAATGGTAGGCAGGAGGAGGTCACCAAGAACCATCTGTTTCGAAGCAAGCGATTATCTCCAAAAGTAGGAAAGTTTGGACACTATCTACTCCAAAGACAGTGCTGAACGTTCCTGAGGATCTACAGCAGTTTATGGATCTTAGTCCAATAAAAAAGTACCTGTAAGCTTACTTGACTGAAGTGATAGGAAACTTCACTCTTTTGAGTATAGACTTGAGTACTAAAGGTGACAAACAGGCAGTTGTTTTGGGTACCAACATACAATGAAAAACATCACTACTACATGAAGTCACCATTCTCAAGAGCTCACAGCCGTTGTAGTCACGATGACTAGAATCATCAGCCTGTTTATCTTTTACTGTATTATTTATTTATTTATTTACTATTTGTTTTTTCTAGTCCTCGGAGGAACCTTGGGTCTTATCTACACTATGCAAGTGCCCTGTTGCTAATCTCCTTACTTTTAGACAGGGCATTCTAAGTTACTCACACTGGCCTTGAATACACACAGTAATCCAAGTAGACCATAAACTTGTGATCCTCAGAGTCAGCCACCCATGCAGCTCAGATTACAGACCTAAAATGCCAGGACTTCTGTAATTGGTTCTGTAAATATTTTCAAACCATTGCTTGAAATGAGGATCTAGTGAAGGGCTTCAAGAGTAAAAATTATCAGGGCAGCGCTTTCCATTGCTTTAGACAGATGTGACAAGCCCTTCACTGGAGTTAGTCTTAGTAAGTATCATTGGCGTCTATAAAGCAGTGATGAAGCTGTTTCTACAGTCCCATTGAGGAGCATGCCAGTGAGCAGTGACACCTCAACTCTAAGAGGAGCGGGGATGTATTATTATGGAATCAATAAAAACCTCTTCCATTGCCCCTCTATAGAACTGTGTACTTGTTATCCTGATGTATCCCAGCCTGTTAGCAAATGCATCCTAAAGGCTGTTAGGACTATCTTGTACACATAAAAATAAATAATATCTGATCAATCATCTGTTCCTAAAAAAAACAGGATCACCTTAAAATCCATGACAAGATTTGTATAAGCAAATCACTCTGGGATAATTGAGCCATTAATTTACTTGGAAATCACTTTTCTTACCAAGCACTTTTGTAATCAATCAGCTTCATTAAATTGCGGATAAACAGCAAATAAGAGGGCTATGACTACAGGGACCTCACTCTTTTGTAGAGCACACTCACCACCACTAGGTTAGCTCCCATTCCTTAATAATTGGGTGCAACGAAAGCATCACTGTAAATTAGTTTCAATGTCTTTGGGAGACTTGGATGAGACAGAAAAGGGTTACTGTAATTTAAAGAGCAGAAAGGAAGAGGCAATTGTGTTACATACATATTTGCACAATGCTTGCAAGCCTTGCCAGCAATTCTCCTGTTGAGGCAAAAGTACAAGAACCCTGAAAAGAAAGAAACTATTATGTGGGAGTGCTAGAGCAGCTAACTACGGTAAAGAAAAGTAAATAAATGCATGAAAAAAAATGAGTCAACAATTAATAAGAGTCATGAGGTTCTGTTAACAATGTAAAACCTGACTACAAAGCAATGTGTTTTTACTTCAAATGCGTATTTCTCTTCCACATGTGTAGGTGCAAAGCACTTTGTTAGTGTTACCTTTGTGCTCTTCTGTAGATGCTGATGCATTATTCCAGCTACCATTTGCACTTCCTATTCCATTTCTATGACCCACATTAAAATTACGCAAGTATGAAATTAAAACTCCAAACATTTTCAAAAGCTATTTCAAATTCAGAGATTTATAAGGCCTTGCAAAATGGAACTATGACTCTGACACTAGTTAGGGGAACATCACATCCCTAAGTACATTTCAACACAGATATGGAATCATTGGCATCATGTAGGAGGAGAGTGATTTTCTTAAGTATTTGAGAATTCCTTTGTGATTAGCATTTCTGAGTTATTTATATATAGTTCACTTCACAAATTCTAAATAGGTTACTTCCAAACAAAGCAAAGTGGATTATATTTTCTTGTGAGGATTCGGTTTATGTAATGACATACAGACAGTGGGTAAAATATACCTTGCACTCTTATTCTCAGGTGAATATGAGGAATGCTGATCACAGTCATGAAATGCCCTCTAAACCCAATAACAATATGAAAGGCATAGAAAGAAACAGTCAATTGGATAGCCAGGTTCTCTGCTTGCTTCAAAATGCATGGTGTACTAGCTATTTCTTAAGTAAATTAGGCTATAAAATGTGAATGTGTTTAATATTTATCAACAACAAATAAACAAATTTTTAAAAATGATTTTGCTTAAGCAACAATTATATAGAAAGAACATATAGCATAGCAATAAAATTCTGCCTCATACAAACAAGTTAGGGTCTTTCTCCCAAGAAGATTTTAATTATACTGAGAAGAAAATCCTCACATAATAAAACAAGAAACTGCTTTTTCACATTCACACATTAAAAAAGAAAAATGAATTGAAGCAGAAGAGTGTTTGCGCAAATCCCGAAGAATATATTTAGAGGTGGGAATGTGTAGGCAGGCAGACCTGGATGGAATCCAGATTTGACATCAGTTGCTGTTTAATGATAGCCACATTCCTTAGCTACTCTGAGTCATAACTTCCTCAACGCAAATGTGTGAGACATCCGTGATGACAGGGCTTGTTCTGAGATTTACGTGATACTGCAGAGTGTAGATAGGAAGTATTTAAGACTGCTTCAAAAGTTCCCAGTGTGCCATGTATTAATGGATACAATCATTATACTGTGCTCTAGGTCGCCAGAACTTAATATCCGAGAGCCAGAAGTTTCTATCTTTGCCACCCTGGTCAAAAATGGCAAAATTTCTTCTTTTTTAATGCTGAATAATATTCCATTGGTATGTACACTATCACATTTTCTTTACCTAATCCTCTGTCTAGAATTCCTTATCAATTTCAATAAGTTTAAGTAATATTATATATTCATAGACCTACTTAATGACCTACTAACCCTACTGCTGATATATCAGAAAGAAAATTAACACCACACAGAGACATCAGCATTACCATGCTCATTGACTTCTTTTACTACAGCCAAGATACTGCAACAACCTACTTACTCACCAATGTATGAAGGAATGAGGAAAAGTGTGTATGTGTTAAGGAAAAACTTGTTGCCAACAAGTCAACAGATGAAACTAGAGTACATGATACTGAATAATAAAGCCAGGTACAGAAAGACAAATACCTATTCATCTAAAGTTTTACAAGCCAAAGATAGGAACAAGAAGTAAAATAGTGGCTAACAGAAAAAGGTAGAGAAGGGACACGGGCAGATGTTACGTGGTATGAACTTGTTATTTTAAGATGGATAATTCTGGAAATCTACTGTGATCCTGGTGATCAGAATTAGTGCTGTGTATTATGCAGTTTGCATGGAGAATGGTTCTCAACCACATGCACAATATAAATATTTGCCAGTCTTCCAAAAAGCTGTAAGATTTTTTTAAACCACAGAAAAGCCTCTCCTTAGCAATGTTTGTTTTCTGTTTTCTCTGTATCAGGCACTCTGCATTTCTTACACAGCCTTCCTGTGAGTAACCACAGTCTTTCCCACAATAACACCAAGGGAACCACGTTTCAAAATGCTTAACCTGGATACAGATAAACAGGCTCATCAGAGCTGCTGGCAAATTCCCACTTTTAGATACACTCTTCAGGGTTCAAGCAAACACTTTTTTTTTTCTTTAACTGGTGTGTGTGTGTGTGTGTGTGTGTGTGTGTGTGTGTGTGTGTGTGCGGTTATTTGATCTATGATGTTAGGGTTTTCTGTGCAGCTTAATTTAAAATTCCTTGAAATAGAAACGTTGGCCTTGTTTGTCTTCTTTTACTCAACATCTGTCACTCTCATCAATCTCCTCCTAGTTAAGACTCTGAGCCACATTCCCCAAGAATTTCTATCAGCCCAGGATTAGCTTCATTATACAGGGTCTTGCCAAAAGGGTTTGCTTCATCCTGTTATACTTCTCCATTTTTATCCTTATCTATTCTTCCTCACACATTTAAATATGCAATACAAAGGTGTTATTGAACACAGGCTTTTATTTAAATTCAGTCCATCTTTCTAGATCTTGTGACCAAGTGGCCTCAACTGGAAGCTCTCTTCTTTGTTCTCCTCAGTGACGTTTATGGCATTTGTTTTGTCCCTGGCATCTGGCAATCATTTCTATCACTGTCACTTGTGACTTCCATGATTTCTGTTCCATTTTGCTGAGAGAGAAAAGGGCCACTGATCCATGTGTAATCACAGGAGACATTTTATCCACATCACCACATGAATAACTCTTAGCACAATATTCTTTATACTTTCAAATGAATCGCAGTTCTGCCTGGATCTTGTCATTTTTATCAAGTTTCAATAATATTTGAATAGCTATCAAAAGAACTGTGCATACAATCAGATACTTCCTGTAACTTCTCAAAGTTATAAAAAATATTTGCATGATATTTTACTGGCAGTTATAAATTAGCTGATCTTGACTTGTAGTATTTCAAATCTGCAATATTCCAAAATATAATTATAATAGCAAAAAGTTTTTTTTTTAAAAAAAAGAAGCCTGGGGCTTCAGTCCAATCCAAGACAGGTGTCAGTTCAGTCTCTGGACATAGATTGGTAATTATGTGTCTTTGCTGAAAATGACTATCCCTGGTAAAATGGAAAAGCATAAAATAAACACAGAACTGAAGCTGTGTTATCAACATGGCTGAACTGTCTATTTGTGTATTGAATGTTTTACTTTGTTATATGTGGCAAACTAGACAGTATCTTGATCATCCAGACAACTTGTTAAGTGGTGTGATTATGAATATTGAGTTAGACGGCATTGCTGAAAAGTGGTGTTATTCGCTTTCCTTAAAAATCAATGTGGTTTGTATTTATGTGGAACATGTCTTCTGACTTGTGTGGTGAAAAGAACAGGTGTCACACAATTTATTTTCAAATCATCATATTGTGTCAGTTATTTAATTTCCCTTTATTCTTTTAAGATATTTAGTCCTGGTTGATCTAAAATACTGGGTAGACCAGACTAGCCTTGACTTGCAGAAATACTGCTTCGGCCTCTTTACTATAAGTACTGGGATTGCAGATAAACCAGTCATTGTTTTTCTACACTCTAATTAAAACCATGTTATGTATGATAGATATATGGGGCTAGAATGGTGTACAAAAAACAAACTGAAACAAGTTTAAGTTCTGGCTCATGTGAGGTAGAATATTTTACTTCCAAGTAATTGTGAATTAGCCCTCTGTGGTAATAAAAAATATATATGAAAATATCTCTTACATTCTAAGAGAATGGAACACTTTCTGGACTCCATAGCTAGAGTTAATAATATAACTTGAGGTCATGTAAGAATTAAGATTGTTATCCTACTGTGTATTTAGCCTGTTTGTTTAATGTGCTTTTAAGAGAAAAATATAACAGCCAACCTTTATTACCTTGGATGTTCCATACACTCAGTTTTACAACCTAAGCTAATACATAGCTGTAATTTTAAATTATGTACTTTCCCATGCCCCTGACTCAGGGTATTCTAATACCCATTCACTGAAAGCAGCAAAAATAAAGGTTGAAAGCAATTTTATAAAATATCCACCATAAATGTTGTTTTAAACATTTATTCAGTTATTACTTGATAAATAATGATGTTTATAATAATGTTTGTTATCTGGGTCAGTTGGAGTCAATGACTTAATCCCTCCTAAAAAACTCAGTTAGTTAAAGATGTCCATGAAGTATCTCATTCATTCCTCATATGATACTTTCTATGCTGAATAAATGCAGAGCAAAGCCCTTTGTGAGGGACAGACACAGAGTCACACAATCTAACACAAGAGACAAACACACAGACACATAGACAGACAGGGTCAGATTCACAGGGCCTTCAGACAAGAACAGATTCATACTCAAGCAACAAATAGAGCATAGAAAACACTGGGAACATGAAGAAGAGAACTTAATTCTTAGCTTTCTCTTTCCTACAAGGGGAAGGCTTTTTATTTCTTCCATTAATATGACATTAATTACGAATATATTTAATCCATCAGCTCTCAAGCTGTTTACGATGACTTCCTGTTTTGCTCTCCCTCTCTCTCTCTCTCTCTCTCTCTCTCTCTCTCTCTCTCTCTCTCTCTTGTGTGTGTGTGTGTGTGTGTGTGCGTGCATGTGTGTGTGTGTTGTGTTGTCTGACTCTGTCTCTGTCTCTCTCTACTCTCTATTTTTCTCAATCCTCCACCCCCTGGTATGTGTTTGTCTGTATGTCTATCTGTGGCTGTGTGTGTATGTATCTCCAAAAGGAAAAATGAAATTAACATTATCAGTAAGGGGGAAGATATGATTTTTCTGAATTTAGAAGCATATAGCTAGTCGGAAACAAAGGCATCTACCCTGGGTGTAGCAAGCAGAAAGATGTCCTCTTTAGCATTTAAGTTTCATAGAAGTCAACCTGTAATTGAGCCATTTTTTTTTATGTTCGCGAAGTTAAAATAATAACACAAAGAAAACAAAACTTGCTAAACTAAAGAAATATATTGTTAGTGTTTAGATATTCCAGTATTTCCCTTGCTAACTCTATATTTTCACAATTACATGTCATTCTAGAGCAGAGGTTCTCAACCTGTGGTTTGTGACCCTTTTGCAAACTGCTATCTCCAAAAATATTTACATTATGGTCCATAACAGTAGCAAAATTTCAGGTATAAAGTAGCAACAAAAATAATTCTGTGCTTGGAGGTCACCACAACATGAGGAAATGAAATAAAAGGTCACAGTATTAGGAAGGTTGAGAACTACGACAGTTCTCAACAGGTTTTACTATGTTCTACATAGAAAACTGGATTTTCTAGTAAGTTACATAACAACCGCTTAGGTGAAGTAGGGGATTTCAAATAGTGAAATCCACACAGGTAGATAAAAGATCACTCACTGTGCCTTTTTATGTGAATGGAGCAGTCTGTGTATATTCTGTAGGGAAACTTATTAACAATTGTCTTAGCTATGGTTTCTATTGTTGAGATTAAACACTATGAGCAAAGTCTATTTGGAGATGAAAGAGTTTATTTCTTTACAGCTTATAGTCTGTCATACAGGCAAGGGAAAGAAAGAAATTGGAGGCAGAATCTGATACAGATATTGTGGAACAGTGCTGCTGGCTTGTTCCCTATGCTTTTCTCTGCTCTCCTTGAAACCTCCCCCAGATGAGGGGGAGTTCCCAGGAGCCTAGGCATCATTCTTACACAGATTTTCATTCTTATATGAATATACACATATTTTTAAAAATACTTAAAATGACTAGATTGAATAAATCCAGGCAGTGATTTTCCAAGCCCAGAGGAAAGCTTTTCACTACTGTGACCAGATACCCAAGAAAATCAAGAAGAGGCATAATTTGATTTGTTCAAGGTTTTAGAGATTTCAGACCATCAGACTAAGATTTTTGATTCTTTGCTTCTAGGTCTATGAGAAGGCAGAACACGATGGTAGTGGAACCATGTGGTAGGGTCACCTAGTTGAAGGTGGACATGGGAGACGGCAAAACACAACACAAGTTCGCTACTTTCTCTAGCTAGGGCCCATCCCCTAAAGTTGCCAGAAACTTCCAAAGAAGATCACTGGCTAGAGACCAAACTTTCAATACATTGAATTCAAGAGTAGGTAAAAAAGATAACACTTCATGTTCAAATACTAACTTTTGCTATATGAAGCAAGTCTCCAAATTAACCTCTCAAAGGAAATAAAAAGGTTTCTACTCTCCTGTGTCCTCACCTCCACAACTCAGCATGTTTCTGCCAAATTATTTTTGATAGTAGCATTATATCTTTCTGATCCAAGGTAAGACAGATGTTATCCTATCATCCAAAATCTTTGGAAAATGCTATTTATATACCTGTTCCCTTAAATTTAATATCACTTTTAGTGGATTCATTTATCTACAGCAAATTATTGTCCAAAATATTAAATGGAAAATCTCAGAAATAATTCATGAGTTTTAATTTACACTATTCTGAATAATGTAATGAAATCTTGTATTATCTTCTTTGTCTTCATTCCTTTGCCCAATGTATCCATTGTATATATTACTCATCCATTCATTACTTAGCAGTTGGTTCGGCTGTTGCAATATCACTGTTCTACACAGCATTTGGTACAACCTGTAGTATCAGTAATCCATTTTTAAAATATTTTTCTACTGCAACAGAAGTTACTACTATGTAGAAGAAAATGTGTGTTCATTATCTCTGTTACCTTTTGTGTTACTACCACATTTCATTTAACATTCTCCAAGACTTAATTTGATATTAACTGTTGTCCCACATTAACTGTTAGTGACTCAAACCACTCTATTTTCTATCAAGATAAGCTAATTTTCATGGACCCCATCACTAAATAGATTTATTAATCATAAGAGATACAAAATAAGGCAAATTATGTAAGACCATCTAGTATTTATAATCTTGTATAACTAACTTCCAAGGAAAGAAGGAATTGCATCTTCTCACCAAACACCTATGCCCTCAACTATTTATTATGTAAAAAGTCTACTAGGACACCTCATCAAAGGCATACCTAGGGTCAAAGCCTCCTTGATACAAGGAGGGACCCTACCCATACTCACTGGAAGAAGAGATGGGAAACGACAGTATGAGAATGTAGTCAACAACAGAAAGATCAACATGATGTCACAAGAGTCTAGGGACTCCACACCAGCAAGACCCAAACATCTCAACATAGATGAAGCAGAAAACAGCGACCCTAACAAACAATTTTATGATGATAATAGAGACCCTCAAAGAGATAATGAGAAAATCCCTTAAAGGAACAAAAGAAAAAAGTCAAGAAATGGAGGAAGAGACAAACCAAAAATTAGGAGAAATAACTTAAACAGTGCAAAGTTTGAAATCTGAAATATAGACAACAAAAGAAAAAAAGAAAAAAAATAGAAAAGAAAACCACACAGTCTGAAAAAATGCTAGAAATAGAAAAGTTAGGTGAACAATCAGGAACTACAGATGCAAGCATAACCAACAGAATACAAGAGCTGAAAGAGAGACTCTCAGGTGTTGAAAATACATTAGAAGAAATAGATTCACCAACCAAAGAAAATCTTAAGTCCAACAAGTCCTTGACATAAAATATCCAGAAAATATGGAACACCATGAAAAGGCCAAACCTAAGAATAATAGCTATAGAAGGTGAAGAAACCATACTCAAAGGTGCAGAAAATAAATTTAACAAAATCATAGAAGAAAACTTACCCAACCTAAAGAAAAACATGCCAGTGAAAGTACAAGAAGCTTACACAACACCAAACAGAGTGGACAAAACAAAGTCACCTTGCACATAATAATCAAAACACCAAACATACAGAATAAAAAAAAAAAAGAATATTAAGAGCAGCAAAGAAAAAAGGTCAAGTAACATTTAAAGGCAAACCTATCAGAATTACATCTGACTTCTCAATGAAAACTCTGAAAGCCAGAAGGTCCTGGAAAGATATTCTGCCAACACTAAGAGATCACAGATGACAGCCCAGACTACTATAACCAGCAAAGCTTTCAATCACTATTGATGGTAAAACCAACAGGATATTCCATTTTAAAAAAGATTTAAACAATACACATCATCTAATACAGCTTTCCAAAGAGTTCTGGAAGGGAAACTTCAATTCATGGAAATTAACTATAACCACAAAAACATAGGCAATAGATAATCCCACTTTACCAACAGCCAAAAGAAAAATGGAAGAAATCCACACACAATACTACCACCAACAACAAATCCAAGACAAGAAAAAAACTAACAATCTATGGTCATTAATATTCCTCAATATTAATGGTCTTAACTCACCTCTAAAAAGAAACAGGCTAAAAAAATGGATATGAAGACAGAATTCGTTTTTTTGCTGCATGCAAGAAACACACATCAACTTCAAAGACAGATGTCACCTCAGAGCTAACGCTTGAGAAAACACTTTCCTATCAAATGTACCCAAGAATCAAGACGGTGTAGCCATACTTATATATAACAAATTAGAATTTAAATTAAAATCAATCAAAAAGACAACAGTGGTCACTTCTTATTCATCGGAGAAATTCCTCAAGAGAAGTCTCAATTCTGAACATATATGCCCCAAATACAAAGGCATCCACATTCGTAAAAGAAAATTTACTAAAATTCAAATCTCACATTAAACCTTACACACTTATAAGGGGAGATTTCAACACCCAACTCTCAACACTAGACAGAAGTTTAATAAAGAAACAAAGGAACTAACAGAAGTTATGACACAATTGGGTTTAATAGATATTTATAGAACATTCCATCCAAACACCAAATAATATGCCTTCTTCTCAGGGCCACATGGCACCTTCTCTAAAATTGACCACATACTCGGCAATATTGTCAACCTCAATAGGTACAAAAAATTTGGAATATTCCCCTGTATCACATCAGACCACCATGCTTTAAAGTTAGGATTCAAGAACAACACAAATTTCAGAAAACCTACCAACTCATGTAAACTGAACAATGCACAATTACACCATTCCTGGGTAAAGGAAGAAATAAAGAAAGAAATTAATGATTTCTTAGAATTCAATGAGAATGATGACACATCACACCCAAACTTATGGGACACTTGAAAGAAGTGCTAAGAAGAAAGTTCATAGTACTAAGTATCCACATGAAGAAACAGGAGAATAGTCACAGTAGAAAATTAACAACACAATCAAAGCACTAGAACAAAAAGAAGCAAACTCACCCTGGGAAGAAGTAGACACAAGGAAATAATCAATTTGAGGTCTGAAATCAATAAGGTACAAACTAGGAAAACAATACAAAGAATCAATGTAACAAGAAGTGTGTTCTTGGAAAAATCTTTATCCAAACTAACCAAAACAGAGAGAGAACATGCAAATTAACAAGATCAGAAATGAAAAGGGAGACATACCAATGGACACAGAGGAAATCCAGAATATCTTCAATTCATATTTGAAAACATGCACTCCACAGAATTCAGAAATTTAAGAGAAATGAAAATTTTTCTGGATAGATATCATTTTCCAAAATTAAATCAAGACCAAATAAGCAATTTAAATAGACATATAAACCCTAATGAAATAGAAACAATCATCAAAAGTCTCCCAACCAAAAAAAGCCCAGGACAGAACTATTCAGTGCATAGTTCTACCAAAAATTCAAAGAACCATTAATACCAATGCTCCTCAAAGTGTTCTGTACAATAGAAACAGAAGGACCATTGCCCAACTCTTTTTATGAGGCTACAATTATCCTGGTACCCAAGCCACACAAAGGTAGATCTAAGAAAGAGAACTACAGACCAATATCCCTCATGAACACTGATGGAAAAATACTCAATAAAACACTGGCAAATCAAATCCAAGAATAGATCAGGGAAATCATCCACCATGACCAAGTAGGCTTCATCCTCGGGATGCAGTTAATAACAATGCATTGTATTCCTGAAAATTTCTGAGAAATTTTAAAATGTTCTCACCATCAGAAACATGTCAATTGTATGAAATGAAGCACCTGTAAATTGGCTGGATTTAGCGATGCCAAATCTATACACATTTCAAAACTTGTTACATAAGTAAGTTACATAATTTTATTTGTCAAATAAATAAAGAAGAAAATATAATTATCAGTTCTCTTTCCTGCCACAAAACATGCATAAAATATGCATTTATCCTAAATTATGAATATGATTTCTGAGAAGTGGGATCCCTAAGCATCAAAGTATCCTCTTTAATGAATATCACTTATCCTCATAAAACAAAATCCCAAGACTTCTTTCTTAGCATCTTTATGCTACAGTCTCATACTTGATGCCTAAGATTTTATCCTTCTTTAATTTTTTTATTATAATCCATCCCTTTCCAACCACAAGACAATATCATTATGGTGTCATATCCTTTATGTTGCTGGTACATAAAAGATGCTTAAAAATGATGTGGTAATTGATAGTAAGTGAAAATGAATGAAAGCTTCCTTACATGTTGAGGTTGGAATAGGAATGCAGTTTTATCAGATGTCTCTAATCATTGCCTTCTTCCCTGTATCTGTCCTTTATAACTGAGGAGCTGCTTCATTGCTTGGCTATGTGATGTTTTACAGTACCAACGCAAAGCTCTCCCCTGCAGCTAGTTGGATTTGAGCTTCAGTGAACCAAGTCCAGTGCTTACCGGGACAAAAGGTGAGACCAAGTTTCAGAGCATTAGGGGAAAGCCCTGCTTATTTCTTAATTTCTCTGTGGTATAATAGCTCCTCATTTCATGGCTTCCAGCTCCCTGGTCAAATTCCTTTGCCTACTCATCTGACTATAAGCCATTTAAAAATAGCAGACAAGGACAAGTGTTGCCATGAGGTCTCCTTCAACTTAAGCCATTTGATACAAATGCATACTTACACTAGAGAGCTTCCCCACTCTTTCAATATATATATGGAACATTCTTATTTTACATATCAATCCCAGTTCCCTCCCCATATCCCTCACCAACCCCCCAACCCATCCCCCATCTGCTCCCAGGGAGGGTGAGGCCTTCCATGGGGGATCATCAAAGTCTATCTCATTATTTGGAGCAGGGCCTAAGCCCTCCCCATGTATCTAGCCTGAAAGAGTATCCCTCCATGTGGAATGGACTCCCAATATTTATTCCTATATTAGGGATGAATACTGTTCTACTGCCAGAGGCTCTATAGACTGCCCAGGCCTCCTATCTGACATCGGCATTCAGGGACCCTGGTTTGGTCCTATGCTGGTTCAACAGCTGTCAATCTGGGGTCCATGAGCTCCTACTTTCTCGGTTCAGCTGTTTTTGTGGGTTTCCCAGCATGGTCTTGGGGAAACCCTTTGCCCAGTACTGCACCCTCTACACAACTGAATTCCAGGAGTTTGACTTGGTGCTTAGCTATGTGTCTCTGATTCTGTTTGTATAATCTACTAGATGAAAGCTCTAGGATGGCATAAGGTAGTCATAATTCTCATTAAAGTCGAAGGGTATTTAAGGTAGCCTCTCCACTATTGTTTAGATTCTTAATTGGGGTCATCCTTGTTGGTCTCTGGATATTTACCTAGTGCCAGATTTCTTTAAATCTATAATGGCTCCTTCTATTAAGGTATCTCTTTTCTTGCTCTCCTATATTCTTCCCCCAACTCAATCTTCCTGATCTCTCATGTTCTCCTCCTCCATCCTCCTCTCCCCTTTTCCTTCTCCTACCTACCTACCTAGCACCCTTCCCCCATGCTCCCTATTTGCTCAGGATATCTTGTTCATTTCCCCTTCTCTGGGGGAGCATGTATGTCTCCCTTAGGGTCCTCCTTCTTTATTTCAAATTAGAAACATAACAGCCAAGCTAAAATGAATATAGATATGCAATATCACTTGGCTATTTTGGCTTCTTCCATCAGAGGAGGAGGAGGAGAAGAAGAACAAGAACAAGAACAAGAACAAGAACAAGAACAAGAACAAGAACAAGAACAAGAACAAGAACAAGAACAAGAACCAGGAGAAGGAGAAGGAGAAGGAGAAGGAGAAGGAGAAGAAGAAGAAGAAGAAGAAGAAGAAGAAGAAGAAGAAGAAGAAGAAGAAGAAGAAGAGGAAGAGGAAGAGGAAGGTGGAGGAGGAAGGTGGAGGAGGAAGGTGGAGGATAAGGAAGAAGAGGAGGAAGAGGGAGAAGAGGAGAAGGAGGAGCAGGAGGAGGGGAAGGAGGAGGAACTCAAGTTTAGGACGTATAACATACTCATATTCTTTGCTTCCATTTCTTGGTTTTTATTGCAGATAAATGGAATGAAGAACACAGAGAAGCTTTTATCAAGTTATTTCTAGCCTTTTATTCATTCTTGTAGAGTCTATAGATGCTATTTTTAACCCCTATATTATTTTTCAATGAACTTTTCACATTTCACTTAGATATCACTGATTTTTTACAATTTAAAGGATTGTTTAAGAACTTAGTGATCCCACATGGAAGGCCTCACCTTCCATGGGGAGTAGATAGGGGATGGGATGGGGGCTTGGTGGTGAGCATGGGAGGATTGGAGGGATAGGGAACTAGAATTGATATGTAAAATAAGATTGTTTATAATTTAAATAAAATTGATTAATAAAAAACAACTTAGTAATAGAGAAATATGTATTAGTGTAGTTAGGTGGGAGAGGTGTGAGCTAATGACAGAGATGCCTATGTAGGATTTGGCTGTTGACTTATAGAAGGCCAGCAGGGTGATAATGTTCGGGGAGAAACACACATGTTCTAAAAAAGGCCTTTGGCTGCATTATTGTCTTCAGTTGTTATACAAGGAAGGGTCTGCTTTGAAACATGAAGTTTAGCAACCTGAGTATACTTTGAGAAGAACCCTTAACACTAGATCAGAAAGAATTTCTCAGCAAGCCTGAGGCAAATATTCTATTTGGAATATGGAGTACTGTGAATTAAATATCCTAACCATTTAAAAAGCACATTGAAAATATAAGGAAAATAATAAGAATGTAGAAACATTAGAATAACATACTATTAAGTCAATGTTGACTAGATCCCAGAGAACAAACTCATCACAGTCCTTCCCTAATGACTCTTAAATGGAGGAAATTTTGTAATTATAATTAAATAGTTTCACTTCTTCCTTTTCCTCCCTACAATTCCTCCCTGTAATTCCCCATACTTGCTCTCCCTCTCCCCTCTCTTTTCTCAACCTCAAGGCTTTTGTATGTTAAAATGATTTACATATTTAAAATGTGCATCTATTTATACACATAAATACAACATGTTCAGTCTCTATAGTGATAATTGTGTGTTTAAGCCTGACCATTTGATATTGGGTAACCGATCAGATTGCTTTGCCTGGGGCAGAAGGCTATTTCTCAAACTTTCAAGATTCCTTGTAGTTCTTTGTCAGATTGAGGCCTCAGACCTCATGAGCCTTCTGCCTTCCATGTTAGCATGTCTGTTGGTGTGTCTTCACTGTTCAGAGGAAGTAATGTTAATGACACTTCAAGTTTGCAGCTTTTCTGGTATTTCTACAACACATAAAAAACTTGTCAAACAATCATCTTGATTCTATCTCTTACAATTTTTCTGCCCCCTCTTCCTCAATGACTTTTAAGTCTTTTTTGAAAATGGATACAATGCAATCACCCATTCTGTGCATTTTGGTCTGTTGTGAGTTTTTGCAATGAACTCCACCTGTTGCAGAGAGTAATTTCCTTAATGAGGAATGAAAACTGCACTAATCTGTGGGCATAAGAATAAATATTTAGAAAGTAGCTATGGATTATGCTGACTTAGTAAAGTGGCAATTATAATTTCTCTCACCAAGATCCATAACTTCTCTAGCTCCAGTTAGTTGACTAAGCTTCTAGTACTAGGCATGATTTCTCTTGAGTGGAGCAGACCTTAAGTCCAATTAGAGGGCTGTTGGTTACCATGCCACTATTGCACCATCAGGATTATTGTGCTATGCTCCTCATTGTTGTGGTTAATAGGCAACATAGCTGGATTGTAGTATTGTTTGCTGCCCTTCTTGTAAGCTTGCAAGATACCTTCTGGTGCCATGAAAGCTAGTCCTCAAAGAGGAGGGTTTGGGGGTAAGGTCTATCTCCAGTCTTCTGATTCCTAGGTCTGAAGTGCATGGTATCCTCAGCAGTTGGAACTTACTTTCCTTCTCTGAAAGCAAACAGCAGCAATGTATAATGTTTGGAGAGACTCTTGGATTTTGCAGATCAAAATACTAAAAGGACTTCTCATGTTCAGTATTGCAATTTTTGTTAGATAGCATGTGGCCCTTGTAAGGATCATTGACATCTAAGTTGGGAAATTGCATTTAAGCTATGTATGCATATGTATAAATAAACATATATATTTAATTTTAAGTAGGTATATAATTATATTACTTGTTATGACTTTTCAGACATCCTTGCTATTACTTTTTTCTTCTACTACATCTTCTGTATTTCCTTTATCTTCCTCCTGGAGGATTTCCCCCTTTTTTTTTTCACTTACCCTATTCAGTCGCGTATGCCCCACTTTCCCTTGCTATATTTTACCTACCCCCTACGCTGACAGTGATCCCTTTTTGCTTTTTTGTTTGTTTGTTTGTTTCTATAGTTACTCCAATATATGTACTAACATCTTAATATTTGGAGCTAGAAGCCTCCAGTGAGAGATGGTGTTTTACTTTCTGGTTCTAGATTACTTCATTCAATATAGATCTTTACCAGCCATTTCCTTACAAAGCTCATGATTCCCTTCTATTTACAACTAAATACTATTGCATAGTGTATGTGTACCACATTTTCATTATCCACTTATGAGTTGAAGGGTATGTAGGTTTTCTCCTTTTGTAGTTTTTGAAAACAGAATGACAATGAACATGACTCAACATCTGTTGAGTAGGATGTCAAGTCTTTAGGGCATATGCCAAAATATGCTATAGATGAGTTATATGATAGATTTAGCCTTAACTTTTTGAGCATTCTCTACACTGATGGACACAATGGCTACAGAAAATGAGGGTTTCCTTTTCCTCACATCCTCTTCAGCATTTGTTATTGGTTGTTTTATTGACATTTTGTCATTTGGATTGAGTAGGGTAACATGAAACCTCAAAGTTTCCTTGATTTGAAATTCTCTAACTGGGATGATGAGCATTTTTAACAATATTTCTTAGTGGTTTTTTTTCTTTTGAGAAGTATCTGTTCAGATCCCAAGCCTATTAATTGGGCTTTTGCTTTCAGAGAACCCAGTGAAATCCAGTTGAATTTTGTGAAACCCTATTTCAACACTGAGGGATAGACACTGCTAAGTCAAGTTAATCACTTAAATGTGTATAAACATACATACACATACACACACACACACACACACACACACACACACACACACACACACAGAGAGAGAGAGAGAGAGAGAGAGAGAGAGAGAGAGAACATAATATTCAGTAAACCCAGAGTAGACATTGCCCATGAGAAAATGACACAAAATCTCCTCCTAATTTGTATTTCTAACTCATTCATCAAAAAATAAATATAAGCCTATGTGCAAGCCTGATACTTGCACATAGTTAAGGAGTTTAATGTTGCTGTCTGTGGTATATAGCCTGTTGTTGCTTGATATTGATATTTCTTAGGGGTTTCTGCAGAAATTAAGTAAATAATAACAATGATGATAATAATAATAGTAATAGTAATAGATTCCAAATACAGTTCAACTAAATTGGGCCATCTATTTAGAAGGAAATTGTCTTCTACCTACTCCATATTTTAACCCAGTCTACACAACATTATATTAAACCTTAATTGCCTTCTGAAAAGCTTTGTTGCAGAGATTTTTGTTGTTGTTGCTGTTCTCTGATGGAAGATGTTATTCTGTAAATATGTTTCTCATACTGCTTAATTAATAAAGCCCTGTTGGCCAATAGGAAACTAGATAGGCAGGGCTAGGAGACTAGAAGGAGGAAAGAGGAAGTAGTTAGGAGGAGTCAGGATGTAGAACATGGAGAAAGAAGATGCCAGCAGTGGCTCTCCGGTAAGATGAGCCACGTGGAAATACTTAGATAAGTAGAAATGGGTTAAAAATCAAGACAGAGCTAGCCCATAAACAATAATGGTAACTGGCCAACAGGATTGTATCAAATACAGAGTCTCAGAGTGTTATTTGGAGCCAGCGTGCCAGACCGGTGGCGGGCGGGCTGGGAGAAAACAGACATGTTTTCAAAGAGAAAACAGTTCTCTCTGAAGCAGTTATGGTCTTTGTTTCTAGAATTTTTCTAATAGAAAAAAAACAACATCAATGAATTTTGCTACATTTTCTTCTCCTTCCAAAGTATTCACATATGGCTTTTGTTAAAGCAGCTCTCACAGTCATTTCTACCTAGAGAAATGTCATTAAATGATGAACAGAGATATTGAGGTTTATGTAGTTTACATGTTTGAAACCTTGCTGTTTACACAGTGGCTTCCTCACAAAGTGCAATTCATCCAATATCTATGGAATCATGGGCAACCTGTACAACCTCATGAAATGGCTGTTCAGTGAAACATAAATAAGCCTGGATCTTGCTGCTGCTGCCTGTTGCCATCTTCCTTTCAGTTCCTCTCAGTTTGAGTGAGAAATTTATTTTTGACAGTTTGTTATGTACAAGGAGCAAGTCATGTTGACTTGGCAAACATTGACTTCTTCTTAACTAGATTTACTGAACACTTCCTTTTCTCATCATAACATATCCTAAATCTTTACAAAATTCAAGTTAAATATCTTTCATTGTGGTGTCAATGTTGAATGATATTGAAATGTGATAAAAGCAATCGACTCAAATTAAAAGAGTTTGACACACAGTGGAACCACAATGGAGACTTTTGCTTTTGTTGAGGAAAAAGAAGATTCATAAAATTCTTTTTACCATTCCCATATTCACTCCATTGGCATGGAGTGTGATTAGGAGGACTTAAATTTTTATCTCAGCTTGATTATTCTGCAGACATGTTTCTCCCAGACTCTAGGTACCTGATCTCTGGTTTCTTAGTGTTTACTTTAGAAAATTCAGTTATTTCTATTCCTTCTTAAAACTTTGTTTTAAAAAGCTATTGTAAGTTTTAGGGGCTAGGCATGGTGGTACATACCTGAAATCACAGCACTTGTGAGACCAAACCAGGAGCATCAGAAGTTCAAAGCTATCTTGAACTACATAGTTTTAGGCCAGTATACACTATATAAGGATATGCCATTTAAAATAATAATAATAATAATCTGGGAGCTATTCGCATAAAAGTAGTCACTGAGGAAGGTACCATCCTATAGTTTATGTAGATAATGGTTGCCTATCTATGATCAGAAAGATGAGTTTCTCTTCTAAGTAAACCCAGTTGATAGCACCGATAATCTAGTGTCCATCCTTACCACTCGCTCCTCCTTCTTACTAAAGCCTTCTCTTCTTTGCAGTCAAACTGAATTTTATCAAGCCCTTGAACAAAAAATCAATACCCTTGAATAAAACTTCATTGTTGGCTTAATTCAATGATATATAATTTTTGCTTTTATGAGTGTTTGTTGATGTCTTAATGTTTAATACTGATATACATAAGGTTTTGCCAGATCACTCTTCTGACAGATTTTTCAAGTATAAAAAGGATACCCTAAAACCTGGAGAAAGTATCATTAGTGGGTGATGACAACAAACATAGAATCTAATAGAATCTAATGGGTGATTAATATTAATTGTTTCCTGTAACAAAAGAAAAAAAGAAATGAATTGAAAACTAGTTAAACAATAACACAAGTAAAACTCAGGACATAAAAACAATACTACAAATATAGATCCTCGAAAAGTGAACACTAGTGGTGTAATTGAGCCCTATGTTGTGTTTAGTTCTGAAGTTCCTAATAGAAATGGAAATGGGAAAGGGTCAGTCAATAGAGAACCTTTTTCAACTCCCTTCTGCAAAGTCTCTTCATGTGGTATTTTAGATAGAGGACACTAGGTGATGTGACAACAGAAAGGTACTTTCAAGGTTTTTGTCATTTTGGTGGACAGGAGGATAAAGGTTGAACCCCAGTCTTTCCACAGGTTAAATATTTATTTCATCATTTATCAGCGTGACAGTATTCAACATTAGTACATTAGTTGGTAAAGGTTTTATGACAAATATTATACTGTATTTTCTACATTTATTTCCTTTAAATTTAATTATTCTTTTTCATTTTTTTACATAAGGACCACAGTTTCCCCTCCCTCCTCTCCTGCCACCCTACCTCCACTCATCTACACCCCCTCATCCAATCTTCCTCCACCTCCATTCAGAAAAGGTTTGTGAATGGAGAACAAAGCATAGCACTCCAAGTTGAGGCGGGACCAAGCTCCTCCCCCTTCATCAAGGCTGGGCAAGTTAATCCAAGTTCCAAAAAGTCAGTGAAGCACCAGGGATATGTCCTGATCTCACTGCTAGAAAACCTACACACAGACCAAGCTAAACAACTGTTGCCACCTCCAGAGAACCTAGGTGGTCCTATGCAGGCTCCCTAACAGTTGGTCCAGAGACCAGGAGCTCCCATGAGCTCAGGTCAGCTGTTTTTGTGGGTATCCTGGTCATGATCTTGATTCCTCTCCTCCCTTTCTTCAGCAGGACTCCTGAAGCTCAGCCCAGCACTTACTTAGCTGTAGATCTCTGTATCTGCTTCCACCAGTTACTGAGTAAGGGCTCTCTGATGATAATTAGGGTAGTCACCAATTTGATTACAGTAGAAGGCCAGTTTAGGCATCCTCTCTACTATTATTAGGAGTTGTAGCTAGGTTCATCCTTCTGGATTCCTGGGAGCTTCCCAGACACAAGTTTTCTCCCTAAGCCCCCTCCTATCACCACCACCATCATCAATACATGAACATCAAGACATCTCTTTATTTCTTATAGTAGCCACTGGTAAAAGGTAAGGGACTATCTAACTTAGGAAAGATATCAGTAATTCTAGGAGTGTGATGAAGCCTGAGTGTCAGACTCTGCTTAAATGACTGGAGAGGAGCATTAACTCTAAGTGCTTCAATGCCTTAAATATTAATTTTCCTCATTTTCTGCTTTGGAAACAAGTAACCCATGACTAGAACTGTTCATTTATTATAAATTTAAGAAAGCTAAGAAATGCACAAAGCTAAATGAAATGCATCCTACCTTGCTAAAGAAATGGATACAGGCTGCAACTTCAAGGAGGACCATTTCTATATGAGACAATGTCACTGGGTATTCCCAAGAACTTTAGGAACAAACTTTTTACCAAGAAACTATTTCACAAAAAAAATTTTGTCCAGCAAACATTCTTTGCACATGGTGGTAATACCAACCAGTCATAGTGGAATTCATCTAGGAAGATGGGATCCCAAGAAGTCATGAGCTCCAGATGTTTAAAAAGAAAGATTTGATAAAATTCTCTGTTGATTGACCCACATTATTATTTTAATTGTAGGAATTCTCCTGACAGTTTCTCTGTTTACAGCTTTAATAAAGATGGTAGTGATGGCCATATAAAGCTCTTGGTGCTTGTCATAGATTTAATTTTTAGTGTCTCCCATGGACTCCTATGTCTTAACACTTGATTCAACGGTGCTGTAGTAGAACGATGAATGGAACCTGGACAGTGTAGGTAGTTCTTCAAAAGTGACCTGATTTCATCTGTCTGCTGCTGCTGCTGCTGCTGTTGCTGCTGCTCATAAAAGTGTGAAAATTCTACCCCTTGGAGTCATCTGCTATGCCTTCTGCACTTAACACCTCTGCACAGCCATCTGCCTCTACTCCCTAACATGCTCCTTGCCTCTGTGGAAGCACCTGCTATATTTTCCCCAGTATGACACTTCTGTGACATCTTCCCATGCCTCCCCCACTATGAAAAACTGGAATTTATGGAGACACTCTGCCATGCCTTATTCTCAATGAAAAACTAAAATCTCTCTAATCCATGCAGAGAACAAACTCTGCCAGGTGATGTCTTACTGATGTGAATAATAACTAATACAGACCTCCTAGTACCACATGTTGCTCTAAAAGATTTACCTGTGAACTAAAGAAAAGAAAGTTAGCCCTTAGTGTGGAAGTGAAGGAACTTGGGTAGGCATTTAAAGAAAACAAATGAAATGAGTGCCACAGCTCTCTCACAATGAAGCTGGGCATCAGGATCCTTTAGGAGTCAGCACTTCATAGACTCAATTCTCAATTCTAATGAAGATATCCAGAATATCCGATTAAATGTCTTTAAAATTATTCTAGATCTGGCACTTACCTAGGGCAGAAACCAAGTAACTAAAATCAGGTTCTTGTGAGTTAAGGCTCTAGGGGATTCTAGTAAATCCTGTGCATTTTTACTTTGATTGACAGGTATAAAACACTCACTATAGAAAAAAAAGTAAAAGTATAATTAACCTAGGTTGGAAGTTCAATAAAAATCTTAAATGAACTCAGTATGCCACAATTGTTTGATTTATTCTTTAACATATACTTACAACTATACTGACAACAGGCTTTGCTAAATGGTTTAGTTTAACCAAAAATAGATTAGAAAATGTCATGCAGGCTAATGCCTCTCTTGTTGTTGCATAACGAAACTGGTCCTCGTGTACTCTATGGCTACCAGGAAACCAAGCCTGAAGTCTTATTTCTACCACCCAAGATTAGAAATCTGAAGCTATAGTACTGGAAAGATAGTGCAGTCAAGTAAGTGCCTGATGTGTAAGGACAAGTACCTGAATTTAAGTCCTAGCACCCATGCAAAAACAGCTGGACATGAAAGTGCATGCCAATAACCCAGGTCTAAGGAGGTTAGAGACAGATAGATCTTTAGAGCTCATTGGCCAGCCATTCTAGCCAACTTTTAGGCTATAGGTTCAGTGAGTGACCCTGTCTCTAAAAACAAACAAACAAACAAAAACAAAAGACAAGAAGAGAGTTGTTGAGGAAAGACACCAGTTTTGGCATCTAGCCACCACATACATGCACACACATGCATCTGCCTGTCTCCACCACATATATACAAGTAAAAAGAAACATAAAACTAAAAAACAATTCAAATATAAACATCCTGGACACAAATTTTCATCACATCTGAAGATAATGGACAAGCAAAATCAATGAGTGCTGTTCTCATCCACTGACCATGGAGTGATATACATCTTATTTCATTGTTACAGCTATAATTGATATGTGTGTGTGTGTGTCTGTGTGTGTGTGTGTGTGTGTGTGTGTATCATGAGTCACATAAAAGGGAGTAAGAAATAAATCATTTGTGTATAAGAGGACTTTAAGTAATATTATCAGCCTTTCCATGAGCAACGTATAGAAGGAATAGTTTATTTGGGCTTAGGGTCCCAGAGGGTACGAGTCCATTATGGCAGAGCACAGTAGGCATGAAAGCATGTTGGCAGTTGAAAGCTGAAATCTTCAAACACAAACATAAAGCAGAGAAAACAAATGAAGAATGAACAAGCTTTACTGAAACACTTCCTCTTGTATGGTGATGTGTCCTTAACCTCCCGAAGCAGTACTACCTACTGTGGACCAAGTGTTCAAATACCAGAGATTGTGGGGACATCTCTCATTCAAACCACCACAAAACTGACCCAGAAACTCGGTTTTGTGGTGAAGCATTTTCCTTAAATATTTGTAATTTCACATCAACCTCTTACAACTTCCAGGTGTGTATCCAAATCTGCTGGTATTTGCCTCATTGTCCCTTTCAGCTGTATAATGCATTTATAACTAACTCCATCAATTGAATCACTTGCTGTGGATTTTACTATCCTGACTGGATCCTGACTAATACAGCCACCCCCCAATTTAATGAAACAAAGAGAAAACCATATGGAAACAATAAGACACAGTGATAATGTCTAACATTTAACTAGTTTGACATTTCAGATGGGCATAATAGAATAAACAGTGTCAATAAAGAAAGAGGACATATATGGAAAATTTTCAAAACTGTTGGATTCTCTCAGTTTTCAGATTATGGATGCCCAATGTAACTATAGAAAAATAAAGAGTAATGGACCCTTTTTAGATCCCTTCCTAGGCACCTTGTGTGGGAGCTGAAAATCATAAGGTAATTTTAGAAACAGTCAAAAAGTCCAGCACCCTCATAAAGTAGCCACAGGCAGCATGGTGAGAGATTTTCTGGCAGGAAAGGTGCAAGCTAAAGACAACAAAAACCACAAAAAAATGAGAGAAAATTACTAAAGAGGAATCCATATAATACAGAAGCCAATGGTAGCAAATAATATTCAGAGGCAGCATAAGCAAAACGTGCTAAAGTGTGATATGAAAGGTAAGGGGAAGAACAAACATCTACATTACTACATTTCTTTTGATCGATAGTACTGAGGTCTACTGGAATGCTTTCTTTGATACTATAATATATGCATAGCATGTTAAAGTGATAGGTGAAATTCATGTTGGAAGTTATGAAACTTGTTTTCACTCATTCCTTTACCATTCTGGCTCATCATCTTCTTTAAGGTGAGTCACTTTAAACCATGGGCCTTCAAGGTGCTGAATTTTTACCTTAGGCTTTCAGACAAGTGTTCAAATACACAGGCCAAGTATCCATATGTCTAATGCTTACCTAAAATATATCTATGAAGATATCATTATTTCGTCATTTTATTTCCTATTTTAAACCTCTTGACATGGTCTTCTTCTTAGTATATATGCTCTGAAATTGCTTTAATAATGATCTACAGTAGTAGTAGTCTCCGTGGGCTTTGTCTATGGGCTTCTTCTCTTGGGGCATTATATTTACCTGCGTATTTACTGAGTTACTTATTTATGCACTTGAATTTATAACTGATCTATAATGTTTCTGATACTCTACGCACCAAAGAAAAATACTAACAACTGACAAACTATCTGCTTTTCATTTCTCACATTCTAGTGATAGCGATCCTCTAATGAATTTCAAAATGCCTAAATGTGAGGCTAACATATTTTGATTTTATTGACTCTTTAAGCCAATATTCATTTGCCATCTGGCAGATTCTATCCTGATTGTTGGGGTGAATTTGGCACTACTGGAATGTGTGAAGAGATTCACATGTGAATGAAGCAGACCAGGAAAATGGCCAATTGGTTGTACATTAATGAAGAACATGTGTTTTAGAGAAGGAAATCTAGGAATGGGCCATTAAATGATTACCACTTGTTTGTGAGAAGCAAGACAGACAAGTGTAATCTAGAATGAATTAGAAAGATCACCAGCTGCAAACAAGCAAGAGAACAGAAACTCATCAGGCTTCAATCAAATTTGAACAAATGAAACAATCTTATAGAGTTTAAAGAGTAAGACACTTTCCTTTTGATCTCCCTCCCTTAGGTCCCTGCCAGACATGTTTTCATATCTGTAAGAGCATATAAACATGAGGCAAAGTGTTCCTGAAGCACCCTCATGGTTTTAAACAAGAATGTTTTGGTTGTCAGGAAGATATCTCAGTCAGTTAAAGTATTTCCTACACAAGCAGATCAATCTACATTCAACCCCCAGACTCTGTGTAAAGGTGAAAGACAAAAATTGACTCTCAGTACTTGTTCTATGACCTATGCAACTGAACTGTAACATGTATATGTGTGTGTGTGTGTGCATGCGTGCACACACACACACACACATACACACACACACACACACACACACTCCTTACATTTTTAAAAGACAATATTTAGAACTTATTTGTGTATCAAAATCTACAACTATCACATACTCTTGAATTTAAAATGTAAATTTGGCAGGGAAATGGTACTTTATTGTTTTATTTTTTTATTTCTTTCACTGTATAGCAATCAAATTGGACTTCTTCACCTAAGGTGTTGGTCTTTGTCCATTTTGTTTAGTTTATTTAGTTAGTTACTTTTGCACAAACTTCTTTAACATTCTGTCCCCCTTTTTAATAAAGTTTACAATTTGAAAGATGTTTTAAGAATTACACATTAATTTAAGACTCACAGTGCTGTTCTTGCTGTTTTTCTCAGTAACACAAGGTCAGCATGATATCAAGGAGTGTTAGAGGAAGCCAAAATTGTAGCTGTGTAAGCACCACTACTAAGCTAACCAACACTTTCAAGCAAATAACATATGCTGTTCAATGTCTTGCAGGAACATTTGCATGAACCTGTTGGATGATCAAGTGTAAGAGCCTAATACTTCCCCTGACACTCTCTTACCCGAGGATCAGCCCCTGTCCCCGCTCAGGTTTGAAGGAGATATGGCTCCCACCATACCCTTCTCATCATTTTCCCCCATTGCCACTCATAAATAAACCAGAATATACATTGTAAAAGGAAAGAACAGAGAAAGAAAGAAAGAAAGAAAGAAAGAAAGAAAGAAAGAAAGAAAGAAAAAAAGAAAGAAAGAAAGAAAAAAGAAATTTAGTTTCATTATTCATATGGATTTTAAATTTCTCTTCATCTTTGAGTTTTTAATTTCACAATATTTTAGAACGATTTTCTTTTACAGTTAACCCTACCAACTATCTTCATAATGCCTTGTTTGAATGTTATATTCTTCTCAAATGAATTCACAGAATATGAACCACAATTCCTTTACTTTTTTTATTTTGTTCTTTCATTTAAGCATTCATTTTTGGAATAGGCTATAAGGAGAACACACATCTCTGTCTTTTCACAATAAAGTTATCAAGCAAGTGGTAGAATACAATTACTGAATATTCTTTCCCTTTTCAAGCAATTGGAAATATGTGTTTTGTCATGTCAATACTAAATATGCTTTGAGTATTCCCAAGACCCTTTATTCATTTTCACTGATTTAACTTTCTATTCTTGCACTGTACACCATTTGCCAGTAAATTTACAAATATGTGTACATATATTCAGATTTGGGGTTATATAATATGTATCCTCATAACAGACAACTTTAATAGATGTGCTCATCTTAAATGCTTATCAGTTCACTGCTGCCAAATATTTGTAGTTGTCCTGCAGTGTAAGCAAGTAAGGAGATAACTGAAAATGCAAGGGACATCAAAGTATCTACTTTTTAGAGACAAATATTTCAAAGGAAAGCACCACAGACATATACCTTATTGTAACTGTGTTGTACCCTTGAACCACACAAACACACAGGTAGAAGCTATGAATTAATTCTTTTAGACTCCAAACACATCAGAACAAAAATTTTCAGTAAAACTTTACTCAAAATGCCAATATTTCCATTGCCTTAGCAATAAATAAATAAATAAGCAAAAGTAAGTAAAAATGGAAAACCATCACCAGAATGTAAGTAAAGAGGAAAAAATTGACTATTCAATAGTTAACATCAAAGTCCTTTTTCAAATATGTTAAATCAACTTCATTCATTCAGACTACTGATTCATCAACAGCAGACCAAAATAATTTTTTTTACCTCATCATTTTGAATCAAGTTGATCTGTAAATCATTTTTAGAAGGTCCCATCTAACTAGTAAAAATGATGCTAAGTGTGAAGTCTTAATTAGGATTCTAAATTACTGAATTCAATGATAATTTCAGTAATTTTAAATAATTAATAAATGCAAACACTCTTATGGTAACCCATTATGCTTAAGCATTTAAAAGACATCGGCTGATCAGCCAGTCTTGTATTGTAAAATCAGGCAAACATATTGAATATCAATCAGATGATCTATTTGTCATTACTGGCTTTACATTTATCTCAATATCAGTTGCTAAATTAATAGCCTATGTTTTAGACATTTTTGAATTTTTCCTTAGTAACTCATAACATATGTTTGTGTATATCAAAATTTAGCCAATCCCTTTTATTTTTCTCTTGATCAAATGGGACATAGTTACCAAATAAAGGCAATGGAGAGCATTGACTAATGTCATAGTAACCAGCACCCAAGAATTTAAAACCCTTTACCTAAAAATAGCCAAGGTGGTCTGTTCTGCAAGGGAGGTAGAACGAAAGGTATCTTTATTAACTTTTTTTAGTGGATATTTTCAGATAGTCACTCCATTTCCAAAGGATGAACATTTATTTATTAAAGTTTTCTCCAGTGGTAACAAGTAACAAAACGTGTTTCTCATGCTGTTTCTCACACTTTCCACTGGATTTTCATATGAGCCATTGAGCTTTACTAAACACATTTTCCTTATAGCACAGAAAATTCCATAACTTCAATAGAATATCTGCTCCAATTTAATTCTTGACCTGGGATTTATTTCCTGATATGGGCAATGAATAAATTTTAAAAATTTAGCAGAGTCAGTTTCTATCCCATGTGTTCCAATTATTTGAAATGTGTATTTAAAATGTTGAATATTCTCTAAGATTCACAGTCACTTTAAACATGACAATAATTATGTTATAGCACATATTCCTGTCCTGAGAACTGAATTAACTTTCTACAGGAAAAATAATCATGCATGTTGCACTTATTTTTTAAAGTATCAATATTTTTATTCAACATAACAAGTGTTAACAACTAAACAGGATTTTCCTTTAACTTGAGTCTTCAAGTTTTGAAAAATGAATGAGCATATAGCCACCAGCTCTCCAGAAAGAGATGTACAAGAGTCCTAGGGATCCAATTAATTTCTAGTTTTCTAGTTCATAACCTCCAACTATATTTCCTTCTAATAAAAAGCCTATAAAGACAATCTCTCTCTCTCTCTCTCTCTCTCTCTCTCTCTCTCTCTCTCTCTCTCTCTCTCTCTCTCTCTCTGTGTGTGTGTGTGTGTGTGTGTGTGTGTGTGTGTGTGTGTGTGTGTGTGTCTGTGTGTCTGTGTGTGTGTGGTGTGGTGTGTTTACATCCTGGTACATGAGATCAGGCAGGACCTAGCACTTGTTAGCACCATCTAAAAATTGGACCATGGCAATTCTGGCTGTTGAGCTCTCTCCCTACCTTCCCGTCAATTTGCTCCAGTTTCAAGATGGAAAGAAAATGAATGCTAACTCACTGCTTTCTCTAGGAACACTGTTACTGAAATGATTATACAACAGAGTAATGAAACTGAACCACTAGATTGATCAATGCACATCTTCATTGATTTTTCAGTGGGGGGGGGTAGAAACAAAATCCATTTAAAATCACAAGTGTTTCAAAGTGTTAAAGAGAATTAGAAGTGACAATTTTCAGAAGGTGATCTCATAGCTAGTTGTCAGTCTCAGTGTAGACCCTCTTTCAGTCTTAGATACTGATCTTATGTCTAGAAACTACCTTCTCTGGGGTGAAAGATCATTTCATTTCTTAGGCTCCAATTGCCAAAATCACATATAGTGGAATCACATAGGTGAGTATCTATGGTGGATAATAAATCCATGGTGGAAACTATAGGTCCATTGTCATTGCATAAGACTTACCTCATACTTTTAAAGGTGTTAGGTCACATACAGAAATGGATAGTTAATGTCAAAAAGGCTAGCCCAAGATAATTTGTAATTGGACCCTGGACCTGAAACACAATGACTAGTAAGTTATACCTGAGAAGAAAACTAGGACTATAAGTTGTTGATTTCTCATTTTCCCTATTTCTAGGACAAAGAAAAAGCACAACATATGAAGTTCCTATTATTATAAGAAAAGAGATCTCTGTAGTCACTGTCATGGCCTTTCTACAGTGTGAGTAGAAGAATGAATCACACAAGAAATTTATGGTTAGAACTAAACTATTGACACAGGAATGAAAAAAACCTGCTCTCACCAAACCTCTTTCATTATATATAACAACAATCAGAAACTTGAGTATTTCAATAACTGTATTATGTGATTAGAAAATTTATGCATATGTACATTATATACATGTTAAATTTAAATATGATATAGAATATATCTACATAGTTAACATATATCATGTGCATATTCCATTTAACCTTAAGTTATCAGTTGGGTTTTCTTTTTTTCATGTCTTCATCTTGCCAATTTAGATATGTTCAAAACATTTATTTTGCTTAATATATGGTATATAAATTCAGAAAAACCCTAGGGTTAATGAGATAAAGACACAGGATATTATACTTAACATTATCTTACCCTGCTTCTTCTAGAAAATGAAACTTCATTCAAGAATGAAAGCCCCCAAGACCTGAGTAGGATGTACAAAACAGCACAACAGAAACAGAAGTGAGGAAAGGGAAGTGAGGTGGGACTGCATGAAGTATTGCAAACTGAAGCTATTGGACTCCCCAGTGATTCTCAATCCAGAGGATGAAACAGCGCAAAGCACATAAGAAATGTACAGAGAAATGGGGCTGTGGACAAAGATGCAGAGAAAAACTGTGACTTGAGGTCGTAGGTCCCAGGGTTCAGTTGATGACTCTGTCTGCTGGACTTCCCTCCCTCCTGACACTCACTTGGCATCTGTGAGAGATAATTCCTAGACACTCTGGATTTACCTAGTCATCTAGTTCTACATGTTCACAAGCCAGACCTTCCCTGCAGTGTGGCAGTTCATTGAGCTGAGCCCTGAAGGGATAGAGAGGATGAACACAGCAAGGGACCAGTGTCTTTTTGGTAATTATGATCATCTTGTTTCATGATACAGCCTTTCCAAGATATATTGCTACCGTTCCAGGGAACATGACTCACCTTGCTTCACTGAGGAAGTGACTAAAGTCAAACAGAAGCTTTAAGTGTGAGTCAGGAGAATGGTAAAGCCTAAGGAAGAAATCACTGTTGCCACATTGGGGGAGGGTGAAGTAATATAGTAGAATGGAATAAGCAGCAAGAAAATAAATGAAACAACCATTTTAAAATGAATGGTTCATGTCATGGCATAGATATTATTACTTGACTGTCCAGATTCTACTGTTACTCCAACTGTCAGGCAGGTTAGGTTTTCTATCTAAGACCTGAAGGTTGACTGTCACTGTCCATGACAGATTGTTAAGAAAATGAGAAATAAATCAAAGTATTATTTTCAGAAAGAAAAGATGCTGTAGGGCTCACATGTACTCAATTCCACATTACACTAAAGGTAAGCAGGATCATGGGTAGTAAATCTAGAGTACTTTTCTCTCAAGATACTGTGTCTCCTATGTTCATCAGCACTCATTATATGAAAACTTACACCTGGAAAATGTAATATTAAACAAGTTAGAAATATCAATGAAATCTAAAGAACAAAGTCAGAAAAGAAGGTAAACTGCTTTTAATAGTTAATGTAACTGAATAGGAAAAATATTAAGGCAGTATTTAAGCAGATTGGACTCTCTCAAACACTCAAAAAAGAAAGGAATATATTGGGGGGATACTCACCTTCTGGATGGAATTATATTGGAGAATGTTCTCAGAAAATATCATGAAGCTGTGATGAGGATATGGCCATCACTCATTTTGTAAGTCTCCATGCTTGGCATGAAAGAAAAATTATAGCTCTAAATGTGTCCCAATAGATGAATTTTATTCTTTATTTAAGATGTCAACACACGAGACCATCACTGAATTTTATTTTAACTTGAAACTAGAAATATTCAGGATCAATTAAAATACTGAAAAGGATAACTCCAACATAAAGGTTATTAAGCATTGACTTAAAGTTGTTTCAAGTAAACACAATTTACTTGGTGCCATTGAATGCCATTGAAAATGAACAAAACAGCACCTGATACCTCGGGGATCCTTTCTAATAATAAAGGTGCTAAGGTTTCAAGCCGAGATTTCCATTATAGACATAATAAGACAAGCATACTTCTGTGCTGTTAATTAACATCCAAAACCTATGATTCCCTCCACCAATAGAAAGCTAAGTAATTTTGACTTGATTCCTCAGCAGTGGTAAATTAATTGTAATTATGAAAGACAAAACTAATGGAACATTAAATAAAGTCTCATTCAGTCTTTTCACCATGTGACCTTCCTTCTTTGATTCACATTCTGAGGTTTGAGCAATCCATGATCAACTACAGGCAGTACACCTAAAATAGAAAATTCAAAAAGTACATAGTCCTTGAAATTATACATTTTATTATTAAGATAGGGTAAACTGGGGTACACTCCAGGAGTTCTTGATCTCATTAATAAAGGGATATACAAATGGGCTCAAATGGAAGCTCAACAACAATTTTATTGGAGTTTAAAATAAAACCCACAGGGCACATGAGCTGTAAATCTCAGCAGCTACATGGAAAGAGAGAATGGAATAGAGAAGGACCAAAAGCTATACCATTTAGGCTGGTGTGTGAGGCAGCCACATAGAAAGAAATGAAGCATTGAGAAAAGAGTAAAGAAGCCTCAACTAGCAGGAAAATTACCCCAAAGAAAGAGGAATAAAAAAATCTGTACCTTTCTGAATCTGTCCTCTCAGAAAGGTGGGTTGACCCAGAGGGATATGATGTGGTTCTTGGGAACTCAGGAAGAGGTGGAAATTTGGGAGAGGAAAAGTAGAGTTTCTCATTACAAGAATAATTATTCTGCTTACCTCTCTTGTATGAGTTAGGATAAACCTTTCTTCCTAGGGGTGGTCTTTTGGGCAGGTAACTGACTTGGTCCATCTGAAACTCTGTGTCCCCACATAAGCCAGAGAGTCTACTCTCTTGACAAAAAGTTTTTTGTCAAGAGTTTTTATTTCTACTCTAACGTCATAGAAAAACTATTTGTTATTTTTTATTAATGTTAATAGTCTACTTACCTGATTTAAAAATTAGCCTTTATATATATATATATATATATATATATATATATATATATATATATGTATATATATACATATATGCATATATAAGCAAAAGCATAGTGTGCTAGTTATTTTTTTCATGTTAAATTCATGACCAAAAACATCTTAGGGAAAGTGTTCTGTTAACTTTTCTGAGGAGGACATGGCCAAAGGTCTATTTACCCCAGACAGATCACCAATATCACAGCAAAATACTAATCCACTTAAGTTCAACTTGCTTAACCAGTGATTTTATTGGGTATACGTGTGAGAGGTTAAACACATAGGCAACCTCCAAACAAACACACTATTAGGAAGTCCCAACTCATACTATATGACAAACTCAGGGAAGCCACATCATAGAATCTCACTTTCAACTAACCTCCACTTCTTCTGAACACTAGTATTTCCCAAGATCACTAGCAGCCAGAAGAGGTAATAGATGGATTCTCTCTTGTGCAAGAATTATGATCCTTCTTTCCCCTTCTTCTATTTAGGGATTGTTAACTCCATTACTGTTACAAATGGATGCAACTACCCAGTTACTTTTCTGCTCTGTTAGTTGTCATAGCTACCAGGCCAAAGTTATCTTTACCCTAAACTGAGAAGAATTATCATTCACACTATACTTGAATATGTAGAATCAAATTATAACAAAATGGTTTATTTTGGTTAGCATTTTAAGGGTTATATCATAAGGAGGAAGGTTTATAGGAGAGGTGTGAGGCAACTTATAACATTGTATACATAGTCAAGAAGCACAGAGATAAGAATGCTAGTTATCTCAGTTACTTTTCTATTGATATAATAAAATGTTATATTTGTGCTTATAGTTCCAGAAAGTTAGAGAATATTATTACAGAGTGAAAGCATGGGAGCCAGAACAGGAAGCCTAGGGCTCACCTCTTGCACTGTAAGCACAAAAATGGGAGAGCAAACTCAAAATGGCACAAGTCGTTAAATCTCCAAAGCTCATCTCTAGTGATACACTTTCTCTAAAAGGACACACCTCTTACACCTCCCAAACTGTACCATCAATTGGGGACCAAGTGTTTAAAGGCCTGAGACTATGGGGAACATCTCCTTGAAACTATCAGTCCAGTGTTTTCTTTGATTTCTCCTTTTTATGGAACGATGCAGTTTCATTAAGAGTAATTCTATCACCTCCAAGAAATTTGTATAGGCAATCCCTCAATGGCATGTCCAGAGCTTGTCTCCTAAGTGAATTTTAATTTTGTCATGTTGGCATTCATCTATAAAATTTTAATTTGAAAAATAGAGAATGTCAAATACTCATTGGGGTTTTGGAATGCATTCCTTTCAGATGAGGAAATATTCAACCCACTTCATCCTTGAGTCTACCAAGGCACTGAAATCTTAACTGTGGGTCTCATCATACTTTGAAAAGATACTTCTAGAAATTAATATCTCTCTTTTCATGTCATGAATTTGAAGTATTAAGGAGATCAAGAATTAATTTTAAAACAACAATAGAAAAAGAAGATTTATCTGGACAGATCTATATCACACCCAGCAGAGAAGTACCTTCGTGACTATCACAAGTCAAGTAACACTGGTTGACACTTAAGAAATCAACAGAATGAGAAGGGTGGATCACTATTTTCACAATGAAGCCAAAAAATTGGCTTCAAAATTCTCTTCAAAATCCAGATTTAGCTGAGAAAAAATATACAAGTACTTTCTACACCCCAAAATTGAGGACATAATCAGGAGATATAGTGTATAACCACATCAAGTTACAACAAAGAACAGCAATAACATTTGCTTACCATTTGAAAAGAATTTAAAAATATCAATAAATGTCAAACGTCTTGGACAGAAGTGATCCAAAATAGAAATGTACTCACTAGAGCCCAAAGAAAACACAATCGAGAAAAGGGATAACTTCTACCGGGCCCTTAAAAGACTATTTCACTTCAAATTTCCATGGAGTCCAAGAAGAGTACTTGATGCCAGCTAATGATAGCAATGATAGCATTAGTCAACTAAACTTTCTTGCCTTCCTCCCTACACCTTGTTCACAAGGTGATCAGAAATGTTGGAAACAGCAGGAAAAGAGGTGAACTGAAAGTACTAAACCACCTCTTTTTCCCATTCTTAGTTTCCTGCCAACAGCAGGCTCAAGTTGGGAATAGGAAGAAATATCAACTTTAAAATAAAGATCTGATCAATACAAGTGATTGGACATTTTAATTGCTAACCTGAAATTGTCTGAATCAAGAAGTCTGCCTCAGTTTTCAACAGATAGAATGAAACAGCACCACAGAAGACACAAAATCAGAGAGAGATAAAATTACTTTTTTTCCATAGTTAACATCTCAAGAATCATTTCAAATCAATACCAAGATTCATTTTATTCAATGCTGATATATTAAACTCACAGATCAACATGACAACTCATGGAAAATTAATTTTTCTGGAGTTTTAATTATTGACTAGAAATTCAATTAATTAAAATGATTTTAACATTTTAAACTAAAATTAGTAATTTGTGTGACTGATTCTTTTGAAGATTTGAACATTATATTAATTTTAACTATCAAATTAAATAGGGTGTCAATGTGTCAGAAGATATCAAATACCCAAGGGTAAGCCTGATTGCAAATCTGTTAATAATAATAATAAATGAGAAACATTAAAATAATTCTTATTTTTATATCTTTGGGTTTGAAATTTTCTGATATTTTCCCAAACTTTGTGAAACTTTTCCAGAACCAATATTTATAACCATAACCTCTCCATATTTTTAAAAATCCTTTTATTCCAGATTTAGAAACAAAATATCAATCTCAAAGTAACCTAATTCTAGCATAAACTTAGAAAATGTGATATTCATGCACAATGGGATTTTATTAGGACAAAAGAAAAAAATTATGACATTTCCATGAAAAAATGGATACAACTGGAAGCATTATATTGATCAAAATAAGCTAACCTAAATATCACATGCATTCTCTCATAATTGAATATAAATTTAAATTCTCATGGTGTATTTGTAAACATGGGTGTTTGCATGTGTGTGTGTAGGGGATGTGTGTATGTACATGTTTGTGTTTGCTGTGTGTGTGAGTGTGGTACATGTGTGTTGCATGTGTGTAGTGTTTGTGTGTGCATGCATGTGTGTGTGTGTGTGTGTCCATAGATCATAATAGGAGTAAGGGGATAGTGGAGAAAAAAAAGGAAGAAATGGAATACATGTGACATGAAAGCAAGGGAGACTCTTGGGAGAAGGAAGGTGTCATAAAATGTGGGGACAGAGGATATACAAGAGGGTAATAAATGGAACAGTTGAGTAAGAACAACATAATGACACAAGTGTATGAAAATGCATAGTGAAACTCATTACTTTGTATGCTATTAAAAAAACAATCTACTAAAATCCAAGTGACTACCTGCTTCATTTACATTTACTGGGTAAAATTTGGTAGTAGGGTCCAATATGAATCAAATTTTACTTTCTATAATAGAGCTAATGTTTTTATATCAGATTTTTTCATTATTACAATCTCCACACATCACTACCTCATTAAAGCTTATGTTTGTAAAATTTATGGGTTTTCATAACCTAGAACCTGCCATGGCCTTGAATTGTGATACATTGACCTAGGTAGTAACATTACCTTTAGTGTTTTATTCACAAATTAGTATGAAACTTAAAAGTTGTTCATCACTAGTTTCATCTCCTAGGAAGTGAAGGATGAAATTGTTGTATTCTGGTCTCTGTGTAGTATTTTGATACACTTGTAATTATGGAACATTTTGTTTTATAATTTTCCCTGTATACACCTGTTTGTAATCAACTTTGATGAACTGTGATTAACATACCTCATCATTAATGGCAAAGATTCCATTGACATTTAATGCATCCTTCTTTTCTTGGTCTTTTCTGAAGGAAGAAGGTCCACATCATGACGCAGATATCCTGTTCATCTACATACTCCAGCCCCTTTATTTTTACACAAATACAACTGAGTATATGTGCTAAACATGTGCCAAACAAAGAGAAGGAAATGTTGTATTTCAGTGTTCTCCTACCTGTATAAAGGGGTAAATTCCAGAAGATTGCATGAGACCTATTCCTTGTCATAACACCGGTACTCTTTGCACATCTTGTTTTCTCTTTTGGCAGTCACTGTGAACTCAAAACTTTACATTCTGCACCAGGTTAACTGTTAACATTATTACTATTATTATTCGATGACTCTTTTACCATTAAAGCTATACCCCTGATGTTTCAAGAAGCAGCCTTGATTTCTGATCTATGACAGGTTGCTTTCAATTCATCTCTTTGTCTGTTTGAATACTAAAGACAACCACCAATTAGGGATCAAAATTGTGTACTAAGGGTGCACAAGTGGGTTTCTAAAAAATTAGAGTAGTGCCCCTGCTGTTAGGCCATTTATAATAATGTCATGTCTAGAAAATAAGTCTTTTAAGAGTGTGAATTCATGCTGATTATTCCAATGTGACATATTACTGAATTCAGCTTCTTTTGAAGATTTGCTTTTACACTTATAATAAATACATAATAAGATGAAGAAAATGCATTACCTACACAGAGGGTGGCAGAATTCCTCATCAGGAGGGCCCATCTCTCTTGGGGAAAATGTTTTAATTTTCAGAGGCTAGTCCTCATTCCTCCCATATTCTACCACAGAGGCCTAAGAATAAACTGAATCCAAAGTTTCAGTGAAGAATTTAATAATTCAAAATGCACTAGAAAAATAAATGTCAGAAGAGCTGGTGAAAAGAGAGAAAAATGAGATTTTATGACATTATTGCCTCTATTGATGATACATCAAATCAACAAATGAAATCCCAAATCCTTGTTCTAGATTTCTATGTGTAGATATCTATGTATATATACAGAATATACAACACCCATCCAGTCATGGAAGTGAGTGTATAGATGTCCATGAAGACTGGAAAGCTGGGCATCATGTTACATTGAGGATTATAGGTCAAATACAGTACTGAAGGATAGAGAAACAAAATTATAGAAAGAGCTATAAATATGAAACTCTTACTAATTCACCAGAAACTTGAAGGACCTACAGAGTAGACCTGATGAGTTCTTTTCTTTTTGCTTCCAGTACACACACAGAGTACAAACACATTTCCCAATCCCAAGTGTTATGCCTTCTAGAGAAGTTTGTACTGGACTATTTGTACTTAATAATGTTACTGGACTTTTCAGCTTAGCAAATCATATGATGACTAATAATTCAACAGAGGTGCATGTTTCAAGTGAGCTTATGAAATCTTCAGCAAGAAACCAGGGAGTATGCAAAATCCTTTCCAAAGGAAACAGAAAATTAAATAAAAAGAAAAGGTTAATAAATCTTTACAAAATTATGTGTTCAGTTAAGTGCATATGCCATGACTATATAAAAATGGAAACACCTAACTGAACTATAGCCAGCTGTCAGGGGAACCTCAAGTGGCTTCAAATCTTCTGAGAATTAATTCAGAATGAGCTGTGTATATAATTTCTGGTTGTGTATATAATTTTTGGTTGTTTTTTGTTGTTTTGGTTTTGGTTTGTATTGCTAATAAAAAAGAGGGAAACACTGTTAGAGCCTCCCTCTTCTGATGAGTATAGAAAGGGGATTGATCTAAATATATGCTGTTCATGTAGTGCTCCAAGAAGAGTTAGATCAGTAGTTAAGAGTCTATACTTCTCATATAAGGACCTGAGCTGGGTTACAATGAAAGAGCTCACAACCAACTGTAACTCCAATTGCAGGCTGATTCCCCTTGTGGCTTCTGAAGACACGTGCACTAAGGTACACAAACCTATTCCTACACACACTCCCAAAGAGATTAATACACATAGTTGAAAAGAAAATAAATTGGAGCTGAGAGATGACTCAAAGTTACTTGACTTTCTTGGAGACAACCTTAGTTCAATTCCTAGTACCTACACGGTAGTTTATATCATCCATAAACTGCAGTTCCAGGGGTACTGAAATCTTCTTGGGCACAGGTATGTACATTGTGCATAAGCATACAAGCAAGAAAAATATTAATGTTCATAAAAAATAAAGCCAAAAAATTTTAAATAAAATAAACTTTTCTAAATAAACTAAAGTTGTGTTCCAAGCAGCAATGTGAAGTTTCTGTGTGGACATGGAGATTGAGTGGAAAGACAAAGCATTGGGCTCATGAACCACAGTTGATCTAACATTTTTTACACAGTACAGTTACAAAAATTGTCTACCTGCATTAGTATTTTAATGGATTTCCTTTGTTCTCATTCTAAGTTTTAACTACTGTTAGAAAACTCATTGATTACATCATCTATTTATCTATAAAATTATTTTACTTCTTATGTGACAGGTCTTACAATTTTTAAATATGTAAGTTTATTCATCAGAAAGAGGATTTAATCTCTTCTATCTGATATGCTATCATTGATTTCATGTTAGTCTTAATAAATCTTAGGTAAAATCCCAGACCATATTTGAAATTAATTGGTATTAGCATTCTCATATTTACATATAAAATTAGCCTTTAGTTTTCATCTTTGAAATTTCTTAACAAATTACAAATTAGTTTATTGAGATATTTCATATCTCAAAATGTACTTACAAAGCTTAAGTACTTGTGTTGTGGGCCTATTCCTGTACAGTGGGAAAATGTGTTGCTATCATTGTTAGTGAAATGCTAATTGGCCATTAGCCAGGGAGAAAGTAGAGGATGGACAACCAAACTAAGGACTGAAAGGAAAAAGGCAAAGACTGTAGTGACCAGCAGAGGCAAGGCAAAGTAAGATGGGCATGACAAACTGAAAAAAAAAATGTACCAAGCCACATGGCAAAGCATAGCTAAGAAATGTGGGTTAATTTAAATGTCAGAGTTAGCTAGTAAAAGCCTGAGATATTGGTTGGGAATTTATAGTTAATAATGATGATAACAATAATAATAATAATCTTGTGGTTATTTGGAAAGTGGCTGCAAGGACTGGAAAACTCCACCTACATACTTGCCATTGTATAAGCTGAATAAATAAAAGGAGAAATTATTATGTTTTGATCAAGTAAAGCTCATGAAAATATTTGGTCACAATGTCTTTTGATTGTCATAAAATATGCACAACATAGAATTTGCTACCTTAACAACCTGTTAAACATATGTCACTACTAAACTGGTCCAGGAATCTTCCATTATCCCTTAGAGAAACTCAGTAACCATTAAACAATATCTCTACCTGGATTAGTTACATCTCTGTTGATGTAATAAGACACCATGACCAAGGTAACCATAGAAGAAAGAGTTTGCTCGGCTTTCAGTTCCAGACTGATAAGTCCATCATTTGTAGGTAAGCATGGTAGTAAGCAGAAAGCATGGTGATAGGAACAGGATATAGATCTCACATCTTGTACCATAAACATCAAACAAAAAGAATGAATTGAAAGCAGTGAAAGAAGGGTTTTCATTCACAAAGCCCATCCCCAGACTTCCTTCTACAAGGTCATACTACCTAAACCTCCCAAAACAAAAATCACTAATTGTAGACCAAGTATTCAAACACCTAAGATTATAGGTGCCATTTCTCATCCAGAACCACATTTCATTCTCTACTTCTTCCATCTGTCTCTAAATTTGGCTGTTCCTGATACATCATACTAGTGATAACACATTTTCCTTTTCATATTGGGATAGTTTTACTTCCCAAGTTTCCAGGTAAGTAGAATATGCCAAAATTCAATTCCATTGGAAACTTAATAATATTTCATGGTATGTGCATACCACATTTGTATCTGCTCATGGGATGATGGACATTTGAGTTGTCTCCACTTTTTGGCTATGAGGACAATGGCTCCATGAATACAGGTGTGCAAGCATTTGTTTGAGCCCTTATTTTCATTATTGTGGGCATATACCCGAATATATGATTACTGGTAATTAGCTCTAAAGTTTCTTGAGAAATCCCCAAACTCCTGGCAACTACACCGTTTTACAGTTTCACCAAATTCTAGAATTTTGACAATGCCTTCTAGAAGGCATATATTTAGTCATTGTTCTTACTTTTTTTTAGCTGCAATTGCTTTTTCTTAGAAAGATTTACACTGCCACGATGGTCCCTTATTCTATATGAAACATTTGTGGTTATACAGATTGTAGTAGAATAGATAGCTATGGATGGGTGGGAAGGCTTGAACAGGAGAATTAAATAGGGAGGGGAAAAGAAGGGGAATAGGTGGGAATATGAAAAGGGACAGTTAAAACTAGGAGCTATATGGATATATATGTATTCTAAGAGAAATTGCCAAATAACTGGGGAGATGAAACTCCAACCAGAAATCTTTTGTCACCAAATGAATCTTCCAGTTCAGGACATGGAATACATCTGATGGGAGAAATGTCCTTCTGTATGCTACGAATATATGTTTCTCTTATTTGTTGATGAATAAATGCTGATTGACCGGGAGCCAGGTAGGAAATATAGGTGTAACTATCAGACTAGGGAAATTCTGGGAAGAGGAAAGGCAAAGAAGCAGTCTACAGGAGACACCATGTAGCAGCTAGGAAGTTAGGACACCCAGTCATTCCCCTATAACCCAATACTGTGTGGAGATACATAGATTAAGAGAAATTGGTTAATAATTAAGAGAGCTAGCCAATGAGAAGCCTGAACCATCAGTCAAACAGTTTATAATTAATATTGGCCTCTGTGTGTTTATTTGGGACTAAACAGATATAGGACTGGGCAGGACAGAAACTTCCTTAACACAAGTGAGAGTCATTAAAGAGGAAGGAGCCTCAGTTGAGGAACTGCCTCCATGAGATCCAGCTGTAAAGCATTTTCTCAATTACTGATCAATGGGGAAGCGACCAAATGATGATGGGCAGTTCCATCCCTAAGCAGGTAGTTCTCAGTTCTATAAGAAAACAGTCTGAGCAAGCCAGTTAGCAGCACCCTTCCATGGCCTCTGCATCAACTATTGCCTCGTGGTTCTGCCTGTTTGAGTTCCCATTCTGCCTTCATTTGATGATGAATAGTGATAGGGAAGTTCAAGGCAAATAAACCCTTTTCCGTCCAAGTTGCTTTTTGGTCATGGTGTTTCTTTGCAGTAATAGAAATCTAGCTGAACATGATGTCTCCATCAATTCCCTCCACTCTCATCACAGAGAACCCTGCAGAAGAGAAGGCAGAAATATTACAGGATGTAGGGGGATGTAGGGGGAAACAAGACCTCCTATACACAGCATAAATGATGCACATAGGAACTCAAAGAGACTGTAGCAGAATGCACAGAACCTGCACAGACTTGGGCCTAGTGATGCCCTAGTGCTGAGAATAAAAAATGCTCATCACTTTTGTGTGAATGTGTCACATTGTCTTTATCCATTCTTAAGTTGAGGGTCATCTATGTGGCTTGCTATTGCTTGCTATGTTGCTTGCAAATATTCTTGCTATTACAAATAACACTGCTACGAACATAGTTGAGCACAGGTCTTTGTTGCATGGGTGTGGATCATTTGGGTATATGCCTAAGATGGGATTGCTGGGTCCTGTGATAGACTGATTCCTATTTTATTGATCTCCAAAATGGCTGCACACATTTGCACTCCCACCAACAGTGGAGGAGTGTTCTCCTATTTCCATATCCTCTCCAGCATAAGTTGTCATTGGTGTTTCTTATTTTAGACATTCTGGCATGGTATGTCAGAGTTGTTTTGATTTGAATTTCTGTGACAGCTAAGGATGTTGAGCATTTTCTTAAGTGTCTTACAGCCTGTTTGATTTCCTCTATTAAGAATTCTCTATTCAGTTCTGGACCCCTTTTTTAAATAGTGTTATTTGGTGTTTTGTTGACTAGACTCTTGAGTTTTTTATATATTTTGGAGATCAGCCCTCTGTCAGATGTAGGGTTGGTGAAGATCTTTTCCCAGTCTGTGGGTTGCCATTTGGTCTTGTCAACTGTGTCCTTTGCCTTACAGAAGCTTCTCAGTTTAAAGAGGTCTCATTTATTAATCGTCGATCTCTGTGTCTGTGCTACGGCTCTGCAGAAAAAAAATGGAATCTTGAAATTTGCAGGAAAATGGATGGAACTTGAAGCAACCATCCTGAATGAGGTAATCCAGTCACAAAAAGAGGAACATGGTATGTGCTCACTCATATATGGATTTTAGACATAGAACAAAGGATCACCAGCATATAATTCACATCGCCACAGAAGCTAGGACACAAGGAGGATTCTAAGAGATTTATATAAGGTCCCTCACAGAAGGGGAAAGGAACAAGATCTCCTGAGCATATGAGGAGGGGAGACAGGGAAAGAGGAAAGGAGAAAGGGAGGGAGGGAGAGAAAGGGAACTGGGATCAATATGTAAAATAAAAATAAAAAAAAAACTTGGAGAATTGAAATGTAAAAAAAAAAAAATAAAATAAAAAAGTTGAACACATGTGCTTATACCTAACTCAGAATCTATCACTCACAAATGACAAATTAGTTTTCTCTATCTGAGTTTCACTGGGTACACAAATTGTTTGTAAGGGCAGGATCATGCCCAGCATTAGATGACCAGCACAAAACAAACTCACTGGCATTTTTGGAGGGTTGTCTGTCCTTTTTTTTATTCAACAAGCAGGTTTTAGTATAATGACTTAGAAGATATGTCATCATTATATTATTTTAAAATGTAAAAATTGATTTTAAGCTCAATGTTTAAATACAGTCAAATCATTAGTTCTCAGAAAAAATTATAAACTGTAGAGATTAACATGGCCTTGGATTCCTGGGAGTTCTTCTTGCACTAAATTTTTACCTGACCCCAAATGCCTCCCCTTTCCAGTAGTCTTTCAGTATACTTCCACTCCACTCCTGACCATATTACTCATGTTTCTATCCCCAACTGCCCCAGTCCACCCATGAAATCACTTCTATTTCCCCTTCCTAGGGATATTCAAGTGTCTGCATTAAGCCTCCTTGTTACCTAGCCTCTCTAGGTATGTGGATTAGCATGGTCATCCTTTATTTTACACTTAATACCCACTTAAAAGTGAATACATACCATATTTGTCTTTCTTGTTCTGGGTTACCTCACATGGTATTTTTTGATTTCATAATGTCATAGCTTTTAAAAAACTGAGTAATACTCCATTGTGTAAATGTACCACATTTTCTTCATTCTTTGGTTGAGGAGCATCTAGGTTGTTTCTTGTTTCTGGCTATTACAAATAAAGCTACTATGAACATAGTTTGAATTTTCATGATGGCTAAAGATGTGGGATATTTCTTTTAGTGATTCTCAGTTATTTGGGATATCTCTGTTGGAAATTCTCTGTTTACATCTATATCTCATTTTTAAATTGGATTTGTTTTTTGGATCTTTTTTGTGTCTACTTTCTGGAGTTTTTTTATATATTTTGGAAATCAAACCTCTGTCTGACATAGAGTTGGTAGAGATATTTTCCCATTCTGTAGGTTGCTTTTTGGTATCAGGGGATCCCATTTATTAATTGTAGATCATAGTGTCTGTGGTATTAGTGTACTGTTCAGGAAGTTGTCTCCTGTTCCAATCTATTCAAGGCTATTCCCCACTTTGTCTTCTATTAGGTTAAGTGTATCTGAGTTTATGTTGAGGTATTTGATTCACTTGGACTTGAGTTTTGCACAGGGTGATGGATTTAAATGTATTTGCATTCTCTAACATGCTACTATCCAATTAAACCAGCACCATTTGTTGAAGGTTCTTTCTTTTTTCAATTGTATAATTTTGGTTTCTTTTTTGAAAACTAGGTATCCACATATGTGTGGATTTACTCTGGATCTCCTGTTCTATTCTATTGATCCACTTGTCTGTTTTTACACCAAAAAAACCTGGGATTTTTTAATCATTAAAGCTCTGTAGTAGAGCTAGGAATCAGGGATAGTGATACCTCTGGAAGTCCTTTTATTGCACATGATTGTTTTAGCTATCCCACTGTTTTTTGCTTGTTTGTTTGGTTGGTTGGTTGGTTTTGATTTGTCATATTTTGTTGTTTTTTTCCATGGAAGAGTGAGTATTGTTCATTCAAGGTCTGCAAAGAATTATGTTGGGATTTTAATGGAGATTATACTGAATCTATAGATTGCTTTTGGTTAGATGGCTATTTTTCATTTTTCCTTATGTTAACCCTACCTATCTGTGGGCATGGAAGATGTTTCCATCTTCTGATACATTCTCCAGTTTCTTCATAGACTTGAAGTTCTTGATGTACAGGTCTTTCACTTTCTTGAATAGAGTTAGACTAAGATAAATGATATTATTTGTGAAGGGTGTTGTTTCCTTGGTCTTTTTTTCACCCTCCTTATCATATTTTTATAAGACGACTAGTAATTTGGTTTAGTTATTCTTCTATCCAGCAACTTTATTAAATGTGTTTATCAGGTACAGGAATTCCTGCCAGAGTCCAGCTCAGATGAGGGCATGGTCTGAAGATGGGTGTATGCAAGAACAGCAATGGGACGAATCAGACCTGGGACACTTCTTAGTTTATTTTTGGAGAGGATGGTGAAGAATACATCCCCATGTAGAGATACATGTCCCATCAGGAAATGTAAGGAGTAGGTGAGGGAAGGAAATGAGCCAGGCCATGGTGGTAGAGAGAATCTTGCTGCCTGACTTACTAACAGCCAGAGTACTTTTTTTATTTATACAAAATTTTGTAAGTAGGGATACATTCATGTTGTTCTAAAACATAGATTATATCATTTTTGTTTTTGAACATATGTTTAACATTTTCTCTTGTTCATACTTTAGTCATCAATAATAAACTATGACAGAACAGGGTTATCATTTCCAATCATTTCCCCTCATTTTGACATCATTGATAAACTATTATCTTTCATAACCATATTTAGTCATTAATCACATAATCACATTTTTAAGAATCTAAAGGTATAGGACAGCTTGTTTTCAGGCTAGTAGCATTTGTGGGTACAAAGACACTAAACCAAAACAATCTTCAACCCATCCCAGGTGTATTGCCAAGTCCCAAGTAGTGTGCTATTAACTCTTAATTGTCAGATGCCCAAGAAATATCCTCAGGCCAAAGCTGCTGTAGTTACTAAAATTCTGGCATAATAAAATGTTTACATTGTATATATTTATAGAATAATGTTATCATCTTTCTACATCATATTTGCCCATTGGCATGTCTTTGTGTGGGACAGAGGTGATTTCAGCTAATCTAATTTTGTTGTTGTATATGCCATGTAATTGCATGAGTGTATAGTGGGAACAGGCTTGAAATATGAACTGTGGCCAACTCCTCTAGCCCACAAAATCTTGACCTTTTTGAGTTTAGTTTGTTTTGAATATCTTATTCCTGTGTAAGTACAGGGGCAGATGTTTCAACAATGTATCATAGCCTCATAAAGAGACTTCTGGCTTCTTAATGTGTGTCACAATCTCCAAGGCCTAAGGAAGACCTTCAAGTAGATAAGGTTATCTTTTAAAAAATTAGAAGGGGCAATGTGTTAAGGGCTTTCCTGGGGAAGGTTAGAAGAAGTACTCCTTGTCATAAATTATTTATAAAAAAATTTTATCAATCTAATATCCCTAAATTGTACAAATATTAAAAGTCTCCCAAGTGTGCAACAGGTGGAGATAAAAACCAAAGGTGGTGGGGCAGACATCATGTGGCTCAGCTTTGTTGGATTTTGTCAAACTTCTGTGCTGGCATTATGAGTTTTGCCATTCCCATCAGGTGTGGCTGTGCCAAATTCCCTGGTAAAATTTTGGGGGTCATCTATGCATACTATCATATCACCTACAAGCAGTGGTACTTTGGCTACTTCCTTTCCAGTCTGCATCCCCTTGATCTCTTTTAGTTGTCTCATTGCTCCAGATAGAACTCCAAGTACTATATTAAATAGATATGGAAAAGGTACACAGCCTTGTCTTGTTCCTGATTTTTGTCGAATTGCTTTGAGTTTCTCTTAATTTAATATGTTGTTTGCTATCAGATTCCTGTATGTAGTCTTCATTATGTTTAGGTATGTTCTTTGTATCCCAGATCTCTCCATAACTTTTATCATGAAGGGATGTTGGATTTTGTGAGGTGCTTTTTTCAGCAACTCATGAAATAATCATATGGGTTTTTTTTAATCCAGTTAGTTTATATAATAGATTACATTAACAGATTTTGTAAGTGGAACCATCCTTACATCTCTGGGTTGAAGCTTACTTAATACTGGCAGATGATCTTTTTGATGTGTGCTTGAATCTAGTTGGTGAGTATTTTCCTGAATATTTTTGCTTGTATGTTCATGAGGAAAATTGTTCTGTAATTCTCTTTTTTTGCTGAGTCCTTGTGTGGTTTGTGTATCAGGGTGACAGTGGTCTCATGAAATGAATTTGGCACTTTCTTGTTTTCTAGTTTGAGGAAAAATTTGAGAAGTATTGGTATTAGTTCTTCTTTGATGGTGGAATTCTTCATCAATACCATCTGGCCCCTGTCTTTTTTCCCCAAGGTAAGGCAATTAATGACTGTTTCTATCGATATGGAAGTTATATATCTATTTAAATTGTTCACCTATTCTTGATGTAACTTTGGCAGGTGGTAACTATCAAGAAAAAATTGTTAGTTTCTTTTAGATTTTGCAATTTTGTGGAGTATAGATTTTTGAAGTATGACCTAATGATTTTTTGGATTGCCACAGTGTCTGTTGTTATATCCCCTTTTCATTTCTGATGTTATTAATTTGTATATTCTCTCTCTGACTTTTAGTTAGTTTGTTGATTTTTTTTCTAAGAACCAACTGTTTGTTTCACTAATTCTTTGTATTGTTCTCTTTGTCCTGGTCTATAGATTTTAGCACTGAGTTTGGTTATTTTGTCTTATCTACTCCTCTTGAGTGAGTCTGCTTTTCTTTGCTCTAATGCTTTCAGGTGTGCTTTAAGTCACTGGTATAAAAATTCTTTAATTTCTTTATGCAGGCACTTAGTACTATGAACTTTCCTGCTAGCGCCACTTTCATTGTGCCCTATAAGCATGGATTTGTTGTCCATTTATTTTCATTGAATTCTAGGGAACCTTAATTTATTAATTCTTGTTTGATCCATTAATGATGTAGAGAGTTGTTTAATTTCTATGAGTTTGTAGGCTTTCTGTTGTATCATTTGTTGTTGAAATCCAACTTTAGTTCTAATAGCATCTAGGGGTTGTTTCAATTTTCTTGTATCTATTGAGACTGGCTTTGTGAATGAGTATGTGGTCAATTTTGGAGAAGGTTCTATGAGGTGCTGAGAAGAAATTTTATTCTTTTGTGTTTGGGTGTAATGCTCTGTGGATATCTATGGGTTCTTTTGGAGTCATAAAATTTTTTAGTTCCATTATTTCTTTGTTTGGGTTTTGTCTGGATGACCTGTCCATTGGTGAGAGTGTTAAATGTCTTTCACTATTATAGTGTGGGGTAATACTTATGCTTTAGTAATGTTTCATTTACAAATGAGTGTGGTGCCCTTACGTTATAGGCATAGATTTTCAGTACTGAGATATCATCCTGGTGGATTTTTCCTTTAATTAGTATGAAACATCCTTCTCTATTTTATATGATTAATTATGGTTTGAAGTCCATTTTGCTAGATATTAGGATAGCTACATTAGCTTACTTATTATGTCCATTTGGTTTGTTTCCAACCCTTTATGTGATGTAAAGTCTATTTATGATGTTGAGGTGCATTTCTTTCTTAATGTTTTTGGTACTTTTACATTTTATTGAGCTATTTCCCCATATCCCCTCCCTCTTCCTCTCTCTCCTTCCACTGCTATCCATATTCACAATTTACTCAAGAGATTTTGTCTTTTTCCATTTACTTGGCAGATCTATATATGTCTCTCTTGGGGTCTGCTTTGTTGCCTAGGTTCTCTGGGGTTGTGTCTTGTAGGCTGGTTGTTCTCTACTTTATGTGCAATATCCACTTATGATTGAGTACATACACATTTATGTTTCTGGTTTTGGGTTACCTCACTCAGTATGGTTTATTTTTCTAGTTCTGTCCATTTGCCTGTAAATTTTAGGATATTATTTTTTCTTACTGCTGAGTAGTACTCCATGTGCAAATATACCACATTTTATTTATCCATTCTTTAGTTGAGGGTCATCTATGTTGTTTCAAGATCCAGATATTATATCTAATGTTGCTATGAACATTGTTGAGAAAATGTACTTGTGGTACAAATGTGCCTCCTTTTGGTATATACTCAACAATGGTATTGCAGGGTCTTGAGGTAGGTTGATCCCTAATTTTCTGAGAAATTACCATACTGATTTCCATAGCAGCTGTACAAGTTTGCACTCCCACCAGCAATGGAGAAGTGTTCCCCATTCTCCACATCCTCTCCAGCATAAGCTGGCATGGTGTTTTTTAACTTACCCATTCTGACAAATATAAAATGGAATCTCAGAGTGATTTGCATTTGCATTTCCATAATGACTAAGAATGTTGTGCATTTATTTAAGTGTCTTTTTGTCTGTTGAGAATATTTTGGTCAGATCTATGCCCCATTTTAATTGGATTATTTGGTAGTTTGGTTTCTAGTTTCTTGAGTTCTTTCAATATTTTGGAGATCATCCTTCTATCAGATGTGGAGTTGGTCGAGATCTTTTTTTATTCTGTAAGGAGCCATTTTGTCTTGTTGACCATAAATTATTATGTATAGGTAAGGAAACATGGTAAAATAATATGAAATTAATCACAAAGTAAATGTTGATGTTTTACAGAAGCTTCTCAGTTTCAGGAGGTCCCATTTATTAATTGTTGCTCTCAGTGTCTGTGCTACTGGTGTTCTGTTTAGTAAGTGTTTTCTGTGCCTATGCATTCAAGCATATTTCCCTCTTTCTTTTCTATGAGGTTCAGGGTATGGGTCTCTAGCTGTGCCAGTCACTATTTAGTTACTCCCACAATTTCAGCATCATCTTTATCCCAGCACATCTTGTAGAAAGGAGAAATTGTAGTTTGAAGTGTTTGTGGCTGGCTTGATGTCCTAGAACCTCCACTTGAAGTCTTGCCTGGTTACAGGAGATGGCTGGTTCAAGCTCCATATCCCCTATTGCTAGGAGTAAAGTAAAAAAAAACAAACAAACAAACAAACAAAAAACATCATCATTTGCTTTGTGATTAATTTCATATTATTTTACCATGTTTCCTTACCTATACATAATAATTTATGATCTCAACTAAAGGAATATGAATTTCTTAAACTTCCTGTCTACCTTGCTCTCTGTACATAGGAACAAGCAATAGCAACATTAATTTTGCTATACTTTTATTCAAGTTTTTACTTATATTTTATAATTTATCCATTCCCATGTAGCTGATGTTTTTATATTTATGTGTTGTGTACTGTTTGGTTAATTTTCCTGCCTGGGGTTTCATTACATTAACCCATTGTTCATTTGGGCACATTTTGATTCCTTTTAACTTTCCTTATGGCTTTCTAGTTAGTAACATTGTAACACTTGTTCTTCCCCAAATGGTTCAACAGTGTTTTTTGACTCTCATTTTATAATCGTTTCTTAGGCTCTCTAACCTTAGTTCTCAGACCTTCCCAAACACAGCTGCCTAGTGAGGCTAGACCTTGACATAAAGCTTGTCCATCTCGTAGGGAAGGTTTGCCCTTATATCTCTTTCTGTAACATCTGAAAACGTATGGAAAGTAAGTGACTAATTGAAAACTGTTTCCTTTAAAACAGTGCTTTCAGAATCTTCTCACTCTCTTTTGCTTCATTCCTCAGTTATCTCTTGTTCTTCACCAACTCCTATATTACCATATCTAAATGAGGAGCACTGTCTTCAGGGTTAGAAGATCCAGACTTTAAAGAACACTCTTAAAATACCTGTGTACGCATGGTTCTGTGTTTTCAGTTGTAGGTATACAAAATGACAAGATGGCTTCTAAGCTTCTCCCTTTTATCCCACAATTTAGAATCTGTTTTCTAACAATGAAACTAAAGGAAGGAAAAGGAAACCATCAAAATGTCACAAACAAATTTTTAGGCCTAAGGGAAAGGACAATCCTTTTATCTTCATGTAACAAGACATTGCATGCAACAATCTCCATAATATCACCACATTGTAAAATTATGTGTAGAGAACAAAGCTGTATGCTTAAAAGCTAATTCTATGGATCATTTAGATACCTATTAGTAAAATTTAATACCTTAAAATTACATATTGGTCTCCATAATTTTCTAATTCAATTCGTAAGTGATGAACCTTCATGCATTTGAAATGTACCTATGTCTGGAAACTGAAATCATTTTTCCTCTGTTCATTTCAAATCACAACAGGTATATTATAGACCATTGAAGCTAAATCAGGAATAAACCTCACTGTGTAATAACCATCCTCCCTCCAAAGTTCAATGAGGAAAATCAATTAAATTGTGCAGTGTGGATCTCCAAATCATTTTGTAAGTATGGCAATATTTTTATTTTATTTTTTTTTTACTTTTAAAATAAAGTAAGACTGTAAATAACTCCATGTTTTCTAGTATACAATATCACTTCAATGCCAAAACACTCTCTCTTGTCCAATAGTGAGAGCCCACAAAAGGGAAGACCCTGATACTTCACCTTAAGCAAATTGTCATTTTCAGTTAACAGTCTGAGTTTATAAAATGGAAAGTCAGAGCTAAGATCTTGTTTGTACTGGAGCGCAGTGAATCTGAACTCCTGCCTCCTTTCTAAAGACTTTCCCATTTAAATAGCTTTTCATCACTACATCCTGCAGGGCCTTATGAACAGGTGTTTTGTTTTTCAAAAGTGAGATAACAAAATAGGAAAAATATGAAAGCATGAAAAAGTTGACAACTATCCTAGAGGAATTTACAACTAGATTCAGGAAATATTAAAAAAGAACGTCATACACAGGATGTGAAAAATAACCACTAGGTAGATTCCAGGCAATCAAAGTGTCATTGTGGGGGTCTGATTAATGGCCCCAATATATCCATGCTCTAATGCTTGCAGCCTGTGTCTATGTTATCTTACATGGTAAAAGGGATTTTGCAGGTGTGATTAACTTAGAATCTTAAAATGACAGATTATTCTGGATTTATTGGGCTAGTGTAATTACAACAGTCATTGTAGGACAGAGGCAAGAAGGTCACAATTCAGAGATGTGATTATTAATGAGAAGCTAGAATGAAAGATAGAGGAAGGATCTGAACAGGTGCTTCCTGGGGTGGTGGGGGAAGGAACCAAGTGGGGTGTGGGAGGGGGTAGTGGGGGGTATGATAGGGTTTGTCTCTTGAAGCTGAACAAAGGAAAGGGATGATTCTCCCCTCAATGGCTACTGAACGGACCAGTGTTGTTAATATCCTGACCTTTGCCCACTAAAACTAATTTTGTACTTTGACCCCCAAAACTGTATAATGGATTTGTATTATTTTTAGTAATTTGTTATAGTGGTACCCAGATAAGAGCAAAGATTCAGTGAGATTTGAAAAGTAAAGGTAAAAGGTTATCTCAACTAACAGAATAAAGTGTAATGAAATAAATTCATTATTCTTGCTGAGGACATCTCCTCCCTACCCATTGTTTCCATGATGGAATTAATGATACTTTTCTGTCTCATCTAATCTTTGAGCCCCTTAAACACTTGTGGTAACAAGTGATGGCTTGTGTGTGCCATTGTATATGTCTCTCTGTTTCTCTTTTTATGTCTCTCTGTCTTTACTGTCTCTGTATGTGTCTGCCACTATCTCCCTCTCTGTGTGTGCATATGTGTGCATGAGCATGCATGTGTGTGTGTGTGTGTGAATGCGTGTGTGTGAATGTGTGTGTGTGAATGCATGTGTGTGTGTGTGTGTGTGTGTGTGTGTGTGTGTGTGTGTGCTCAAGTCTGCCTTATCTCTCAGATCTCAGCCTCATATAGAATTTCTTTTCAGTGTTGAGACCTGAGATGGTGCTGCCACAACACAGTGAATCTACCCTCTTCAAATGTTTCTGTAAGTAATAATGTGACATTTTCCCTTTGTTCTTACTTTCTCTAATTCTCCAATTTCTCAGAAACTATGTAAAATGAAATTAATATAAGGAGACTTCAAAATTCCAATTCCTAAAATTTAGAGAATATCCCATGTACCAAGTGCACAGAAACATTTTTATGTAAGCTATCACATTTTATCTTCACAAAAATCTTCTGAGGCAAGTATGGGTATCATCTGTGCTCTGTAGATAATAAATGCAAGGCACAAATAGGTTAAGTAACTTCCTCAAGGTCTCCCTGCTTTATAGTGACAAAGTCATGATTCATGCCCAGCTCTTTGTCGCTTCAAAAGCTGGGCTTATGAACACTCTGCATATCACCCTTCTTCCTGGAGGGCATGAGGTTGGAACTGAATGCTAATGATCATCTTACAGAAAGCTCTGTCTTCCAGCATCAATCTTGGCTTGACATCTTTCTAAGGAAGGTACAAGGCTTAAATCTCGGTAAACTCAGAAAGCACAGATCACTGCAGTCTTGTTCTTACACTGATTTAAATGCTATTAATTATTTGAGTCTGTTGTAACGTGATTTCCTCCTGAGCACAGCCAAGATTTCATTTCAAAACAAAACCTCTTTCAAAAGTTTCCACCTCTTCTATTTCAGCCACTCTTAAAGCCTTTAATCTTCAGGGCAAAAAAACTATCTTCATTTTATCAGAAGCTGCCTAACTAGTAATGCCAACACTGACATTCATAAAAGAATATTAAGATAGCAGACATCTATCTCATTTGACCAGTTTACTTCACATTTAATTCTCCCACCTTCAGCTTCCCTTATCCTACAAGAAGTGGACCACATAAGTCTTGCTTCACTGGAGACTTAATAGGTATTCACAATTCTATGCCTGGACATCCCATGAAGCAATATTCTTTGTGATGAATGTCAGCCATTTTTGACCCTCAGCTTTCCTTTGAGAGCCATATCAGCCACATTGATAAGACCTCATATTACCATCTCGGGAGTATAACAAGGTTAAGACGATTGCTGTCTCAGCAAGACGCTGAGCTCTTGATTCATGCCTTTATAACAACAAGGCTGAATTACTACAATTTGTTTCTGGCGTCCCTCCCAGCATGCACATAGCTTTGACTTGACTTTGGAGAAAATTCAGCAGCTGGGGTGTTCAACAACTAAATATCTGGGCATGCCACCCAGTCTCACATATATTAGTCTGAAATACAGGACTGGTTTGAAAATGTGCAGGTACAGAACTGTTCTGCTTTTAACCCTGTAAGCCTTTTCCTCTTCAAACAAAGTGCTCCTATGTAATGCTTTGTAGAACTGACTATACAGCTAAAGTAATCTTAACAACTTTTGAATAATGCCACACTCTGCTTAGCTTAATGCTCTCTTTTGGGAAACTTACTAGGCTCACAGACAATTCCTACTTGGTAACACACTGAGTACACCAAAGACACATTTGTTTATTTTTTAAATGTGGTATTCATAACACAATAACACTTCATAATCCACATTAACCTTATAAAATAACTCAAATCACACAATGTCACAATGTCTTAAGTTTTGCTCTGATGTATTTCCTATTGATAGATTCATCTCATATATGGTAAATCTCTTTCTATGTAACAAACCAGTACATACCTCTAACAGTTAGATAGTAATGGCTTTCAAAATATAAATATACAGGAAGTTTATGCCTAGTGTGACATTTTTTAAGAAGTGAGGCCACTGGAGGTCTCACTGCCATGAATGGGATTAGCAACCTCATAAAAGTGGCTCCCTTGCCCTTTCCCCAGTGAGAATACAGTAAAAAAGAACCAAAACAAACAAAGAAACAAAGTTGTGACTAAACACAAAGCATTCTGATGCCTTCATATTAAACTTCTCAATATCCAGAATTAAGGGGTGAGTTTTCATTATGCATGTGTTACCAAGGCTAAGATATTTTAACTGTCACATATAAAAAGACTAAGACAATATTGAAGTGAGCTCTTATAACCACCTCTAAGATCATCTGGACTAAACACTAAAATAGATCTGGGACACTGCTTTTAAGAACATGATGCCTACAAATGGTGATCAGTTTATTTTTATAACTATCTTTATAGGTGACCATAATATGCATTAAAACTTGAAAACCACTGTACTAAATACACTGCAAACTACAGAAGGAGGGTTTACAAATTCCTATTCAGATTTGTGCATACTACCTGGCCCCAGTGTTGGTTTGTGATAGTCACAAGTAGACAGCACTTCTATGAGTGAATAGTAGGAAATTGAAGATCTACATAGGAACTCACAAGGTGTAAGGTAGGACCTCCCTCTCTCCTCCTGTGGTTTTTCAGCATTTTAGACACTGGCAGAGATTTACCAAAAATTACAGCTTGAAAAAAATGCTCCTGAGCATTTCAGTCTCACTCAGAAACATTTTATAGTATAAGTTGGTCTGCAACAATATTTAAGCATTTATGCTCCATGACACATATTCCCAAAAAACACCAGTGCCTTTTCCTTGGTAGTGTTCCCTCCCAAACACACAAAAAACAAAGGGTATCTTTGGGTACAGAGGGTGTCAATGAAGAGGACTCAATGCTTCTCTGTGGCCTCCAGTAGACTACTCACTGTATCTGGGAGAGTTTTGTTAGAAGGGGTCAGGAGTTCTTGTTTCTGTAGTTTTCTATTATTTCATTTAATACATTAAAAATGTGCCTTTATCAGGGTTGCTATGCTGATGAAGTACAATTGAACAGTGTCAACTTTAACAATGGTGTTTGTTCCCTCTCAATAGATTGAATTACTTGTCAGCTCAATCATTATCAACTCTCTCTTGTATACACACACATATACACACACTTGTACATGTTCCCTTTTGAAAATGCTTCTACATATATACATGCAAAGATACATACATAACATGTTTTGAGTTCAACTTATGGTCCAGGTGAGAGATCCATACATGATAGCATAGGGGTCACTGATAGCAAGCTTTCCTATATCTGTGTTTTCTGTGTAAAATTGGTTATTTGTTACATGTTTTCACACCTATGATACCTCACTGTCTTAGTTTATGAGGTTGCTGTGAAGATCAAATACCTGAAGCTCAAGATTAAGTGAAAACAGCACCTTCCCATCCTGCTTCAACATCATAGCTATAGTTATTTTTGCCATTAGCATCAGCATCATATCTGTCCAACTCAGGTAACTTCCTGACCCTCAATTACTTGATATGGTCAGTAATTATACTTCTAAGGAATACCTTTTTCTAACAATTAGAAAGCCCAGTATTATTTTCTTCAGGAGCTTGGAAAAACAGATAACATGATATCTCATCAAGCTGAATTCTAGACCACTGGTATTTATTCTTGTAATAACCTCTGGGGAGAAATATGTAATGTGACTAGTGGTTTTACTTAAAAACAGAGATCTTACAAATTGTCTATAGATCAAAATATATAACCAACATACTTAGGATCACTCATCTAAATTTAGAAAATCAAATGTGTTTATACTTTAGAAAACCATAACTAACTTCTGCTTCCCCTATGAGTTCAAAATTTTGTAAAGAATATTAGTAACTCTTCATTGTTTGCCATGAGATTGCCTAGTGCCATTTACACACGCACACACACACACACACACACACATATGTCCTTTCCATTGCATAATAGAGTTCTAGCATCAAAAGCATTCATATACTGAATATCTACTTAATAAACATTAATTCACATCCTTCAGCATGAGCTGATATACATCTAACTGTGAACATGACTCTTAAAGAATTCTGCTCTTACTCAGTGGGGTAATTTGAAGCAAGGGATACAACATGCAATCTATTTGATGATAGATTATATGAAGATAGTCTTTGTTTACAGAAACAGCTATAAGGAAATGCCCAAAACAGGGTAACATAATAAGAAAGAGGCAGAAACCCAGGATCAAGCCCCTGGCAAGGTCTGTCTGTGTTTTGAAGATGTCACCTCTTATATTGTATCCTTCTGTGACATTAGAGTAAAAATAATCCCCTTATTCTCTCAAGTCCTATAACAAGGACCCCAATCCTCTTCCCATGATTTGGCCACAACTGAAAGGTTCATCTTGGTGCTGATACACTGATCACTAAGTTTCACCTCAATTTTGGAGACACAGCTCAAAATAGGAAGGCAGCATGTGACTAGGATATGTAAGGAATATTATATTTTTCTAGAAAGACCACATAGATATTTGCCTAGAAACTCAAGAAAGGTGATGCATGAGTCCCACGGATACCTAAGGACAAATAGCAATTATGTAAACACTTGGACTGGGACAATGCTAAGATAAAGGAAATGAGTGGCTGGAGTGAAGCAACTTATGGGAGTATGTTACGCAGTATCAGAAAGGAGCTAGATGATGATAGGCATGATAAGCTATCCTTTGTGCTCCTAGTGTCTGAATTAAACATATAAGGAATTAACTTCAAATCACCAATAATGCATTGGTGTATCATTAGTGATATATGTAAAAGCACTTGTGTTTGAAAAAGTGAATCCAAATTTGGATTCTCTGTTTCAGGCTCCCTATGCCTTACATCTTCCATCTGTCTGTTGTATGAGACTGAATCTGTGCCTACCTATAACCTATCTTATGAATCTGTCCCTGTGTCTGTGTCTGTCTATGTTGGTCCATGACAGCGGGCTCTGCTCAGTCTTCTTGAACAGCACAGAAAGCATCACATGAGGAAGGAATGAGAGACATGTTGAAGAAATCTTCATGAGTTTTACAATGAATTAAGTCACTGATGCCAACAGACCCCAAATGACTCAAACAACAAACAATTTAATAAATGTCATTATTTATTAACTAATAACCAAATGTTGCATTCAGCACTATCCACAGCATTTATAGTAGGCATTCACTTTATAAGATTTCTTTTGACCTTTACATTTGCTGCTTTCAGCAAATGATACAATGCATTCTCTGGGTCAAGGGCGGGTAAGAGTACATAACTTAAGATTACAGCTGTGCATTAGCCTGGGTTGTAAAAGTTGACTACATGAGAAATCCAAGGGAAGTAAGGCTGGTTATTGCATTGTTTCCTTGAAAGCAGGTTAAAAAAAATAGGGTAGCAGTTTTGAGTCCTACGTTTCTTCATTATTAACTCTGATTGTGAGTTCCAGGAAAAGTTTCATTCCTTTTACATGTAAAAAATATTTTTTTATTTATTTAAAAAATCTTTTTACTATTATTCCAGTTCCCTCTCCTTCTCATACCCCTGATCACCCTCCCATTCCACCCACCTCCCCACTCCACAGACAGCATGATGCCTTCCCCGAGGTGGTCAATAAAATCTGTCATGTCATTTGGAGTAGGGACTAAGCCCTCCCTCCTGCCTCTAGGTTAAGGGAGTATCCCTCCATGGGGAATGTGTTCCCAAAGTCTGTTTGTGCACCAGGATACATCCTGGTTCCACTGTCAGAGATCCCTTAGACAGCCCAGGCCTTCTAACTGAGAAGGTCAGGAGGTCTAAGTCAGTCCAAGGCTGGATTCCCAGCTATCAGTCTGGGGACCCATTAGCTTCTCCTTGTTCAGGTCAGCTGTCTCTGTGGATTTCAATAACCTAGTCTTGTCCTCCCTCTCTGCATCTGGATTCCAGTTCAACTCAAGTGTTTAGCTGTGGGTGTCCACTTCTGTTTCATCAGCTATTAAATGAGGGCTCTATGATGGTGGATAAGTCAGTAATCAATCTCATTATCAGAGAAGGGCATTTATAATAGCCTTTCCCCTGTTGCTCAAATTGTTAGTTGGGGTAAATCTTGTAGGTCTCTGAACATTTCTCTAGAGTCAGTTTTCTCTTCAAACTTGTAATGGCTCCCTCTTGTATTCTCTATCTCTATCTCTCTCTCTCTCTCTCTCTCTCTCTCTCTCTCTCTCTCTCTCTCTCTCTCTCTCTCTCTCTCGCTCGCGCGCGCGCGCGTGCTCCTCCCCTCTATCCCTCCCCTGACTCAATCTTTCCTAGTCCCACGTGCTTTCCTCTCCTTCCCTTCTCTTTCTCCTAGCTCCCTCTCCACTCACTGCCCCCCCACACTCCCAATATGTTCAGGAGCTCTTGTTCCTTTCCCCTTCTGTAAGGGACCTTGTATGAAACTCTTAGAATCTTCCTTGTATCCTAGTTCCTCTGAGGGTGTGAATTATGGGCTTGTGATCCTTTCCTCTATGTTTAAAATCCATATATGAGTAAGTACATATCATGTTCCTCTGTAAGAAATATTTTTTATCACAATACTTTCCCACACTCTAGTTACTCAACTAAACAGAAAGCCATTGGAAGTCTTAGAACCGAGCAACAAAAGAATTTGACTAGTCTTTCAGAGAATCACACTGGCTTCTGTGCAGGGAAAACCCATGGCAGGAGAGATATAACATATGTAAGGTTACATTATGGGCAATTGCAGTAAAACATGTAAGATGTTATTGGCCTATGTTGTTGGCAATAAAGTTGGAAAGAAATTATTGAAATGTCAATATATGTTGATGGCACAAATAAGAATGGGGTCACACTACCTATAAACCTTAGTCCACACAGAGAAGTGACACAAAGTAAGTGGGACCATGTCTTATATTTTTCTGAAATGTATAACATTTGAATCTACAATGATGTCCAAATATCTGAACCTACAGAGCCTACAGAACACTCAGAAGCCTGAGGTTGGACTTGAAAGACAGAAAATGATGTAACAAAATTGAGTCATTGTGGGTTTGCTGAGAACATAATTGAAAAAGAAAAAAAAAACTATAAAGAGGAGATTGTTGGATTTATTGTCAAGTGCATTACCTACTATTACTCTTTCCATCTAATAGTTTGAGTTTCTTCTCTAAGTTATTTATGAAAACAAGTGACTAGTTGCTGTAGGCCACTTCAATTGCACTTACAAAGGTCAAATGGTGCCTTTACTATACACAAAGCTGAAAGTATAGAGTAGAGGGCCCATGTTCTGAGTGACTGCTGTCGATTTGCAGGAGCATGTGCTTTCAGACCACACCACTAACCACATGTCTATTCACACTCACTGTACTTCCTTTTCAAGAAGTGTTGCCTAGGCTGCATAGGAGGCTCAGCAGTCCAGACACCTGCTGCTCTTCTAAAGGGCCTAAATTACATTTCTAGTACCCCTGTCAGGTGATCCACAACAACCTGTAATCCCATCACAGAAAACCCAACGTCTTTTTCTGGCTTCCACAGGCACACACAGACATGTGACATACACATAGGGACTGATACACATATACATACATACGTACGTACATACATACATACATACATACACACACATACACAATAAGAAAAATGATGAATAAAGGTATTATAACTCAATGTTACATAAAATGAGCACAATTAACTCAATATCAATTATTTCAGTTTCAATTATAATTCCACAGTGGCTCTTGAGATGACTCAGATAGTGAAGATATTTTCCAGGCAAGCCTTGCAACTTGAGTTCAATCTCTGAAATCCACATAAAAATAGAAGGAGAAAAATCATCCCAAACAATTGTGCTCTGAATTCCATACATGCACTATAACATGGCTGCTCACACACATATATTATGTAAACACACCTTGTTGCATAGGTGGGGGTCAGAGGTCATTTGGAAATAAGTTCTCTCTTAATACACTGTAGGTTTCAGGAATTGAACTCAGGGATGCCAAAATTGGCAGCACCCACATTTACCTGTTGAGCCACTTAAACAATTTTTGTTTCAATTCTGTGAAGGAATATACTTAATTTTAACAACAACAATTGTATCCAGTAAGTCAGGCCTTTGACACAATCTTTAGTTTCACATCATCCCTGTAGGACTATGACAATATCTTTATTCTTCAAATAAAGTCTTCTAATTTCAAACATTAATCAAAGGTTAAAAAGCCAGGCAATAATAATATTATATAAATTTGAATTCATGACTGCTGGGCTGTCCACTAAACTATAGCACCTTCTTGGCAGTATTTACTCAGTTTATTTGTTTAAGTTATTGTTACTTAGTTGATGGCTTTTAAAAGTGTTGATCACAGCATGGTAGCTCATCCAGTACAAAAACTTACTGACCATGCTTGTGGCCTGGGTTTTTTCCCTGGAATTCACAGTGGAAGGAAGCAACTGACCCCTGAAAGTTGTGCTTTGACTTTGACATGTGTCCCATGCTGATAAATAGCAGCATACACACACACACATACACACACACACACACACACACACACATATGTATATATATATAATGATAATATTATAAACATCATATGTTTAAGACAATATTGTTTGGACTTATTTTGTAGAATCCATAAGAGTGGCAGCTTTTTTTAATGATACTCTGGGACATTGGTTTCTGTGGCATTTCTCTAGAAATGACATTTTAAAAGCTGGTAAGAGTCTAATATGAAATGTGTCAACTCTTTGACGTGTTCTACAGAATGAATGACTAGGTTTCATCTTCCAGTGTCAGACTTGGGAAAATGTGAACTGTGAGGGGAAAGCCTGGCTGTCCAGGCTGCTAGAAATGGATGGCCATTGCTGGAGATGACACAAAAGAGGCTTCAAGACAGCAGTCTGGCTCAGAAGCCTGGCCTCCCAGAATTTCCCTGCCTTTATTTTCCTAGAGCTAAGGTAAGGCATGAAAAGACATGCTCAGGTTCTACACCTAGCAATGTTTTTATACTTACATCTCTCCTACTGCTTATACATCCATCCTTAAAATAAACAAATGAAACAAGCAAATACATCAAAACACAGATGATGGATCATTTCCAAATTACCTAGTTTACGCCAAGCCACATAAGCAATGAGGCTGGAGGAAATTTGGGACCAAACCCCAGGATTATCTAGCAGATGGTTACAGTGTTGATTCAGCCAGGCTTTTATAAAGAACAGAGGAAAATTCCATGAGCTAGCTAAACTACTTAGGAATCAAATGTATTTCCTTAGTGCATCTTACTACCTTGTGGCAAGGGCTCTGGCTCATATTCCATCAGCTATTCTAAAGGATGAAACCTGTGTGTCAGCGGTAGTGTCAGCTACACTGAATTACAGAAAGGGAAGACTGACAAGTTAAGTATAAGTGCAGTGTTGACCAAGAGGTGCAAAATAATATACATTCTTTTTATCCATTCTTCCATCCAGCTTATATTCAATTTCTTAAATTGATTTCAACACCCCCAAGAGAATAAAAAAATATGAATGCAAAGACACTTCTTTTAGAAAAGAACATTTTTATTTTATTATTTACTTTTTCTGTTTCAAAGGCAATAAAATGAATGGCAAGTTTTCTTATATTATTTTTTCCGTAACAAGCACACACACATACCCTTATGGATATCTGTGTCTCAATGTCAAAGCTTGTGAAGGCTACACCTGACCCAAATATTTTTATCACAATCATCTCTTATGCAAATAGAAAACCAGAAGTAACTCACTTCTGACAAAGCATTGGCTCTGGTAACTAAGATCTCCCAATGTAATTTCACGATGGTTCTCCCAGATGGCCCTATGTAATTTGAGATATCACTTTCTCAAGGTCCAAATGATATCATCAAAGTATGTTTTGTTTGCATGGGAAAGCAAACTGGATTTGATATGAAACCAGGATTCAAAAAGCCCCGGTATCTGTCAACTAAGTGCAAAGAAGGAGGAATACAAATGCATAAAAGAATGATAGGGAAACCATGGTACATGTATAGGGTGGAATAAAATAAAGCCATAAATAACAAAGCATGGCCATTTGTGACAGCACAGATGGAACTAAAGACCAAAATAAAATACATACAAAAAATATCCAAGTACCACATTATCTCATCCATAGGCTTTATTTATAAAAAGTTGAAATCATAGTAGTTGGCAAAAGAATAGTAATTATGATGGGGTCAGGGGAAGTTGGGAGCGAAAGATATTAGGAAATGAAGATCCGTGGACACAGAGTCAGTTACTTAGGAATGAGAAGTTTCCATATGCTCCTGATCCTGACAGTGACTGTAACAACAGGAACGAGCTATAAATCTCAAAAAGCAAGAAAGAGCCCTGAGTGTTACATAACATAATGCTGAGTTTTGAGTGACATGGTTACGTTTAAACCTACTTGAATTTAACACATTGTAATATATCAAACATCATTTACTAGCCCATTAATACAGTCAATATTTATATACTAGTATATGAGTCAAAATTAAAAAGTGGGTCTGTGTAAAGAGCTCAGTTTGCAAAGCCTTGTAGGCATGTGAATCTGTGTTCTAGCCCCAGAAATCACACTTGGAAACATAAGGAAGTGGTCATCATTCCTGTCATCCTGGGCTGGAGATAGGAGTGTCCTTGCAGCTCACTAAATGGTCAGCACTGACTACCTGACAAGTTCCATGCCAATGATAGCCTCTCCCAAAAGTAAGGTGTGAGCACAATTCCATATTCAAATCTCATAGAGGAATAAGTGAAGAAAGTAAAAACTCTGTGAATTTCTAATCAGTGGTCTGAAAATGGAGATAACAATCCTCTAAAATAGAATAAAGTGAAATTGTAGAGAAGAATGTACTAGAGCCCTGAGGCAGAACGATTTTCCATTATCTCCCAACACTGTATCACTGAAACCCCAGTGATGTGTCTTAGTTTCTTTTCCTTCTGCTGTGATAAAATACCCCAACAAAACACTGTTCATAATTGTAGGCAAATCATAGCACAGAGACAGGAGGTTGACTGGTTACATTGTATCTGCAGCCAGGAAGAAGAGAGTAATTAATACTTTTACTCAACCTGTTCCTCTTTTTTATACAGTCAGCACTCATCCCTGAAAATGGTGCCACTCATAATGGGCAAGTCTCTACACATCAACCTAATCAAGATAATCCCACAAGGGCATGAACAAAGGCTAAACAATCCCTCAAATTTGCCTGGTACCTTATCTCCTAAGGGGTTCCAGATTCTGTGTGGTTCACTACACTATCACAGGGACAGATTGTGGTAAGGAAGGGAGGGAGGGAGGGAAGGAGGGAGGGAGGAAGGGAGGGAGGGAGGGAGGGAGGGAGGGAGGACTGAATGAGCTGAGAGGTGGAGGGGTGGGTTGGCATTAGATGACTGCTGGACCAGGAAGAGGGAACAGATTCAGAACACAACACAGTGACAAAAGAAGCTGGAGAGCAGGAGAAAGAGACAGCTCAGGACTGCTTGTGCTATGTCTTTCCTTGGGTACATAGCTGTGTGTCACAACTAAGCTGTGCCATGACATTTGTTAGACAAATGTCTCAATAATCAGCTGCCAAGTCAGCCTCTGAAACTCAGAGCCCTTCTCTGCTGTCTGTGCCTCACACCTTCATATGCTGCATTTCTCTAGTGAGTTAACAAAGGAGATCACTTGAAACTAAAAATCACCTAGATAGCATATTTTCTATGAGATAGAAAATTCTATCTTAGAACTCACTTTGAGCTGACAAGAAGAAAATAAGATACATGCAGATTTGGACTCCTTCATCCTTTAAGTAAATGTGCATAGAAAACCATCTCCTGTGTGGTTCAGCATGAATACAGAGAGATAAACATAATATAACTCCTATTTGCTCACAGCTCAGCCTCTAGAGGAAATTGACACATTTAGATAATAAAAATATAACCTAAAATGCATGGGAAAGCTTTGGAGGCATAGAGAAGCCATGGCTCCATAGTGTGTTACTTACAGAGTTTTTCTTTGTGATTATGAAGAAAGAGCAGAAATGAAAGATAAATGAGAGAGGATGCCTTCAAGATCCAGAAAAAAAAAAAAAAAAAAAACTTTAAAAAATGTCTGTCTAGCATGTGGCCCAGCATCACTACATACAAAAATATTCAACCATGCTAAGATAGGTCAAGGCTTCCTTACAGGGCCTTGCATGTGTGTATCTTCAGTTAAAGGGAAGAGATGCTGTAAACACTTAGATAAGATGGGAACAGACTTCTGTGGTGCAATACCTCAACAATGATGCCAAGAGAAAATAACAATAAGCTGTTTGGGTATCTTTAGTTTACAGCTTCTCCAGGCTCTACCTGCCTGAACATGGCTAATTTGAAAAAGGAGTTACAGTAAATGATGTTGTGTCGTTAGTTAAGTTCGGGTTTGGAGGAGAAGAGAACCAACTGGGCAGTATTTGAAGCATCTCTGGTCTATTCCCAGTAGCAGCAAGAGTAGAATGAATTCCAGATCCAGCCAAACATCACACATCCAGCCACCCAGGCAGGGGGGAATTCAGAATCATTGTTAGAAGTTGGAAACAGGCAAATAATATAATTCTTTCTGGAGAGTGCACAAAGTAAAGAAATCTGCACACCAAGATCAGTTTGTGAGCTGTTAGAAAGAGAGGGTCTGACGGTATAGAAAAGGAGTAGTTTCCGCTCTGGGGTGCCCCCAAAGTGCCTGTACATTGTCAGACCTGGCACAGGAAGCAGCACACAATGGAATCTTCTAGGCTGTGTTTTCTGGAGATAGTGAACTATATGTCATAAATTTCCATGAAATATGGAAGGAGAAAAAGGAAGGTGATGATAACAAAGAAGAAAGGTGGAGAAGACGAGATGCAGCTTGTGAGAAAGTATAATGTTAAGGAAGAGAACTGAGCAGGAGAAACGAGATTTGGTTTGAAGTGGAAAATGCAACAGAAAATGTTATAAATTCATAGGGTGTGAGAATCTACTCTGAGATGGATAAATGGTTGAATAAGCAAATAAATGCAGACAGCAAGAAATCTTCCTTACAGAAAAATCCTAAGGCTATATTCAAATGACCCTTTGCCTGGAGTAAAGCTTCTAAACAGGAGTACTAGATAAAGAGAGCAGAAACTCTTCACCAGAAGGAGCTGATGTGTGAGCAATTCGATATCTCTGGTGGAGCTATGCTGATCTCCCAAATCCACAAACTGGCCATCAAGAAGATAGCCCCTCCCTGATGTTGTAAGTTATAGGAGCCACATCAGACAACTGTGAACTGAGGGGTTCCCACAGAAGAACAAGTCAGAAACCCTCAAAACTGCACAAGCATGAGCAAGTAAAGACCCGGAAGCCATCACAAGTCAGGGAAAACTAAAGCAGTATGATAACTAAATGGGACATGGTGTCTAACAACAGATCCTGGGGCAGAAAAAAAGGACACTGCTATAAAAGCTAGGAATTTCCAAAAGGTTAAAATTTTGATAGCAACAATGAACTCCATTGGTTTCCAAATTTTGACACAGCTGCCATGTGACAGACACTGTAAACATTGGAGAAATTGGAGCAATAACTGGGAAGAGGGCCTATTGTCTTTGGGAGTTCCTTTAACTGTCCTCTCACAGATCTGAAACCAGACCTCTGAAGTCAAGGTATCAGTACTCAGCTCCAGCTTCTGCTGACTTCTAGCCATCTTTGGCAGTTTGAGTTTGCAGCTAGTCTCACTTTGTTGACCTATCATTGTAGCACTTGATATTTGACATAGGATTTAAGAACCACTCTGGTTCTGGTCAGCTTACATTGAAATACTTAAGTTCATCTTCAAAACTCAACCTTGAGATAAAAATCACAAAGGGCTGCAGCTGAAGTGCTTGCCTGGCACACACCAGCAAAATCTAATTAGCACCATTCCAACTCACAGTGTTAGGCTAAATCTTAGATACCTACCACAGAGGCCATGTAGAGAACCCACGTATAATCTTGTCTATTTTTGTTTGCTTTTGAGACACGGCCTCTCTCTATAGTCTAGGTAGCCCCTGAACTCACTACAAAATGATCAAGGTTGATTTTATAACCTCATGCCTCAGTGTCCAGACTGATGACTCCAGACTCCAACCTGAGAGAAAAGTTTTTGCATAATCTATATCTATCCTATAACTAAAACTATGTTCCATAATAAAAACTTCATCCATAAATAAGAGCAGACAAAGGTATCACAAAGGTGTTTATTTTGTGTATTGTCACTGCTACGGGAGAAAGTTAGGAAAGAATGGGAATGGATAATGCTGACTTGAGCTAGGAGGAGGTCAACATTGAATTAAGACCTGTAGAGAGGAGTGTCTACACTTTTGGAAATAAAGAGAATGAACCTCATAAACAACACCAAGCGGCAGCAGCAGCAGCACTGACTTGGGACACAAACCTCAAATGAATATTGGTTCTAGTCCTGTCAGACTTTCCCTAGGATACTTGTAACACTAAAGCACAAAGGCAAGCAAAATGGTTTGATTGAGTCCAGGAGGGACTTGGCCAGTACACAGAGAGCATGGAACTACTTGAGCTGAGATACACTCTTCATGGATAGAAGAGAGCAGATCGATGCAAGCAGAGCCCCACCTAGCTTATCTGTAGAGAGGTGAGGACTTTGACACTGTAGATTAGGAAAGAGGCACAGGGTCCCACATTTCCAAGGATTTCTACAGCAAAGTCTCTGCTGCTGCTCTACAGAATGTATTCTGAGTGACAAGAAAGTATAGGACATGGAAATCTTAGAGATATCAAAATAAAATATGAGAAAGACTCAGAACGGTAGAAAAAAAGAAGCTGTGGGAATTCAATGACTTGGATTTCTGAAATGGATTAAGGGGACAAAAGCTCAGAGTATAGCAGACACCAAGTGCAGAGACTACACTTCGAGGAGAGACACTGGAGGATCCAAAGAGTGTTCCACCGATACTAATAATCCAGGATGAGGACAGAGGGATGTTATTCAACAAATATCAGAACTGACATTTTGTTTTGTGTTGTCATTTTGTTTTGTTTTAAATGTATCTGAAGGAAAAGAAGAGATTGGAGATTAGTGAGAAATGATATAGCCTGGGCAGTCTAAAGGTATATATAGCATTGATAAAATTTTGGAAGAACAAAAAAACTGTCTGACAGAAGCAATGTGTCTTTTGGACAGATGAGTGACACGGGAAGTAGAACATGAACATCTGGAGGGCAGCTTCCCACAAGCTTCTTCAGAAACCAGAGTTTATAAGAAAACCCAAGCTATAACAAGGCAGTGACAAATCAACCAATGAATTCAAGGTTGTAAAGAAAGATGAGGGTTGGAGGTAAAATTTTTAGAAAGATGTCAACAAAGCAAATTGGGGTAGAATGGGGAAGGTAAAGGAAATTGTCAGTTTGGCATGTTGGAACACACCTGTAACTTCAGTACATGGGAAGCAGAAATGGGAAGACTGAGATTTCAAAGCCATCATGAGTTAGAGACCAGCTTGGGTGTGAAACTTAGACTTCATCTGAGAAAATAGAATGAAGGAAGGAAGAGAAGAAGGGAAGAAGGGGGTAGAAGAGCAAAGGAGGGTGGGAAAAAACAAAGGGACAGAGAAGGAAGGAGGTGAATAATAAGTTGGAAGGCACTTGCCCTGCATAGGATGAGCAGGAAAGCCAAAGAAACAGGAAGAGTAACTTTATTTATGGCTAGAGAGGCTGTAAATAAACTCAACACCATCCTGAGATTTGAAGAAATCACTAAGGAAAAGATTCCCTCTTTCAACTCCACAGCTGCTAGTCCTACACTTGTCAGTAAACAGGCATCAGCAAGGGTCCCTCTGACTGACAGCCTTTGAGTTCCAAGCAAGATGCTATCTGCTCAGCAGCAGTGGATTGAGGACTTTGCAATAGTATAGTTATCAGATTTATTTTACATCCCAATGTGGTTCATAAAAAAGGTGGGTTTTTACCCCCTGTTGGGGAATCTCTCCTGGTGAGTCTGCTTATCACAGGCTGGAGGAACTTAGCTCAGGGCCCCACAGTGGCTGGCAGGAGTTCTCACACTGGATATAATCCAGAAGGGCAGATTAGAAGTGAGGGCTTTGAAGCACCCCTGCATCCTAATTAGCTGACACTCATGAAAGATGTAAGCTCCCTCCCAACACTGACATTGTCACTCCAGGCAAGGACAAAAGTCATCTAATTTATATTAATATGAGAAAAGTTGAAATCTGCTCATCTAATACAGGTGTTTAAGCAAACTTTCATTAGATTCTTTCCTTGATAAATGAAATAATGTTGGGCTGTAAGAGACACATCATTTGTTCTATAAATTAATAGGAACTGAAATCATTTTATGGTGAATCACCCCTTCTATCATCAAAATATCTCTGAACTGGAACAAAAATGAGAATATTTCATAGTCATCTTAAAAATGTTTTACATGTCATTTTCAAAATCATTTATATATTCCCTAACCTATGAGTTAATTTTAGAAGAAAATATTCCCACAAAGCTATAAAATGTGTAGATATAAAGATAGCAGTATTTATGCATAGTTTTTAATGTTTTATTTTCCCTAACAGTTTTTGTTATATCACACACATTTAATAATGCAAGAATTTAGTATTGAATATATAAAATATGTCACAGAACCACTTGTCTATTTAACATAGAATAATATAATAGATGTATGTTTACTGTTTTAAATTCTTCATTTTTAGCCTCTGTAGCTTATGTGATAGCATTTCTGCCTGGTGATTTCAAGATAAAAGATCAAGATTTACATTTAATCAAGATGAATTTGGCCTCCTTCTACTTAAAGCTTGGTGCTTTAGTATGCCTCATGGGCTTTAATACAGTGCTGTGAGGAATCTGTTAGAGAATGTAGAATACATTAATATTCTCTAGAATTTTATTGATTGAAATGGGTAAAGGGCAAATCAATAATTGCTACTCCTTCCAACAAAGAGTAAGCTACAAATTGTTTCCTAACCAACAATGTACCTTAGACTGGAATTTGTTTAGTGAATAGCTAAACCAACATCACTATGTCCCTGAAATTGTGCTATGTATTAGAATCATACAAGGTCAGGTCAGAGCCCCTATTCTTAGACATTTACAGCATAATTAAAGCACAAAAGACATACGATTCATCACAGAAAAAAAAAAACACTAAGAGAGTATTTGGTTAGATAGGAGTACAATCCCATTTTAATCACTAAACATTTAGAAATTATCATTAAACAACTTATCTTTAGAAATACTAACAAGCATTTTACCCTCAGAAAATTTCAAGTTCTAACTTCAAAAGCCTGTTTCATTTCTGTAAGTGCCTGGCACACAGTAGGAACTCAACAAATCATTGACTATAAGAGGGGGAAAAAATGAACAAATGTTTAGAGAAAAAGTAGAATATATATTATTAGGGCTTTCCCCCCTTTTACATCTAAAAATACAAAATGGATTAGGTTAAATATATATCCAGTTAAACCCTTTCCATCAACGTTTCTTAAAACAGACAAATTTATCCACCTGAAGTTTTTTCTGGAAATTTTCTTTCAAAATTCTCTCCACTTACTGTTTTTTGTTTTGTTTTTGTTTTTTGTTTGTTTGTTTGTTTTGGGGGTGTTGTTTGTTTGGTTGGTTGGTATTTCCAGAAAGGGTTTCTCTGTATTGCTTTGGATTCTTTCCTAGAACTAGCTCTATATACCAGGCTGGCCAAAGAGATCCGACTACCTCTGCCTCCTGAGTGCTGGAACTAAAGGTGTGTGCCACCAACACCAGGCAAAACAAGCTTCTTTTACCTATCAATCCTACTTCCTTTACCCTCACCTCCTCTCCTGCCCCCCAACCCCTATCCCATCCCTTTTCTGCTTCCTAGGGAAGCCCTCCTCTATGTGTCTAGGCTAAAAGAGTATCCTTCTATGTGGAATGGGCTCCCAAAGTCCATTCATATACTAGGGATAAATACTGATATTAACCAGAGGTCGCATAGACTGACCACTCTAACATCCACATACAGGGAACCTGGGTTGGTCCTATGCTAGTTTCCAAGTGGTCAGACTGAGGTCCATGAGCTCCCCTGTGCTCAGGTGAGCTGTTTCTGTGGGTTTCTCCAGATTGGTCTTAACCCCTTTGCTCAACATTCCTCCCTCTCTGCAACTAGATTCCAGGAGTTTGGCTCAATGTTTAGCAGTGGGTGCCGCTTTTGCTTCCATCATCTACTGGATGAAGGCTCTAGGATGGTCTATAAGGTAGTCATCAATCTCATTATTGGGGAAGGGCATTTAAGGTAGCCTCTCCACTATTGCTTAGATTCTTAGTAGGTGTCATCCTTATAGATCTCTGAACATTTCCCATTTCCCTGGTGCCAGATTTCTCTTTAAACCTATAATTGCTCCCTTTATTATAGTATCTCTCTCTCTCTTTCTTTCTTTCTTTTTTTTTTTTTTTTTTTTTTTTTTGCTTACCTCTATTCTTCCACTGACTCAAGCTTCCTGCTCCCTCATGTTATCCTCTTCCCTCATCTTCTCCCCTTCTCTTTCTCCTACTCTCCCTCACCCCCCCCCATGCTCCCAATTTGCTCAGGAGATTCTGTCCCTTTCCCCTTCTCAGGGGAACCATGTTTGTCTCTCTTAGGGTCCTCCTTGTTTCCTAGCTTTTCTGGTGGTGTGGATTGTAGGCTGGTGATCCTTTGCCTAAAATCCATAAATGACTGAGTACATACCATGTATATCTTTTTGTTATTTCACTCAGGATGGTTTTATCTAGTTCTATCCATTTGCCTGCAAATTTCAAGATTCCATTTTTTTTTCTTTTTCTCCTGAGTTTTCAACATCTGTTGTCAAGAATCTAAGGACACTTGCAGCATCCAGTAGCAACTAAGAATCCATTTTCCTCCTCCAGGCTGAATTTATTCTTCTCAGGTATGATATTCTCTTCCTTCTCTGCCTCCTCAGGTGATCATGCCCCATACTGGGCAAGACCTCACCATGAAACCCAGTTTGCTAATCACTACTCCTGCTAACTTAAAATTATCTGTGGTGTTATTTTTAACATTTTAACATAACTTAATAACCCTGATGCTGTGGGGAAACAGAACTAAAACATAAAAATTGAAATATGAAAATTACCCGACCCAAATGCCATGGTGTTTTTGTGCACTGCTTTACTTACTGACTTGTTCTCAGTGTAAAGTTTGGGTGACTAGTCTGTTTTCTATGCCTGCCATAAAACAGCTACATAGGGGACTTTCAAGAAACAACTGAAATACCATAACAAAAGGCTAATACATATTAATAACTCTTAAAATATTCAACCAATTGCCTATGATTATTGTTTGTATCAAAAGAAAACATACAAACTGAGCCACAAAAGTAAGAATGAAGAGGAAAAAGTGATAACTACAAACCATGAAAATTAGATGCAATGCAAGGAATTGAAAGGGGGACAAGAAAGAAGTGAAAGTCTTGAGAAGGAAGTAACAGAACTGCTTGCAGCATACTTAGCAACATGCTGTAAGAGTCAGCAACTGGAAGCTGTGCCCACACGGGATTAGCATTATCTTATAAGAAGTTCTTTATTTCACAAAAACAGTAATTCCTGCAGGCTTCACCTCTTCAATTAAATGCACGAAGTGCTTCAAATGCAAATTAAGTTAATAACTGGTTATTCATGCAGTCATTCATCAGAAATAAAGTATTCTAATTGGTAAAAGAAAGCAATTGACTTCGAGAAAATTTCATTCTTTGGTGACCCAAATGGATGATGCTCTCCATAAGGAAAACATAATGACCAAATCAAATATTGAACATGATTTTATAATGTTCCAGTTCCCTTGTCCTAATAAGTTCCAACTGTTTCATATTATTTATCATTATTTTATATTTCAGGTATGATCTATAAAGAATAAGCCCCCTCACACACACTGTTACCAAAAAGGAATGATAATGTGCAAGTCAGTACTGGTGTATTGTCTGCTGTTCCTATAGACTTTATGGAGGGGAAACTATGCAGGGAAGCTGTGCCTTGGTGTCCTCTGTATTTGCACTACCAGTTATCAAGTAGTGTGTCTGTCTAGCACAGGAATGGAAAGAATGTAAATTAAGATCAGCATGTCTTCAATGCCTTTTGTAAAATTAGTTCACTAAATATGTGCTTTCAGGTACATGTTTCTTTTCATAACTCATCCTTTTGTATTTAAGAAGTAGTATATTTATGAAGATAATAGTTGTTGTGTAGCCATGTATTCTGAATTGGAATACTCCCTCATGGAGGGCAACTCACCAAGCTCAGGAACCTCAGCAACTTGTAAGAATCACAAGGCTTCACCCATTGTTATAGAAGCAGTAATGATTGATGGTGATTGTGGTGGTTTGATGACACTGTGCTCATAGACTGATATATTTGAATACTTGGTACCTAGTTAATGAACTGTTTTCAGGAGGATTAGGAGGTGTGACTTTGTTTAAGGTAGTATGTCTTAGGGAGTGGGCTTTGAGGTTTTAAAACTTCACATTAGACCTCATCTCTGTCTGTCTGTCTGTGCCTCTCTTTCTCTCCCTTAATCCCTCCCTCCATCCAACTTTCAGATGTAAAGCAGGATTTCAGCTACAACTCTAGTGTCATACCTGCCTGCAGCCATCCTCCAGACTGTGATAGTTATGGACTAACCATCTAAAACTGCTTGTCCATGATGTCTCTTTACAGCAATATAAAAGTAACTAAGAAATGTATAGAGATTCCTCTGGCCAACAAGCTACCTATACATTGTGCAAGTATTTCCAGGGATGTAACTCTCAGAAGTTGTCACCCACACAAGAATGGCCTTTTCAGAAATACAGTTGCCTTTGATCAGCCTGCTCCTACAAATAACCCCAATAAACTCACTGGTTTACTGATTTAGACATGAGTGGAATATGTTCTTTTATCTTCCATTGTTGCCTAGCCATGGATGAATAGACTTTTACATCACCCCAGCCCAGATTATAGATGAATAAGATGAATAATTTAAATCCAAAGACAGATACTGTGGTTCAAGCTGAAGATCAGAAAAGCAAAGCAGCCAAGTCACCAGAGAACTCTTACCTCTACCAAGGCTGGGGCAACCCTGTCCTCAATTGGCTGGAGACTAACTGCCACATCTGTGACCCTTCTCCTGTCTTATATACCTCTCTAGTGCTGGGACTGAAGGAATGTGCTTCTATGGATAACTAGTAGACTGCTGGGTGTGTACCACCACTGCCTTACCTCTATGACTATGGCTAGCTTTGCATTCTGACATTCAGGCAAGTTTTATTAGATCCTAAACAATATCTCACCACCACAGGTAATACAACAACATACAGAGAGAATTTGCCAATTCAGTCAAGACTAGCCAGATTACCTGATGCCATATTGCAGCTCACTGAATGAATATACTGGTGCTTCTGACTCATTCAGGTAGCCTTAGTGTTTGTTAGTCAGAATAGCTCCAGAATCCAAAAGCTTGTAGACCGAGACTCTTAAGTACTCTAAATATTCTAAGTGCTTTTAGACACTGAAAGAAGGGATGGGAAATGTTGATGGGTTAATGAAAGAGACTGACCCTTTGGTTGTGGAGAATCAAGGTTGAAATCTGATGGGCTGGGAAGATGAGACAACAATCTGCCTTCACTTTCCTCCAAGGTGCTGGGCATCCATTGAGCTTTCCAAACACTTTTGAAAAGCCCTATTTTTTCTCTTCAGGGAAAAAAAAAAAATATATATATATATATATATATATATATATATATATATATATATATATACATATATTATTTAAAGTGTGATACACTAAACTTTTTCATCAACTCACAAAATAAAACTCATCCAGAGTACAAACAGCATACTCCTATTGTCTTTAATTTCCAAGTGCCAGAGGGGAATTGCTTTTAATAAATACTTTTACACTGCACTTCAGTCGAATTGCCATTGTGTGAAAACAGGCCTGAAGAGAATAACACATTGCCAAATTCCCTCCAGTGAGTGCAAAATTATACCAGAGGTTCTGGCAGAGAAGTAAAGTGGAAATCTGATTACTTTGTTTCATTCTTTGTGGAGATAATGTGAGAGCACATTTAAATACATAATCCAATGTGTTTCAGCTCAGGCCCCAGATGATGAGTTAGTGGCAGCCCTACTAACCTTGTAACAAGAGACTTGCATTCAGAGCTAACAACTAAAAAGAAAGTTGATGGTATTGTATGTTATTCTATTTTCTGCAGAGCTAAGCAGACCTGTTATTTCATTCCCAGCGCCAGCAACCACTATAAATTTGAGAACACTAACCCTATCCAGAGAAGGCCATACATATTAATAAAACTAAAAGAACTCCCTGCCTACCATATCAGAGTACATTCAACCAAGGAATAGAAAAACAAATGAAGTGTAGGGATCATTTTTATGGATCAGATTATAGTAGGTGATGTAAAGTCCAAATAGATTTATAGTAACTTGCTATTTAATCATGTCAAACTCACAATTGTATAAGTTATTTATAAGAAGCTCCTTTTGAAGAAATGTAGAATGATTTTAGGAAAATTCAGCAAAGGGAATATTTTACATAAATGGTTATAAAGTATACAATGCCACTAGTAAGCTATTAGAAAATATTAATATTCTCAAGTAATATTATAAAAAGAGCCAAATCTCTTATATTGGGGAAACTGTTTTAAAAGTAATCATATAAGAAGATGATTTTTAAACTCCATTTCTTCCATTTTATTGGTTTAATCTATTTGGCAATAATCTTTGAGACAATGGGAAATATTGACAATTCGAAGCCACATGGGTTGTGTTATTAGCAGTTCTTTAAGTCCAGGAAGCAGAGTGATGAAATGTTTTATAAAGCCACATAAGGCTTGGATGTGGCAATATTCACAAATGATAGGCAGACTCTTTTCACAGGTTAGATTTTGTGATGTACAGTCAACAAGATAATTGCACCTTCCTGTAAAGTAGAAAACACAAGACTGATATTTTAGGGGACCCAAATATTCCAGCGATTTTTGATGAATGGTATCAACATGGAAATTCATACAAACAGATAGCAACTTTTAAGTACTACAATATCAGAGACTCAAACTCAAACTCACCAGGTAAAAATGAACAGGACTTATTCACATTCAAGGCCACATTCCTGCTGCTTTCTTCTAATCATAAATACTGGAAAGACTGCAAGCAAGATATCTGTGACATAATAAACTTTTGAGTTTAGATCATTTCTTTTAACTGATCAGATACTTCCTTTGGCTTGTTGTGTGGATTTTGGCAGTACTTATCTATTTGTTTTCAACTGATAAATTAGAGCTGCCTTGTTATTTTTTTTTCCAAAAGAAATATCTGAAGCCACCATCTCTAAGAACATCTGCCTACAGGTTTACATTTGAGTTCACTTAAATCTAATCTATAACCTATAAGGCTGTATGCCTCAGTGTCTACTGTTGTCACTGTTTCTACTATACTGCTGCCGTCATTTTCTTTCGTGTTTCTTCTACTACCTCAGCTTTATAGTTATAGAAACTGTATTATACTATCTTCTGGATATAACTAGACTATTGCATATATAAACACACAAAATCTGTGGTTGCCTGTCCAAGACCCAACCCATCACATATCCAGCATACATGGGGAACTGGTTCCTGAGGCCCCAAATTTTGCATATGCCTAGAAGTGGTAGAGCTAGATCATGTGTTATTTTTGTCTTTCATCTTCTTGAATGGATTCCACGCTGATTTCAAACTACCAGCAGTGGATATAAATTCCTCTTCCACCTCATCCTCTCTACCATTTTTTACCTGCTTTTGTTTTTCCTAGTTTTGTTTAGTCTTTTTTTTTTTATGGTGACCAATCTGATTACAAATTGCATTTGCTCTGTGGATTACTTTTGGTTGTATAGCTAGTGTTTCAAGAGTAATTCTGCCAATCAGAGAACATGAGATGTCAAGTGTCTTCTCTAATTTCTTTTTTCAGTGTCCACTTTTCCTTATAAAGGTCCCTCTCCTCCTTGGTTATTTGGCTTATTTGTAGAGAGTTTTGATGCCACTTGAAATGGATATTTTCCTGATTTATTTCTTGAAAGTTCATCATTTGTGTGTACAAAAGCTACTAATTTTTCTATGTGAATTTCATATCCTGCTATTTAAAAATATTTATCAGATCCAGGAGCATTTTTTTTCTAGTGGAGTCATGGAATCTTTTTGGTATAGAATCACATCATCTGTAAGTAGTTTAACCATTTCCAAGTCTATATCTTTTACCTCTTCCTATTATCTTGATGCTCTAGCTTATGCCCCAAGATTTATATTACATAAGAGTGAAGAGAGTGGCAGCCCTCATTCCATGCTACATTTAAGAGAAAAACAGCTATGATGGTTTGAATAATTATGGCCCTCATAGACTCATGTGTGTGGGAAGCCATCTTTGGGAGGCTTCAGTTAAATTCAGCCAACTCGCCCAGTTTGTACATTGAGGGGGGAATATGGACTGAGAAACTACTGGTAGAAAAATCAAAGATACTATGAAAAAGGCAGAAACATAGCATAGAGTCAGGAGGGCATTTCAATGGATACTGAAAGCCTCAAGTTAATTTCTTAAAATTCTTATATACATCAGCCAAAAAGGGAGAAAGACAAAAGACTTCTTAGCCATGATATAAGAAACAAAACACACTCTCTTCCCTAATTCTTCAAACATTTAATAAACACAACTGAGACAAAATTTCTTGTTGTCTATGTAAGACATCCACACCTTAGACCAAACATCCTTCAGTAGCTACACCTTAGACCTTTAGGGCTTATGAGTTTAACTTTAAAAGAATAAGGACAGTTTTAAACTTTTTGACCTTAAGTCAAGATGGAGCAGAATTATTTCTATGGTCCCAGACATGTGTGTTTGAATGTTGCTTGCCCCACAGGAAGCAGACTATTAGGAGATGTAGCCTTGTTGGAGTAGGTGCGGTCTTGTTGGAGGCAACGTGTCACTGTGGGATAGACTCTGAGGTCTGTTATGGTTAAACTATTCTAAGTGTGGTATACAATTTCTTCCTGTTGCCTCCATATCAAGATACAGAACTCTCAGGTCCTTCTCCAGCACTATACCTTCCTGCATGTTGCCATGCTTCCCACCATAACAATAATGAACTAAATCACTGAAACTATGTTAGCCCCCAATTATATGCTTTCCTTTATAAAACTTACCATGGTCATGGTACCACTTCACAACAATAGAAACCATAACTAAGATAACAGCACAATGTTTTATACAGATTTTCATATACAACCATTATCATGCCTATTCCTAGTCTCTGTAGGACTTTTTATCATGAAGGAATGTTGAATTTTGTAAAAATGCCTTTTCTGCATCTATCAAAGTAAACACATAATTTCTGTCTCCAAGTTTATTAATACAAAGTATTAAATTTACTGATTTTCATTTGTAGAACATGCCTTGCATCTTTGGAATGAGACTAACTGTTATAATGTATGTTCCTAATGTAATCTTGAATTTGGTTTGAGAACATCTGTTGTAGCTTTCTTTTTTGCTCTTTACTATTGTTTCTTTATTTTTTTAGATAAACTTTCTAGTTTGCTGTGATAAAATAATCTGACAAAAAGCATATTAGGGAAAGAAAGGGTTTATTTGGCTTATACTCCAGACTTCAATTCATCATTGAGAGATATCAAAATATAACTGAAGCAGAAACCATGGAAGAACACCACTTACTGCCTTACTCACTGACTATTATCACATACATTCCTTACATGGCCTAGGACAACTGCACGGAGATGATGTTATCTATAATGGACTAGGCTACATCACATAAATCACCAATCAAAACAATCCCTCACAGACATGACCACAAGGGAATCAAATATGGGTGATCCCACATTTGAGACCCCCTCAGATTATTATACTCTGTTTCAAGTGGACAGCTGAAGTTAACTTCACCCCTTCCCAACTTGACACACAAACATACCACTTTACACCATCAACTATTATTTTTGTCCCTATGCTCTTATATTGATATTATAATATAAAACACAGCATACAGTTTCTTTAAATTCTGATCACTTTAAAAGTTCAACTTCTCTTAACTGTGGGCTTCTGTAAAATCAAAACCAAATTTTGTACGTTCTTATTCTAAGAGGGAAGAGCCAAATCAGAGCTACAATAAAATTAAACTGAATTAAAACACAGCCACTAAAATAGCTCATTGCCCGACATTTGGACACACTTATGTTTTACTAAGATACAAAGGGTTTGGTAGCCTAACCTCTCCAGCTCTCATAGCCTGAGGTTGGCCCCACTCCATATCTTCCACTGTCATTGGTCTTTGCATTTCCAGTATCTTGGAGTTCACATTGCAACTGAGGCTATACCTTCAATAACAGTTTTCTGGACTCTGCCTCTGCCACATGGTTTCAGGCCTCATCTGCCCTCTATGAATCCCTCCATCTAGCATCTCTTATGCTCTCAACACCAGTGCCAGGCAGACAACTTTTACACACTGACAATTTCAGCTAGCACTTTGAGGTGCTGCCTTGACAGTGCTGCACCACAGTTTCTTTATGCTAATGCTGATAAAATATTTTCTAGAAGCTTTTGCCTTAGTAGTGTTGATCTCGTGTTTATCACAGTCACTTTTTCATTGTCCCAGTAAAACATAGGTTTTGCCTCAGTGGTTTTGATTTCTTGTTAATACTAACTGATTCGATAGTCCTGTCATTACCAGAAATTCCAAATTCTTAATCCAAAAAAGCAAAAAATCGTCCCAATACAGTATTTTCTTCTCTCAGAAACTTCATAGGTCAAGCCTTCATTGTCTTTATTTCTCTCAATATTCTTGTCTTCCAAGATCTCATTAAAAAAGTATATTAGTCTCTAAGCACTACACACTTTTTGACTTTTTCAGCTCAAAATTTCAAAATCCTCCACAAAAGAAGCAGTCCAAGGGCATTAAAAGCAGGTGCAATAGGGTTTATTGCAACACAAGCCCCACTTCTGGTACCAATATTGCTCCAGTTTGCCTTTCTGTCACTGTAATAAAAGACTCTTGCCAGAAACAACTATGGACAAGAGGGTGATGGGAATATTATTTGGCTCATACTCTAAGGTCATAATCCAACATTGAAGGAAATCCGAGTAAGAACTGAAGCAGAAACTATGGAAGAATGCTGCTTATTTTCCTACTTCTAGACTTATGGTAAGATAGCTGTATAATACAGCACACATTGCTTGATGTCATTATGATTTGTGCCTGTTACCAAATAATGCATAAATGGCAAGTATAGATAACTACAAAAGGACATAGAAACTTTTCCTGTGATCTAAGGATTCTATATTTTTCAAATATATTCTTTAAAAAACTATACAGTAATATACATTTCCAACCAATGAGTCCAAACTCAGTTAATAAGAATTACTGTTACATTCTTGTAGGTTTCATGCAATTTATTGTTTGCATTATGGTAGTTTCTCTTCCTGTGTACTTGTCTTCAAAGAAACAAAGTCAAGAAAGACCTCAGCCAGCAGGTGAGAACTTGTGCAGTGCTCTAACAGCACTTGGGAAAGATTAGACAACAGTAGCATAATTTTAAAATGGAACAAACTTTGTCCAGAGGCCTTATATCATCCTAGGAGATTAAATGAAAATGGGAAAGCAATTGCTTATGTATGGTTTAAGGCACATATACCCATGTGAACAATGATCCACATTGTGCTTGTGCTGATCCATGCAAAATCTCCCCTTCTAATAATGCTGACCTACCCCTTAACAATGTACGTGTATGTGCTCACTCATGCACAAGCACACGTGCACGTGTGTGTGTGTGTGTGTGTGTGTGTGTGTGTGTGTGTTTGCATGTGCATTATCAGATACACTAAAGCGCCTGGAAACATATGTATGGAATGTTTAATAATAGTTAATAATGTCTTCTTAAGTTAGCAGTGGTGGCACACACCTTTAATTCCAGCACTCAGAGGCAGAGGTAGGTGGATCTCTGAGTTCAAGGTCAGCCTGGTCTTCAGAGGATTTTCAGGACAGCCAGGGCTACAAAGAGAAAAAAAAAACCCATCTCAAAATAAAATAATAATAATGGCTTCCTCTGGGAAGCTGAGGAGTCGAAGTTTGGAAGCAGATGGTCTGTGGGAAGAGTGGACGAACTTTACTTTTCAATTTATTTTACAAAAAGAATGTATCACTTATATAATTTAGATTTAAAAATCAATTTTCAATAAATGCATCCAAGTATATGGGTTATAACTTCCCTTCTTGGCTTGTAGCAGATAACACAGCAGAGTGTTTTGTCATGGCAAGCTTTATTCTGTTCTCTTTCTGAAAATGACAGCATGGGATAGTAGGTTGTAAGTATTCATTTTCAATATGGAATGGTTATAAAATGTCAAACACTTTCACTTATTCCTTACATTGTTTAGCTCTAAAAAGTTTTAGGTTCTAAAAATAAGTTTCTCTCCTAAGTTTATGCACCTTTTACATATTAAATGTATAACAGTTGTATATCTAAAGGTGTTTGTGATAATTATTTTTCTTCTCATGCTATTGTAGGACAATCCCAAGACATCTTCTTTCATGATCAAAGCAAATCACTGCCTGTGAAAAATGCACCATTTTCAGTTAACTCTGCTACCAGTAAGTGCCAAATGCATTTGGAGACAGAATGTTTCACACTAGGGAAAGTAAAGAACAGCACTAAAATGCAGCCATGAGATTACCAAGACAATCTACAAAGGGTGGGGGGAGAAGAGGCAGAATGTGCATGTTTATTCAGGGCAAAAACTACCACCAGTATTCGGAGCTTAGCTTTATATACTACACAACATGCCCCAGAGAATATCTGAGACTCATAAAGTACAGAAGGAAAACATGCATGGCTCCCAACTGTCAACACAAGCAGTTGGGCAACTATATTAATCGTTATCTAAAAGCCTTGCAGAATATTTTATTTCAATAGTTTTCCACTGTGAGAAGACATAATTTGCACTTGAACTAACCTTATGTTGAATCCATTATCAGCACTACTATCTCAGTGGTAAGAATCCCTGGCTAAGGAGGCCACAGCTCTGTGCAAACACAGGTGCAAACTCAGAGTCCAACTTATTTTTAGGAAGAAATGGTAAAGGCAGAAAGACTGATCCTTTCTTCTTTCCTACCTAAATTCATGTCACTTTAGTTATTACTAAGTAAGCAAATATTTGATTATTGGAAGATCAGAAGAGGGAAGGGAAACATTGTATCTGCTTTACAATTGTTTTATGGTTGCTACTAATTATGGCTCTAAATGGGACCTCCTGTTTGTACTCCCTGATACTTGTGAATACAGGAACTAAAATGACCACGCTCTGAATATTGGTCAGAACAATTGGATCTGAGTTGGGGACATGACATTCTGAATGGTCTAGAAGACGTTAAAGTTGCTATCTGGCTGGAGGCTTTCTGGTAAAAAACATCATACACATGCAATTAACTGCCTTGGAAGAGTTCATCTAAATGGTCTTCTGACTCACATGGTCTGGAACCTGCACCTGCCTGAAGCTATCTACTCCACAGACTCTAGAAATAGTGCAAAGCCCTACAGCAGGAGGCTGGTATAACAGTCCCTCTGGTCATCCTGTGTTCTCACCATGAAGAGTTTCCAACTTTACGGTGTAATGAATTATGGAAGTCTGCAGTCACAGTGTTGGCAATGTAACAACTTATGTGAGGCAAGAAGGAAATCAGGTTCTGCATGACTCAGGAGACAGTGAGTGTTTAAACTTTGAAAGTTTAGGCACTTTATTTTATACATAATTCAGTACAGTGCAATTTGGTTTTTCGTGGTGTTACCTGGTGTATTATAATCCTGTGTGCATACAGAGGCATAATTACATCAAAGCTCTTCTCAAAGTTTCTTCCCAAAACTCTTATAAAAACATTGTCAAAACTTTTCTCACTGCCACTTCTTCCATAAAGATGAATTCTGAAGATAGGCTACATGGGTTACCTTAAGTGTCTAGGAGAAGATCTGGTGTGGCCTCATTTAAACATCACCTAGACTACTAACCACCTCCAGGCCAGCTTGTGGGAGCTTGGGAGAGCCAGATATGGCCTGGCCCTATAAATAGTGCAGAGATTAGCTAGGCTGTTAGCCACCTCCATTCACAGACACCAGGACAGAAAACAGGTTACAGATCTCTTCCTTTGAAGAGACAACCACATGTGTTTAACATTTCTGGTTTCCCTAAAGCTTATCTGTAAGTGCAAGGACCTTTGTGCTCCCAAACATAAATCCAACCTATCTCTACACAACTGTCTATATGTCTCCTCTGAATTACTTTCAGGGAAATCACAATGGTTGATGAGTCAAAGAGGGGTCTTCAGAGAGACATTATAGCAGGTGGGAATTTGTCAATTCATTCTTTTCACCAGCTCTATGACTTTCAACACTGTGGATTTTAGAATGATCTGCTTAACTAGATTGACTAAGGATTATTTTTGAGTATGAGGGATTGAAACCAGAGCCTTAACCAACAGTTTATTTTTATACTTAAATTTCCCAAGATTGCCAAAGGGTTATACAGTACTCTCTGCAAAGAAACATAGACTGAAAATGAAATTAATGACTCAAGTTCATGGAGTAAAATGCAAAGAGGAGGGGAGAGGTGGGCATGAGGGAGCAGATAGATTGAGTCAGGGAAAATAGAGCAGAGCAAGAAAAGAGATCCCATAATACAGAGAGCCATACAAAGTTTTAAGAAAAATCTGGCACTAGGGAAATGTCCAGAGATCTATAAGAATGACCCCAACTAACAATCTAAGCAATAGTGGAGAGGCTGCCTTAAATGCCCTTCCCCGATAATGAATTTGATAAATACCTTATATGTCATCCTAGAGACTTCATCTAGTAACTGATGGAAGCAGAAGCAGACACAGCTAAACACTAAGCAGAACACCTGGAATCAAGCTGCAGACAGGGAGGATTGATGAGTAAAGGAAAACCCACAGAAACTGCTGACCTGAACAAGAAGGAGTTCATGGACTCCAGCAAAGGTAACATTTCTAATATGGGTTCATTATTATGAGAGAAAAAAAGGATGTAACTATACATGTTTGTTTGTACATCAGTCCTTCAAAGTTGGAATTCTCAAAAACTTTTGATCCACATTTTCTCTGAGTCAGTTTCTCCCTAATTGGATATTATCCCTTGCAATATTAATTAGACATGGCCTGTGCATGTGGTGATGTATGTATTTGTAAGTACAAATTACAAATAAATATTTGTGGAATGTTACTTATTTGTTTTACTATTATAGCTCTATATTTAATACTTTTCTTCAAAAGGCCATTTTTTCTTAAAAATTTATCCAGGATCAAGAAGACTGTAAGAAATAGAATGCATCAGTCTTATTTTCTTACTGATTTTGCTCTGAAATGCTGACCAAACTCATCTGCTAAGGCAACACTAAATTAAGCATATGCACATTAAAAGAATTTTTTAAAACTATCTTGTTTAGCTTTGGTCTATGCACTATCTCCACAGCCATTTTCCTAAAGTGATTAACTGAAGAAATGTGTGATGTACACACTACATTCTAAGAGAAAATGCTGATTCACTCAAATAAGTAAGTTCCATCTTATTTAACTAGTTTAAATGCAAATGATATATCTTATGTTTTGTTTCTACATCTTCTCAGAAACATGCATAATATTTCAGAGTGAAAATGTGAAATCTATTTTAGAATATTAACATATTCTAACAGGAAAAACTACGAAGGCAGCCCCTACTGCTTTCTCAAAGGCACAAGCAAGTAGACTACAGAAATTGGACATTCTGTCATCCACATTTCACAATAAAGGACACCAGCTACAACCCAATGGCATAGCACAGGAACAGGAACAGGCTTCCTGACATGAAAACCTTTTTCTACTGAAGGGGACTTCAGCAAAAATACCAAGATGCCCTTAGCAAGGAGCCAACTCAACTAATACCAATTCAGCTCCTTTTCCTAAAATTACTACCCTTTCATGAAAATTTAGAACAAGAAAGAAGAGAAAAAAACTTAAAGTAGAAAGAGAAGAACATCATATTGGGATGCAAGATAACATTTAAGTGTGGGCTTGAGGTGACTGTACAAATGGCTGTTGGACAGCTAAGCACTCTGCACATTGGTATACTTTGTTTAGAATCTCACACACTCTGGGAAATGCTAAAAGATATACAATCATGACTGGTTGTAGTGACACATGCCTTGATGCCCACAGTTGGGGATAGCAGCAGAAGGATCTATGAGTTCAAGACAAGGCTGGTCTACAAAGTCAGTTCCGGGACAGCCAGGGCTATGAAGAAACCCTATCTTGAAAAAAATAATCACAAAAAAACAAAGCAAATAAAAAAAAGATGCACACTGGCATTTATGATAGTTTTACCCTATGTGAACAGTATAGTGCACTTCACCTGCATTTAATATACTACAAAAATATGTAGACTTTCTAGGGTGACTTGGTGATGGTTTTGTTTGCCCTGAACCTTTCTCTATTAAGGATGTTTGTCTTCAGATTTGGCACTAGTGAATAACAGAAGTAAATTCAAACTGTGATTTTCTAGGTGAGATCGTGAAATTAACTGTAAGAGACAGAATATCACCAACTGAAGGTAATATTACTAAGCAATTCAGGATTCCCTTTCTGGGTTCTCAGTCTCATTGAAGAAAATAAGAGCTAGTAACTTGTCCAGACAGTTATAGTAAAGGAAAAAGAAATCAGACCAAAAACTAATACCGCCAAACACATTCCTTACACCTTGTCAGGACAGAACCAAGGACATGACCAGTTTCTGCCAAGGACAACAATTAGATCTGCTCACTTTTGGGGTTCCTGACATGATACTGCCTGGTCAGTTTCTATCTCCTTTCCCCATCTGCACTATGTCAAAAACAGAAATTATGACTCCCTGAATCTGAGTATCAACATTTTAAACTGTTGTTTCATGTTTCTTTGTGTGTATATGTGTGTCTGTGTTGAGGTATGTGAGTTTGGTGGTGTTCAACTTAAGTGGTATGAAACTATGAGGGAGGAGTTTAGAAAGAAGGCTTTGGGGTGCATTTGAAAGCAGAGGGAAGCAATTTTGTGATTAGTTAGAGTTTGAGGACTTGCCTTGTTTGGATTATCCAAGTGGATAATCCCTGATTATAGGACTAATGCTCAGTCAGCCCTTCATGGTGGCAGAGCTTAAGCTTCATTTTGTGTACATGAGAACCCAGGGCTTGGATCTACCTGAGCCTCTGGCTTCCCATAAAATTATTTTATCACTGCTTTTGAAATTCTTCCCATGCCCTCATTTTAAGACACTTTCTGTAAAATGGGGTATAACAGAGCCTCTGCACTCACTTAAATGAATAAAATCATCACAAACTATCTGTTACAAATTCAGTTTCCAAATATCACTTCAGAAGTTACTCTAACAAGTGCTAAGAAACTGCTTTTGCTTAGAAGCATCGATCCCCCACACACCTCAATTTGAGCCCACATGTAACTAAGAGCTGGGCATCTGTGCCTTTGTTGTACTTATCTCCTTTACATGAGGTCAGTCACTGACTTAGCACTGCGCATAGCAATATTAATCACCTAAAGAACATCAATCTAAAAACTACTAATACTTTCAAGGCTTAAGGCATAAAAGGCTTCATGCTATCAGATTTTACAGTGTCTTTTTTCCAGACCCCTAAAAGCCCCTGGAAGTTTCCAATCACCCTAAGCTAACAGTCACCTTGGATTCCAGGAACAACAGAACATCACTGATGTGTATGTCTATCATGTGCTCAGGCTTAGGCAGGATGGACAATTTATAGCAACAGAAGACAACTTTTGAGAATCACTTATCTACTTCTACCATTTGGAATTCAGGGATCAATAGGCTTAGCAGCAGTTTCCTTCATCCCCTGAGCTAACATGCAAAAGCCTATTTCATATTATTATTTTATTGAGGCAGGTCTCACTATGTAAGTCAGGTTGGTATCTAATTTGCTAAATAGTCCAGGCTGACCTCAAATGCATTACAATCCTTTTGACTCACCCAAATGCTATAACAAACCCCATAGGCCTGAGCCGCCATACCTGGCTGAGGTCACTTTAACAGGTGCTGTTAACCAAGATAGTGAAACCTCCTGCTTCACACAGTAATTCTAGCTCAGGGACTTTCAACTGAGGATTTATGTCCACCAACAGGTATTTGACCCATGTCTGGAAAACACCCTAATTGTCACAACTTCAAAGATGGAAGAGAGTCATTGGTATTTGGTATTAGCATATACTGGTTAGATGTCAGGGATGTTTACACCTGCCCAGAAGTGCATGACATTACAGACAAAGATGGTCTAGTACCAAATCCAAGGATATAATCTAGCTGTTCTCAATCTGCAGGTCTTAACTCCTTTGGGGTTAGCATATCAGATATCTTGCACAACAGATATTTACAGTAGCAAAATAGCAGTTATGAATTTGCAATGAAATAATTTGTTGTTGGGGGTGTTACCACAACATAAGGAACTGTGTTAAAATATCACAGTATTAGGGAGGTTGAGGGCCACTGCATGCCATTGATGAGGAGATGGTGATATATTGACAAATTCTCGGAGAAGAGTAATTAGCACTGAAGCACACCTGACCTCAGAAATGCACATATCATCCTGCCAGTAAGGTGCTTTTTGAAAAATGTTTTTATTAGCATAAGTGTACATAATGTACTGTAGTGAGATATTCACCTTGTCCGAACCTGTGTCTTAGACAATGCCCATTGGGAGGTGAAGACAGAGCAAGTCCAGAGTCTGGGCCCTGCTCAGCAACACAAGAGCAGGGCTGGTGCTGCAGGGCTCTGTGCGAATGTAATCTGAGGGAATGGGCAGATGATGTGCAGTGGTCTCAGGGCCACGATGGAGATCAAAGGAGTTGTAGGGCAGACACAAATGCCTCACAAGCTGTGGTGCTTCTGCCTAGTTAGGCAAGGGACCCTGCCCATTTGGGGATGGTGGGGGAAGAGTCAGCAGCTTCTGCAGCCTGGGCGAAAGCCAGGTCCGGTGAAAATCCTGATCCCACTTCTGACACCAGATATTGTGGTTTAATAAGGATCAGGATAAACAATTAGGCCGAATAGATGTTTATTCAGGGAGAAATAACCCACAACATAGGCAGATGGACACCCTATTCAGAGAGAAATAACTCACAACATAAGCAGATGGACACTGGCAGGTTCCACAGGATCCTCTCGTCTCTGCATCCAGCCAGCAAGAGCGATTCTCTAACATCCTCCCCAGCCTTTTCCCCTAGGTCACATCCAGCCCTGCCTCCACCCCCAATGGGAGTGATCTAAGCCACAGGTGGGGACAAGGTGAATATCTCACTACAATGTACTTCTATCTAAATCACATTCACCCACCCCTGCTTCCCTGTCTTGTCTTCCCATTTCTTCTGAGTCCCTTCTCCCCTTCCTCTTCTCAACTAGTCCTATCTTTTACTTTCATGCCTGTTTTGTATGTGTTATCTAATGAGTATCATTCAGGTTGCACATAGGATGAGCACTTTACCAGTGCCTATACCACTGAAGCAAATGTCTCTCAGTCCCCTACTAATCATTAATTTTATGACCTCAGAAATGTTAACAAAGGACAATGACCCCCCCCCCCATTCAATGGAGGTTGATGTGTGATGGGAGATGTTATTCTGTAAACATGTTTCTCATCTGGTTAATTAATAAAGCCCTGTTGGCCAATAGGAAAGTAGATAGGCGGGGCTAGGAGACTAGGAGGAGGAAAGAGGAAGTAGTGAGGAGGAGTCAGGATGTAGACCCGAGAGGAAGGAAGACACCAGCCGCGGCTCTCTGATAAGATGACCACGTGGAAATACTTAGATAAGTAGAAATGGGTTAATAATTAAGACAGAGCTAGCCCATAAACAATAATGGTAACTGGCGAACAGGATTGTATCAAATACAGAGTCTCAGAGTGTTATTTGGGGCTGGCATGCCTGACCGATGGCGGGTGGGCTGGCGGAAAACACACTCAACATGTGGCCCCAAACAAAATCTAAGGACTCATTCACTTATTCTCAATTTTCTCTCTGATATCCTAATTTTCTCATTTACATTTTAATGCTTGTTGTTGCCTTTCCTTAATGCATACCATAAAAATTAAAAATCTTACCTTGATATTGATATTTAAGTTTTCCACAAGGAATATAACATTTCTCAACAGCAATCTTTGAACACTCTGGAAAGAAGATGGGGCCCCAATTGGACATTTCCACTTGACTCAACCTGATGCATCTGGACTACAAACTTCACCCTAAACCAGTTTGAGACTGCTTTTCTCGAGACAACTCATGACTAGCTAGCTGTTTGGGTGCACCTTCTTATTACAACCTGGCCAGAGTTTCAAGTAGAATTCCAGTCAAGCGTTTTCTGCCACACAATGACTACCTACATATGTTACAGCCAGTTCTGTTGAGAAATTTGGTTGCTTAAATTTTTTTTCCAACAGGATCCCATGGAGAAATCATCATCCCATTTCAGCAGGAAGTAATCTTAAGATAACGACGCCCCCTTTCCCCACTCTTGGAATTTAGGGATAATATTCATCTTCATAAGGTTGGTCTTAGTTACTTGGGGTTGGGCTTGGAAGGTGATACTTAGATTTGGTTATCTCTTTTAGACAGGAATGGTTGGGTATGGTTGGGAAAGGTATGGTTCAGAATGGATATAGGTAGATTAGCCTATTTTCTTGTGAATTATTTAGTAAGAGTGAGACATTAGTATTACAGCTTACATTGTTATATATTCTTATTTGTGGTAACCTCTGTAAAATTAACTTTGTTCCCTTCCTGGAAGAATCGTATCTTATATTTGTTATAGTGTGTGAAATCTTTCCATTTATGATGTTTTATGCACATTATACTTGCCATATTCTATGTATGTATACTTTTGTTTGTGTTCAAGACATTTTGTATTTTGATACAATTTGGGATATTTGTCTTGCTGCCTTTTAGAGCTCTCCCTTTAGTTTAGACATGTTTACTCTACCTCTTTTTTACTCTATCTCTACTTTAGGAATTTACATATATACGTATATATATATTCATATATATATATTTATATATAGTCATATTGTTTAGGTATTTATCCTTGCTTTACTCAAGGAAGTTTTATTCAGGTTTTTTAGCCAAGTTCCTGAGTATTACAGATTATCCTCACCAATGTTTCCTTTGCCTATGAGATTAGTCAGACATAGATGCTTAATCTTCAATCACTTCATAGACCTGCAGAACATGGCATTTAAATATTTTTATATTAGTACTTTGTTGACATGAGACACTGTTGCTCCTGACAGCACTGTGCACTTTCCCGAAAGTATGTTGGACACTGTTGTTGCTCCTTCTGGAGTTCATCCTCGCTTCGGCTAATGGCCTCTTGGGCAAGGAACTGCCTCAACCTTGACCAAGCCCCACAGGTCACTTCTGCCCCTGGCTCCACCCATCAATGGGTGTGGTCAGTGCCACAGAAGCAGACACAGTGAATATCCCACTACACATGGGCCCAATATTGTCTGATCACAGGGAAATCGTAGCTGCTGTGAGTTCAAGAGTGAGGCAGCCTCTCTATACTCCTGAGTCAGGGTTATACACCACACCCACTACCTCTTCTGGCTCTTACACCCTTCCTGCCCTTCTTCCAAGATATTCTCTGAGTTTTGGTGGGGGTAGCATAGCTGTCTCATTTATCTGTGAACATCCAATGGTCATATAGTCTCATCACTTTGATGAGATATGAATCTCTGCAGTTACCAGATTACTGCAAAATAGAAGCTTCTTTGGGGCTGAGAAAATTGTTCAGTGGGTAAAGTGTTTGACAGACCAGTGAATACTTGAGTTAACATCTCCTGTATCCATGTAAAAGCAATCTGTGACTCCAGAGCTAGTGGAGGCACAGATGGATGGTGCCTGAGGGATCAGCAGCAAGCCTACCCAAAACAGCGAACTCCAGACCAATAGACAAGAGACCCTGTCTAAAAAAAATAAAGTGGAGAGCAACCAAACAAAATATCACACCAGCCTCTAGCCTACCCTCATGCATATGAACACTCTCCCACAATGCATACACACACACACACACACACACACACACACACACACACACACACCACACATAATTTTGAATGTGCAAAAAGTTTCTCAAAATCTGAGTGTAGAGGCACTCACTTTTAATTCTAATGTTTGGAGGCAGAGGCATGTGTATCTCTGTGAATTTGATGCCAGCCAGGTCAATGCAATAAGACTCAGTCTCAAAAGTAAACTGAAAAAGTAAACAAAACAATAAAAACAAAGGACTTTTCTGATTGAAGCTGACAGCATCCCTATTATGTGGTCATAATCATAAGCATTTAAAAGGCAACTTGATGATCATTTCATGTCCATTTAAGAAAACAACAATAATAGTTTCACCACTAGAGCATATGACCTCCTTAGGCCCTTAGGCACAGGCTTTTGATGAGGTATCTGGAACAGTTGTAAATCCCATATGCAATTAAGAAAGTGGTTGATTACACATATGACAGACTTACCACTATTATACCAAAGGGTATATCTTGTCTGGTAGTCAGTAGCATTGAATCCAGGGTGACAGTAAGGAAGATCATTAATTTCAACGTCCCAGCAACTGACATGGTATCTTCCTCTCAACCCAGTCCCAGTTGCATTCCTCTATATCCTGTAGCCAAGGAGTTAGGGATTTTCAGCAATATGGCATTCCCATTATCTTAGTTAGGATTTCTATTTCTGTGATAAAACACCGAGAAACTTGGTGTTGTGTTTTGAAAGAAAATGGCCCCTAAAGGGAGCAGCAATATTAAGAGGTGTTACCTTGTTGGAGGAGTTGTGTCACTGTGGGGGCAGGCTTTGAGGTCTTATTCTCAAGTTTCATACAGTGTGAAAGTCAGTGGGCTTCCTGATGCTTTCTGATCAAGATGTAGCCAGCAACACATCTGCTTTCACAAAGCCATGTTGCCTATCATGATGATAATTGACTGAACCTCTGATACTGAAAGCCACCATTTAAAGATTTACTGGTGAAAGTTGCTGTGTCTCTTCACAGCAATAAAGGAAGCCTAAGACACTTGGAAAGAAAGGAGTTTACTTCAGCTTACTCATCAGAAACAGTCTATCTAGAAGGGAAGTCAGGGTAGGAACTCATGGTAGGAACCTAGAGGCAAGAACTGAATTAGAGGTTATAGAGGAATGCTGTTTAATGGCTTGTCTGCTATGGTTTGTTCAGCTTGCTTTCTTATAAAACTCAGGACCCAGGAGTTACATCGGCCCCTCTAGGATAGACCCTTCTACATCATCTATTAATTAAGAAAGACCACACAGTTCCTACAGGGCAAACTTATGGAGATATTATCTCTATTATTGTTTCCTTTTCTTATTGCTCATCTCTCCCTGCTTCTCTACATACTCACCTCCCAATATCCCCCCTTCTGCTTTCATGTCACATTGTCACATGCATGCTACCCTCCCCATTTAATAGTCTTTTTGCCCCCTCATTTTTCTTCCAGTACCCTGTCCCCTGCCCACACCCACTCTCATGTAAATGTTCACACAAAAATTAGGTGTGAAAGTCTACATCTGAGCAATGTACTTTGTCTTTCTAGGTCTGGGTTATATCATTTATAATATAGTATTCTTCAGTACCACCCCCTTCCCTACAAATTTCATTTTACTTTATGGTTGAATAAAATTCAGCTGTGTAAATAACAGATTTTCACTATCTGTTCATCAGTTAGTGGAAATCTAAGCTGCTTCTGTCTCCTTCCTATTATGGACAGAGCAACAAGAAACATGGATGTTGTGGAACCTCTGTGGTACAATAGAAAGCCATTTCCCTATATGCCCAGTAGTGATAGTGGTAGATAACCCAATATGATTCTGAAACAGTTTTTGTTATTTCAAATAATTCTCATTTATGAAAAATTTAAAAAAATATCAGCAACTGATAGAGGAAGCATTTTCTCTTTTTAGACAAATCTGTCACAAAACTTGACTTAAGATGGAAATCAGCAACACCCTATCAAGAATTGGACATATTTATCTACTTCACATCACAATCAAAATTTCTAAAAAGACCTGATTCTTCCCCATGAACAACCATTAATATGTTTTTAAAAAGTTAAGAGAAAAAGAGTTAAAGGACTAGGAGGAAAATAAAGCTGAATAAAAATTCATCAAAGTAAATACCCAGGCTGTATTCTACGTGAGGTCATAGACTTGAGAATTCAGTCACGGGAAACATGGGAAGCAGTGGGGTGCAAAAAAAAAAAAAAATAGAACAAGAGAAGAGAGCTACGGAAGCAAGACCAAAGTGATGTCACCATCATACTGGTGCTGTGTTGTCCTTAGCTCAGGACCCCTTTATCTTGAACATTTATAAGTAAGTATCTGTATCCTTAGACCAGCCAGGAAACGCTGATTGGCTAAAAGAAAATGGCTAAATTTTTGCTCAGCAAACAGACTCAAATAAAAGTCCAGTGACTGATGTTAGCTGTGCAACCTTATACATTACTTCTGGAAGTCTCACATGCATAACTGTAAAATGGGAAAAATGACTACTATCAATACATCTGTGAGAATCAAAGAGGTGGGCAGATAAAGGTTCTAAAACTCAAGTCTTCCTCTTCCCCTTCTGATGGGGGATGTCCTTCTGGATGCTGTGAATGTGTGTTTCTCTTATTGGTTCATGAATAAAGCTGTTTTGGCCAATGGACAGGCAGGATGTAGTCAGTCAAGAAGTATAGGCAGGGCTGCCAGACTAGGAATATTCTGGGGAGAACACAGAGAGTGAGTTACCAGAGAGACTCCGTGCAGCTGCCAAGGAAGAAATGGACCCAGGTATCACCACACAGATTAATAGAAATGGGTTAATAATTAAGAGAGAGCTAGCCAATAGGAAGCCTGTGCCATTTGTCAAACAGTTTATAATTAATGTAAGCTTCTGTATGTTTATTTGGAACTAAACAAACATGTAGGTGAGACAGAAAATTCTGTAGACACTCCTCTACCTGTCTATTCACACTATAATGAAGAAAAGAGACAAGAGGAGCTACTTGTAAATCAATTACTGAATTTCTTCAAATATTGTGTCTTTGAAAAATTCTGAAGTAATTTTTAGGATGAAGTAAACACCATTCAATAAATATTTCATTTGCTCTTTCTTCAATAGTCTTGAAGAAAATGTGAATGTTGATTAATAAAATTAGACACCCTTATGAAACAAAAGAAAGCAATATTAATTTCTTGAGGCTCCATTGCCTTGTAACAGGGTAAAACAAAGAGCTTAAGACACAAATTCTGCACTAAAGGAGTTAAAAATTGATCAGAAGCTCAAAGAACGTGAAAGGGTTTAGATTCATTAAAAATTAAGCAACAGCTCAAGAAATAATAGAAAAGATGTCATGAGGCAGTTCATGATTAATTTCTCACTGAACTGTGCAGACAATAATTGGTAAATGAATTTGGAAGAGAAAGAAACTGCCTCTGCAATTATATATATATATATATATATATATATATGTGTGTTTGTGTGTGTGTGTGTGTGTGTTTGTGTGTGTGTGTATACATATATATATGTATATAAATATATATATATATATATGTATATATATATATATATATATCCAGAGAAAGAGAGAGAGAGAGAGAGAGAGAGAGAGAGAGAGAGAGAGAGAGAGAGAGAGAGAGATTTGAAGCCAATTGCACCTCAGTGGTCCCTGGGCAGGAATCATCCTACCGGCCTGGCGAGCTCAAACTCTTCACAGATTTTATCTTTTTCTTTTGGATTTTGTTTTTGTTCCTTTTTTTAAACATAAGTTGACATAATTAAGAATGGAATAATAATGCCTCCTCCTTTCCAGGGAAAGCCCTCTCAGACTAAATCGGATATATATTGGGAATTTTTGGGAAGAACAGAGGAGGTATCCAATTACAGCAATGCTCCCAGTTAGTGCCCTCATTTGTGCACAAGTTGCCCTTCTGTCTGGGAATCCTGAAGCCAAAAATACATTCCTCACCTTTCCCAGTGCTGAAACGTTTTGGTCACAACAATCTTAAATTGACTTTCTATTTCTTGAGACACCAGTAACAATTAAGATCTTCTGGGCGAGAGCCGGCAATAATGGAGCTGGATCCCACTTCACAGGCTGACCACTTCATAACACAGAAAACAGGAGTCAATCCTCAATCCTCCAGAAACCGCAGAGTCTAAATGCCAATAAGAAAGCTTGAGAAGTTTGGGGGTTCAGGCAAACGGACAAACAAATCTGATTTAGATTTCAGCCTACACTCTGACTGCCAAACAGTGAAAGAAAGACAAACAGAACAGCTCCACAGCTGCTGTCTTTTTATTTAACATCATTATTCTTGTAAAACAGTGAGATGTTCTCCTTTGAATGATTGCAAGCCCAAGATGATTTGCTCTCCCAAATCCTTTTCTTTTTATCTAAACACATGTCTATCCTTTTGGGAATTAACTGATAGTTACTACCTCAAAATCAAACTTATTTCATTCACTGAAAATCTAAGCACTCTAGGATATCTACATATCCTACATGTCTACAAGCACTCTACACATCCAAAGGTTGCTTTTTCACACACTATTTCAAAAGCAGTTCACTCGCATTCTAACTTCTACAGAGTATTTCAGCACATCTTAAACCTTAATAGCACTTAGACTCTGGATTAAGCTTCTGAATGCTAATTAGAGAGAGAATCATTTGACTGTGTGAGGTTAGAAGTGGTGACTTAGAGGTGGGAGAAGGAAGAGAAATATTTTCTATCAGAGTAAAATCACCACAGCTAATATTGTGACAAAATAACTTAAGACATACCAGTATGTATAAATTAAATTATCAAAAAAAAAAATACCAAAATGTTTATTTTGGCTGTTTGGATTTTTTTATTTTTATTGATTTTTTTATACAATACATCATGACTGCAGTTTTCCCTTTCTCCCCTTCTCCAAGTCTCCCCATCTTGCCTCTCCTGCAGATCCAGTCTTCCCCTTCTCCCACAAGGAAAAGTAATATTACAAACATTTGGTTTTACACACAGGACCTCTTTTGAATATACATGGCCTCGATGACTTATATAATATGAAGTTTCTTGAATTTTTTAATATAATTTAAATAATCAAGTGAGAGATTCATGAATATCAAAGTTTCATTTTCAACCTAATTTCTTAGGAATGATTCTTATCTGAACATGTCTATGTCTCTTCCACAATGTTTAAGATCATCTTTGCCCACTAATCACTTTGAAGATAAAAATTCACTCTGTCCAGCATGAAGCAGTTCACAATCTATTCATTTTCAAAGTTACCTTGAACACATACAGGGATCTGCTATAAATTCTCCAGATTTATGTTTTCAGTGATGAATAGCATTAACCCACTAATCTAGAATCATAGACATTTGGGGTTATACTTAAACTTACTGCTAACTTTTATAAAATGTTAATTGGAGACACAGAGGAAAAATATGGACATAAAGTGACCTTTGTTATTACACAACACTAATACTTTTTTATGCCTTAAACAGAAATAAGAGGAAACAGATAACAACAATGAAACTGCTCTGATTGCAAAGCAGATAGAGACTTTCTAGAAGCAGCAGCAGAAAGATCCAAATGTGTTTTTCATCATGCACAGCCCAAAAACTAGGATGGTGCTGAGATGCGGAACCCTCAGACTCTTCTGATGGACAAACTCAGTGCTTTCAAAGATACAACATCCCCCTCCAGATGCTCATCTGAGTATAAAACAAAGGGAGTCAGATTTAACCAAAAGAAGACAAACACGGCATGAAAGTGTTCTAGGTTCATTTGCTCATCCTGGCTGCTGCTTGATCAGGGTCTCTGAAGCTCCTGAAACACTGATTTGTTCCAGGCTGCCTGGAAATGATGGGACAGATGTGATGGTGGGAACAGGGTGAGTATGAAGTTTATCTCACTTTCAAAATTGGTACCCTAGTTAATATCAATTGTCAACTTGACATAGCATGAATCACCTGAAAAATAGTCTCATTTGAGTAAATGTCTTTATCAGATTTGCCTGTGGAGAACTGTCTTCATTATTAATTAACATAAGAGTGTCCAGCCCACAGTGAGCAGTACATTCCCGGGGCAGTAGTCCGGGGCTATATGAAGATGCTAGCTAAGCATAAGCCTGACTAAGTCAGCAAGCAGCAGACCTCTATGGTTCCTGCTTCAAGTACTGATGAATCTCATCTTGACAAAGCATGTGACTACAGAGGAGAGTAAGGGCATAAAGGTATAGTTGACAACAAGAAAAAAAATAATATAGTAAAGACTTCACAGCCTGGGAGTTGTGTGTTCTGCACTGCTGCATGCCATGAGTGTCAGACTCAAGGACAACCATGTCCACTCTATACCAAACACAGCGAAGTTCTGTCTACTCCTTCTTCATGACACCCTCTTATGTACCCTGTTGCATCTTATCACATTCCATAAAAGCAATCAAAACTCCCATTGGGGAAGTGGTGTGGAGATGACCTCGTGGGTAAAATGCTTTCCATGCAAGCATAAAGTCTTGTCTGCTATATCTGCATAAAAGCTGAAAATGGTTGCATACATCTGTAATTCAACAGCTAGGAAATTGGAGAAGGGTGGATCCTAGGATATCACTGGCCAACCACTCTATCTGAATCATTAAACTACAAGATCAGCAAAAGATCTCAAAAGCAGGTATATCTTGAAACAGACATACATCACACATATGTGTATGTACACACACACACATACACACACACACACACACACACACACACACACACACACACAACACACACAGCCAGAAGCCTGAGTTTTTCATCATCTCATTTTTTCTGTATATATAATCTCAAATTGTCATTTGACTCTTCCTTTCTACTGCCACTTGTTCCTAGTGCATTTCCTTCATTCTCATGTGGCATTTTCTTACCCAGCACAAGCTCTTGAGCTGTCATGAAGAAGAGGAGTTAGTCTAAAACACAAAGCTTCATTTCCTGGAAGAGGTTCTTATGGTGAGGACTCACATCAATGAAGTCACATGTAAACCTCTGAGTGTGCAAATATTGTGACCCTCTGACAAATCATTCTAGAGAACTCTTCAGCCCAGTAATTCTATTTAAAAACCACAAGTAAGAAATAAAAAAGTTGGATATTTATCAGGGAACATCAGACCTCTCATAGTCTGTTTGTTATCTGCGTCCAAGAATCATTCAATACATATGATGTGCAGAAAGTGAACTGCTTGCAGAGACTCAAATACACCCCAATTTTATGTATGTGCAAACTACGTCTTTCTAAAGCCTTGTTTCTGTTCTAAAGTATTTAGCACTTATCAATGTGCCCTTAAAATCCCATCTTGTATATCTCTTCCCCTATAAGATTCTATTCATGGCCTCCTAACAGATCACTTCCTTTTATAAACTTTTAGAAATAATGTTTCTCACTATGACACTTTTGCACTGTATGTTTGTGTATTGCCTCCATAAACTCTGAGCTGCCTAAGGGAAAGATGGTGTCTTGCTCTTTAGGAAAAGCTCCATCTTTTAGAAGACCTTAAGGTATTTTTGGAGATAATCATTTGAAAACAAATAGCCTGACAGTCAATTTATAACAATATATCCTATTCAATTAATGAAAAATTGAGTCTTACCTAATTTTGATACCAATTTTTCTGAAATTTTATTGTTCACTAGGCAAACCAGTTAAGTTTCTTAGAATTAGGAAATGGAAGCCTGTACCTACTGAGCCCAAACCACCAGGGCTGAAGTCTTAGTGTCCACATTTTTAATAAGCAGCCCAGGTGAGGCTAATGTACCATACCATCAAAATTCAACAGAAATCACTTTCTGTCCCAGGACAAGAGCCAAATATAAACCCTTACTTGTTTGCTTTCTGTGAGCATAGACATGAAAGTCCATTACTACTGAGGGCAGCAAAGAACAATCAACTTTGGTCACAACTGGTATGCTTCCCTTGAAGACCAAGGAGAAATGAGAGAGCACTCAAAAGAGGAAAAATCAAAGGAGGCCCCAGCAGTCATTTAGACAGTTCCAGTTGAAAAACTAAAGGAAAAAAATTAGCATCGCAGTGGCAGGAAACTTCATTTTCACTTTTCCTCAGCCTATAAATAATTTATAAATCTAATAGAATTGTTCTAGCCTTCGTGCTTTTGCATAATGGCTCTTAGCATGGTATGTGTGGCTGTGTTCGGTATTATTTTCTTTATATTTCCATAGAGCCCTTACCATCTTATTCCCAAATCATCCCAATAGAACTCCCAACCCAACTCTGGACCAGGCCAATATCCTGTGAAATGACAAAATGAAGAAGGCTAGGCATTAAGTCAGAAATGACCCAGATCAGCCTGCTCAAAATTTTAGTGCTTGCTGCGAGCCTACTTATTTTCCCTTAGGTCAAGAATACAGTGAGCATAACTCCTACACTTCATCCCTCTTTGCAGACTGTTACTTATTCATAAGGTTAATTGCTTTTTTAAAAACTACCGTTATCTTCCATGTTTTATTTATGTATTGCTTACCTCAGTAAATATCCTAGCTGTGGAAGTGTCTCACTTACATAGAGATTCAGTGGGAAGTACTAGCAGACACATGGGTGATTGACAACTCTACTTGCTGCCTTTTTGGATCCTGGGTTCGTTGGTCTGCTCCCAGACAATAAATCAGCACTTATTTTGGCCTCTAAGGGTCAAGTTCTGCACAGAGCTGAGGCTTGTTGGAGTCTTATGGAAAGTTTAGTGTTTTTTTGTCCAATTCTTCCCCTACCCTTTCTGTTTATGCACTTAGACCATGGGGTGGTTGGAGGGCTGCCTAGGTCATCTTGTTCCTTTGGTCTGTAGTCTTCACAAGTATTTCTTCTCTATAACTTGAATATCCAGTTGCACGTTGCAAATTGAGCTGGTATGGCTACTCTGGTAATCCCACCACTAGGGAGGCTGCCAGGACAGTTGTCCTGGGGTTCAGAGCCACACTGGGCTACATAGTGAACTACAAGCCAACCTAAATTATGTCCTAAATAATAAAATATTACTAATACTCTTTCTAATTTTTCTTAACAAAAGATAGAAATGTGAGGAGTAGCCTTTCAGAAATCCACATCAGGAGTCTAGAAATGCAAGTGGAAATGAAAACTTCCAAATCCTTAGATCTGTCAGCTGTCTCCCACTAAGTCACCTCCATCTCAATGCAGACATCACAAGATAAACATTCAGCCAAGCTTTGTCTGGTTCCTAATCCATAGAATTTCCAGGTGAAATATAAAAGTAGTTGTTTTCACCATCAGTTGTGGAGCTGTTTTAAACAATAGCTCTCAAGAATATATTCTACTTATTTTATTTCCTTGATTTGTCTCTCCTGTTTAATAGAATTGAAACAAACAAACAAACAAAACAGTATCTTGGGCCAGTGTAATGGTGAATGAAGGTAATTGTCACCAAGTCTGATGTCCTGAGATGAGATAAAAACAATTCTGGCAAGTAATAATTTGACCTACACACATAGCATTTACACTCACAGCATCTATACACACAGCATAAACACAGATCCTATACACACGTAGCATACAAACATAGCACACACACACACATAGCATACACACACAGAGAAAATAAATTTTAAAAAATATCTCTAATAATAAGTGTATTATTCATAAAATTTCATTTCAAAGGGAAAATAATTTAAAAGCCCATCTATGCATTTTCCACAGTCTCCCATGACAAGAGAAACTAATGTTAGATTACTTGTTTTCAATTCTGACCTGTTGGGTGAAATAGAACCAATTTTGCAATTCCAGATGCTCAAAGGTTCCTTTTAACAGTTCCCCTGCCCTTGGATCTTATTTATTAGCTCACTTTCCATCTCAACCTTATAGAAACGAACTCAATAACCTCCCAGTTAGTATGCAATTCTGCAGGATTTTTAATGCTTAAAGAAAGTAGGGGTGGTACAGTGGAAAGCCTTTAAAAATTGGTGCTGTTGAAAAAAAAAGCATGATGCTACAGACAGATTTGAAATGGAACAGTGATTTTATTTTGATCAATAAATCCAGATAACACAAGGCATTACTGTTCTCAAGCACTGCGGCTTTGCTTCATTTTAACTGAATGTGTCTGGTGGAATCTTGCTGCATTCCATAAAACAGAATGACTTCTTTTTTTTTTTTTGTCTCAGCCACACAAGCTACACCTATCTGAAATCAATCTTTTAGTATGGCAAGTACATTGTAAAATTGTAAGGCAATATGTATACTAACACAAGTGCCATAGTCAATCCTAACAATTATTTAAAAGCTTGTCAGGGTTTTTATAATAATATAGAGATGAGAATTTCTTACACAGCATGCCAGATCAGCACAGTTTCTGATCTGAGATTATAGGCCTTTGAGAAACATGTCATCAAGTTCACACTGTATTTATGGTTGATATGCTGAAGAAATTAAAAGTACTCAATCTTCTGCAAGGCATATTTGTGAATGACTGAAAGAGAAGAGCTGGGGATACTTCAGTTGTGATGAATTTACACCTTCCCTGGGTGCTTTGATTCTTTCCCAAATAAGCCAACACCCGTTCTTAAGTCACAGGCTCCTAGAAACTCTTCCATACCCATGTCCATTACAGTGAGCTACAGCCCAAGGCCATTCCAATAATCTACTACCTAAATTAATTGATCTCATAAAAAAAAACTGTGTAATTTTTTCCACTAACTGTATCTCTTCTTGAAATTTTTCTTTAGTCATTTTTTAAGGAGTAATTTTTCTTCCTTTATATTTTATTTTAATTTTTTTTATCATTTTCCATACCAACCACAGTTTCTCCTGCCGCCCCACCCCAGATGCCCCTCAGCCGAAGAATGGCTAAAGAAAATGTGGTTCATTTACACAATGGAATACTACTCAACTGTAAAAAAACAATAGCATCATGAAATTTGCAGGCAAGTAGATGAAACTAGAAAAAAAAACATTTTGAGTGAGGTAACCAGGAAACAGAAAGACAAACATGGTATGTACTCACTCATAAGTGGATGCTAGATGTAAAGCAAAAGATAGCCAGACCACAATCCACATCTCCAGATATTAGTCATTTATTTAATTAGAAATGTGTGTGTGCATGCTTGCATGTGTGTATCCATGCATGCCATAGTACATGTATGAAGGTCAGAGGATAACATAAGAAAGTTAGCTCTTTCCTACCAAGGTGTGTGCCCTGGGGATTGAATTTAGTCATCAGACTTGGTGGCAAGTGCCCTTACTTACTGGGCCACCTCAAAGGCCCCATTGTTTCCTTAAAACCATTTTTTTCCATTATTGTATCACAAAATGCTGCCCTTTTTAGGTATAATCCACACACTCAAATATACACACATTCATGTATTCCATATGTTTGAAAAAGCTTTAAAAGGTAGATGCTAAACAAGGAGGCATGTTCAGCTAATCTAAGTAGACGGTCTCTGTAGGGGAGCAATCTCATCCTATAAATATCTTAGAAGAGAAAGTTTGAGCTAACATTTTCAACACACAATGTCAACATCTATATGTAGACCAAGAGAAGTTTTTGTCATTCTCATGAGTATGAGACATTGGAGTCCTTGACATGGCCTTCCCTATGTCAACAGCGCACATTCACCCAGGGATTTCTCTTTAATCCATAGTATATGGATAGTGTACTTTGACTACATGATAATATAAAATATTAAACATATTTTTACTGTATTGTAAAAATATAAAAAATTATTCACAGCAAAAATGTTAATTATGCAGCACCTTACTGTTGTGTTTAAGTACAATTCTCTTACATGACAAAACCTTAGAGGTTATTCATATCTCATGTAACTACATCTTTATGCCAGATGAGTGGTCTGTAGACTCCCTAGACTATTTTTCTTTGTTAGCAACTTGTCTAGTTATCAAGTTTGGAGACTGATAATACCAATTTGAAATGTACAAACTTGGGGGATCAACTCCCTTGTCCCTTTTATCCTCTATTTCTTGTTGTGTCTTTTCTTTTATTTTCTGATTTGGGCATCCTCTATCTTTCAGCTCATGTGTCCTGGCAGATGACATCCTGTAGCTTACAACTCCAAGTTGGACATCTCTACTAACCCAGTAATCAACTCTCTCAAGTCCAGGGCTATCAACACACAGTTCTCATTACTACTCAACACCCCACCAAATAAAGTACTCAATCTAGAAACTTTTATATAGAACATTTTATATAGAACCAGATGTAAACAGAGGCAGGATTCTATGATTTTCCTATCACTCTAATGCTTTCAAAGCAAATATTCATGATTTCTTTCATTTTTCTTCTCAATCATGTAAGAAGCCTTACAACATTACCTTCCTTTCCACCCTTCCTCACAGAGGACTCTCTATAAAAAGTAGTCTGATATTTACATCCTAAACTAAGGAAGATGTGGGAACATATATACAAAAATATATGCCATAATTACTGAACTACACACTCTTACATCAAACCAGGTAATAACAAAGTAGTTAAAGATGATAATGAAAAAAAGAGAGGAAAAGATGACATAAAAAAAAAACATACACTTACAGAGTACATTTATAATATTAACTCATTTCTAAATGGACAAGTCTATCAGGAAACCTAGGCATGTAGTCCTGACCATCACTGCATACATAACTTAACTCATCAACACCTATGATCTTTACTTGTTTAAGTTACTCGAAACCATACAAGAAAAAGGAATAAATTATCTTTACAAATTTGGGGATCCCCAAGTCTACTTTTAGAAAAACCATTCATTTCCTCTTAGCCCCTAGAATACTCTTAGTTATTATTTTATAAATATCAACAAACAGGATTCACTCAGGAAAAAAGTCTGAGTCATGAAGGGTGAGGTTTGGGTAACTGTAGCTTTTACATTTTTCAGAGATTTAAATGGCCTTTTCTAGAAACAATACTGAGTAGAATTATTTTTATCTTCTCTCATTATTTTCGTTATCTAGTCTCCAATCAAGGGTGAACCAAATCCAACACTGTCCCCACCATCCCTGTATGATACAGTTTTGCTTCAAGTCTGGATTATCTCAGAAGCCTGTTACCACTTTTCTTGATTTTTTTAAGTATCTTGTTGCCAATATCTGTTTAACAGGCAGATTAATCTTTTAGAACACATACTAATCACATCACTCCCTGATGAAGAATCTACCTTGATCTGCCACTATATAATTTTCTTTTATTTTTAATGCTCTGTCCTTGTCTCTAATTCTAATTTCCCTAATGTGTTATAAAACAAAACTTCAATCTTGCTTATATTTTATTCAGTTTCATAAAGCCTTTGTATGACTTAAAATGCACCATAATGCATGTATATAATCTATGGTGTGATTCATACCAGCCTCCTAAAGTACTGACTTCCAAATATTGTCATTGAGGCCACCCAAGAGAGTCTTTTAGAAAACAGGCACTTACTTTATAACTCCAGCATGAGTTCTCTTGCTTCTCAGTGGCATGACCATAGAAGGATCATTTTATTTCTTTGTACCTTCACTTTGTCATTTTCAAAAATACAGGGTTGAATCCAATAGTCCCTCAAGTCCTTATAATGTTTATGCTTTATGGGGCTCTTACCTCTTAAAGAGAAGAATGAATGAATTAATTTGAAGAGCACTAGCTTAAAAAATAATGGCTTATAGGAAATCCACATTTGAAATAACCTAATAAGTAGATGCCATAACACTTAACAGTCATATAAACCATCAGTGTATTCTTGTGGGGATTTTTACTTCTCACTTTTGCATTTGTGGGAAGTATTATAGGCTTTGTTTACAATCTAACACAGTCCACTGCTGACTGGTATGTCTACTTAACAAACATGCCAATGTTTCCAGACAATTGCACTTGCTTTGAATCTTTTTACATCTGGTAACAATAAAGATAAGACTGTGTTAACTCTCCTAACATAAGTTAAGATTGTCTTAGAATCCGAAAAGCAGTAACCATAAGAATAGAGATTATTACATCTTGTAGGAAATAAAAATACAACTACTGCAGATGATCCACATCTTGGTCATTTTTCCCTTCCAAACTTTTCCCAGACTCTCATGCACCTAAATTGTTCAGTATAATGCTGTCAGTTCAAATTCTTAATTGTTTTTAAACCAAGATCCCAAACTTATTTCACTAGCCCAACTTTTCTATCACTTCCTTTTTCTTCATGGAACAGAGATCAGACTTCACTTCCCCTTTTGCTGCCTGTTTTCTTAACTGTCTCTTCACATTGAGTATCTGCATAAATGTATAATAAAAATCAGTATTCTTAGTTATTCAGCAATACACTCAAATGTGATCCCTCTAATACTTTGTAATGTAAACCTATACTCTATGACTATTCCTTGGCCCATGAATCTAGATAGCAAGCATGTGTATTAATTATATTAACATTTTTTCTAATCAAGCAGGAACTTGTTTATTGGCCCATAACAAGCATCTTTAAAGCTTAAAACTACAGGGTGGGGAAACAGCCAGGCAACAGTTTTAAAGGTAAGCCTAGAATGCACCAAGGCACCCTATGCTTTACCTACTGAACACAAGCCATTCATGCAGTGACCTCATCTGGTTTGATCTTGACAAAAAAATACCCCTCCCCCCCCTCTCTCTCTCTCTCTCTCCCTCTCCCACTTTTTTCCTTTTAAATTTAAATTAGAAACAAGCTTGTTTTAAGGTCAATCTTTGTTGTCCCTCATCCTCCCCTCCTCCTTTGCCCCAACCAACTCCCTAACCATCCCCTTTCTGTTTCTCGGGGAGAGTGAGGCCTTCTATGGTGGATCTTCAAAGTCTGTCAATCATTTGAGCAGGGCTTACATCCTGCTGTATGTGTCTAGGCTGAGAGAGTATCCCTCTATGTGGAATGGGCTCCCAAAAGCCATTCAAATACGAGGGATAAATACTGATCCATTACCAGAGGCCTCATAGATGGCCCTGGCCTCCTAACTGACACCCACATTCAGAGAATTGGGTAGGTCCTATGCTGGTTACCCAACTATCAGTCCCAGATCCATAAGCTCCCTCCTGTTCAGGTCAGCTGTTTCTGTGGGTTTCTCCAACCTAGTCTTGTTCCCTTTGTTCATCACTCCTCCATCTCTGCATCTGGATTCCAGGAGTTTGGCTCAATGTTTAGCTATGGGTGTCTGCTTCTGCTTCCATCATCTACTGGATGAAGGCTCTAGGTTAGCTTATAAGGTAGTGATCAATCTCATTATCAAGGAAAGGGGTTTAAGGTAGCCTTTCCATTGTTGCTTAAATTGTTAGTTGGGGTCATCCTTGTAGATCTCTGGACATTTTCTTAGAGCCAGATTTCTGTTTAAACCTATATTGATTTCCTCTGTTATGGTACCTCTTTTCTTGTTCTCCTCTATTTTTCCCTGACACAATCTTCCTGCTCCCTTATGTCTTCATCTCCCTTTCCCTTTTCCCCATTTATTTTTTCTAACTCTCTTTCTCCTCCCCCCATGATCCCAATATTCTCAGGAGACTTTGTCCCTTTCCCCTTCTCCAGGGGACCATGTATGTCTGTCTCCCTTTGGGTCCTCCTTGTTTCCTAGCTTCTCTGGTGGTATGAATTGTAGGCTAGTGATCCTTTGCTCTATGTCTAAAACCCACATATGAGTGATACATACAGTGTTTGTCTTTTTGTGACTGGGTTACCTCACTTGGGATGCTTTCTTCTAGTTCCATCCATTTGCCTACAAATTTCAAGGTTCCATTGTTTTGTTTTTTGTTTGTTTGTTTGTTTGTTTAGGTGTTTTCTGCTTCATAATACTCCATTGTGTGAATGTATCACATTTTCTTTATCCATTCTTCAGTTGATGGGGTATGTAGGTTGCTTCCAGGTTCTGGTGATTACAAATAATGCTGCTATGAACATAGTTGAACAGATGTCCTTGTTGTAAGAATGTGCATCTTTTGGGTATATGCCTAAGAGTGGAATTGCTGCATCTTGAAGTAGACTGATTCCCATTTTCCTGAGGAAATGCCATAGTGATTTCCAAGTGAAGGAGTGTTCCCCTTTCTCCACATCCTCTCCAGTATAAACTGTCGTGGTTTTTTTTTTTTTAGTATTTTAATAATTTACTATGAAGAATGTATAGGCAAGAACAAAACTATGTTTGTTGAAATCCTAAATTAATTCAATTTATGAACACATTTCATAGCATGGACCATTGTCAACAATTAAATGGAGATACCTTCTGAGCTTTGTAATGAATGAATTACTCATACAAGTTGAGTCTGTATAATAAGCAGTTATCATCACTCACCATTCTGTTGTGAAGAGAATCCCTATGGTGAGCACCTCAACCTAAGAAGTTATGTGGCCAATATGAAAATCTATACTTAGTGAATTTTTATAAACTGAAAATAAGACAACCAAGAAAGACTTACTTGGCACTGATTCAAATACATAACAAAGTAAGATAATAGGGAACAAAGAAGATTATCACACTCAATTTCAAAGAAAGGAAACAAAGAGAAGATCCACAAGAGATCTTGGCATCCACCTCCTCATTTCTCATTCATACAGTGAGCCACAATGGGCTTCATCATGTATTGACATTGACATAGAGTATATGAAATACTATTAATAGCTATAATTCAAAAATATGAAATCAGCTGCTCAGTCTTATTGTTGTTTGCAAAATCTAGACCAATGTGCTGCTCTATGGCAATTTCTTCCAAACTGAAACGTTTTTTCCAGGCAGAATGAAGAGGTTCATGAGATTCAGGGGGTAAGTAGACTTGACATTTCTGGGAAAGGTGAAACTTGCACAATTAACTGGGCTCCTCCTGAGGGTCAACGAAGCAGCAAGCAATCACTAGGGGTAGAGACTGAGCAGCTCAGGTACTGCAAAGAGATATCTCAGAGCTGTAGAGCTGTCTCCTAGTCATACAAAGAGCTCCAGGAATGCAGCTTTTGAGAGGGGTCACCCATGTAGGGTAGGTTTTTTTGGTAATACAAAAACATTTGAGTCATATCTCTTTCTGTAGCAACCCCTCTCTCCTCCCTCATCTACCTGTAAGTTTTCCCAATAAGAATTCATTGGTTAACTAAGTGGACCTCAGTGCAGTCATTACTTTGGGCTATTGTGAGTTCCCTTTCTGGAGTGAATAGTGTGTGTGTGTGTGTGTGTGTGTGTGTGTGTATGTATGTATGTATGTGTTATGATGTGTGGCATTTCCACAGAAAAAGTCTCTCACATATCACAGGGGCATGTAAGTGAATCTTTGCACATCTTATTAGAAATATCTTTAGAAGCTAGGGTTGAATCAGATACTGACAGACCAAGGCAAACAGCCTTCTAACAGAATAGTGCCTTAATGGGACTCATTGACAGATGTGCTTCTTATATGGATACACACCACTCTCTGAATGTTCTATGAATAACTACAGAGGCATCAGAAGACACAGTGTTATGGTGTTAGTCCTATTGGCCCATATAGTCCACTAGCCTCTTTCCAGACTTCTGCTGCACTACCTGTCCCCTTCTTCTCTGTGGCCACTCCAAACCCTCCTCTTGTTCACTATTCAGAACTGACAAAACAACTTCAGAGTCACTTCAGAGAGCTATCATCTTTGAAAGGTGCCTTCTCCTGTCTGGAAGTCATAGATAACAGTGTATATTGACCCTACTTCATTTTATCCTTACACATAATGCAGACATTCAATGTCCTTACTTTCTACATTTTCTCTTCTAAAATGCATATTGTTGTGGTTAATTCCCATTGTCATCTTGGTTGTATTTGAGTCACGATGGAAACATATCTCTCTGAGTATTTTCAGAAAGGTTTGATTGAGGAGGGAAGACTCAGCTTGAATGTGTGTGGTACCATTCCAATGGGCTAGGCCTGAATAAAAAGGAGAAAAAAGGGTTCACACTAGTATCCATCTCTTTCTATTTCTGAGTGTAGGTAACTCATACTCCTGTAACCAGGCCCTCCCAATCACAATTGGTTGCATTTACTCAAGCTATAATCCCTGACAACCCTCTCCTTTGATAGATTGCTCCTTGTCAGATATTTTATCACAATAAGCAAGGTAACTAATATATTTTGTTTTTATCTCTATGTCTCATTTCACCCTTTTGTACATGCTGTGTATTCTGCATCATTAGTGTCAAACATTAACAGGGAATTGTGTGTTCCTGATAATCATTTGATGATGTATTAATCAAAAATTCAGTCAATCTTCTATGATCTAACAATAGTGTTGATGACATACACGTACTGATTGAAAGGAACACTGTAATTTTTACAGAAAAGTATATAAATAATGTTCTTATTTTTTTCTTCTTTATAGCAAGGGTCCTGAATTCTGACAACAGAATTTATCCTCACCATCTTCAACCCCATATCTGAATTAGAAAAGACAATGAGGATGTTACTCATAGTGTCCCCTTGTAACTTGACAATACATCTGATAGCATCAAGAATTATGAGAATTTGATCCTTGGGATGTGCCTTCAGTTGTCAGGTAGGATTCACAGCAGCCGATATTAGTCCAAGTGTGGACTCCTGGAGTGGTTTACTCTGGTCTATAATGATAAGATTGTATTTTCAGTGTAAAACTTGCATACAATGAAATACTTTTGAATTTTGACAAATATACTTAACTTTATACCTCATACTACAATTAAAATGTAGAAAATTGCCTCCCCTAGAGTTCTTGTAACATCTAAGACAGTCTTGAACAACCATGATCAAACTGTCCTCATTAATATCAACATGAATTATTTTTATCTGAATTTCACATTAGTAGAACTAAGTAATACAAATCCACATGTGGACACTAACGTAAGTTTTTTTATATTTCACATATTTTTTACTAATATTCAACCATATGGATTTATGTATGGATATATTACTCTATTCCATGCATCCAAGCAATACATTTTCTCATATAGCTAATGTATAAGATTTTACAGGACTAGGTTGAGAAATAGGAATTGATTATATTTTGTAATGAACTTGGAATAATAGACCAGGACAGAATGATAACATGGGGTCCTGAGGAGCTTAGTCATCCATATGCTAAGGGCAATAAAAGCACTTGAAGAATTCCAGAGGAGGTAGCATACTGCTAGACATGGATAACAAGGTTATTTCTATCCAGTAACCACTTAGAGCTCTGCATGTTTAAGACTGTGATCCAGAAGTGGTCCAGAATATCCCACATGGGTGTTTTTATGTGTTCCCAAGTCTCCCTTATAGTACAGCCTAATAGTTTCCATGTGCTTCCAATTCTCTGGCTGCCATCTGCTAATTACATAAACATCTCTTTGGAGAAAAATATAGATTTCATGACTAGAATCACAGCTAAAATCAGGTCTCCTCACAGTCCAGATACATGTTCACAGCAGCAGAAGATATTAGTGTTCCCTTCCCATTGTGGCAGGGCTGGTCAAACTATCAGTTGTAGTGGTTCTGGGAACTTCCTGAGAGACCATCTGAGTCTTTTCCTGGAACTCAAACCTATGATGCAGTTGCATGCTGTACTGTCACAGTAACTCCAACATAACAAACAAAAAGAACAACTATGGATTTGTAAAGCTTTTGGAAAAGTCCAAAATCACTCACTTGCTTTTTACTTCTCCATTCAAAGCTTATTTCCACCTCCTCCTCAAATACAATTAGTTGGAAAAAAAAACATCAAAGTTTGGTGAATATAATTATTTTAATTCAGAAAAACAAAACTACTCACTTAGGGGGCACTCTATGCTTCATAAAATGCTTTGTGAATTGAAGTTTATGTCAGGGAATTTTAGAAAGCAGATTGATTGAAATGAAAGAAAAATAGTTGTGCCATAGAAATTGGGAGAAAAATCACCATTCCCTGGTCCAAATTGAAAGGTGATATTTTTTTCTCAGTTATGAGAATCCTGGAGTTCCTGCAACAAAGAACACAATGAAGATGAGTTAAGCTTGGGGTTCCCAGAGGAAAATCTGAGCAGATTTCCTGGCAGCTGAAAGAAGCTGGAACCATGATTGCTCAAGCCTGGACGCAAGCCACATGGCCACAGCTTCCGATGGGTGGAACATGCCAGAGAGACTCACCAGCCATGCTGCAAGTGATCATGAGACAGATGGACATTTAGAAGATGAACTGTTTGGCTAAATTCTCATTAGCTGTTTCTCAGCCTGTGGATAAGGAATGTGAGTGATGTGTATGGAACACAATCCTGTAAGATTGTAATTCGTGGATCACCATAAAGTTTCTTTCTCTTCCTTACTATTGAAACAGAGAATAGAATTCACACTGTTTGTTATGGAAGAACTTTGTTGTTATCCTGATGTGTGTGTATATATTTACACACTTTGAGCAAAATAAAATTTGAAAAGGGAAAGATATTTCCCAAATTGTTAGGAAGCCTCAGACTAGAAAGAGTATTGAATCTATGCTCACAAAGCTTATCTGGAAAATGGATCTGTGCTACCCTAGGTCTCCAGAATTGACTAGAGTCCTATCTTCCTAGGATAGCCTCGAAAGACTCACAATTTGACCCAAAGAGAAAGGCAGATGTAAGAATCGCATTAATGGTTTCCCCTTCTTTACATATAAACTCTATTCCAAATCTGTAGGCCAAAAATGAGCACACAGACAGTATTCACAATGCAGCCACTACCATCCCCTAGCATGGCAGCAGCTGAGGAGGTTTTTGGATGGAGGTGGATGGGAAGCACAGGTAGGCCATGAGAGTTTCAATTTGTTTGGTTGATGATAATTAAGACTCCCTCACACTTTTGGCTCACCAAGTTTCAAAACTCTAGAGCCAGTGTAGCAGTTCTTCTGTAGTTAACAAATTATGTAAATTATTTCACCTTTTCTCCTCAATATACATCACTTTTTTCATGTACTTCCCCCCCCAAAAAAAAAACAGTGAAACCATGTTAACCTCTAGATTACTATTTATTTGTTTAACAGTCCTCTCCTTACTCTCCATTCAGTCTTTAACAGGTTCTTTTAAAGTGGAGAAGCTACAGGTCTTCAAATCCCATAGGGCATTAGTTTTCACAATGGAAACCATAAAAGCCTTTTATAAGTTCTTCCACCCAAAGGAATAGCAAATCTACTATCTTCTTCAATGGAAGCAAAAAGGAATTTTTCTCATCATAAAACTCTTATAAGATAAAGGTCCATTGCTAGGGCATCTGGGAATAGAAAGTGTATGGTTTACAGCTCTGAAATGTGAATGCTTCCAGACTGAGCCAACATATTCTAGACTCTTCTTCCTTCTACTGTAAAGGCAGAGTGTTTTAAAGAGGTTTTTATGTGTCTCACATATCTGTTGTAGTAACAAACCCTGGCCTTGTGTCTTGGTGTCTGACCACAGAAACAAATGATCTTTTTCTTAAAGTCTAGTGCTTTAGCCTAACTAATTATCTAACTTTGTATGGGAAACAATAGCTCTGAGAAAAGTTGTGAAACAGTAGTGTATTTTATTACTAAAGTATCAAAATAATGTAAATTAATCCTCCTCAACACAGTGACTTTAGTCAGTAATATCCATATGCTAATCAGACTAAAAACCCATGAATGGTTTATAATTTTACTTTAGCTCTATAGATAGTCTCACTAACTATTGCATATACCATCCCTAGGCTAGAACACTTCTTTCAAATAATAGACTGAGAAACATCTGTCACTGAGCACCTAAAAGTAACTTAGTAATGTATGATGTATTGGACTAGGTTGACCCTAAAGTTCTATGGCAAATATGTGGATACCCACAATGCATCCAGAAGTGCCTGAAAAATGCCTGGTGAATAAATCAGAGCACCTCTAATACACTTCACTTGATGAATAAATTATTTCATAACTGTGGTAAGTATACCACAAGGAAATTGATATATTCTAGGAAGCAAGGTGAATCAGACAAGCGATTGAAAACTATTATTTTTTAATGAATTTAACTTCTGGTAATTAGGATTGGCAGTAGAAATTGGCATAAATACACCATCTAAATGATAATGTAACTAGAACATTGTTATAAATTCTTAATGCTTCTTTTAAGAATAGAAAATGACAACCCATCAAAGAACAATTTATCAGGGTTCACTGAGCACTGACCCAACTCTTCATTGCTCTGATCCACTGGGACTATTCCAATTTTCCAAGACAAAATGCTTAGAGTAGTAAAAAGATAAATTTCATATAATAATAGTCATGATTGGTAGGTTTCAAGTTTTCTTAGCTGAAGAAACTTATTGCATTTTTTTCAAAAAGAATTAGGCAGAAATATACTATATTATCAGTACTAATAGCAATATCAACACTGTTATTGCACGTTTGACACTTTGCTAAATGTACTTATCAATCTGCTTAAATGTCAAAATATAATCTGATGAGAGGTAATAATAGTATTCCTAGTTTATATCACATGAAGAAAGTGGTAGTGAGATCAAGTCAGCTGCAGAGATCAACAAGTGTGTGATGGAAAGGCATGTATTCCATCAGGTAGATCCCAAAATCCAAGTTATACTCTTCACCAATGGAAACAGGAAAAATGGATACAATAGAGATATTTGGGGAGGAAATGAATAAATGTGATGGGCCATTCCCAAATGTTGTCTGTTCTTCTAAGTGCAATCCTTCTTTAGAACATCTCACAAACTTACATCTAGAAAAGCACCTTTGAGTTTTCTCTTGGGCTTATATTAATGTTTTAAATAACATGGCCTTTTAATATTTAACTTTCTTAATTTGCATCTAAAACATATCATGTGTCCAAATGAGAAAGCAAACAATTTCTTGAAATTTCTATTTTTAAGCATAGGTACAGTATCAAACAGAAATAGCTCTACGGCAACAACAGATGTTCAGAACAATCATATAACTGCAATAGATTTGCATAGTAGTGGGAAAATAGTGATCACATGACACTCCTCTATGTAGCCAAGAGATGGGTGACAATCACAGAGGATAGAAGCAGGCACTCAAAAGGCAAAAAACAATGGTTTTGGCTTCCATGTGATAGCTACCCTAAGTTTCTCTCTTGAACACTTATGGTTTTTAGCCAAGTGGCTCCCTTATACAACATAGCCCTTGACTCCTTCTGAAGACTTTTCTTTTTATATCACTATAAAATAAAATAAAATGTGTTCCTTAATCCAGACTTCAGTATTCAAGCAGTGCAGGCAACTAACACAGAATAGCAAGAGAACATGATCAAAACATCACCAATTGCAACTTCCCTAAAAGATGCTGTAACATATGACTCTAGGTATACCCCCACTGGGATATTCTCTTACTAAAAATAGAGCACAAGTGTACATAAGCAGAAATACAGACCTCATAGTAGTAGCAAAGTATCATTTACCTGCCTTTTAAAATCCTTTTAGTCATTTAACCATCTGACCAGGTCCTTTGTGCCCAAACACATGAGGAATAAGGTGACAGAGTACCCAATAATTCTGAGGTGGCAAGTGCATCTTTGTTCATCTTTAACCTTCTGTCAATCACCTATGCCTTGACAGGATTGAAATTTTTCATTCTTTTATACTTGTCACACAACAGGGAGCAGCTCAAATGATTCCCCTGAAGTGGCCACTGTAGAGGAAGGACCAACATTTCAGGTTCATTGAAGCAGCTTCAGAGAGGCACAAGATTCCAGAATCATTATTTAATTCAGTGGAAATTTAACCAACTTTACTACAGGCTGGGAAAAGTTATAGAATACTCACTATATCAATAACCATTTGTGTATGTAGAGGTTTTAATAGAAGATAGGATTGGCTGTTCCAGAAGAAAATCCTCTATTACTGTAATGATGTATGCATAAGATAAATTAAATAGGATGAAGGCACTGAAGGAAGAGCTCAAGTCATATTTAAATCTGAAAATGTCTATGTCCAGTTAGGGAAACTGAAAGCACAATGAAATATTTGAAACTGGCAGAAAATAAGGTTCCTAATGCTAAACATCAGTCCTCTATACAAAATTCAACTTATTTTTGAAAAGGCATAAATGAGTAACATGTGTCAGTTATTTATTCATTTTATTTATTTATTCTTTTTTTTCAAGACAAGGTTTCTCTGTAGCTATGGAGGCTGTCCAGGCTGGTCTCAAACTCACAGCGATATGCCTACCTCGGCCTCCTGAGTGCTGGAATTAAAGGTATGGGCCACCAACACTCAGCCACGTGTCAGTTCTTAATGGCAAGGTTTGGCTCAGATTTTTTAAAGTTTATTATTTAAATGAGCAACTAGCTGACTATTATCCCTGCTGTGACCAGAGATTATAAACTGTGCAAGGATGAGACTGTGCACTTCACTGATTACCTGTTCTTACATTTAATCTTACTTTTGTTGTGGAAAAGCAGATCTATGTTCAGCCCCCTGATCATAGAAGAAAGTTTGTAATTGATGACAATAACTTAGTCACACTTTTTCAAAAGTTGATAAAATTGCTGCACAACTAGAAGGCACAGAAGTTGTAAGATTTTGTAGTCATTTACAAAGAAGCATAAAACTAAAGTACCCATTTTTCCCAAGAGAAATGGAAATGTAATTTCCCAAGTAAAATCCATTCGTGGTGGATTTTTTTATTAGCCTTCTGTAATGGAAAGGCTATTAAATATATACTGTTTTGTTCTTCTGAATAGTTTCCATATCTTTGTAAGTGAAGACAGGATCCACTTTGCTTTATGAAAAGCAACATTCATGAATTGTAGCCAGTTTCCAATGCAATGGTTGGATAAAGTAAAATAATGTCCAAAACCTAAATGGGGAAAATGTGATTAGATGAGTGATAGCTCCATTACTTACTCCATAGATGCCAAAGCGGGGAAAAACAGAACACTTGGGGTTCATGTTCACTTTTCCTTCGGTGACATTTTGTGGCTGATGCATATCATCACCATTGGGCTCTCTCACTCAAGGAGAGACCTGCATTTCTGCATGCATTCTGCATGCCAGAATAGGGTAGTCTGGCATTTTCGGTGGATGGGAAAAATAGAAAACGCTTTATGGCAGCTAAAATTTACTGACTCAGAGCTGACAAGATGAGAAGAAAATGGCTGTCTGAGAATGGGAGTGCTCTGTCTCCCAACCTTCCCGCTGCTGTGCATTGCTTTGCTCCATGCACCTGGACAGAAAGTCTATAGAATCTTCCCATCATTACAGTCAAGATGAGAAAATAAGTCAACTTCCTCTATGCTCCACAAAGTGATTCATAGAAATTTAGTCTTGATCCAATCCCAAAGCTGTGTGAAATAAAAAGCTGTAGCTACAATGTGTTCTAGTCTCTCCCCTTCTCTAGGAAGCCAATAGAGTCACAGTTTGAAAACATTTTGTAAGGTTTAGTTTACATTAATGTTTAGTGAGCTCTCTAGGTAGCTACTAAGAAGCCTATAAATTATATAAATAATTTATGTGAGCTGTTTAGGCCAGGTTAGACATTCAAAGAGTCATCCATAGACTGTAACACTATGAATAATATAATTACTGCATTGCCTGTGGAGAGTGAGCTAAGAAAAGTGTGTGATTTCATTTAAAGTATCGAGTCTGTGGATTCATATTTCGGTTTGGGGTTTCTTGATTTGTTTTTTGTTATGATTATGATTATGGGTATGTTTGTGCCTGCATGTAGACTTGTTTAAAAGAGGACATTGTGTCCCAGAAGATGCCGGATATAAGCCACCATGTGGAGGTGTTGAGTACTAAACTGAGATCTTATAGAAGAGCAGCAAGCATTCTTAACCGCAGATTATCTACCCAACCCCTTATTCTTGACCCTCAATTTGGCCAAAAAAGGTGTTTCATGATACTGAATCCCAGGCACAATATTAAGCACAAGAGAGAGGAAAGACACATCCCAAATAAGTTATAATTTTGCTCTTAGTCTCATGAGCAACGAATTACAGCAGTTCCTGGGCAAAAACAAGGATGTGTTAGCTTTATGTGAGCAGGGAAAGAGCTAGATAGAAAGGAAGGAGCAGGTTATCAGAGAAGAAAGCCTTATCTGAGCAAGTGGCACTGACTTTGAGTCGGTGGGCACATCAACCAAAGGTGAGGAACTGTAGGATTCTGGGAGTGGGAGAGCATCAGGAGAAGGCATAGATAGTAGATAAAACAAGCCTGGAAAATTCACCCTGTGTTATGTGAAAAGCAAGTATTTCAATATAAACTTCATGACATAGATATAGACACTTCTGAAGGATTTTAAGGGGGAAAGTATACTACCAATTTGGAATTTTGGAAATATCACCCCCTATAAAGAATAAGTCAGGAACACTCTGAGACCTGCCAAAATTACAGAAAAGTATCTAGAAAACAGAATTCTCTGGATTCTGTGATGATTAAGTTAAACCCACCTAGTTTTTAATTCCAGATTGGTAAAGTAGATTTAGGTCCTTCTTAGAGTATTTCAAAAAGAAATTGGTCATTTTTTAGCATCATGGTATCATTTCTAGTTATCTTGTTAATATTAGAAAGATATGGTCTTACTTAGTCCAAGTATATGTAAACATTTTAATAGAAAGGAAGGGGAAATATAAAGCTGACAGTGGTAAAAATTCTGTGTGTTTTCTCATTCGTTCAACTGTCCCTGGCAAACATATTTGCTGAAGTAGGGTTTCCCCCTAGAAATGCAATCCCCAGAACTTCAAGCAGAGAAGAAAATTTCCCAGCAAGATATCTATGCACAGCACGTGGAGAACTTTCAAGTCCCACAGCAGTTCAGTCCCTCTAGGAATGGGCCAATGGCTTTTTTTTATTTATTTAGTACACTGAAGAGAATAAAAAAAACCTTTACACTCCCTCTGTGTTCCACTCAGAACCATACTAACTGAGTTTGCTAAGAGATTCTGAGTCTGAAGATGTGGCTACTTCTCCAAACAGAACAAACTCGGCATAGTGAGCAGAAGAACAATTGAACTATTGGTCAGAAAGATAACTTTCATTTTATTTATTTCCTCTCTGTACACATAGCAGAGAGGCAGAGGGGGAGTAGCCATTATATACAAGCAATAATGAATACACATAATTTGTAAGACAAGGAGGAATGGCAGAGACCTAATGAATGGAATGGGAAACTTTAATTTGATTTTACAAATGTTTAAAGGCAACATGATGACTAGGGCTTGCTCACCAGTGGGTAACAGAATGCAGAAACATGAGAAAATATGGAATGTACTCCATATTTCTAACATAGAACGAAGCTATGTAATGATACCAGCATCAACTTTGGAAGTGCCAGAGAAGCTAAGGAGATAATGGAGGGCTAGCTTTGTTCAAAATAAGCTGGAATCTCTGTAGGGTACCAAATACCTGAGTGGTGAGCTGGACCCTCCAGACACAAGGGCAAACTCTGGGCTGGAGACCAGGGGAAGCTTTGAAATGTCAAATAAATCACAGAGGAGGTTGGACAAAACAGCCACTGTCCAATGATCCAGAAATTCTAGATTTTTACTTCTTCCTTTAAGAACCAGAGAACTGGGGGATAGATGAGGAACAAACCAACATATGTTATAGTGCCATTTTTTTCTCTAAATTTTTGTCTTGCCTTGGAAAATCCCTCTTAATGGATGTTTGTCTCTCTGTATGGAGTTTACCACAGTGCTATCTGTGATCAGTCATACATGCACATAATTCTGAGAATGTATTTGGAGGTTTTTCAGGGGAACCAAGCTATTGGTACACTCCTAATCAAGAAGGTAGCTTTGGGTGGGATACATACTTATAATGAGGAGGGAAAGAGATTCCAATATAGCAAGCCAAATCATACAAATTGATTTTTATGATCAATGGAGTGATAGATACTGTAGCCTAATTTTCCCTATACCCTACAGTTTCTCTTTTGAATGACCCTTGGAGAAACTGTTCTCTCTATTCTTCTGCATAAAACAATCTTGAAAAGTAGAAACAGTAACAGTCAGGTCTATGCTCCTACTCCAACTCCCCTTGTCTCATGGACAAAAAGGATCAGTTTCTCAGCATACTTGGATTACTGGAAAGCACTTGGATGGCAAACAATTATACTACATTCAGAAGTTCCTTATTCTAATTCAGTATTGTGTCTTCTGCATGAATTCAAAAGTCAAGGGGATACTGGAACATTCTGAATTTCCACTAGATATTTGGTACATATTTATTAAATTTGAATTTTGATAATAAATGTTAATGTGAACCATGTAACCTTTCTTATATTATTAAAATCAAATTAAGTGATCCAAAGAAATCACATAACCTGTTGAGATGAGGCCATGCCATAATTTTAGTCATTCCATATTATATAGCAGTAGTTTTTCAGGCTGTGCTATGCTCCAGGAGGCTCAGTTTTACAAGCAGGTTTTAACTCCATTCTGAGGGAGAATGATTATTGCAATAGCTGGATAAACCCCAAATAGTGTCATCTGTCAGGCACCAACCAGGCAAAAGACTGATAAATGACATTCCTGGAAATAGAAAGGGAGCTACCCCATAAATTTATTAGGGTAACTGGATACTATAGGGTTACATGAGAATATCAATATCACATAAAGGAAACAAGGTCCAAGAACTTACAGAAGACATCAGACCAAGGAAAGAGTGTAAAACTCCCACCTAACCCCCAAAAGTGATGGACACCTGACAGTGTGAGGACATGCCCCCAAACCAACATATCATCTGATACCTGATGTGTGTATCAACAGCAAAGGACTCCCTAACAATCCCTGGGGTTTTAGCTTAACTGTTGAGCCTACTGGACTGCCTGTCAGTTTGTTCTCTTGTCTGGACCTGAGCCTCATTTTCCTTTACTGGAAATGTTTTTGTTTCCTTTTGTTTATTATTGTTGTTGTTGTTGTTGTTGTTGTTGTTATTGTTATTGTTGTACCCTCTAAGGTCTTTTATAATATAGCTGGAACAGCTCTGACTCCAGCAAACACACCAGCTTCTCTCTCTCATCACTGATCTGGTTCATTGTCTTAAGAGCACAGACTCTCTTTTTCAGCCAACTTCTTAGACCTTTTGAACTACAGTACCTTAAAGTAAATATATCTACAAAGCTGCATATGTACTTATATGGTTTACAGATTTGTGGGGGCATGAGAAATGAATGTCATGGCTGGCTAAGTTTTCATCAAGGATAACTGCAAAGCAAACCAACTAAGAGGATGGAAGTTCAGAGGAGGAAAATGGTTAACAAAGAATAAGACACGATCTCTTAGACAGGCTAATGCCAAGCAGATACAGATGATAACTGGAAAGATGACTGGGAGCTTAGTCCTGAGTCTGGCTGGAGATAGATGTTGGTGGAAATCAACATAGTGACCTGTATAGCAATGGACAGAGAATGAGACTAGCAAATAGACATCAGTCTGACTAACAGCATCTACATACCTCAGAAAGGAAAGAAATTTTGAAGGAAATTAATAAATAGTGAGTCAAAAGGGGTAAATTACAGTGACAGAAGCCATATACTGCTCTGCAAAGAAAACATATCATATAGTAGTCCTGAAAGTTTCCTGCTGAGAAATCAGTAGACATGCCAGATGCAGGCTATCAGGAACCTTCAAGACACAGAGCTTCTGCAGTAATGGATATGTGAATCCTGAAGAGGTTGATAAAGCCTGAAGTAGTGGGCATAGATGTCTTTCTAATTTGGCTACAAAGCATACTAAGAAGTATGGGGCTGGGGATCAAGAAATGCTGTAATTTCTATACATCAGTAAGCTGTTAAAGGGCTAGTGACAGGGAAATTTCTGAGGATGGGAAAGAGGTAGTGAAGAACTCTTAAAGAAGGTCAGTTTTGGGACTGTAATCACAAGTAACAGGGCTTCAGTTTTGCACATTGGCTGCTCTCTCACTATCTTCAGAAAAACTTCAACTCACCCATGCTAGTAAATGACACCACACTAATAATACAATAGTTGGCCCTTCCAAGGCTGTAAATTTGTGTAATTTCTTCAGATATGCAACCCCCTATTTTTGCAATGTGAAGTAACTCAGGTTCCCAAATCAAAGTGTTTGGCAGATGGCAGACACCTAGTTTCAGAGCATGGCACCTGTCGACAGCCCTTCCTCCTGTGCTTTTTGCCAGACCTTTTCTCTAAAGCTGTTTCACTTGCTATATATCTTGTAAAGTGCTTTCAGAATAAAGCACTTTCTCATTAATTCTCTCTTCACATACATCAGGATTTATCCCACCCACTCCCAATAAACTGGCATGATTTATGGCATGCAGTCTACTTTTCCCCGTTACAAGCACCAAATGCTGGCTAAGAAGGCTCTTCCATCCTTATTAAAGCCAAGCCCCTCTCTGTTCCCAATTATTTCACAATATTCCTTAGAAATAAGGGGTAACAGAATTTTCTCTCTAACATAGTTCCAGGGCTTCCCCTTGAAAGACACCACTTACAAAACAGACTACAGGTATTTCTTTGTTTGCTTCCTTGTGACAGGATTTTCTATAGCTCGGTTTGGCCTCAAGCTTGCTATCAAGCCTGAGAATGATTTCAAACTTCTGATCATCCTTCCTTTACTCTAAAGTGATGGAATTACAGGCATGTGTTCTCATATTCAGTTTTGCACAGTGTTGGGGATTGAACTCTGAGTTTCATGCATGCTAGACAAATGCACTCTACCAAATGACTTACCACAACTCTCGTTTTACCCATTTTTAAAATATGTATCTCAAATTCACATTGAGTTTTCTATGTATCTCTCTATATACACACAACACCTCCTTCAGAATATGTTTTCCAAAATACATCAGAGACTCATATCTCCCAACAATTAGAGTTTATTAGAGTTTAAAAGCTTTCGCAGAATATCCAGAAGAAAATATCTAACCCAAGACTGCTATAAATTCTCAGGGCTCAGCTCACACTGCCTAAGTTGCTATCAGACCTTTTGTACTACAATATATACCCCAGGTAGAACAATAGAAAACCGGCATTCTATTCTATTTTCCCCAAACTGTTAATAGGCAGTTCCAATGTCAGGGCCTATGATAAGTAATGAAGACTAGCATTAATTTTCCGAGAATTAACAAGAAAAAAGAACCCCAATCCTTGAAGTCGCACTAGGCTACCAGAAGCATAGAAAAGATGGGAATAAATGGTGATGAGATTTCAGAAGATAAGTTTTCATCTATATGATGAAAATAAATGGATTCCACTCAATCAAATGAATTGTTGTTTCTTGGCTCATTTGTTCAGCTTTAAATGCAATAAAAATGACAGGTAGGAAGCTGGGAAGAGATGAAGAACATTAACAGCGGATCTGAGATATGAAACATAAGGAAGGTAAATCAGTGTACATAAGCTAAGGAAGGAAGTAGAACTACCATCCCAATTCAATATTGTAAGAAGTAACTGTTTTCCCCCAACTGGAGAAAGGGAATAATGATCTTACAACCATCTTACAATCATGAGTCCACAAGATTTCCTTAGTAGAGACCTCTGTTATATCATTGTTTTTAAATATATGTAAATGCCCATATTGAAGCTCCTAGTTAATCATTCAATGTATGCCATATCAGAATCCCTGGCTATCTCCAGAATTTATTACCCCACATTAAATTCTATGGAGAAACTTACTTTTTATTTGTTTGTTTGTTTGTTTGAGGGGTTTGGGGACCACTGGACATTTGTGGATGTCAGAGGACAACTTGCAATTGTCAATCCTCCACTTCTATAGTGTAGTATAGGCTCCTGGGATTGAAATCAGGTCATCAAGCTTGGCAGCAAGTAACTTTACCTACTGGGCCATCTAACTGGGTCTAACTAATTTTGGGTGGACTGGTACTCCAAAAGAGCTTGCTCTTATGATAGAGCATGATGTGACAAAAGAATTTTATAGTTACAAATCTAAATCTGAGTTTCAACACTGCAACCAACTCTTTAAAATTCAGTTTCCTAATACATTTTTAAAAATGATAAATTGCCTCCAAACTCTTAGACATTTGCTTTTCTTATCACAGGAAAATTTAGCTTGTTCATAATTATCATAAACATTTAACAATGCTTACTTGGTGAAAGTACTTCATTAAAAACTAAAACAAGATGCAGAATCACACTATTAGCTCTTTACATTTTTATGTTATCTTCTATTGCAGCCATAGTCACACTGTTTAATGGGAGTGGGGGGTGATAGTTTGTTATGTTTAGATGACTTAATGTGTTCTGAAGTCTTCATTTCCATATGAATTTTATACAGCTTCTTACATCTGTCTCACAGCAGTGTCTTTCTTGGAGCACATAGGTGTGATGACAGTAAGAGCCACGAAAGGCAAGGAAGACAAATATCTTCTCAGCCTAGTGCAGGCATACATATTTCTTCCTGTGGTGAACATTTCCTGAAGACTCATTAAAACACTATTTTCACTGCATAACTAATATCAGCATGGGGTTAAATCAAATGACTAAATGACTAAATGGAGATCATTTTCTCAGTGAAATTGTTTTTTCATATTTATCTTAAGCTTGTGAATTGCCTGTTATTGGTCTGACCCACCATCATTTTTTTAAATTATAAAGTAGACAATGCATGCACACACTTGTACTCATTTACATATCACACACAACAGAGATGGGCATGAACTAGAAAGAGACGAATCCAGGTTTGAAGCACAAACCTGGAGTTCTACAAACACAATAAATAATTAACTCCATGCTCTTGGGGGACAGACCCTCTGTGACATTGTCATTCGTTCATTCACTCATTCATTTATGCAGCTAGAGTATCAGTTTTTCTGACAAAATGCTAAGGCACTGTAAAGCCAGCCCCTGTTATCAAGAGCTTCTTTACTTATAACAAAATGACTAAGATCAGCAAGTCACATGGAGTGACACAAAGAAAGTGTGTGCTGGAGTCCAGCCGAAGAGAGTATCTGGGTAGTGTCCTTCAGTTGTCCTTCAGGGCCCCTTTTTAGTCCTCCCCATGGAACTTGGTGCTCCCAAGAGGCAGACCTTAGGCAACCTCAACAGCTAGCTATTTCTAGATTAGGCAAAGTGGGAGAAGGAAGGGAGAGAGTGTGATGACAGAGGACAGAGCATTTAGCCCCAGTTCTACCTTAAGGGGAGACTGGGGGTCATGCAGGAGGACATGTCTCTTGTAAGGGGAAATCACAGGCTCTATTCTCTCCCCAGGAGAAAAGTTAACAAAGGTGCTCAGACATCACTCCTGCTGGCACCCAAATTGATCTTTGTGGTTCTCCTTAATCTTACACACACCTTTGTAATTAATCTTAAATTTCTTACTTTACCTGTGCTATTTCCTACTAACACTTCTCCTTTTTAAAGATTGATATTTATTATTTTAAATAATAGACATGTGTGTGCCCATGTATGTGTATGGGCATATGTTCAGATGCCACTGGGAGTCAGAGACATGCCTTCCCCCCCCATAAGCATGAGCTATGAATGATTTTCAATAACCCAATCCAAAAGCTATAAATCAGACTTGGGTCCTCTGTAAGAGCAGTGCATGATCTGAGTGGCTAAGCTGTCTCCACATCTCCTCTGACCAACTCTAGACATATTACTCAATTTAGACTCGATTGTAAAAGACCTTACTTAGGAAGAACAGTGTGGAAAATAGTCTTTCAAATGGGAAGAATTGCATTTGCAAGAACATAGAGGATATAGAGTATTTCATGTGTCTGGGGCACCATGACTCAAAGGAAAATAATGAAACAATTAGCCAAGGAAGAGGGAGGAAAGAGTGGTCAAGGGGATCTGAGCTCCTTATGAGTGTGATATATATTCACTGAAGCATTTCATTCAGGCATCCCCAAAATATTATAGCAATGACATTTGGGAGTCACAGAGCAAAGAAGTGAAATTGGAGATAAAGATAGTATTTACCAGTTTTAGTTTTCACAACAGCACCAAAATCAACAATCATCTGGACTAAGGTTGTGATAGATGAATGACATTGAAAACAATTCATAGAGGCATAAATTTGATAGCACTGGGCCCATCCAAATGTTGGAATAAGCCTGACAATAGTAGTCTGGGGAGGGGTAACTTATTATCCACTAAGCATCATCTTATGTGAACTTTATGTGAATTTTATGTGAAATTACTTGCTTTATTGCTTCAAGGAAATCCTGGTATATTTAGCATTCTGTTGCTGTAATAAAATACTACAATTAAAAGAAACTTGGGGAGGAAAGGATTCATGTCAGCTCATCAGTATCAATCACAGTATATCAGGAAGGAGAGTCGAGGCAGGAACTCAGTCAGGAACCTGAGGCAGAGACTGAAGCAGAGGCCAGAAAGAAAAGCTATTGACTAACTTGCTCCTCATGGCTTTCTCAGTTTGCTTTTTTATCCCACCCAGGACCACAAGCCCAGCAGTGGTACAACCTACAGTGAGCTGGGCCCTTCCACATCAATTAAGAAAATAATGCACAAGTTTACCTACAAGTCAAGCTGATGGGGAATTTTTCTCACCTCAGGTTCCCTCTTCTTAGATGATTGCAACTTGTGTCAAGTCATCAAAAAAAACTAGCCAGCACACCCCTGAAAATAGGTTATACTTCTTTCCCAAATGCAGCAATCAAAGTGCAAGGAGTAACGTGTGTCACCTGGGTAATAAAGTTAGGGTAGACAAGATTATAGAAAGAGTTTATAAAGAAAATATAAACTAGGCAGGAAAATAATAGTCTTGGTAGTAAGATATTCAAATGACAAAATCTGTAAGAAGTTAGATATACCAGCCTGTAGGCAATACATGGGAAAGTGGCTAGAGATAAAACACTATCTGCTTCACAACTTAAATCTTGAGAGAATCTGCATATCTGGGGAAATAGAGTAAAATAAAAGGAGTGTGGGGTTATAGACCAAGGCAATACCAACATTTGAAGAATAGGAAAAGAGAGATATGGGCAACAGAGGCCAGGCCACAGTCCCATCTTGTGCTCAACCTCCTAACTTCACTGACTTTACCTATAGAGAATTATCTTCTCCAGAAAGTTAACAATATCCTTTGTCTTTTGCTTTTTTTTAAATTTGAATCAAGGAATCTTTTTTTTTTTTTTTTTTTTTTTTGTATAGCACTTGGTGACTTGGTGGGATTCTCTACTCTTTTTGTGGATATTTACCGAATTTCAGAGAGGCAGTGTTACCTAAAATGGTTCCTGGGAACCAAGAAAGGTTTGAATGTTTGGATGAAGGGAATATAGGATGACATCTTTCCAAGGGATTTTTCCTTGAGTAGTATTCCATTGTGTAAATGTGCCACATCTTCTTTATCCATTCTTCAGTTGAGGGGCATCTGGGTTGCTTCCTGGTTCTGTCTATTACAAATAATGCTGCTATGAACATAGTAGAACAGATGTCTTTGTTGCATGAATGTGCATCTTTTGGGTATATGCTTAAGAGTATAATTTCTGGATCTTGTGGTAGATTGATAACTATTTTCCTGAAAAACCACCATACTGATTTCCAAAGTGGCTATACAAGTTTATACTCCCAACAGCAGTGGAGAACTGTTTCGCTTTCTCCACATTCTCTACAGCATAAACTGTCATTGTGTATTTGATTTTAGCCATTCTCACAGGAGTAAGTTAGTATCTCAGAATTGTTTTAATTTGCATCATTTCCTTGATGGCTAAGGATGTTAAGCCCTTTTTTTTGTCTATTTTGGATTTTTTCTTTCTTCCTTTCTTTTTTCTTTTGTTACATATTGATTCCAGTTCCCTCTCCTTCCCTTCATTCCTTCTTCTCTTCCACTCTCCCATGCCCCCCAACCACCCTCCCTTTCCATTGCCCCCACAACTCCACAGGCATCACCCTCTCTGAGCACTTTCTTAAGTGTCTTTCAGCCATTTTAGATCCTCTATTGAGAATTCTCTATTTAGGTCTGTACCCCACTTTTTATTTGTATTATTTGGTGTTTTGGTAACTAGCTTCTTGAGTTCTTTGTGTATTTTGGAAATCAGCCCTCTGTCAGATGTAGGATTGGTGAAGATCTCTTCCCATTCTGTGTGCTGCCATTTTGTCTTGTTGACTGTGTTCTTTGCCTTACAGAAAAATAAAAGGAGCTTCTCAGGATTTACCATTTATTAATTAGCAATCTCAGTGTCTTTGCTCTGGTATTATGTTCAGGAAGCAGTCTCCTGTAACGATTTGTTCAAGGGTACCTTGGTTGGATTTATGTTGAGGTCTTTGATCCATTTGGACCTAAGTTTTGTGCATGGCAATAGATATGGATCTATATTCAGTCTTCTACACACCAGAGCCAGTTGTGCCAGCACCATTTGTTGAAGAGGCTTTCTATTTTCTATTGTATAATTTTAGCTGCTTTGTCAACAATCAGGTGTTCATAGGTGTGTGGGTTAATATCAGGGTTTTCCATTTGATTCCCTTGTTCTTCCTGTCTATTTTTGAACCAATACAAAGCTGTTTTTAGGACTATATCTCTATAGTAGAGCTTGAAGTCACAGATGATAATGCCTCTCGAAGTTCCTTTATTGTACCATCCCGGGTCTTTTGTTTTTCCATATGAACTTAAGTATTGTTCTTTCAAGTTCTATGAAAACTTGTGCTTGGAAGTTTGATGGAGATTGCATTGAATCTGTAGATTGCTTTTGGCAAGATTGCCATTTTTACTATGTTGATCCTGCCTATCCATCAACATGGGGAATTTTCTCATTTTCTGGTATCTTCTTTAATTTCTTTCTTGAAAGACTCAAAGTTTTTGTTATACATGTCTTTCACTTGTTTGGTTAGTGTTACCCCAAGATAGTTTATGATGTTTATGGCTATTATAAAATGTGATGTTTCTCTGATCAGCCTATTAATCATCTGTATATAGGAGAACTACTGATTTCTTTGAGTTAATCTGGTATCCTGCCACTTTGCTGAAGGTGTATATCACAGAAGTAAGAGTTCCTTGGTAAAGTTTTTTTTTTTTTTGGTAACTTATGTAAACTATTATATCATCTGCAAATAGTGAAAGTTTGACTTCTTCCTTTCCAATTTGTATCTTCTTAATCTCCTTATTTCTTATTGCTCTAGCTAGAACTTCAAGTACAATATTGAAGAGATATGGAGGGATTAGACATCCTTGTCTTGTTCCTGATTTTAGAGGAATCACATTGAGTTTCTCTCCAATTGGTTTGATGTTGGCTGTTGGTTTGCTGTATATTGCTCTTACTATGTTTAGTTATGTTTCTGTTATCCCTGATCTCTCCAGGACCTTTATCATGAAAGGGTGTTGGATTTTTTTTCAAAGGCTTTTTCAGCATCTAGTGAGATGATCATATGTGTTTTCTTTTTCAGTTTGTTTATATAGTGGATTACATTGATAGATTTGCATATGTTGAGCCATTCCTGCATCCCTGGGATGGAGCTTACTTGGTCATAATGCATGATTTCTTGGATATAATTTGCCAGTATTTTATTGAGTACTTTTGCAACAATATTCATGAGGAGTATTGCTCTGTAGTGCTCTTTCTTAGTTGTATCTTTGTGTGGCTTGAGTACCAAGGTAATTGTAGCCTCATAAAAAGAGTTTGGCAATGACCCTTCTGATTCTATTGTGTGGAACAATTTGAGGAGTGGTGGTAGATGTTATTTTGTAAATATGTTTCTTATACTGGTTAATGAATAAAGCACTGTTGGCCAATAGGAAAGCAAGATAGGAGGGACTAGGAGACAGGAGGAAAGAGGAAAGAGTAAGGAGGCATCAAGTGAAAACAGCATGTCGGCCGGCTGTCCGGTAAGGTGACCACATGGAAATACTTAGTAGAAATGGGTTAATCATTAAGACAGAGCTAGCCGATAAGAAACTATTAACTGGCCAACAGCCTTATATCAAATACAGAGTCTCAGCGTGTTATTTTGGACTGGCGCAGGGGTGGGACCAGACCTCGTTACAGAAGAGTATTGGTGTTAGCTGTTCTTTAAATTTCTGGTAGAATTCTACACTGAAGCCATCTGGTTCTGGGCTTTTTTTTTTTTTTTTTTTGGTTGGGAGACTTTTGATGCCTGCTTCTATTTCATTAAGGGTTATAGGTATATTTAAATTACTTATCTCTTCTTGATTTAATTTTGGTAAGTGATAACTAGCCAGAAATTTGTCCATTTCCTTTGAATTTTTGAATTTTGTGGAGTACTACTTTTCAAAGTATGATTCTCTGGATTTCCTCAGTGTCAGGTGTCATATCCCCATTTCATTTCTGATTTTGCTAATTTGCATGTTCTTTCTGCTTTTTGCTTGGTTTAGATAAAGGTTTGTCTCTCTTGTTGATTTTCTCAAAAAACCAACTCTTTGTTACAATGATTCTTTGTATTATTGTCTTTGTTTCTATTTTATTGATTTCAGCCCTCTATTATTTCCTGTCATCTACTTCTCAGGGGTGAGTTTGTTTCTTTTTGTTCTGGATCTTTCAGTTGTGTTGTTCACGTGACTATCCTACAGTCTCTTCCTGTGGGCACATAGTGCTATGAACTTTCTACATGGTACTCTTTCAAGGTGTACCTTAAGTTTGGGCATGTGTCTTCATTCTTATTGAATTCTAGAAAGTCTTTAATTTCTTTATTTCTTCCTTGACCCAGGAATAGTGCAATTGTGCCTTGTTCAGTTCCATGAGATTTTAGGGTTTCTGCAATTTGTGTTGTTGTTGAATTCTAACTTTAAAGCATGGTGGTCTGATAAGATACAGGGGGTTATTCCATTTTTTTTTTTTTGTATCTGTTGAGGTTTGCAATGTTGCCGAGTATCTGGTTACTTTTAGAGAAGGTCCCATGTGCAGCTGAGAAGATATATCCGTTTGTGTTTGGATGGAATGTTCTATAGATGCTTGTTAAACACAATTGGAACATAACTTCTGTTAGTTCTTTTGTTTCTTAATTTCTTTCTGGTGATCCGGTCTAGTGGTGAGAGTGGGGTGTTGAGGTTTCCCACTATAAAAGTGTGTGAGGTTTTATACGAGATTTAGGTTTTAGTAATGTTTCTTTTACAAATGTGAATGCCTTGTATTTGGGGCATAGCTGTACCTATAGATTTTTCCTGTGATGAATATGAAATGACCTTCTTCATCTCTTTTGATTGATTTTAGTTTGAAGTCTAGTTAGTTAGCTATTAGGATAACTACACCTGCTTGTTTCTTGGGTCTATTTGATTAGAAATCTTTTCTCAACCACTATTCTGAAGTAGTGTCTGTCTTTGAAACTGAGGTATGTTTCTTGTATGCAGCAAAAGGATGGGTTCTTTATATCCATTCTATTAACCTGTGTCGTTTATAGGTGAGTTAAGTCCATTAATATTGAGGGAAATTAAGGACCATTGATTGTTAATTTTTGTTTGTTTTGTATTTGTTGTTGGAAGTGCTATTGTAGGTAGATTTGCCCTACCTTTTCTTTTGGTAAAGTGGGATTACCTATTGCCTATGTTTTTGTGAGTGTAGTTAACATCCTTGGATTGGAGTTTTTCTTCCTGAACTTTCTGTAGGGCTGGATTTTTGTATATGTATTGTGTAAACCTGGATTTGTCATGAAATACCTTGTTTTCTCCATCTATATTGATTGGGAGTTTTGCTGGGTATAGTAGTTTGGGCTGGCACCCATGAACTCTTAATGTTTGCAGAACATCTATCCAGGACCTTTTGGCTTTCAGAGTTTCCATAGTGAAGTCAGTTTTAATTCTCATAGGTAGGCCTTTATATGTTACCTGGCCTTTTTCCTTCGCTGCTCTTAATATTCTTCATATTGGGAAAGTTTTCTTCAATGATTTTGTTGAATATGTCTTCTGCACAATTGAGTTGGGCTTCTTTGCCTTCTTCTATGCCTGTTATTCTTAGGTTTGGTCTATTCATGGTGTCCCACATTTCCTGGATATTTTGTGTCAAGGATTTGTTGGATTTAAGATTTCCTTGGTCAATGAATCTATTTCTGCTAGTTTATATTCAGTGCCTGAGATTCTCTCTTCAATCCCTTGTATTCTGTTGGTTATGCTTGCATCTGTGGTTCCTGATAGTTTACCCAACTTTTCTATTTCCAGCATTCCCTAAGTTGTGTTTTGTTTATTTTTTTTATATTTCAATTTTCATGTCTTGAACTGTTTGATTTTACTTCATCTGTTTGATTGCTTTTTCTTGGCTTCCATAGCTTTCCTTAAGAAAATTGTTGATTTCTTGCATTTTTTTTGCTTAGACTTTTCCTCTATTCCTTCCAATTTTTGTTGGTTTTCTTCCATTTTTTAAGGGTTTTTCTCATATCATCTTTGAGTTCCTCCATCATTTTCATGAAGTTGTTTTTTAGGACATTCTCTACTGCTTCATCTACTTTTGTGTGTGCAGGTCTTGTTGGTGTAGAATACCTGGATTTTGGTGATGTTATATTGGTCTTTCTGTTGCTGAATATGTTCTCTTTTTTCTTTGCAAAGTCTTTTTTTAAAATTTGTTTTTCTTATTTTACATATTGATCCCAGTTTCCTCTCCCTCTCTCCTACTCTACTATCACACCCCGACCACCCTCCTATCCCATCACCCCCCACTCCACAGGTAGGGTGATGCCTTCCAGGAGGGGTCATCAAAATCTGTCAGAGGTCTCTCAGACTACCCAGGCCTTCTAACTGAGACCCATGTTAAGGGGGTCTGATTCTGTCCAATGCTGGATTCCCAGCTAGCAATCCGGGGTCCCATTAGCTCCTCCTTGTTCATGTCAGCTGTCTCTGTGGGTTTCTGTAGCCTGGTCTTGTCCTTTCTCTCTCTGCATCTGGATTCCAGTTCAGCTCAGTGTTTAGCTGTGGTGTCTGCTTCTGCTTTCATCAGTTACAAGATGAGGGATCCATGTTGGTGGATAAGCTAGTCTTTGTTCTCATTATCAGGGAAGGGCATTTATGGTAGCCTTTACATTGTTGCACTGCCATCTTCCCATCCCTTTTTCAAGTGGGTGCAGGTGAGCTCTCTCTCTCTCTCTCTCTCTCTCTCTCTCTCTCTCTCTCTCTCTCTCTCTCTCTTTCTCCCTACTCTCCTCTCCAGGTAGCTGCAGGTAGGTTAGGACTTCCATGTCAGTAACTCTGGATGATCCAAGCTCTCTTGGAGGTCTCTCAAGCATAGGGCTTAGCAGGGCCAAGGATAAGGGGAGGGCAGGCTCTGAATGGTCCAATATGCCAGGGTGTAACCATTCAAACAGAGGGTGTAGGGGGTTCAAGATGCAGAGCTGACCCAGAAAGTTCCAAGGACTGTGGAGGTTTTGGACTCCAGCTGGCTAAACACTCACCTCAAGTAAAGGGAGCAGCTGGGCCAAAGATGAGGGGAGGGCAGGCTCATGATGGTCTGGTGTGCTAGGGAAGGACCACTCAAGCAGATGGCATAGGGGGGTCAAAATGCAGAGCTGACTCAGGAAGTTTCAAGGAAAGAATGGGAGCAGTTGGGCCTGAGCTGGTCCCAGACTCACCACAAGCAGAGGGCAAAGGGAGGCCAAGGTTGGGTGAGGGCAAGCTCCAGATGGACCCTTATGGAGGGGCAGGACCATTATGTGCAGAGCAGATACAGGGAATTCTGAGTAAAGGGTGGAGGTGTTGGACCAGAGCTGGCCAAACACTCACTTCAAGCAGAGGGTGCAGCAGGGCCTAAGTGCTTCTTTATAATGCATCATTGTATGTGAGTGTTAAAATGTCATGTGTAAGTGATGATATTAATAAAATAATAATTTGTACTCCAATAATGGTGTCCCACAGATAGACAAATGTTATTTCTTCATATCTTGACAATATTTGCTTACTACCAAAACAGCAAAATTTGTTTGTTAAAATAGTATACAATCATGTCTTTCATTTTAATCTAAGGAAATAATCATATCAATAGCCATAACTATCTCTAGAACTAATATGCCTTGTATTATATTATTATTCACTAATTAGCTTTCCAATTGAGGATCTAAACTTCTTCTTAATTAACTTTTATATGTTAGGGAATAAATGTAACACTTAAGTGATGCACATGGCTCTGTCTACTTTAAATGGATACATGGGTATGGAATTTTCAAAAGCTCAAGGTGCTAAGAAGTAGGCTTGAGTTTTATCTTCATTACTTTACCAGCTTAAGCTATTAAATCATGATCTTCTCGCCTGTAAACTGGAGACCTTAATAACATATAAATTACAACACTATGAAGATTCAATTAGCTGCTAAGTGTAAAGCTAAAGTGTTCCTAACTGGAAAACCCTTATATAATTCACCAGTATGGAGAGCTCAATAATTCAATGTGGGAGAATTGAGGAGAGTATGTTTGAGAGCTCAACATTACTTACCTGGTCTGAAATACTGGATCGGTTACTTCTCATTAACCACCAAAAAGTGTCAGTCATTGAAGTAACTTTAACCAAAGATGCAAAAAGGTACAAAATAGCATCACTTTAAGCTATCATTTCTGTCAACACAAAAAAGAAAATGAAAATAGAGCATTTACAAAATCATAGCATTTTGTGAGTCAGCCAGAAAATCAAATGAAATGAATCCCAGTGACAAACCCCTCTGAAGGGAGCAAGACAAGGACACTATTTCACCCTTGGCAGAGCTGTGACAACCATAAAAGCATATTAAAAATCAAAGTGACCATTTGGGAATAATTGAGATGTATTTACAATTGAGATGTATTTACAGTTTAAAACACACACATCAGAAAGGGAAGGAAGAAGAGAGGGAGAGAGGGGAAGGAGAGAGAGAGAGAGAGAGAGAGAGAGAGAGAGAGAGAGAGAGAGAGAGAGAGAGAGAGAGAGAGCATCCCTAATGGGGTGAGGTGTACATGGCTGTGGAAGCCAATAATTCTTATAGACAAACGTGAAATCCTAAAAGCTTCCTGACATCCTTCTCTCATAGCAAGAAAAATCCTTGCACTGCTAGGGAAAGCTGAAAGCTAGTATGGAAAGACAGAGGGAACAAGTATTCACATATGATGAAGTAGCAATTTCCTTTGATCCTAAGAAAATAAGGCAATGAAGGTAAGATGTTTCTAACACAGAGAAAAAGTTAGAGGAACCTCAAATCACCACCACCACCACATTGAAAACATTTCTCTTATAAAAAGCAGTGTTTGTCTCATTAAAAAAGTAAAGGGGATCAGGAAAGCACAAGCTGAGATCATGATCACTAGGCCAGCCTAGATGGAGGCTGGCTGGAACAGCCAAGCTTATGGGAAAACAGCCCACTACAAAGTGAAACAGAAATTCAGAGATGACTGAAAATGAGTGTTGAACAGAAACATAGAGTAAACCTCTACAGTGTTTCAGATCCTGCAGTGAGCACACACCAAAGCAGCCCAATGAAAAAGGCATTCAAATTCCAAGGAGTACAATAACAATAGAAAAACTCTAGTTCAAAACTCCATTAAACTAACTCAACCAAAACCTCACCAAGAATTCCAGTGTGTCACAATATACCACATAAAAGAATGAAAATAGTGTTCCTCCTAGACTAGCTTAGGTGAAAAGTGAGACAAATTTTGAATTGTCCACTTCTGTCCCTGTGTCTTCTGTGTGGTTGTACTCTGTAGTATGACCTATGTGTTATCTGTTTGATGTGTCTCTGATGTCTATGTATTTCTGTTGCCTCGTCTGAACAAAAGGTTTTGCTCTGTATTTATGCAGCATCACAGAAAACATGGTATGGGTAGGTAACAAAAAAATTCATTTATATAGAACTTTCTAACAGTTTTACACAAGAAAAATTACTTTACTGACCCCAGACTATCACTAAAAATTTATAAGCAGATGTTATCAACCTATATTCACATGTTGCTTCCAAAATTTATGGTGGATACCATAAATTTAAGTTTGTTTTCAACCTGTTGTGTACCTTCAGCAAATGTTCACCACAATACACATGCACACATATACACACACACACACACACACACACACACACACACACAATCACTGTTCTGGGGATCAGGAACATGGAAAAATACATAGTTTAAGTATACGTATGTATTTATCTTAGGTTTTCAACCTGTTGTGTACCTTCAGCAAATGCTCACCACAATACACACACGCGCACACACACACACACACACACACACACACACACACACAATCACTGTTCTGGGGATCAGGAACATGGAAAAATACATAGTTTAAGTAAACGTATGTATTTATATTAGGTTGTAAAAGCTAATTAATTGGCAATTCCAAGCTATATCAAAGTTGGTTACATTGCTTTCTTAAAGGCCAATTAAATTTAAACAGGCTGAATATACAGTAGTTAAACTGTTTGAGTCTGTAATTTTAAATTATCTTAAGACATATCTTTGATTGGTGTCAAGATCAGGTCAAAGTCCAGTTCCTGAAGGCAAGAGATTTTCAAAATAGCCCCATTTTAACCGCAATAAAATGAGGAGGTGTTTTTCACTACTGATCCATATTTATTGCCTGATCTGGGCCCATAACTGCATATAGAATTCTTGATACTTCCTTAAAATAACCATGGGATCACTGGAAATTTACTGAGTGCCAAGAGATTTCCTCAAGTAATGACAATTTTTTGAGGTACCAATGTAAACCAGGGACTACACAGCAGGTATTTAATATTCTTTGTTTTTAATTAATTGCATCATAGCTGCAATTTCCCCTCTCTTCTCTCCTCCCATTATAGGCCCAGCCCTCCATTTTCTCTCTGTTCTTACTCCCCTACTCCATTCCTCCTCATTTTCTGTTTAGGAAAGAGCAGAGTATTAACAAAACATGCTATATCATGATGCAATATGACTAAGCACCTCAATATATTAAGGCTGGGCAAGGCAACCCAGTATGAGGAATAGGGTCTCAAAAGCCTGAAAAATAGCTGAAGATAGCCCATGTACGATGGCTAAAAGTCTCACAAGAGGACTAAGCTAGACAACTATAACTTATAGGCAGAGTGCCTAAGTTATTCCCATGCAGGCTCCCTGGTTGTTAGTTCAGTCTCTATGAGACTAGGTTAGTTGATTCTATGAGCTTTCATGTGGTGTTCTTGACCACTCTGGTTTCTCCTCCTGTTCTGCAGGATTCTTCAATGCAATCCTCATTAAAATCCCAACACAATTTTTACAGACCTTGAAAGAATAATATTCAACTTTATATGAAAAAACAAAAGCCACCCATGATATCTAAAACAAACATGTACAATAAAAACATTCCAGGGGTATCGCCACCCTGATTTCAAGCTCAACTACAGAGCCATTGTAATAAAAACCCCATGATATTGGTATTAAAGACAGACAAGTGGATCAGTGGAATCAAACTGAAGATCCAGATATAAATCTGCACACCTATAATCATTTGATTTTGACAAAGAAGCCAAAATTATACAGTTGAAAACAGAAAGCATCTGCAACAAATGGTGATAATCTAACTAGATGTTAGAATGTGTAAGAATGCAAAGATATATATATATATATCTATCACCCTGCACAAAACTCAAGTCCAAATGGACCAAAGACTTCAGAATAAATCCAGATACACTAAACCCGATAGAAAAGAAACTTGGAAATAATGTCAAATGCATTGGCACAGGAGACAACTTTCTGAACAGAACACCAGTAGCACAGGCACTGTTTGACAATTAGTAAACAGGACCTCATGAAACTGAAAAGTACTGTAAGGCAAAGGACATGGTCAATAGAACAAAACAGAAGTCTACATAATGGGAAAAGATTTTCATCAACCGCATATCCAACAGTGGGCTGATTTCCAAAATCTATAAAGTGATGGGAGATGTTATTCTGTATATATGTTTCTCATACTGGTTAATAAAGCACTGTGGCCAATAGGAAACAAGATAGGCGGGGCTAGGATACCAGGCGAAGGAAAGAGGAAGTAGTGGGGAGGTCGAGATATAGCCCAGGGAAGAAGCAGGATGCCTGCCTCGGCTCCCTGATAAGACGACCACGTGGAAATGCTTAGGTAAGTAGAAATGGGTTAATAATTAAGACAGAGCTAGCCCGTAAATAATAATGGTAACTGGCCAACAGGATTGTATCAAATATAGAGTCTCCTGCGTGTTATTGGGGGCCGGCACGCCAGATTGGCGGGCTGGCGGGCTGGCGGAAACATACACTCTACAGATGGCGCCCAACGTGGCTATAAGAACTTTCACTTAAAACTAATAAAAGCTTAAAAAGGGATTTCAGAAACAAAGGAACAGAGACTAGCAAGACTTCTTAGTAGCAGCATTTTCTCGGTTGGATTTGTTTTGCTGTAGACAGAGATTTGCCAGGCTCCTTTAAGGGAGGTTTCCAAAATTAGCATAAGTGGCGAAAAACCGCTTTGCTTTCAAAGAGCTCTGCTAACAATTCATTGGTGTGTATGAGAGCTGCAATGAAGGTTTACACTGTGTTTTAAAAAATACGCTGGCTTGGGAGAAAAAAAGAAACGGGATACAATGGTTTAAAAAAAGAAAAAAGGAAATAGAATGTGGTGGTGCACGCCATTAAGCCCAGCACTCGGCAGACAGAGGCAAGCAGATCTCTGTGATTTCAAAGCACACCTGGTATGCAATGAATTCCAGGACAGATAAAAGTTACACAGAGAAACCTTGTCTCAAAATACATAAAAATAGAAGTAGAATAAATAGAGTAATATAAAAGCCATGTAAAGATGGAAAGCACAGAGAAATTTTGGATACTATACGCGATTCTGTTGTCTTTAAATCATTTGATTGCTGAGAAAATAACAACTACTGATAAAAGAAATGCTGCTAGATTAATTCAATTTATATATTTTAAAAATGCTTTGACTCCAAAATTTAAGCCTAAGGACAAGCTACTGGGGAAAAGGATTTCTATTTTTGTTTCCACAGAAAATGAAAGGCTGTGGATTTCTTCCAGATTAATGTGGTTTGATCAAGCCAGACCCCTTGAAACAGTACCCCAGATGATCCAACATTCAAAGTAGTTGAGACAAAGCCTTGCAGACTACTGCCAAGATTTCTGCATCTTCTTTGGACCCCTATGACAGCGCCCTGTACCAGCAGGAAGTAGCTTGGAAAGAACGACGCCCTAATTCCCAAATATTGTTTATAAATGTTTGTTTTCATTTAAATGGACTTGGTTATAAATGGCTATAACCACAAACAATCTTTTTAAAGGTAAAAAGGGAATTATGGTATAGATATGAATACTTTGCTTTGGAATGGATTTTCTTTTATTGATACAATTTAAGGTCAATTTTATGATATGTATATTTCTCCTCTTGTTTAGGTATTGTGTTTATATAGCTCAATGGAAAATGTAATGCATAATTTAGTTCAGATTAGAGAGTTACCTATGATAGTTAAAACTTGGAATTAAGTTAGTTAGGATTTCTAGATATACAGAGATGTATTTGAGATGAATAGGCATTCTTCAAACCTTTCAAAGACCTACAGAAAATGGCATTTAAAATGGTTTAGGGATTTTCTTGACAGTGAGGCACAACTTCTCCTGGTAACACCACCTGCGTCAGAAAGGAAGATGGACATCGAAGAAACGTATTATGGAGTTTGCTTCCATCATGGCAAGACTAGCCATATGGACAAGGTACTGTTCTTGTCTGGACTGTTTGACTTTATGTTGTAGAAACTGGACATGCAGGACCCACAAAAAGGTGACTTCTGATTCAAAATGGACATTTCTACAAGATTCCTGCTTCATGGACGAGGCTGCCAGACAGCCAGACAGCCAGACAGTCTACAGGACACAGAGAAAAATGACTGACAAACTACCAATACAGGTGGACAGTTTAAAGTTTCCTGCTTTGCTGAAGAGTCTGCCAGACACACTATGGCCTATGGGCTGAAGATGGAACTTTACAGAAGAACGTCGGGTGACTGACCAGGCAATGCATTGTCTCTGTCATTTCTAGAGTTTATATATTATCCTTCTGTGGTCTTTGAAGGAGTTGAAGACAGATAGTTATGGTTACAGTTTTCCTTAGTTAGGATTAAAGATAAGTTACATATAGGACTTTAGACTCACAAAGATAGGATAGATGATATTTTCTTTAATTCTTACAAAATGTTTATGGACTAAATATTGTTAACTGTGATTCTCATTTGATAACTGTTGTATGTTATATTTTGCTATGTTAAGGTTAAACCCCTTCTTTTACTTTAGACAGAAAAGAGGAGATGATGGGAGATGTTATTCTGTATATATGTTTCTCATACTGGTTAATAAAGCCCTGTGGCCAATAGGAAACAAGATAGGTGGGACTAGGATACCAGGCGGAGGAAAGAGGAAGTAGTAGGGAGGGGTCGAGATGTAGCCCAGGGAAGAAGCAGGACGCCTGCCGCAGCTCCCTGATAAGACGACCACGTGGAAATGCTTAGATAAGTAGAAATGGGTTAATAATTAAGACAGAGCTAGCCAATAAATAATAATGGTAACTGGCCAACAGGATTGTATCAAATACAGAGTCTCTGAGTGTTATTTGGGGCTGGCGTGGCTGTGGGCCCAGACTGGCGGGCTGGCGGGCTGGCAAAAACATACTTGCTACAATAAAGGACTCAACAAACTAGATATCAGCAAACTAAATAATCCAGTTAATATTTTACCTTAGTTTAAAGTTCAATACCTGGTAGAATAGTCACATTTTACAGAAGGAGCTGCAGGTTGGAGTCATGAGAACAGTTTCCAGATGGTAATCAATAACCTGTATCTTCAACTAAACAGCTAATTTCCTTACTTTATCACATTATATATTATTAATTTATAACTATGCGATGCAGTACACTTTAAAGAGTTCATAGTATCCAAGAATATTAGTCATTGAAACTACGAGCATTCCAAACTTTGTCTTTGTATTCCTCCTCACTGATCGCCTCATAATCAAGTGGACTAGTTGTCTGAATTTTGAGATCTCCATATTCTATGTGTCCATCACTTCTCAATGCAGAAAATTCTATCTTAACATGCTAAACACTGCCTCTCACATATAAGTCACCATGCATTTGATCTTAGGCCGCACAGTGTTTCTAAATGAGTCATTCCTTGACATTCTAACCAGGGGCTTTTTCGGTCCCTATCCATTGCTGACACTATGATGATCTCTTCCCTTTTCCTTGGCCAGTTGCAGTTACTAGCCTAGAGCCTTTATCAACTTCAAACAATATTTGTTCAGATAGATTATTGCAGCTCCACAACAACCTGATTTCAGACACACTCTATAATCTACTGCCAGATCCTCCCCTTAGCCAGGTTTTTCCTAATATAACTGATCTCATGCCTTGATGTGTCTCATAAATGCCAAATCCCTCGCAATTGGTTCCCCAGGCTATGGAGAGGAAGGCAGTGTTAACCAAAAAGCAATATGGCACTATACTTATTATTTAATAGAGAAAAAACATGTCCTTGAAGATTCTACAAAATAAATAAAACTTCTTTATCACCATAAAATTACATATACATTTTATTTTACTTGTTCAAATTCAGATTATTACTGATCATTACTAACTAAAAATCTTAGGCAGTCTGCTTCCCCCAAGATACCCCATATCATACCATAATGATCACTTATTGTTTGCCCAAGATGTCTTTTTCAGGAATTCTAAAAGTAAACTTATTTTCTTTATTCAGTTTTCTTCTATAAATTATTTATTGGAACACACAATTAAGTGTTTGTGTTGGTCAAGAAAGGTTAATTGTTCTGAAACGAAAATGTCGCTGATTTTTTTTGTAATAGTATAAAACCAAAGCTGTATTTGATGTACCATTTTTGGTGGTAATTATGAAGAGTTAAATCAATACTAAAGAGAGTACAATCTGATTCTGTATTCAAATAGTCATTATCATGACTGATCGTTTTAACTAAAAACACCATAATTAATTTACTAAACTAATTATGGACTTATTTCAAAATATAATGTAAATCCTCTAGTAAACTTTTTGTATGATCCATAATTCATATTTCATCACAAAAGAAGTGGCTTTTCATTTAATGAGCATTGAAAAACAGCCTAATTAGTTTCTTTTTAAATACAAAAACACTGTGTTTAGATCAAAAGGTCTAATGTCTTAGAAAAGATCATGAGAACTTAAAAATGGATCTTGAAGAATGCTATAGTCTTGGCTTTTCAAGTATCCTGTTATACCACCTATTTCATCTCAAATGTCAGGTTCATGTGGGTTAAATGTTAGAAGTCCATAAAGTGGTAAGATAAAGGCCTTGTATATATAAGTGCATTAAGCAGCCACACAGAAAAAAAAAGTGTTTTATTATTGTTAAGGGGGAAAAACAAGAATGTTTAAAAAGAAAGCCATATCACCTTTGTCCTTTTGTTGACATGGCAATAATAAATGAATCTTTTTTCCTTATCAATATTTATGACTTGGATGGGTCTCACTTGAAAGAAGGCATTTTTCTTGCCTAATTGATATTGCAAAAAGAACCTTTAAATTCAAAAATGAAAATATGGAATCATTCCTTATGTGATGTTCACACTGTCCTTGGCACAATCCCAAGACAAGAAGAACAAAGAGACTTACTATATAAGCAATACAGAGCCAGAAACAGCTGACCTGAACAAGGGGGGGCTCATGGACCAAAGACATAGCTAGGAAACCAGCATAGGACCAACCAACCCAGACCCCCTGAATGTGTATGTCAGTTAGGAGGACTGGGCCATCTATGAGGCCTCTGGTAGTGGATCAGTGTTTATCCCTAGCACAGGAATGGACTTTGGGAGGAATATTCTCTCAGCCTAGACACATGGGGGAGGGCCTACACCCTGCTCCAAATGATATGACAGACTTTGAAGACACCCATGGAAGTCCTCACCCTCCATGAGGAGAAGAAAGTTGTTGAGATAGAGGATTGGTAGGGGACAGGGGAAGACTGGAGGGAGAAGGAACTGGAACTGACATGTAAAACAAGTTTGTTTCTAATTCTAATTAAAAAAATCATAAAAAAGAAAAGTAGTGTCATTTGCACAGTGATAAAACCTGTGTTTCAGCTGAATGTCAGAGAAACAAAATGTCCAGTACCTCTTGATGTTTTGTCCTTACTTTCCCCTATGATTTATTTGCTCTCATCTTCTTTGAGTTTATTTGCACAAAACATTTTCATGGTAAGAATAAAAGGGCATGGGAGGAAAGAAAGGGGACAGTTCTATACCAAAGAACTACCAAAGGAACTCAAGAACACAAAGGCATATAGGAAAGAATCCTTCTTGGACACAAGAGACTTGGAAGAATCAAAAGGCTTAGAGGTAGGGCCCATTGTTCTCTAATCCTGGAATTGACATGGATATTCAGTCGTGTCTGATTTTCCTTGGAGCACTGGGATGACTGAGGGAAAGGCTGTTATAGAAATTAAGCTTGGCTCTACACTCTTCAGCTTGATTTAAGGGCTATATGTTGTCCATGGTCCCTCATTCATGTGTAAATTGATTCTCTCTCTCTCTCTATCTCTCTCTCTCTCTCTCTCTCTCTCTCTCTCTCTCTCTGTGTGTGTGTGTGTGTGTGTGTGTGTGTGTGTGTGTGTGTGTGTGTGTGTATTCCCCCCCCTCTCTTTCTCTTTCTGTCTCCCTTGGTCTTATTCTTCTTCCCTCCATCATCATTTCTCTCTAACATGAACAGCTTTCCTATTTTACACCCTCATCATTGTTTAAAATGTTTTGTTTAGATATTTTGCTACAGCAAAGAAAAGCTGACTAACACATAGGTGGAAAATGCTGAGGCAAAAGGATTGCTTCAAGTTCAAAGCCAATCTAGGTGTAGAATGCTACACAATATGTTCTAGGCCAGCCTACCTCCACCTCTTGAGTTCTAACAAGGTAGGTTAATGTTGCTATAGGTAATGTTGTAGATTCAGGTACCACAGTTCAGTGGCTCTGTCTTTTAATACCTGAAGTCATTAACTCAAAATACAAAACCAAACCAGCTTATAAAATCCTTGAATGTGTTGCTGTTGTTGTTATTTGAACATTATTATGCATTACAAAACATGTGGATTCTCCTACCTCACACCAAAGATAATACATGTGAATAAAACCTTCATGTCATAGCTTCACTTTTATAATCATTTAATCATCTCTAAATTTCACTTCGCTGTCATCATAGGAAACAAGAAAATCTGCTACTCTTTATTTTCTATCCATTTGTTAATATGACACATCTTTTGGCCTTAAGATAAAAATCAAGAGTAGTTGGATCTTCTTATTAGTACTGCTAAAATAGACAAGCATACATGACTATGTCATTTATGATGAGCCTATTTTCAGATACGTAGAAAGGTAGAAGTATCTTTGCAGCAAACAAGGTGAGGCTATCTTGGAGAAAAAAAAAGCTAGATACTATTTGAAATACATTATACAAAATTCTGTATGTTGTTAACATATGCACATGGGTCATCCACTAAAATGACTTGAGTGAACATAACATTTTATTTTTCTATATAAATTTTTTGAAAATTTTATCATTTTTATTTAAATATATTTCAATATTCTTACATATCAACCCCAGCACCTTCTCCCTCTCCCCTCTCATGCCCCCTGACTGATCTTCCCACCCCATTCCCCACCCACTGCACAGGGAGGGTGAGGCATTCCTAGAACGGTCATCAAAATATGTCAAGTCATTTAGAGTAAGGTCTAGGCCATCCCTCCTGTCTCTAGGCTAGGGAGTATCCCTTCATAAGAAACGTGCTCCAAAAGTCCTTTTGTGCACCAGGGATTCTGTGAGGGGCCTTATATGAATCTCTTGGGCTCCTCCTTGTATCCTAGTTTTTCTGGAGGTATGAATTGTAGGCTGGGGATCCTTTGCTTTATGTCTACATTCCATATATGAGTGGGAAAATACCATGTTCATCTTTTTGAGACTGGGTTACCTCACTCGGGATGGTTTCTTCTAGTTCCATCCATTTGCTTCAAACTTCAAGATTCCATTGATTTTTTCCCCCTCTGAGTAGTATTCCATTATGTAAATTACCACATCTTTTTTATTGAAGGGCATCTAGGTTGCTTCCAGGTTCTTGCTATAACAAATAATGCTGCTATGAACATAATTGAACAGATGTCTTTGTTGCAACTGAGAAGCTTCTGTAAGGCAAAGGACACAGTCAACAAAACCAAATGGCAGCCCACAGATTGGGAAAATATCTTCACCAGTCCCACATATGACAGAGGACTGATCTTTAAAATATACAAAGAAATCAAGAAACTAGTCAACAAAACACCAAATAACCCTATTAAAAAATGGGGTACAGAACTGAAGAGAAAATCCTCAATAGAGGAATCCATAAGCACTTAAGAAAGTGTTCAACATCATTAGTCATCAGGGAAATGAAAATCAAAACAACTCTGAGATACCTTCTTACTCCTGCCATAATGGCTAAAATCAGAAAGGGGAACATTTCTCCACTGATGGTGGGAGTGCAAACTTGTACAGACATTTTGGATATCAGTATGGCAGTTCCTCAGGAAAATGGGAACCAGTCTACCACAGAACCAGCCAATTCCACTGGTAGGAATATTTTTTATTTAAATTTAAAACAAGCTTGTTTTCATATCAATCCCAGTTTTCTCACCCTTCTTCCTTGTTTCTCTTCCAACATCCATCCTATCTGCTATCTGTTCCTTAGGGAGGGTAAAGTATTCCATGGGGGATCTTTAAAGTATGTCATATCACTTGGAACAGGGCCTATCCCTTCCCCATGTGTCTAGGCTGAGAAAGCATCCATCTCTGTGGAATGGGCTCCCAAAGTCCATTCCTATACTAGGGATAAATAGTGATTTATTTCCACTATTTATTTCCACTTCCAGGGGCCCTATAGACTGTCCAGTTCTTTTAACTAACACCCACGTTTGGAGGGTCTGGGTGGGCTCTATGTTGGTTTCCCAGTTATCAGACTGGGGTCAATGAGCTCCCCATTATTCAAGTCAGCTGTTTCTTGGGTTTCTCCAGCCTGATCTTGACCACTTAACTCATCATTCCTCCCTCTCATTTCTCCCTCTCTGCAACTTGATTCCAAGAGTTCAGCTCAGTGTTTACCTGTGAGTGTCTGCTTCTGCTTCCATCAGCTACTGGATGAAGACTCTAGGATGGCCTATAAGGTATCGATAAATCTCATTATTGGGGAAGGGCATTTATGGTGGCCTCTCCACTATTGCTTGTAGATATCTGGACATTTCCCTAGTGCCAGATGTCTCTTTAAACCGATAATGCCTGCCTCTATTATGGTATCTCTTCTTTGCTCTCCTTTATTCTTCCCCTGACTCAATCTTCCTGCTCCCTCATGTCCTCCTCTCCCCTCCTTTTCTCCCCTTCTCTTTCTCCTGACTCTCCCTCCCCTTCGCCAATGCTCCCAATTTGCTTGGGAGATCATGTCCCTTTCCCCTTCTCCAGGGAACCATGTATGTCTCTCTTTGGGTCATCCTTGTTTCCTAGCCATATGTATCAAAGACCTCAACATAATCCAGCCACACTGAACTTCTTAGAAGAGAAAGTAGGAGGTACCCTTGAACAGTTTCGTACAGGAGATCACTTCCTGAACAAAACACCAGTAGCACAAACACTGATATCAACAATTAATAAATGGGGGCCTCCTGAAATTTAAAAGCTTCTGTAAGATAAAGGACACAGTCAAGAAGACAAAATGACAAGCCACAGAATGGGAAAAGATATTCACCAACCCCACATGTGACAGAGGGCTGATTTCTAAAATTTACAAAAAAAAAAACCTCAAGAAATTAGTTACTAAAACACCAAATAATCCAATTAAAAAGTGGGGCACAGAACTAAATAAAGAATTCTCAATAGAGGAACCCAAAATGGTTGAAAGACACTTGAGAAAGTGCCCAACATCCTTAGCCACCAGGGAAAGTCAAATCAAAACATCTCTGAGATACCATCTTACTCCCGTGAGAATGGCTGAAATAAAATACACCATATTGCTTGAAAGTATATAGAGAAAAGGGAACACACTTCCACTGCTGGTAGAAGTGAAAACTCATACAGCCACTTTGGAAATCAATATGGAAGTTGCTCAGGAAAATGGAAATCAGTCTACTAAAGATCCAGCAATTCCACTCTTAGGCATATACCCAAAAGATGTACATTCATAAAACAAGGACATCTGTCCAACTATGTTCATATTAACATTATTTGTACTAGTCAGAACCCGGAAGCAACCTAGGCGTCCCTCAATTGAAGAATGGATGGAGAAAATATGGTACATTTACAGAATGGAGTACTAATCAGCGGGGAGGGGGTGCGGACAATGGAATCTTGATATTTGTAGGCCAGTGGATGGAACTAGAAGAAACCATCCTGAGTGAGGTAACCTAGTCACAAAAAGACAAACATAGTATGTATTCACTCATACATGGATTTTAGATGTAGAGCAAAGGATTACCAACCTACAACCCACACCACCAGAAAAGTTAGGATCATAACATTTTATAATTGAAAAGTCTTACAGAAGTCTATTAGTGCAAACTGAACTTGACCTCTGTGCTAAAGCTCAGAAAATCATTGCCAGAGAATTCAGTTATTATTTTTATTTATCTTGAAACAGACATTTATTTATTTTATAATAGACAGTTTTGCTTTCTTTTTAGGAACCATAATAATAATGACACTTTTAAGGGCATTTATTTTGCTAGAGTACCTAACTTCTTGGCCCATCTAAAAGATCATAAATAAAAATTGCCTTGTTTATTTTGTAATAATTTAATGAAGTTGTCTAAGGCCCAAATACATAAATATGAATTAATGTGGTTCCATGCCACAGTTGTAATAGGTTAGGCTGTGCAATCAATCCATGCCCTCAGAATGCAAAGAAGATACAATTGCAAATGTCATTCTCTTGCCTGCTCTGAACCACATGAATGTTAGTGAATTTTAAACACATTCGTGGGTTTGATAAGTACAGTTGTTTTTACATACGGTTTGTAAAACCACAAATACATTTCTTTATTACAGATAGAATAATCTAACTATGGCTAAATCACAAAGCACTTAAAAATGAAAAAAAAAATATTCTATAAAGGGTGGACCATGGAAATCAACCAAGTCAGTCAAAAGATAAATGGACTTAACCCGGACTGCCCATTTGAAATTCAAGAAACTGAATTTTTTGGCAAGAAGTAGATTCTTTATCAAGAGTACACAGTTTATGGAATTTGTTTTCTCTGATAAAACATAGTTGTTAATCACAAACCATTATAACCACTACCAAGCCCGTTTCTCTCTCCGTTGCCCTCAAAGCAAGTTCTGAGAAACTTGAAACTGTTCTCAAAGACATCCCAATCTCAATTTACATAAATAACATTTGATCTTTCAAATTTATCGTCTTCTCTTTAATACAGATGAACAATTTAGTTCTGTCAGAAGCCACACCCTCCTCTCACTCTGAATCCTCTCACTGTCTCAACAGTATTCATCTTGTGCATTTTTGTCAGTGACTTTTCTTTCAATTAGATTCTTAAAACACAGAACAGTTTTCACTATTATATACTACAGAAGGAAATGAGAGAAAGATATTAGGGGGAAAGTAGGGATAAAGATGGAGGGAGGAGGTGAAAAACAAAGAGAGGTAAAAAGAGTTCAGAGAAGCCTTCCTACATCAGTCCACTGCCTTTCTTGTTGTCAAAAGCTGACATATTCTTTACTAACTTCCTTTAGGCTAAGCCCTGTTGCGGCAGGTTTCTCCCTGCCGGCCTACCCGTCCTGCCGCCATGTGGGCCCACAGCCGCGCCAGCCCCAAATAATACTCAGAGACTCTGTATTTGATACAATCCTGTTGGCCAGTTACCATTACTGTTTATGGGCTAGCTCTGTCTTAATTATTGACCCATTTCTACTTATCTAAGTATTTCCATGTGGTCGTCTTATCGGGGAGTCGCGGCTGGCGTCCTCCTTCCTCCCTGGACTACATGTCGACCCCTTACTACTTCCTCTTTCCTCCTCCTCATCTCCTAGCCCCCCCTATCTAGTTTTCTATTGGCCACAGAGCTTTATTAACCAGTATGAGAAACATATATACAGAATAACATCTCCCATCAAAGTCCCAAGAAAAGAATTGTTGTCCCTCAGACAGGAGCAAGTGCACATTATCACTAACACCTGCCCAACAACAGGCTTGAAGCCAAGACGTGTGAGCAATGAATGTAAGAACTGAGGGAACCAGGGCCAGACCAATGAACTGCAACCCTCACAACCACATCAGAGAAGGTACCTGTAGGTTCCAGTGCTGCTTCATAAATCCAGCTGACATTCTGACTGGGTATCTCTGGATACTGTTCTAAAATGCAATGATATTTATATTCATAGCTATTTATTGAATGATTAGTTGGTTAATTGGTTTATTTATTTTCAGTGCTGTAGTTCGAATCAAACTCAGAGGCTTACACATGGTTCCCAAGCCCTCTCCCAAGTAACATTCCCTCAGATCAAGAGATTTCAAACTTCTGATGTTTCTGTCTCTTCAGGTTACCCTTCAAGAGACTGTTACAACAGACATGCTATGTGTGTTACTTAGCTATTCAGTTAATGCTAACATTCCAACTGTGCCATTGTTCTAACAATGCTCCCCTCCTTTTTATAGGAAACAACCTTAATAGAATGATCAAAACTTATTATGGTTATTGTTGTTGTTTTATTCCATTCTTAATTCACCACAGAAAGACCTCATCACCTACTTGTCTCTGAACAAGTCACAAGATGATAAGCAGTGAGCCCTACTGCCATATCTCATTCTTTTTTAATAAGACCACCAAGAGCATTGACTTTGTGCATCCCTTCCTTCTTCTAAAGGAGTTATGTCACTTGGCCTCTAAAATATCACTTCCTCTTGGTGGTTCTTGTACCTCAGTCACCTTATACCTTTTCTGTCTTCACTGCTGATATTTATAGTCTGTGATTTTCTCAAAAATTCCACAATTTAGCTCTCAGATCTTCCTACCTGAGTGAGAATTCTGCTTGCTTTGTTCTACATTGTAACAAAGGACTGTGACAACACCACTACAAGTGTTCACTGTATATTTATTGAATGAGTAACTCAGTACCTACATGTAAAAGTGAACAAATAAATCCATTTTCTTCTATTTCAATCCATTTAACTGGATTGTTTAACATTTCAGTAAAAAGATTCTATTAGTTGCAAGAGATCGCTGTGAGGTGGCTGATTAAGCATCTCATTTCCAAAATGAAATTCTCATCCTTGGGTCACTATTTTCAAACAACCTTACAGGTCTCTTGAAAGAACTTCACATGGATTATTATTTATTCTTTTCTGTTCATTTCTTCATGACATTCTCAAAGACCAAGTGAAAAACACATGTCAAAGCAATCTCTCCCTGTTTCTTCTGATTAAAATCAATATTCCTCCTGCTCTTAACAGCAGTAAAAATCATCACAATGGTTTCTGTTAACTCAATGGAATATCAAGTGGTATCTCTGTGTATTGTTACCAGCAGGGATATCAACACAATGCTAGCAACAGCCTGTAATCACTGTGGCTTTTATTATCTACAAAATGTCATGTGTGCATATGGCATTTCATAAAACAACACTGTGAAAACAAGAACCCTGTCGCTAACAGCTTAGAGATTATTCAAACAAAGAACCAAAGAATAGAGAATCAAAACTTAAGAGGAGGGCCTGCTGGTGCTGAGAAAAGATAGGATCGATCCAGAGAGGTAAGTCTCATTCAAAAACAGTACATGTAGTTCTAATGGACTTTCTAAAACCTTGTTCTATGTTGGTCATGAAGAAGAAGCTCATAACATACCCTCAATGAAAAAAAAACAAATAATTAATAATAAACAACACATCTCAGCAATAATTGCTTAGCAACATCTTATGGCATTGTATTAGTTTAAAAAAAAAAACTACCCTTTCTCAAAACAACTCCATAAAAACCATATTGAGCTTAGTCTAACAATGAATTTATAGGTTTATTACATCTTAGAACACCTAATTTAGGTTATTATTTACAATAATTGGGCCTACTAAAGATTTTTAACACAAGCAAAGCAAAATTTGAAAGAGGCATGTGTATATGGGTAAAGCAGCACTGAAGGATGAGGCAATGCATCATACAGAACCCCTCAGAAAGCATGCTGATAATGTAGGGGAAGATGGACTCAGTGCTGCTCATGTTTTAACCATCCAAAGGAAACCAAAACATTCGTGCAATTCTCTAAGCTTAGGTAATTTGCCCGTTTGCGACACCATATCATGTAATCAAAACAAAATAAAGTCACAGGCAAAATTTAGTCATTTGAAAGATTGATTTCAAAATGGAGTCTCAAATGACTAGATATTTTAAAATGTATTATAGAAACTTAGCAAAGATATGTGAAGCTCTTTTCATACCTTGACAAAAACACTGTGTGGTCCCTGACTCTTTGGAGTATATACAATAAATACTGAAAGTTCTCTCTTTACCCATTACTGAGACCATTCAAAGCTCTTCAGAGGACACACTGCAAAACAAAATGGGACAGGGGACAGGATGCTTAGAGCACATGTCAGAGAGATCAGAGTGTACCTGTCTTTCTTTTTTTATGAGTTTACAGACATTAACAAACACCAGGCTTTTATCTCTGGCAGCAAGGCACAACTACAGTCAAGTCTATGAAGGAATGAAGAGATGAATAAAGTCTAAGCAGCCAAACTAACCTAAGAATAAATGTGGAAAAGAACTTCACCTGTAGACTTCTTCACAGGGACAATGTGCCAGTAAATCTGGAATGCTTACATGGCCAATGATGCTTTATTTCACAATAATAGTCAATATTTTTGGTTCATTTAAAAATGAATATGCTTTAGAAAGAAGCATTTCTCAAGGATTCTCTGTCAGACCATTAAATATTTTGCAGGATAGCAGTATTTTCCACCTTGGAAGATTTTCCAAGTTTTGCTGCTAGTAGAAAATTAGTGTTATATTGTGTGTCTTTCCAGCAAACCTTCCCTTGCTTTTTCCCCCCTTGTTGTTCTTTTGCAGCTGCTATTGCCTAAGAAACACAAACACAAGACTCAGCGCCCATGCGGAGTTTATTGACAGGGGGGAGAGGAAAAGGGGGGTAGTTGGTGGCCAACCAAAAGCAGAGAGAGAGAGAGAGAGAGAGAGAGAGAGAGAGAGAGAGAGAGAGAGGGGTCCCAGAGAGAGATAGAGCAAGAGAGCAAGAGAGAAAGAGCAGGAGCAAGAGAGAGGTGCACTTGGTGTGCTTGCTTTAAATGGGGGGCTTGTGCATGCATAACTGGGTCCCCTGCACAGCCAGGTAGAAACTTGAGCAGCTAGGTAAAGCCTGATGTAGTGATACGTGGCCATAGGCGTCCCACCCATCAGAGGCGGGGTCCACAGACTGCTGAGCCCCAACATTCCCACCTCTCATTGTTATTAAAAAGGTGGGGGTTGGGCGTGGCAGGTCAGGAAATAAGGGCATTGAGTTCTCAAAAGACTGCTTCCTGCTGACTTGGGGCATTGACTGTCCTTTGGGGGATCCGAGAAAGCTGGGGTGCAGCCAAGTCCTGGTAGCTGGTTGTTTCATCGCAGTCCTGACTGTATGGAATGCTGGTGTCTCTCTGAGACCTGGCGAGATATTAGCAGAGCAGAGGACAAGGTTAAGTTTTTTTTTTTAGGTCTTAGTACTTAATAGGAGAAATGCAAGGTGGGGGAGGGGTTCCCAAGGGGGTCCCAGGACAAGGGAAGGAAGTCCCGAGGCCAGGAAGTTGTTGAGTAATATTTATTTGGAGTGAATCTGACCTGTTTAAATGGATCCATTTCAGCTCCCTGGAACCTAAAGAATCCTTTGAGTTTGTGAAGCATAAATATTAAGACACATTAGCAGCATACTCATGTTAGAAATGGTTTGGCTGAAAGAATTAACAAATACAACTGACAGATTTTTAGCACAGTGAAAAGCACCTTAGTTTTGAGCTAATAGTTACAGTTATGATCATATAGTGGCATAGTATGGTGTTTAGTACTTTGTCAGAATTGGATTAGTAGCTCATTAAAACTTTATTGATTAATGTTAAGACTATAAACAGTAGCAACCTTAAAATACCCATTTCTGAAATATGTTTTGTAACAATTGGAACCTTGGCTGCTGCTTTAAGCTGACAAAACTACCAGTCATCAAAAGCATCAGAGTTCTTGAGAAGGATAAAATTCTACCTCAATGATTAGAGAGTAACAGAGACTCACTAGCTGGCAGCATGGACAGCCACCCCCAGGTCCTCCACAGTTGTTGAGGTTAGAGGCTTTAAGGACATCTGCCTTCTGCTATCCTAATCCACGACCTGTGGATTAGGAGCTTTTGGAAGACTTACCTACCGTTGGCCCAAGCAATGTGGAGAAAGTTGATTCCACTGCCCTTTTGTCCACGGTCCTTAGAGCCCTTTGCAGCAGTTGAGATGAAAGGCAGGATTGCTCAGTGGCTAGCGTTGCCACTTTTGTGGGTGGAGCTTCTTCGGTGTCCATCGATCTTCTTGGAGGAAATGGGTGGTGCCAGCAGTTGGCTTGTCTCTCTGTTATAAAAGCTTTTTAATGAATCATTTTAAATGCCATATTCTCTAGATCTCTGAGCATTTGAGGGGTGTCTGTTTAGTATACCTTAGAATACAAAATTTGTCTTTAGTTACTTGCCTTAAGCATATAGGTGGCTAGGTAAGGCTTTATCCCTGTAATTAATCTGTCTGGAAAACTGGATCTAAGCTGAGAGGCTGTGGAGAGATGTTATACTAAGAGCCCTCCAGCCTGACTCTAACTGGTTTTAACTTAGTAGGTTAACATACACTTGTAAAAGACAAAGCGATAGAGAAAAACTCCCTTTGATAATAGAGTCTTAACCTTTATAAACAGCTTAGAGGAAGGACTGGTTGGCATAAATATTTTGTTAGTTTGAAATAGACCTTTATAACCTTAAATGTTTACCACCATTTAAAGATACATAATAATTTAGAAATATTTGACAGTACAGTTGAATTTAAGTTGTATAGAGTTAGCTTATTTTTATATAAAGTTAAATTTAAATCACGTGTACAGATATAACATAGTCAGTAACAAAGAAATTAGAGACAAAGAATAAAAGGCAAAAGGTAAATGAATTACAGGTTTTGTTGGTGGCAGAAGCTAGCTAGACTGTCCCTCTGCCTAGGTGTCTGGTGTAGCAGAGGAAAGAACCACGGGGGGGGGGTGCTTAGCAGGCCACATGGTCAAAACGGCAGCTGCCATAAACACATTCCCAACAGCTGGCAGAAATTACAAAGTTTTGAGATATAATTTTGTTGGTTTTTTCTTTCCACAAGTCAGGCAGACGGCTTTGTGAAACTAACAGGACACCGGAGTCCAAGGGGTACAACTTCCAAAGAGACCACCATAGGTCTGAGAAATGTATATACCAGTCTAGGGCAGTGCTAGGGTATAAAACCCAAGAGACCCCTCGTGGGTCTGAGAAACGAATGCACCAGTCAGCATGACTGGTGCTAGGCCCAGCACAAAACCCAAAACCCTCATTCATGGGGAAAAATGAAAAACTCTCAGAGTATCTTGAGCAGCCCCGCCCACTGCTGAGACGGGCTGCAGCTGTGGCAGGCAGGAGAGTTTTAGAGTGGCGGGAAGAGAACAGAAACAAGTTTAGGGAAAGAGATTGTTTAGCAGAGAGATAGTAAAAACTCCTTTCATTTACCTGTTCACTGGCAGTAATTTTGGCCAATTTGACTTATTTTGCAGGGTAGGCTGGTTTATTTCCCATGGGTGAAGTAAAAACTGGCCAATCATTTTTGGAACTCATCAGCCCAAGTATGTGGCCAAGGGCAAAGTGCCCGATAAGGACTCGGCAGTCCAAAGGCAGGAAGGCTTGAAGCCGGAATCTTAACTCACCAGTGGGAAATGTCCCAGACCCTAGGGAAATGAGTTACAATGAAAAGGAGTACTTTACCAAATTGAAGCCAGTGTGGGATGGTATTTCCAGAGAACGGGTGGATGGAAGTGGGCCTCTGGTTCAGAATCAGGGTCTCCAAGTGTCTCTGGCTAGCCGCCCGCCAGCAGACAGCAGATGGCCGCCGAGTCCTTGAGGAGAGCCTGATCCGAGTCACGGCACCAATGTTGTTCTTTTGTCGCAGCTATTGTCTAAGAAACACAAACACGAGACTCAGAGACTCAGCGCCCACGCAGAGTTTATTGAGAGAGGGGAGAGGAAAAGGGGGGTAGCTGGTGGTCAACCGAAAGCGGAGAGAGAGAGAGAAAGAAAGACAGAAGGGGCCCCAGAGATAGAGCAAGAGAGCAAGAGCAGGAGCAAGAGGCAAGAGAGAGGTGCGCTTGGTGCACTTGCTTTAAAAGAGGAGCTTGCACATGCATAACCGGGTCCCCTTAGCAGCCAGGTAAAAGCTTGAACAGCTAGGTAAAGCTTGATGTAGTGATTACATGGCCACAGGCATCCTGCCCAACAGAGGCGGGGTCCACAGACTGCTGAGCCCCAACATTCCCATCTCTTATTGTTATTAAAAAGGTGAGGGTTGGGCATGGTCCAACAGGCTCTGGAGACTGCAGGTTTCTAAAACCCCTAGTTAAGAGAAAAGTTTCTCAGGATTTTGTAACTTCTCCTTTCCCATTGTCACTGTCCATTTTCAAATGCTTATCATTGGGGTGTTAGATCTCAGTGTTATTTTCCTCACTTTCTGATGTTCTGTGGAGTACCTCCCCTGGGGTTTTTATAGTACGTTGTTGATTAACTGCTCCTTTTCATGGCCTACCTTCTTTGTTAATATTTTGCATTCATAGAGGATCTAAGTGTTGTTCCCTTTGTCTTTTTGTTTTTATTCCATTCAATTCTGTACCTTGAATGAGGCTTTAGCCATAAGCCTTTTGTTAGTGGAAGTCTGTTTCATAGCCTGCACATCACTATCATATAAATGAAGCTAGGCTAACAGTCACACAAGAGGTTCGTGGTGATCCCAAAGCAAACTGCACTTCACTTCAGGAAGGGACAACTCTGGGGGTTTTGTTGTTACTTCTCTTTGGGATTTTTTTTTTTACTCTGATATACTACATGAGTTTGCTTGAGACAAACTCCTTTGCCTCTCATGTTCCAGACTCAATGTCTTTTTCCTAATCCACTCTAATTTTAGTCTCCTCATTTTTTAAGAAGATATATTCAATATTATTTCCCATCATTTTCCTTATGAACATTGATTGTTTAATTGTTTTCCTAAAGTGTCTTCTAGTTAATTTTAGTACATGCCTGAGCCCCCATGGAAATTACTGAAAATCCATGACACCTGTCTTCTGTCATCAGATACATGTTATCTACAACACAATCAAATTTAATGCACCTTCTTTTTCATCTTCACTTCTATAAACCTTGTCCAGAAAACTAAGGATTACACACAAAAGGGAAAACACTCATAATAAGCAAGCTGTGTGCATCTTTCTCCATTCCAATATAAGATAACACAAACTACAGACCTTTGTGAAGACAAATATGATTACCTAAGTTTTCTATACAGAATACTGCTTTATTTCACATCAAAAAGCTGAACAATAACCTAAAATATGCAACTGAGAACTCAAAGATATTGAAATATGTCACCGATTCATCCTTTAAAGGAAAGCTGCTTAAAATTGCTTTAGGATTTACTTCAGTCACTAAGGAAGAAGATATGGTACAAATATATAAAAAACATACATAGAAGGAACTAATCATAAGAAGAGAAAAACTTAAATATCCCACATTTGTGCTATATATGTACACTCACATATTTGAATATGTAACATATGTATACACAGCATAAATATATGCAAACACAAAGATACATATATTCTTATATATATAGTATACACATACAAATAAAAAGGTAACAACTGTATGATAGGAGACAGTGAAGATCAAGGGCAAAGACGCTTGAATAAAAAAGGAAAAGTCCTCATTAAACAAAGCAAACCTACTATTTGAAAAAAAAGAGAGAAAGAGAGATAAAGTTCAACCAAGAGAGAGGCAGTCCAATCCAAATATACAGAATAAAATGCATACATTGAATCACATCCAGATATCTATACAGGCAACAAGAAGATAGAAGAACCTAAACTACACAGTTAATTGTGATGGAGTTTAGAGATCATTTTGTTGCACCATTCCTATTAACTGATGTGATTTTCTTCACAATCGAAACTGCTTGAATAATCAAGAATTATAAAATATACAGCTAATTATCAAAGAAAGGAACATTAGAACTCAAAAACTGAAGTGAACACACTACATACTGGAAATAAACAGGTAAAATACTCAGATTTTTGTGTATGAAATTTTCAGTCATTCTTCAAATACTGGAAGTTTTAGAATTCGGTTACTTAATAATTTATCTTGGCACAGTTAACAAGAAAAAACCCACAAGCCTGCCTTATGAATGTCTTTAATTTATTCTATAAAACTCTTGGTATAGGCCAACAAAGAAGTATGTTTCTGATTTGGAATATCATTTCCATATGAAAATAGCATGCACATATTTGCATTTCATCTCTGCCTTGAATCTCTGAACTTCAAAGCTTTGATGTGATTTCAACACATCCAAGCAGGAACAAAGGTAGACATCACCATGTCACCCAAAATCAGGAACAGGAGGACGTTTTTCAGGGAGAAACAGAATACTTGATCAGAATTCGGTAGTTCTTAAAGGTAGCTCCCGAGACAGATCGAAACATAAGCAGAAGTCTGAAAAGTGGCTCCAAAGCTTTTGCAAAGATCATAAAATATATACCCAGCTTAAAACAAGTTATTCCATGGCCCAAGAGCATCTGCCATATACAAAGTAATTCATTATTCTGAAAAGCATAGCTAAAGATAATTATTTGGTATATAAAGCACTATAAAAGTTGTATTTATGAGTTTAAAAATCAGTAGCTATTAATTCACAGAAACTTGAAATCAATATTATAGAAAAATAAATGATTTTCCACATAAATAAATGTCTCATTGTAGATAAATATAACTGTGCAAGTTAAATAATAATGAATGTGTCTCAATATTGGGCAAAAATAATGTTTAGAGGATGACAGATTTGACTTTTATTTCTACTAAAAGTTTTGTAAATTTATTTAAAAATCATGATCCACTCCAAATATACAGATAAAAATATCTGCATGTCTCTAAAGTTTATCAGTTAATATTATGTACAGATACCAGAATAATTTTCTTAATGAGTATCATCTGCAGCATCACTATTTTCTTAAAGAAAACACCTCTCATGGCTTTCCAAACACATTTTCCATATCTCCTTAACATAACAAATGAGACTCATTCTGACATTTTTTTTTTGGTATGTACTATTCACATACCTATTTACTTCCATGGATAGTAAACTGTATGATCACAATGAAGTAGGTTTATAAGATCATGATACAACTTAATGGGAAGAAAAGAAGGATAGGGTGTGTGCTCATACTCTGATTTGGTACACTGAAAATACAAATTGGGCATCCAAACTTACCAAAGCATTCCAAGAGACCGTGAACCACAAATTCATTAAAGGATTTTAGAAGCTCTTCTAGATCATTGCCATGGTGACACAACACTCATTCTGCTCATACTGTATCTTTATTTTTAATCTTTTCCCACCAAATATAACCTGTTCAGCCCATATGCTGCTTGTGTACGTATTCTTTTTCAGAGCTGACCATTTCTTGAAGTTCTCTAAATAGTTCATAAAAAGTAGTGTGCTTTGATTTTTGCCTCATTCCATACAATAATCTTTCCATTGTCATTGCTTAGCCTCTTTTTGCTTTCCACTTACTCAATATGTAAACTATCCTGACTCGGGAGTCCTGGACAACCCTGTAAATTTCTTTATTCTCCTGCTAATTCCACAGGGCAAAGGGATTGTCTCCTGTTCCTTCTGGTAATGTTTCTCCTGCTTCCACACCCCAGACTTTCCTCCACCATCGCTTCTCTCATCTCTCCACTGACCCCCTGATTAACCCTTGGCAGTTCTAGAATACTCAGTTATACCAGCACTCTACTATCCGGTTGGTACCTTTGCATTATGCTGCACAACTCTTCAGGCTTAAAGTAAAACAAAGGTATTTTCTTAGGACGGGAATTCTTCTCCATGGAAGCTGCTGTTTGTGTACTCATAACCTGTGTACATCAGGAAAAGGAGATAGCATGTGTGTATTTTTATTTTTGCCTTCCAGAGGCAATGTTCAAATCATTACACTCTTCCTATCTGTGAAAACATGCCTCCTTGGATCCATGTGTCATAAGATTCTACTGTTTCCATCTTCTCCTCCGATGTCATTTCAAAATGGTTGTACGTTCACTGCAGTTCCTGGTATCTTGGTGACCCAAATCACTTCCAACATTACCAGGACACTAAGATTAATAGGAAGTTCTCTTGATATATTTAACAACCATGACTTCCTATTTAATTTCTCTTTAATATTCTGCTTTCAAAACCACATCATGAATCCTATCAGCTAGAAGTCTCAGACATTTAAATAAGGAACTCCATACCAACTCCTAGCCACTGCACCACAAGCAGAGTGGTCTCAAAACCTGTCTCTACCGTATTTTTCCTTCTGGTTAGGTATTTCTCAGTTGCACTCATTAATTTGACTTCCTGATAATTAGGAAATGGCCCTTACAGAATTACATATTTAAATACTTGGTCCCACCTGGTGTAACTGTTGGATGGCATTAGGAGTTGGTGCCTTTTTAGAGGAAGTGTGCCACTGAGAGTGGGCTTTGAAGTTTCAAAAGCCCATGCCACTTTCACTTGTCTCTCTCAAGCTACTACTTGTGGATAAGGATGTGAGCTCTCAGCTACAGCTCCAGGCCCCTACCTGCCTTCCTATTGCCAAGCTTCCTGCCCTATCATTATGGACTCATCCTCTGAAGTTGTAACGTCCCAATAAACTCTTCTATAAGTTGTTTTGGTCATGGAATTTTGTCATGCAATAGAAAAGTAACAAATAATATTCTCTTGTGTATTGATTGCACTGTTGCAAAACTCTGTTAAGATGTCTCACAAGCACCTCAAACTCATAGTCAAAGCCCATAACTAAATCTTTTTTTTTTCAGTTGTCAAATGTACTAGTTTTGTTTGTTTGTTGTTTTGTTTTGGTTTTTGGTTTTGTTTTTGGATTCCAAGTTTCCTAGAAATGTTATTAGCCACCAACTAACCAAGCAGCTAGACACCCTCACCCTCTCATAGTGGAGTACACCCACCAAATGCTGTATATTTCACCAACCATTAGACTCCCCTAATCTCTCTCCTTTCTATTGTCTCTTACCTAGTTTTTACAAGGGCCAGAAATTCAAAGCTAACATGAGCCATACAAGGCCATGATTATAAACAAAGTAATACCTTTATTTTTTAGATCCTAGAAAATTTCTAATATTGGCAAGGATTATCGAAGAATCTATATCAGGTTGTTAGACTTCTCACTAAAATGGAGAAGGTGAAGGGAATGAAGACAAAGAATAGAGTAAAGACAGTAAGAATGATAAATAAAAAAAGAGAGAGAGGAGGAGCAAGGAAAAGTTGGATCTTTTAGGAAAGAACAAAGGATTTCAAATCTTGTATTATAAGTAATCTTTTGCACATTTACATACTCATTTTTGAAAGTAAATTCTTACAAATTTTCCAAGTAGGACACTACAAAGAGTATAATGGCTATTAAATTGGGAACCTTATGCAGATGCCTCAATCACCTAAAAACCTATCATTGTTTCCTGCACTACTTATGATGACACTCATATATATATAAATATATATATATATATGCATATATATGTGCATAAGTGTGTATTGTGTGTGTCAGTGTGTGTGCATTGTGTATAAATGTGTGCATTATATTATGTGTGTATATACGTATGTGTGTTCATTCTGTGTATGGACATGTACACCATGAAGAAATACATTTTGGATAGGGAAGTGACAAAATTAAACAAATTATTTCCCACATTTTTTCTTTTAAAATCTCACATGGAAACAAAAATCAAAACATATGCTTTTAAATATATGAAAGAAAAGTAACATGTGCATTAAAAACCTTAAATTACTATTTTAGTGAAATGAAGGCTAAGTTTCATTGGTTTCCAGCTTTGGTTTTAGATGTGTAAGCTTAGATAAGCTATGACATCTGTGCTTCATCCAGGCCCCTATACTAAGAAAATAGAAAGTAAAATTAGCCAACTACCTCTTTCATTCAGCTAACATATTGAATGAGCCAGTGTCACAACAGTCACTCTATTACGTGTACAAATACAAGACAATATGCCAGTGTTTAATAAAATTGCAACCTGAGATTGTTTGAGGTGAATATAAGCATCTAAACTTTGTATGAGCATAAGAAAATGAATGTTGCAAATAGGGGTACAATTGCTGCCATTGCTCAAAAGAAGGAGCACTAAAAATTAAAAGGATCTAGAAGAAATTCTCTCAGAAACTCTTAGACAAATCAGTGATGAACACAAAAGACTTCACAATAGGATTATTTTTGGTGGCACAGAAGAAAATCTGTGTCATATGTTTGTGGAACTATGACTACTGCAGTGAGCACCAGCCCCCAAGGAACCTCTACTGTCTAACATACTTCATTATCTAGATTATCTATCCACAGGCCTGCACGTGCCTTTGAGCCCAATGTTTTTGAAGAACAGAGAGTTATATTTTCTGCATTCTTCAAGGTGCTATGCCCAGTAATATTTCTTCTTACAGACAGCAGCTCTCATTAAAATAAAATATAGATTAAGGGGGTATCCCTCCAACCTGGATAGCATAGCCCTACAAGTGGAATGGGGGTGGGGAGATGGGAGGGGAGGGTGGCCAAGGTGCATGTCAGAGGGGAAAAAGGGTAAGGGGGAGGGAGAGAGGGAGGGAGGGAGGGAGTGGGGAGGGAGGGAAGGAGGGAGAGAGGGAGGGAGGGAGGGAGGTAGAGAAGGAGGGAGAGAGGGAAGGAAGATTGGAGGGAGGAAGGGAGATGAAACTGGGATCCACATGTAAAGTTTTTTAATTATATTATTAATAAAAAAGAAGGAAAAAAATAAATAAAATATAGAGGAACAACCAAAACTGCCTATGGATTCAAGTCAAACCATGATGAAGACTATTTTAGCATCCCCCTCCTCCTCTTACTCTTTGAGTCTTGCTCTTCACCTAGAAGTAAAACGAGTTTGCAGAGACCCTACAAAGATCATGACAGGAGGGTCACACTGCCAGGCCAGAAAGCAGAGAGAAAAATAGAAAGCATTGTTCTAGATAGAATAAGGAGCTGAAAGGCTTCCCATTGTGATAATAAAGATTTGTGTGACAAAGAAAGTTTGATTTGGGCTCATAATTTTAAATATTTCAAGGGAAAACCAACTGCAAAAGGTAGAGGAAGCCTACGTTGTGACAGCCAGAAAGTAAAGAGAGAGAAGAGGTTGAAGTCTCAATATCCCTTTCAAGGACATCTCCAGGGGCCCAATATCCCAATAGTATCTACCTCTTTGGCTCCATCACCTGCAGTAGCATCACAGTCAAGTTTTAGCACATAAACTTTTCATGGACACTTATCCTAATCAAAGCACACCTTGCCCATGAAATGTGAGTTTGTTTTTTATATGTATTTATAATTTTTAATTTATTTGAAACAAGCTTGTTTTACATGTCAATCCCAGTTCCCTTACCCTTCCCTCCTCCCCTGTTCCCCCAACCCCAATCCTATTCCCTTTTTGCTCCCCAGCGAGGGTTAGATCTTCCATGGGGGATCTTAAAAGTCTGTCATATCATTTGGAGCAGAACCTTGGCCCTTCCCTGGGTGTCTAGGCTGACAGAGTATCCCTGTGTGAAATGAGCTTCCAAAGTTCATTTGTATACTACAGATAAATACTGATCCACTACCAGAGGCCCCATAGCCTGATGAGCAAGAAGACTGAATCAGGGAAAGAATAAAGGAGAGCAAAATAAGAGATACCATAATAGTGGGAGCCATAATAGGTTTAAAGAGAAATCTGGCACTGGGGAAATATCCAAATATTTACAAGGGTGGCCCCAACTAACAATCTAAGCAATAGTGGAGAGGCTACCTTAAATGCCCTTCCCCAATAATGAGATAAATGTCTACCTTATATGCCTTCATCTAGTAGCTGATGGAAGCAGAAACAAACACCCACAGCTAAACACTGAGCTGAACTCCTGGAATCCAGTGAATTCGTTTTAAGAAATGAAAAGCAAGGAATTGAGCCTTGGGTTCATGGGGAGAGGAATGGAGATAGCACTCAATTCTGCTTTCTTTCTCAACTACCTTTACTATAAAGCAAATCTGGCCTGTGGATAAGCTTCAAATCTGTGTTAACAGAGTCTTAAGAGGAAGCTCACTCTCTGTACCCCTTCTGTAGGGAATTTCTGTTGTTTTTCTCTCCCAGAGTCAATTTTCACCTTATTCTAGGAACATTCCCCAGATTGCCTCTTAGGCAGCCATCTCTCACAGCTTAGACATATTTGAGAAAATGAAATCAGTGCTGGGCTGATGGCTAAATGGAGGACAGATAGGAAATGCCTTAAGACACAGTATGAGCCTGAGGTGATATCCCACTGGGGAAATACATCATTCCATTCTATTTTTCCTTTTGCTTTACTGAACACTGATCTTACTTTTATCCCCCAGAGTTGCATTAGTTGTTATTAATAAAAACAGCCCCTTAAAAATAATTTGTTAGAGCTCAAAAAGAAATTTGATATCAAAGAAGAAACAAAGTACTACTTTGTGCAGGGTGTGATGGAGGTACATCTCTTACATGCCTCCTCTGTAGTGTTGTTTCCATGGTAATTTCACAACACATTTTAGCACCATGGCTTTGACCCCAGAATGATTGCTATGACATTTTGTCAAGATGTCTTATTAGTGTCTGCTCTTCAACCCCAGATAATAGCTTTTTAAATGCACACCTCATGTCTCTGACAATGGTAAAAAATAAATAAGAAAAAAATGTTTTCATCTTAGCCATTCTCAGCCTTCTTTCCCACTTCCGTGAGATGAGAGAACAGACAAGACAATTTATGGCGTGTCGTCAACTTTAACAATATGATGTGAACCCACACTAAGGGTTTCAGTTGGCTGATCCAAGAAGTGCAATGACCATCCTGCATGGCTGTTTAGAGATAACTATAGCTTTGAACAATAGGTTCAAAGTATGGATGGCTGTGGCACAAGACAAGCTGGCAGATAGGCTTAGATCACTGTACTCTGTGGAAATGAGCACCCATGAGTAAATGGGATTCAGAGGCAGTGAGCTAAGCTTGGCGAAGGACCAGTTCTTATCTCTTCAATAAATGTAAAGCATCTCCTCCAAATTCTATTTAGAAAAATCTATAATCATAATGACATTCTTAGAAATCCCACAAAAGACACAAAATGTAAAGTTGTATTTTGTTACAATATAAGTTATTTAATGGAATTTGAGGTTGACAACAATAGTCTCATAATACTAATACAATAGATGAAATAAGTCAAAATAACAAAGATGAGACAAAGTAAAATCCCAAACTACATGCCTAGTACTTAAAAATACGCACTTGAAACTGATCACTAGTGTTCAATGTAGCAGAGGATAAACATGGATCTGTCAGGCGAGACAGTGTAGCAAAATATTCTTCTTGTTATTACACACTAATATTTACCCAGGTATTATCTTTTAAATGGAGTGAGTTTTCCTTCCAGGTTTACTCAGAACTTCTTATCTACTCTTTTTCTCCACTTCTATTGCCACTTCCCTAGATAAAACCACAATTTTATCTCATCAGATCTTACAAATAGTTCCTATTTGGACATTTGCTTCCTCCTCAGTCTCCTACAACTTTTTGCTACACAGTATATATTTTTTTTACAATAATAGGTCTCTTTTTCAACCTCTCTTCACCCAGTGCTTCTCATATTTGTTGGTTATAGCTCTACCTCACCTGTAATTCAGTACCAAAGTCATTTGAAAGTTTGTGGGATATGCACAGGCCAACTCTCAGGCATCTCCCCACAATTACCAAATTATAAACTGTGGAGATCAGATTCATGTTTTCAATAGCCTCCTGAAGCAGGCTCGTGTTTGAAAATCTCAGCCTCAGATGACCATGTTGCCCTCCTCTCAGAGATCTGGAATCATCTTCTTCTGTATTCCCCTTTGCTTTCTTTGCTCAGAGCCAGACAAATTGCCTTAAACTAAGCGTTAAACATCTTCAAGCTCAGGGCTTTTGTACATGCAGTCACTTCTACCCAGAAAACTCTTTGCCCTGATATCCATGCTTGCATCTCTCTTGGATTCATATAAACATCAGTTTGTAGTGCAGCCTTCCCTGTCCACCCTTATAGAAGAGCAAGCATTCACAGTCCCATTTTCTCCTTCCCTTGTATTTTCTCCTTTGCATTTCTTATCCTCTGATAGGCACCATTTATCTACGTATAATACCTCTCAACCAGTAGAATATATATTCCATGAAGATGGAAGTCCTTGTTATTTACATATGACCAATACTGAGAACATTTAACATGTAACAGATACTCCATAAAAAGTTATGGAATGAATGAATTCAACTCTTATATCTAAGGAAAAAGGAAAACCCAACTAAAACATGAAGGTAACTCCAGCATCTACAATAATATCTCCTTATAAAAACCTATCATTAAGGACCTTATTAAGTGAGAATGTATTTTAACTAGTGAAAACAATATCAGAAGCACATGTATCGAATTACACAGAACAATGAGTATGAGCCACATAGTATATATATGTTTCTGTAGGGAGGATAATGTAGAGGTGGCAGAAGGGCTAGAAGCTTCTAGTATAGTTCATGTTGATGAGGTTTCTTACCAAGATAAAGATCTGTAGAAACAGAGTATGGCATTCCAAAGAAAGGGAACCAATAAAGCTACACTAATGTTTATGGCATGCATATAACTGTAGACATCATGAACATGCAAGAGAAAATAAATATAGTAAGTGCCAAACAGAATCCAAGTGAATAGGATAACAGAGCAAACTTAATCCTTGTAAAATTGTCAATTAAACATGAAAAGGGACTTAGCAGTAATGTGCCCTGAAAGAAAATGAAAAATTTAGTTAACTATAAATATAATGTTATAAACCTACTGAAAATGTTTTGGAGAAATACCAAGGTGAACTATAAAAGATATTTATAGAAAGAAAATAAGTAAGTGATCCTGTCATTGTACTAGTAAAACATGATAGAATGTCATGAGAAAGACATTGGCTTAGGGAAGCTTAAACGGAAAATGAGCAGAATGCTGAATGGGACACAGGTATGTCATTCAACTCACATTAGTTGAGAAATCTAGGATATTTGTTCAAAAGAGAGGACTCCTATGAGGCATATTTTGACAATGACAAATAATAGTATTATATAGAGCAACTGGATTTCTTCTATATGACCTGAGAAATAAAGCTAAAATAAATTGGTGAATTTTTAAGATGATCTAATAAAAAAAAAAAGACTGGCTAGTCAATAGTCACTGCCCCAAATTAATAAAATCCTAGAGGTTTTTAAAATCTTACTATATTCTTTGTTGCCAGTCCTCTGCCAATAAAACCATATCCTCTTAATATATCTCCTTTTCCCAGCCTTAAGAATTTAAAGTGTAGAGTTGTTCTGATACCCACTACCTAAGGACCTTAAAACATATTCTATATCTTCAGGATAAAATCTTAACTTCCTCACAGCTCTACATTTTCAACCTCCTGTAACACAACCCTGCATTTGTACACTAGACGTCAGTTCTATCAGTAGGGCATGCTTACATCATGTTGAGACAGAAACTCTTGCTAATGCCTTTGCTACTACAAAAGAGTGGATTTCCTGAGTGCACACATGAGCAGCTTTTATCCTGTAGCTCTCAACTGTGATCTGCAACTCTATTTGATAAAACTTCCCTTACCACCCAAGTGAAATTCACCCTCTATGTTACATAAGCTGACAAAAAGAACAAAATCCCAAAGTCTCAAAGGAAGGGAAGTCTGAGTACCTCATGCCTCTGCTCTGATTCATCTAAGAGCTTTGAGTTATATTCAGGATGAATTTCTCTTCTCCTTGTCTGGAAAGCCTTGGGATGGAGTGCAACCCCCCTGCCAGTCTCATTGTCATGTGCTATCTAATTGTATCCCTGCTGGTCCTTGAATACTATTTTCGTCTACAGATTCCCCATCTATAGTAAAATTTTGCATTTATTTGCATGAGTTTATTCCTTGCTTTAAACAGAATGCTACTTGACGGTCAACACCCCTGTCACCTCCACTCTATAAAACTTACCCTTCCCCTTTCCCTAAGTCTAACATTGCATCAGATCACTCTTGCCTGTATACTGTAGCACAAGTTCTAATAGGTTTTAATAATAAAAACCCAGAGTCAGATATCAGGATGAATACTAAAAGGACAGAGAAGTAAAGGAACCAGCAACAGAAAAAAAAAAAAAAAACAAAACTGTTTTTTCTTTTCTTCTTTTTTTTACATAGTGATCACAGTTCCCTCTCCCTCTTTCCCTTCCTTCTTCCCTCCCTTTTCCCCTCTCCCCCGCCTCACATGCACCCCGACCATCCTCCCCTCTCACCCCCTCCACTCCACATGTAGGGTGAAACCATCCAGGAGGGGTCATCTAAATCTGTCATTTGAAGTAAAGACTAGGATTTCTCTCCTGTCCCTAGGTTAGGGGAGTATTCCTTCATGGGGGGTGTGATCGCAAGGTCATTTGTGCAGCAGGAATATATACTGGTTCTACTGTCTGAGGTCCCTTAGACTGTTCAGGCCTTCTAGCTGAGACCCATATTCAGGGCGTCTAAGTCAGTCCCATGCTGGATTCCCAGCTATTAGTCTGGGGGCCTGATAGCTCTGACTTGTTAGGTCAGCTGTCTCTATTTGTTTCTGCAGCATGGTCTTGTCCTGCCCCTCTGCATCTAAATTCTAGTTCAGCTCACTGCTTAGTTGTGGGTATTTGTTCTGTTTCCAACAGGTACTAGATGAGGGCTCCATGATGGCAAATAAGGTAGTCATTAATCTCATTATCAGGGAAGGGCATTTATGGTAGTCTTTCCACTGTTGCTCAAATTGTTAGTTGGAGTCAGTCTTGTAGGTCTCTGGACATTTCTTTTGGTTCAGTTTTCTCTTCAAACCTATAATGGCTCCCTCTTTTATTCCCCCCCTCTCTCCCTCTCTCTCTTTTCTGTCTTCTATTCCTACCCTGACTAAATCACCCTAGTCCCTTTCCTCTCCCCCCCCCATTCTCTTTCTCCTAGTTCCCTCTCCACTCACTGTCCCCCTCTCCCCATGTGCTCTGGAGAACTTGTCCCTTCCCCCTTCTGTGAGGGACCTTATATGAATCTCTTAGAATCTACCTTGTATCCTAGTTCCTGTGGTGGTGTGAATTATAGGCTGGTGATCCTTTTCTCTAGGTCTAAAATACATATATGAGCGAATACATACCATGTTCCTCTTTTGGTGGCTGGGTTACCTCATTCAGAGTGGTTTCTTCAAGTTCCATCCATTGGCCTGCAAATTTCAAGATTCCATTGCCCCCCCTTCTTGCAGAGTAGTATTCCATTGTGTAGATGTACCACATCTTCTTTATCCATTCTTCAGTTGAGGGGCATCTAGGTTGCTTCTAGGTTCTTGCTATTATAAATAATGCTGCTATTAACATAGTTGAGCACATGTCTTTGTTGCATGGATGTGGATCATTTGGATATATGACTAAGAGGGGGATCGCCAGGTCCTGTGGTAAACAAATTCCCATTTTCCTAAGGAACTGCCACACTGATCTCCAAAATGGCTGTATGAGTTTGCACTCCCACTAGCAGTGGGGGAGTGTTCCCCTTTCTCCACGTCCTCTCCAGCATAAATTTTCATTGGTGTTTCTAATTTTAGCCATTCTGGCAGGAGTAAGATGGTATCTCAAAGTTGCTTTCATTTGCATTTCCCTGATAGCTAAGGATGTTGAGCACTTTCTTAAGTGTCTTTCAGCCTTTTTGATTTCCTCTATTGAGAATTCTTTCTTCATTTCTGTACCCCATTTTTAATAGGGTTATTTGGTGTTTTGTTTACTAGTTTCTTGAGTTCTTTGTATATTTTGGATATCAGGCCTTTGTCAGATGTAGGGTTGGTAAAAATCTTTTCCCAGTCTTAGGGCTACCATTTGGTCTAGTCAACTGCATCCTTTGCCTTACAGAAGCTTTTAAATTTCAGGAGGCCCCATTTATTAATTGTTGATCTCAGTGTCTGTGCTACTGGAGTTATGTTCAGGAAGTCGTCTCCTATACCAATATTTTCAAGGGTACCTCCTACTTTCTCTTCTAAGAGGTTCAGTGTGGCTGGATTTTTGTTGAGGTCTTTGATCCATTTGGAGTTGAGTTTTGTGCAATAGTTTATATAAGCAACCCAAAAAACTCTACCAGGGAAATCCTACAGCTGATAAACACCTTCAGCAAACTAGCAGGATACAAAATAAACTAAAAAAATCAGTAGTGCTACTTTACTCAGACAGCAAAAGGATTGAGAAAGAAATCAGAGAAACATCACCCTTTATAATAGGCACAAACAACATAAAGTATCTTGTGGTAATGCTTATCAAACAAGTGAAAGACCTATATAATTAGAACTTGTATCTTTAAACAAAGAAATTAAGGCAGATACCAGAAAATGGAAAGATCTCCCATGCTCTTGGATAGGTAGGATAAATAAAGTAAAGATGGAAATCTTGCCAAAAGCAATCTACAGATTCAATGCAATCACCATTAAAATCCCAGCACAATTCTTCACTGACCTTGAAAGGATAATAATAACTTTATATGGAAAATCAAAAGACCCAGGATAGCCAAAACAATCCTGTACAATAAAAGAACTTCAGGAGGCCTCACCATCCCTGACTTTAAGCTTTACTTCAGAGTTATAGTTCTGAACACAGCCTGGTATTGGCACAAAAATAGACAAGTAGACTAATGGAATTAAATCGAAAATCTTGATATTAACCCACACACCTACGAACACCTGATTTTTTGACAAAACAGCTAAAAGTATACAATGGGGGGAGAAAAGCATCTTCAACAAATGGTGCTGGCACAATTGGATGATAATGTGTAGAAGACTGCAAAAGAAACCTTTTACCTCTACTGAATCCTCAGACCAAAGAAGAAATCCTGTTCCTATGAATTCTAAGACTGAATGTTGTCTCTGTGTAAACTCAGACTAATTGCAATGAACTCCTGTCTCCCCTTGCCTTGTAGACCTCTCTCCAACCAGCCATATTACTCCTGTATCCACCTCCAAATTGCTGAGATTAAAGGTATGAGCTACCACTGTCTGGCTCAATCTCATGCAGCCCTGGGTGGCCTTGAATTAATAGAGAACTGCGTCTCTCTGCTAGGAGGCTAGGATTAAAGGTGTATGCCACCACTGCCTGGTATCTATAGCTAACTTATATGGCTATATTGGCACTTTGGTCTTCAGCCAAACCTTATTTGTGAAATCATAAACAAAATATCATGACAGTATACAGTTTCTTTCCTTTAGTAAATCAAGCATAAGCTGCAAGACAAAGAAGTTTTTGTTCTGCGTTGTTCTCTGTATGCTTGGCACTTAGGCCAAAGTGGGTGTAATACATGAAAATTATTACATTTTCATATAATGAATGAATGAATCATCCCATTTTTCTACATAGCATTTAGTGTTACCTGAAATTTTGTCTTACTCATTTACCACTAACCACTTACTGTGTCTCCACTTTGTAGGTAGAATGCAAATTCTATAATACTTTATTAGAATGGTATGTAGAAAAAAAAACATTGAGGGAAGGAGGATCAATATATGAACTAAGATGGAACTGATTCTGAGAAACATATCCCAACATCTCCACTTTGTCCATTGGTTTTCCTTAAAATAATCCACCTGTATAGCTGTAGTGATTTCAATAAGAAGAGCCCCTATAGACTCATATACTTGAATGCTTAACAAGTGAAATTAAGACATGTGGCCACACATTTAAGACATTGCCATGAGTCTCCAAAGAGAATTTGAACTTTGGTCTGTTAAGACAATCTTGAGACTGTGTTAGACTATACATTGGGACTTTTTAAATTAGACTGAATACACTTCTGCATTATTGTATGGCTAGAAGACTATGAGGTCAGGAAATAGAATGTGATGATTTGAATAAGAGTGTCCCCTATAAGTTTATATATTTGAATGCTTTGGAAATAGAAACAGGGGGGTGCGATCTTGTTGGAATAGGTACGGCCTTGATGAAGAAAGTATGTCACTGGAGGTAGGCTTTGGGGTTTCAAATGCTCAAGCCAGGCACAGTGTTTCTCTCTTCCTGCTGCCTGACAATCTAAAGACAGAACCCTCAGCTACCTCTCCAGCATCATGTCTGCCTGCATGTTGCCATGCTCCCCCATCCATGATAATAATGGACTAAACCCTTGAATTATAAATCAGCCCCAATTAAATGTTTTCCTTTATAAGGGTTGGCATGGCCATGGTATCTCTTCACAACAATAGAAACCCTGACTAAGTCAATAGCCTTCATGATTTTTATTTGCCTCAGTATAAGGCTCCCTGACTGCTACCACACTATGGGAAACACAGCAAATACTTTTGTTTTCTTGGAGGCATTTCTTGCCAAATGGCTTCCCTGCCTTGGTGCAAGCAGCTCCACAACCCTCCAGCTACCATTTCTAGTCCCAGACACTGAATTCCTCACCATGCCAATGTGGTGGCTCACAATCCACATGCTCTAAGGTAACATTGCCTCAATATCCTCCTCAGAACAAGCTACTAGTATATAAGTATATATAAGGTGGCGTATGCATTGTGTTTCATACAATGCCTTTGTGAATCTTGCAGATATCTAAGGTAAAACACCAGTTATCTATAACTATTGCATTCCTCTTATAACCTCTCTCCCAACACATGTATAAATTTTTATCTAAGAGGCGGCTATGCCCTCCCTAAGCCTCTCCTTAATGCATCTTCACACTTGATTGCTTGGACTAGCTGGTCTTATTTCTCAGAAGGAATTAAAAAAGCATAATTTCAAGGTTTGCACACTAATATTTGAAGGATTTTCAATCTATTATTTCTTCTGTGCTGACAAAGCTACCCTTGAAGGCACATTTTAATTCTCTCTTCTCTGTGTATTTCCCTTGATATCTTCAGTTCCAGTCTGACTCCAAACCAACCATTACTAGTCTCTCATGGGATTTTCATGCTGACTCCTAAAGGATACCTGGTTTCTCTGTTTCTTCCATGTTTTCAATGGATGCAGAATGGTCTTAAAAGCCTTGTAATGCAAAAAAAAAAAATGTCTAGAGGAGACAGTTCAAAGTATTTTAGTAGAGAAGATTACCAAAGGGCTATAGTACTTGAAAGATAACTGGGAAGTATGTTTATGGATTGATTCTATTTTGTAGTGCTTGAAAAATACAGAAAATGATTAAAGATGCTGGAAAACTTCTGTGGTTAATTCTGGTTCTCTGGATGGGGTTCTCTGGTGGTGACATGTGGGTTTGTCATTTTGTAGGAATGCATATTGACAGAATATCTTTAAGTGATATAACCCACTGCATTGTAGATTAAAAGTCATTAGAGATCTGATCACAAAAACATACATTTGTCTGCAAAAGCTAAACTGAAGAAATTTCAGCTGTGTAAAAGTTCAATCACACTGAAGTATAAAGTAACAACACTACAAGAATTACTACTGCGATTGCCCCAGTGTCAGAGTTGTAATGCATAGTAAGACCCCTTCTCAAAAGAAAGAATAAAGAGAGCAGGAATTTGGCTTAGTCAGTAAAATGCCTGCTAGCACAAAAGAGCTGAGTTTGAATTTCCCCAAATTCAAATTTAAATATCAGGTATGGTGGAACTTGCCTATATCAGCACTAGTAAGCATAGACCAGCAGTTCCATGACATTCATTTGCCTGCTAATGATATACCCAGATCTATGAGCTACACATTCTTTTGAGACAGAGGGACTCTGTCTCAAAAGAAAAAGAGAAATGGAGAATGATTAAGAAAAACCTCTGCTAACAATCTCAGCCCTTTACATGCATATATACACACACATGAACACACTTTTGAACATACTCACACTAACAAGAGTATACTATGTACATACACACAAAAATTAAAACAAATAATAAAATAGAGTATTTTGCCAGTCAGAAAACCAAACTTTTTAAGCATAATAAAATAACAATTTCTATATAGTAATCTGGGATAATACCAAACTGGTTCTCACTTCAACATAGTTATACACCTAGGTTTATTTATTTATTTATTATTTTACATATCGATCCCAGTTCTCTTTCCCTCCCTCTTTCCCTCTCCCCACCCGCTCATGCCCCTGACCACCCTCCCCTCCCATACCCCTCCCACTCCACCTGTAGGGTGATGCCCTCCAGGAGGGGTCATCTAAATCTGTCAAGTTACTTTTTTTAAAAAGTAAAGTTAATTTCAAGCACTAGGTAAGGTAAACATTATATCAGCTTGATGGCCTCAAGATACTCCATGGATCAATAAGCAAAGACTGGATCCTGGGGCATGTGACAGTGGTAACAGTGACAGTGGTTACACTAGATAGGTGCAGGGACACTGAGAGGGATAATGATACTCAGAAACTTGAGAAAACCACACTACATTTCATACATGAAGAACAGGATGAATGGAGGAAAGAAAGAAGTGTTTCCGTGCCCTGTGAGTACAACACTTCTTCAGTGCATATATGTCTCCTGAAACTTTTTCCCCTTTTGTTTAAAGTCACAATAGTAAGTCACTAAGCAAACCTTCACCATCACAGAATGAAAGCAAGTCAGATGTAGGAATATCAAAATCAAATACTGTTTTACTGAGAAACACATGTGTTCCCACTGTGTTGATTATTTACTCATAGAGGGATTTTGTGACTAAAAAGGAGCTGGATGCCTAAATCTATTTCCATGTGCCATCATTTACCTCAATCATTAAAACTACTTAAAAGATGTGCTCAGTATTCTCCAAGCTGAAATTTATAATTATCCTCATCTTTCCCACAGTTCCTGTTATGTGAAATATGTGAAGGTGATATTGGATGGAACAAGGAGATAATCTTTGTGTTCTATTGTCATTCATTTGTCAAAGTACCTAATTGCTACCCATCAATTTGGTAGCAGTAGAAGATGGGTCTGTGGTAAGGTAAGCACTAAGTCCCAAGGGTGAGGCCTTGTGGATGGAAATGGCTGAGAGATTTTATAAATGGTAATCAACAGAGACCTCAGAGAGCACCCTGAATCTTTTCCACCATGTAATGGTACCACAAGAAGACAACTGTTTGAAACACAGAAAATGGGCCTCACCAAATGCTGATTTCACTGGCATCCCACAGCCTCCAGGATGCTGAGATACAAGTTCCAGCTGTTTAAGCCTCCCAGTCTACAACATCATAGCTTTAGCATCTGAGAAGCCTCCATTATGCTTCCTTGTAGCTATATGATATTGTCTTAGAAAAAAAATGATAATCTAAAATAGGAATGTACCGGGACAGCTACAGGATGTCTGCACTGTATAGAACTGTGAATGCTGAAGGAGATAAAGCTCCTCGTACATCCTAGACACTGAACAAGTATTAAGGTTTTCTTTTTCCCTCTAAACTGACAACTCTACTCACAGTCAAATAATATTTATGAACAATCAAGTTGGAGTGTATACTTTTCATTCATTGAAGTATATTCAGTTAAAAGTTAAACTATCGAGAGACATAGACACCCAATGCTTAAATAATTGCTCTTCAAATTCATAACGCAATTTTGGCCAACTCATAGTTTCATGTACTAATGAAATAAAAGCTTTCTTTCAGCCTGAAACTTATCTTGTGAATGCATCAGCAGCAAACAAGGGCAGCAGTCAGGTCCACAAAAGATCAATGAGATGTTATGGGATTTACTTAAAAGATAAAGTTATTTTGTCAGTGATGGAAGTAGAGATTAGAAATAAAGTAACAACTCCCCATTTCAAATCTTACCACCTAATTTACAACACAGTGGCAGCAAGGAGAGTGGTCTTATAGATACAAAGCAATTTGATAAAATAATTGCTGCCATTTTTCTACTGCAACTGCTCTGCAACATAATTTATAGGAACCATATTTCCTCTCTCTCTTTATCTGTCTCTGTCTCTCTCTTTATGACAGCAGACGGGAAAAATTCAGCAGAAAACATTGATAGCAAGGTAAGACCACCTGGATCAGTAAAACTGAGTTGTTTTTAACTGTCCTCAATTATTTTCTTTTGCAAGCTCTACCCCATTTCATCAAGAAGGGTAGTCGATGATTAGTTTTAATATTTTTTTCTAAAACTGAGATTTTTAGATTAAAAATGGCAATAAAATTGTTATGACCCTATATTGCAAAGCTGCTGATTCATCAGCATAGTTGAAATGCTCATAAATCAGTCTACAGTTCATCATTGTGAGCATTAAAATATGCAATTCAAAATTATACACATAGCTCCTCTAAGACTGTACTCATGCTATATTTAATAATTGACATTTGGCCCTATTTATCTCTCAAAAAGCTCTTACAGTAATTTAAATATTACCACAAAATGCAAAATATGATACCTAAGGTAAAAGGTGAGACAGACCATTTAAAGGACATAGGTCAAACACCACTTTAATAGTAGCTGAGATGAACGCAAACACCTTCATTCTAAATTTAGCTGTTGAGTTGTTAGACTAAAGAATAAAATAGCAAAAAAAAAAAAGCCTGGCAGTGGTGGCACACACATTTAGTTCCAGCACTCGGGAGGCAGAGGCAGATGGATCTCTATGAGTTCGAGGCCAGCCTCGTTTACAGAGCTAGTTCCAGGACAGGCTCCAAAGCAATACAGAGAAACCAAAAAACAAACAAACAAACAAACAAATAAATAAATAAATAAATAAATAAATAGCAATACAGTACCTCATTTTAGCACACTTCTTAGCCTTTCAAATTTCCTATGGATACTTATTTCCACTTTTTTGCTTACCCCCTTTCTTCTTTTTCTATTCTCGATCTCCTCCTGGTTTGGGGATTACAAGGGATAACAATAATGTAGCAACCCATCTTGATTATCAGCTAGATGTGACTTAGAATCACCATGGAAACAAACTTCTGGGCAGGTCTGTGATTGAGTTTTTGATTAGGTTAAAAGATATGGAAGGATCTTTGTAGATAGTATTATTCCATGGATGGGGAAGGGGCCTGGATTAAAAGGAGAAAGTGAGTTAAGTACATTCTGACTGCAAATGCAATGTGAACAGTCCCCTGCCCTATCCCTATTTCCTTCCTGGCCCAAGAAGCGGTATCTCCTCCACTTCAAACTGCTTCCTCCTTCAAACTGCTTCTTGTCGTGTGTTTACTCATGGCTGTGAGAAAGAATAAGTATGCTGTGTTTTAGGGTTTCTGCTGTTGCTGGTACCTCTCAATCAGAGCACATGCCCCACCTAATTGTACCCTTCTGTATATACATCTGTCATGTCTTAATTCTTACATCACCCCAATTAAGTCGATATTAAAGCCATGTGGAGTGCAGGAAAAATGTCATCAAATGAGATAATTTTGACTGCTGTTTTCCATGAAATCCATGTAGAAGGCAAAACATCAGCCTGAATGTAGCTATCTATGCCCAGCACACAAACCAGTAGAGTCCATATGGACAAAAAGATTGTAAAAGGCAGAGGTTGAAGAGCACTGTGGCAGAACAGTGACTTCTACACAAGAGAAGGATATTGCACACAAGAACTTAGAGACTCTTCGGCCGTCTGTGCATGACGTCCATGAGAGCAAATCAGTCACCATTACAGCATGATGAGGGAAGAGCAGAGCAAATCAGTCACCATTACAGCATGATGAGGGAAGAGCAGCTGAGTCCCTATAGGGATGTGAACCCTGGAAGATTGCCCATGATATAGGATAGAACCTGTGCACATATGGGCAGCATTAACCAAAATCAGTGAGTTATTTATAAAATAGAAAAGAGTACATGGGGCATGTTAGGGAGTATATAATCAAAATACATTGTACATAGCTATGAAATTCTCAAATGTATGTATATTTGAGTTGAGATATATATATATATATATATATATATCAAGCAAAAGGAGAAATCTTCCTAGATTCTGAAGTACAACATTACAAAACATGTGCTAATGTATAAACCAGATAATTATCAATTAAAAGCAGAATTCCATACAATCTTTAATTTCTTTATTTCAGCTTTAGCAGTGATGTTTTAAAACTGACTGAAAAAGATAATGACATTCTAAAATTGGATTATTGGGTACAATTAGACCAATATATGATTCTCAAATGTTCAAGAAAAGAATTTTTATACACCAATTAATCATTATATAGACTCTAATTATTCTTCAACATTTTCCTAATTAATATAAAATTGCTTTGTGTAATGGTCAATAATAAAAACATGTGTTCTTAAATCTAGGTTTTCATTTAAAATTCATTGTGGGAAATGATAACTTAACACTTCTACACTAACATAGTTTGTAATGAAGGAATCCTCATTATGAGATTGCATAAAATTAAGCTTTGATGAAGATCAGAAAGTATTGAACTGGGAAACACTGAAGGGGCCATGCATTCTTCCCTTGGAAGTTTGTTTGATGTGGCCAATAAATGTTCCATTGCTGATAGGTGAGCACAGATAAGAAGAAAGCCTGTCATGTAACCCCTCAGCTGGCTTCTCAAAGTTTTCTGGAAAACTTTTTGGCACCTAAAAAAAAATGTTTTTCTTGGCCATAATTGGCTACTTCAAAAGAAGAAATTTCAGACTGGCCTATATATTATCCATCAGAAAAATTTCTTTTCTCTGAAAATTTGCAAGCAATATTTTCTATTCTCAAATGAATACAGTTCTCCTTATTACATTTATCCCTTCCTCATTCAATCCCATTTTTACCCTTGTCCTATTACTCCCTCTATTGACTCAACTACTACTCTTTATTTTTTTTTACATTTATTCATTTGTTCGTTTATTTTTGGGGGGAGCACATATGCTACAATATGCACTAGAGGCCAGAGGAAAATTTGCAGAAGTCAATTTTCTCCTTATACCATGAGTTCCAGGAATTAAACTCATGTTCTTGGGTTTGATGGCAAGCACCTGGATGTACAGAGTCATGTCACTTGTCAAAGCACTAATATTTGGATGGACATTTTTCATTCAAAATAAATGTGAAATTCTAAATAACTACTCTGCTAAAAGATTTGAGGTATTCTTGTATTAATACAGTAAACTCTGCGGTACTGCTCTTAACCTTGATGATTGATGCTTGAGAATCTCATCAAAATTACTCAGTCTTACACACACAACAAAACAAAACAAAACAAAACAAAACAAAACAAAAAGCATTGCAACAATATACCCACATACGTCAAATTTTACAAACACATTAACTATATGAAACATCTCCTTTTACCCCCTTATCCAAGAAAGAGGCCTGTGTTGTTACAGAATTACATATTTCTCCAAGACAGCCACAACTAGCTTCAGAGCCATGGCATAAGATAGATACAAACTTATCCTTCAAGTCATATACGTATTAGGCCCCCCCTTTCTGCTACCAGATAAACACATAGCAAGAATGATGTATTTTTGTGACCATATCTTGAAATCTGATTTAAGAAAAAAAAGGGGGGGCCTCTTTAGAGAATGCAATGCTTTTTAAATTGTTACATGAACCAAATAAGCCTTTGAATAGCTTCTGTAAACGTGCATGGTGACATTGTCAAGATAGGCTGTAGTTTCCTACAGTGCCTTGCAAACAATGAAGCCAATATGTCTATCATCAAATCTAATGATGACACATCTATAGTCTGTTAGACTCTCTTCTTGCACATCACAAGTGAAGGTTCAACAATGCCCCAAAAGTCTCTGTTGTAAAGACAAGATGCTCACTGTGCCTTTGCAGCTTCTCTTCTTCATTGTTCCCTTTCCAGCTTAGCAAATATCCAGGTTCATGGTGAGACACGCACCATTTAAACTGGCAATCATCTTTGGCATACTAAATTATGCCATTACATCTTTTTAAAAGTTCAGCAATGAGGCATTGAATTTAAATTTACATAGCAAACATGCCTATGCTGAGATCCTGAATAGTACTAGAAAAAAAAATTAGCACTAGAACTTGTTTCATAATTTGCTTTGAAAAGTGAAGAATTTGAGTGACTTCTAGTGCCTAAGTTTTGGAATTGGGTGAATGCTAAATAACGTATGTGCTAATGTTCATTGTCAAATGGACTCATATACAAGTACTTGTGTCTCATAATATCTGATTTTTAAAATGTGGCTGAAATAACCATCATACAGAAAGCCTTCAGCAAGGTCACTTACCAGGGTAGCGTCCCAGGAATAGTCTTCATAGCATTGTGACAACTTTTGTCCTGACTATCTTTCCAGGAATGATTGCATGTCAAACAGTCCTGAAAAGATAAAAATAGATTGTCCCTCTGGGGAGGAAGCAGGTTTATATAACAGCCGAAGTACTTTTACAATATGTCCTTTCAGGACAAAGTTTGACAAATTAGCTAGCAGCCTCTTTTATAAGCCTAGGGCTCTGGATTTCTCAGCTGTGGCCAGGGTCCACTGTCAGAACACCAACCATATCTACCACTAACACAGCTCCATAGGAGTCAAGAAATAAAAAAAATAAAATAAAAAAGAAGTAAAATCAAGAGGAAATTATCATGGCAACAAGTTTAAGTAGATAACACTCTCATATCTTCTTCCTGGACACTAACCTGTGCAGACTTACTCGCTGTGTTAGAAGAAAGGTGAAGTCTCAGAGCCCTTAAAGTTCTTCCCATTAACCTCGATAAGCAAAGACAACAGGACAAGAAATAGTACCTAATGTCTTCTCCATCAACCTAAGATGGAGAAGGGGGCACAATATATCCTCGTGCCTAGAACAGTGGAAAATATTTGAAAGCAATCATTGCTAGACATTGGACATGAGGTCATTAGACAGTACTCTGTAAAGGAAGGGAAACCAATGCACAGGAAGAGCATTGAGGCTGCAAGGAAGATAACCCATAAAGAGCTCTGTGAACTACCTAGGGAAAGACAGAAGAACCAAGAAGCCCAGAGGGCCAGGGCAGTTAGCATCCAGGTGAAGGGAAAGTAACACTAACAGTTCAGGCTTTAAACTTCCAGGACAGAAAACTCATGGCTGGCAGAGCATACCAGGAAAGAGGTTCCTGATCTAGTACTAGTGTACCCAGATAGTTGTCTACCCTAAATTATTCCACCTGTGCCTATGTACACTGTCTCCAATATCTGTCCTCCACAAAATCCTCTCTATAGCTAGAGTCTCTTCAGATCTCTTTAAATTGTTCTCTCTGCTTGTTCCGCAGCCCTGCCCTTCAAGAGCTCAAACTTTAGCACCTGAAACAGGAAAGAAAATGGATACAAGCCCATCATCCATCATCAGTCTTACTTCTTTCCTGCCCTAACCCTCACCCGGCACTCCCTACCATTTAGGCAGGAGTCATGAGAAAATAAATCTACAGCAGCAGCAGGTAATGTGGGTCACTGTGTGATACAAGTCAGAATTGAGCAGTATAGACTTTGTTATCTGTTCCAGATTGCTAATGAATATGTCACTGTTATAGGAAGTGTTATATTTATTAAAGTTTCTTAGCTCAAGTAATAAATGTCCCCTGAGTCCCAAATTCCACTCCTCACTGAACCCTCAGAGGCATGCCTATCTTAGGATGAAAACAATGAACTATGTGTGATTGTGAGATGGCCCAATGGGATCTATTAGATCCATGATGTAAAGTGGGAGAAAAAACACTGGAGGGCAAAACGATAATGTGCCCTAATTTGTTTTGACCTCAAGATAGACTTGGTCTTTAAACAGACTTATGCAGCATCCATTCTGTTTCCACAGGAAAGCAGTCATATGGTTGCTGCCAAGTAACATTTCCATAAACAAAGATAATCCTATTGTGATAGATAGTTCAGACATTGGCCAGTAAGAAAGCAGTAGCTCCCATTTCTCTAAAAGATAACACTGTCCTTCCCCTTTATGTACATGGGTTTTTCATACCTACCCAGTTTCAGTTAGACTTGAAAGGGTATCAACACTTACACAGTGCAAACTGGTTCCCCTTTCCAAGGTTGACTCTTGGCTTGCAAAGTGTTTTTCTCTGCTCAGTTTTAATTGTCACTATCTCCAAGCTCCTGGATTATCAGCACTGACAGGAAATCGAGCTGCATAGTCCAGTTCCTTTCCCAAACAGAAGGATAATTAAAGAAACCTGGGCAAGAAAGGAGTATGACCAGGGCCAAAACTCTCACCAAGAAGATTAGATGGTACTAAGAGCACATCAGTCAACTTGGTGATTTAGAATCATATCCTAAGGAAACAGCTCACACAACCCCTGAATATTTTTTTATATTGGCTTCAAGATCCACATCCTATGAAAATGCAAGCAGTCTGTGTAAGGGGAAAGTTAAGAGTTCTGCAAAGTAAAGCATCACTACTGGAAAATATATTTTAAGTATGTGACACCATGTGTGCCAAAACAGAAAACCTTCCATATGTACGACAGTGCCACAGAAGCCTATATATTCAGAACACTGCCTTAAAATCTAATATTAATCATATGTAGACAAAACTATTGTGGATACTTGTCATATGACTGGCTCACTTGCCCGTATCTTTATCTATAGACTCAAAAAGATTGTTTATTTTTCTTGAGATTTGAATAGAAACCAAGTTCCTATTTCAGTATCCAGAACACTAGTCCCCTTTGGGTCTCAAGAACCATCATTAGAATTGACAGTAATTGGTGTTATTGGTGACAGCGCAGACTGACAGGGCAGGAGTCACAGAATCCCACCTCTAATCCCCAGGAGCACATGAGGCTCATTCCTGAAGTGGGGAGTCAGGGAACCCTCCACTAAGCATGCCCTTGTCATTCATGTGCTGTGAAGACAAAGAAAAAGACAGGACTTTTGATCCAGCACTTCCTCCAAACACTATTTACTGTCTTTGCTTCTGTGTACATCACCTCCCTTTCCAAGCTGAACTGATAGGTAGGTATTCAAAAGCAATGAAAGCTTGGCTGTGATCAGTGATCCACGCATGGCAGGTGCTGAGAAGCCCACAGCAGCACTCAGCTGCATTTGGCATTATGACAGGCCCTCAAGACTGTGATGCTAATGAGGCCCCTGAAGCAGCATGCATCTTCCAGCACTCAAAGCACCACACACCTGAGAGCAAGAAATCTTCGTGGGCTCATTGTGCACTCATGGTGCACATGGCATCTGAAAAAGCACTTGCCTCTTTCCGTCATAGCTCCCATATTCCATACCTATGCAACTGCTTGAGTTACAACAGTGCATCTGAATTTTCATTATACAGCCCAAAGAACACTGGCTACTTGGGCTTTTATTATGCCTGCTCACAAAACAGAATTTCTTCCTGGTTGGATGCTATCTGTGCACAATTTTTCATAATATAATAATTACAAAAAACAAAAATAAGAGAAAATTCTTTAAAATCTTTAATGAACTAAAGGAGATTTTTGAAATAAGATGAGGGAAACAATTTCAGAAGCAAGTATTGAGCAGCCACGGGAAGGTGAAAAGCCAGCAACACTCCAGAGTGAATGCTTACCCATGAGGCAGTACCTTGAGGAGAACAGGTGCAATGCATCTGTATGCACTTGAGGCTCTGTCTTGCCTTCATTTGTTCTAGACTTTACCATAGGTTCACAGAATGGCAGAGAGTTTATGTGTCATTCTGGAAGTCCTTTCATCACACTGTCTCCATTTATAGACTGGCAGATGAGGGCCTGGGGGTGATAAAAATTCTAATAGCAATCTCAAAGGCTTGCTACAAATGTCTGGACTATACACAGCCTTGAAATCCAAAAGAAATATCCTTAAAAATAACTGATAGTGGAACCAGGATGTATCCCTAGTGCACAAAAGGACTTTGAGAGCACATTCCCCATGGAGGAATACTCCCTTAACTTAGAGGCAGGAGGGAGGGCTTACTCCAAATGACTTAGCAGATTTAAATGACTCTTCCAGGAAGTCATCACCTATATGTAGAGTGGGGGAAGAATGATGAGAGGGTGGGGAGGTGAGAAGATGGAAGAGAGGGAGGGAGGGACAGAGAGAAAACTGGGATCAATATGTAAAATAAGAAAATTAAATTAAAAAAATAAAATTAGCTCATTGATGGAGAATAACTAGTATCAGGTGAATTTTGCCCAAAAACTATCCAGCCAATGGTATTTAGAGAAGGATTTTGCTAAATTTAAGCAAAATTTAATTTAGTGTTTTATTAAATCCAGAGTGGAGAGATAGTTGTATTGAATCATCTACTAGAAATCTATGAATGAAGCAGAAGCCAAACCAACCCTTAAGTTAACATCAAATAAAATACTACAACAATTAGGAATATAAGACAACCTCATAACAGAAAGCCACACTGGAATTTTACATTAAGTGTAAGTGTTCATTTAAAACAAACAAACAAACAAAAACAAACAAAAAAAAACTGGCTTGCCAAAAAGATGACTCATTGTTTAGGAACACTTTTTGCTCTTGCAAAGAATGCAAATTCAATTCCTAGCATAATCTCCTCATAATCATCTGTAATAACTCCAATTCTAGGGGATCTGGTGCTCTCTTTTAACTTCAATGGCCAGCAAATATGCATATAATACACAGGCACACATGTAGGCAAAAACATTAATACACATAAAAAAATCTTAAAAAAGAAGTATATCTGATACTTGATACATATGAAGAGTATCAATAATTTTTCAAATATGGTAGCATAGCTGAATTCAATGTTTCAAATTACCCAGAATTTCAAAAGGAAGATAAGGGTTAAATCAATATTCCAATATTGAAAAAACAAAGAAAACCAGTATTCTATCAATCCCTTTGGCAAAAACAAAAAACAAAAAAGAGGAATACCAGTTTAAATGCCCCCTCCAACACTTACTGCCTTACTGGCCCTGATAATTAATAACATCCTTGAGAGGGCAGGAAAAGCTCTACAATTGATCTAAAATAATTTCCCTCAAGGCAACTGATGGATTTCTGAGGTTCAGATCAAATCTTAGAGCCAGGAGTTTGTACTCTCCTTTTCATGATGAGAAAACAAGGCACAGACATGTAAAGAGACTTCTCCAAAATCCTTCAGTTAGCTTTCCAGAAGCAGTCTCTCCACTTAAGGTCTTAAAGATTTTTTTTTCTTTTTCAATTTAAATTTGAAACAAGTTTATTTTACATGTCAATCCCAGTTCTCTCTCCCTCCCCTCCTCCCCTACCCTCCTATACCCTTTCTGCTCCCCAGGGAGGGTGAGGCCTTCCATGAGATATATTCAAAGTCTGTCATATCATTTTGAGCAGAGCCTAGGTTCTCCCCAGTGTGTCTAGGCTGAGAGAATATCCCTCTATGTAGAATGGGCTCAGCACCTCACAGAAAATCCAGTGAATTTGACAGGTCAACCATAGACAACTATGTTTTTGTTTTTTTCTACTTCAGTTCCCAAAAGGAAAGGAGCACCAAGTCAGCACTGTGTTAGGGAATCCATAGGAGGGAACAGAATGTGAGCACTGTGTTTGGGAATCCGTAAGAAGGAGCATGAATTGAGCAACGTATTTGGGAAGCCATAGGAAGGAGCCCTAAGTAAGCACTGTGTTTAGGGTTTCACAGGTAAGATCTGAGGCCGTTAGCATCTTCTTCACATACAGATCCCACCCAGCAGGTTGGTCTTTGTGACCAAACAATCAGTGAGTAAAATTTAAGGTCAGGTAGTTGTCTACTCCTCATGTAAGGAAACCCAGATTTCTATGGAGAGCTCTCAGAAGAGTCTGCTATCAAGTTTAGTTTCAGCTGGATGCAATTTATAAGTCATCACGGAGTGTGCATGATTGCCAACGTGGCTAGCACCTACAAAGCCCATTCTTATCAAAGTCTGGTGATAATTGGAAGAACCTGAACATAAATTCTTAGTACTGTGCTTCTGATACAGGCTGCCATTGGAAAGGAATGTGCTTCAATACTGCAGCAAATAGCTCCCAACATATTCAGTGTTGAAAATTAAGGCTGTGAGTGGTAAGCTTTTATTTACCATAAGAGGGACTGTGAAAGCTGAGAAATCCATGTTTGTGTGCAGTCCCACAAGCACAGCCCCTGAGCATGTGTCTTTAACCCATTTCTCACAGCACAGCAGAGAGAGGTTTATTAGAAGGGATGTCTGACAAGAAATGTCACAGTCATAGTATTAAAAAGAAATAATCAGATATAATGTATTATAACCTAAGATCTGTACCTTAAAACACAAGTAGAAACAGCTTTGGGGTAACTTACAACCAGAATCATATGTCACACAGAGTGGAGTTCATCCAAGGAGAGCAAAGCAGCCAGATGCTAGAAACCTGCCTCTTCCTGATGCGCCTTAGGTGGCAAGGAGGAGAATTCTGTATTGCTACCAGGATCCCATAATATTCTGTATCTGTGAGAGGACAGGGTAGTGAGATGTGCAAAGACAAATTCATTAAGTTTTATCTGACCTGGAGCCAGCTTTAATGAAAATGTTCTCTGTAGGGTCTTAGATGGAGAGTTGTCAGTACTTCTAAGTGCTTTTTGATTTGATGATAAAAGGAGACCTGAGGAATAACTGGACTCCATGGGAAAATAAAACAGAATTTTATGCAATTTTTATACAAAACTTCCCTTTCCTGGAATATAGAAATACAGTCCCAGGAAACCTATTAAAGCATGAGTATAATAAATATTATGAAAATAAAAACATACTGGGTTCTACAGATATAGAAAGCATGGTCCTCACTACAAGTTCCCAATAGAGAGTCCTTACTGAGAAGGGGGGAAGAAAAGAGTACAGGAGGTCCCAGAGATTATTAGAAAGAGCCCTTTTCAGGGAGAACAGGCAGATGGAGAGTAAGGTCCTGGGCAGAATACACACCATAGTAAAGACCAAGCAGGATATTTACACAGGTATAGTAACTCAATGACATGCATGGGAGAGACAAGAGATGAGTCCCAACGCATGGACAAGCCAAATCAAGGGCTTTGATTTTATCCACAGAACAGTGGGACCCATCAAAACATTTCAAGTATGAAGAAGGTTTATCATGCTGGCCTAACTAAAGAATGTGAAGGGGTTTGGAGTGAGTTTACTAGAATCAGGAAGATTAGTTAAGAGCTTTTGTAGAACTCTAAGGCAGTGGATACACAAAGGATATTTCTACATGCTTGATATCACCTGCTTGAGAAGGTATATCATAATGACTTTGGAAACAAAACTTAAAACTCTGCTAGAGATCGTGAATTTTTCCAGTCTTGTAAAATGTATAGTCTTTCAGTTGTAGAAGTCCAAGACATGAGAGATGTACAGATTGTTTGATTGTCCTTATTTACCACCATTCCCACCCATCACCATATCAAAACCTTTCAGACTAGGTTGTCCTTTGTTTGAAATGGAAACCTGTGAGAAAAAACATTTGTGTCTAAGGGCTTTACTGGGACATGCTCACTGCAGTCTCTCTAATGGAACAGGGAGGCAAGATGGGAGACAGGAAAGTGAATAAGCAAAATGACCGCAAAGAGGATCTCAGTGGATCCCACAAAAGGTCCAGGTCCTTCCCATTTGTCTCATTAAGACAAGGGTTTTGGTGCATCCACTCTGTCAGTTTCTGATAGGGGTCTATCCAGAAGCATCATCTTGCAGAAGTCACATTCATTGTCAAAGGACCATCTTAGAAGTAGACTATGCTCAATCGGGGTTTGATAGCATTCAGTGCTCCCAAGATCTGTGGAATATATGCTTCAGTCCTGAGGAAGAATTTAATGGCTCAGTATAGCATCCACATCTCAGGCTTTCTGTCTCCTCCTTGTAGTTACAAGCATTGTTCTGAGCCATTACCCAAGCTATTACCTTCTCTCACCTTGACAATGAAATCTCACTTAACTAGTTTTTTCTGATTACCTCTTGATGCCCTCAAAATCCATTCCCTGGTAAACAGCCAGAATGATCTTTGAGAACCTGGAGGTTGACCATGTCATTCTACAACTTTCAATAACATCCTATAAAATCCAACTCTCAATCCTGCTTGTGGATCTCTCCTACTGCCCAATAAGCCTTTGAATGGAAAGCCAACTTCCTCTTACTGGGCCCTCCATTTATTTTGAGCTCTCAGTATCAACAAACATTTTGATCCCAGCAGCCTTTTCCGTAATGCAGTTCTCATAAACTCATCAGTCCCAAATACAAATTAAACAAATAGCATCTGCCCTTAGAAGAAAGCCATGAGGTGCTGACCATGTACAAAATTTGGATTAAGGAAGTTGCATGTAGAAGGGAGCATAAAAAGAAGAGCAGTAGTACAACCTAGGAGGAAATGAAATCATTGTCCAGAGGATAGTAGAAATGAAGACTCGCCTATGATTTCAAAATGCTGACCTCATTGAAAACAGTCAATGGCTGCACAAATGTTATCTGCAACTGCCCACTGATGTTTGTTTGCAAGGCTTCATTCAAAGGAAGCAAAAAAAAATCACTATTTAATTTTCAGCAATGCTTATGCTCCATTTTTTCATGGTCCCAAATGTTTGCATTTAATTCACATCACAAACCTATACCAGACTGTTTATGCAACAGACATCTGTGTTTAAGCCAATTTGCAGCTAACCTTGCTGTTTTAAATGCAATGTTATGGATAATCTAAAAGAGATAATTTTTTTCAAAATGTAGCCTTTATTGCCATGTAAAGTTTTTACTGTGCATTTGTCTTTCCTAAATATATATTCTACAGGTTTTATGTGATTTAGTCCTTTAACAATGGTGTCATAGCTAAACTCTTTGCCACATTATGAGAGAAATTCACAGGGTCAGTGAATGGCTACAGTCATTTGCTTATTTGATGGTGAGGCCAAAATCTGAAACTCATGGGAAGTATTCTGTGGACATGTTTGATGGAACTCAAGAGTATTCAATGGGAATATGCAATGTAGAACTAAAGTTGCGTGCTTTGAAGGTTGTTTATGACTCATAACTGGTTAAAGAATTTCAAAATGATTGACATTCTTAACATTACACACAAGAGGATTTTGGTTATTATTTAGAAAGTATTTTAAAGTGTTTCAGGTTAACAGGAACACACTCTATGTGTAGAACAAAAGCCTGAAATGCTTACATTGGATAATTGTGGTTTGTTAATTTTTGTGAATTTATTCTCAGTTCTTCTCTGTGCTCTGCTCTGTAAGTCTGCCTGTGGGTTGCTCAACTAAGCCACATTGCAATCTGGCTTAAGTAGATCTTGGCCAATGGATGTCACCAAAGAAAACTGGAGTTTGAGGAGTAGAGAAAAATGATTCTGTTCCTTCTCCAGTTCATGTGTGGCCTATACTTATTCAAACTCATGTTCCATTGAGGCAACAACTGATATGAATTCTGTGCCTTCTTCAACGTTCAAGGCTCACCATTCAGGAGCTGTGGGGCTTCCATCATTGGTAGTTTATGGTGCCCTCCACATTCTTGGTGATTTCTTTAACATTCACTCTCTGTTCTGCTCTCAAAGAGTTCCTCCTTTTCTCTCCTATTCATTTTTACACTGTTACTGGCACTTTCCTGCCAGCCTGGTCCCAGAGTTTTGTCAGCCCCAAATAACACACAGAGATACTATATTAGATATAAAGCTATTGGTCTGTTACTAGTGCTTCTTATTGGCTAGCTCTGTCTTAAATATTAACCCATTTCTATTAATCTAAGTGTTTCCACATGGTCTTATCTTACTAGAGAGAGGGTCCAGACCTCTTACTCCTTTCACATTCTGCATCTTGAATATCCTTTTATACATCTCCCAGAATCCTCCTTGTCTTCTAGTCCTACCTATCTTTCCTTCCTATTTACCAACAGTGCTTTATTCATTAACCAATGAAAGAAGCTGCAAACATAGATACATAACTATAATTATCTGGATCTTTATTTAAAAATCATAATAAATATGGCTTTATACTTGTTTGCAAGCTTAGTGTGTTTATATGTACCTCAGGAGGCTTATATAAGAGTAATAAAAATTAGAGGTCAGCCTGGACTAAATAGCAAATTCAAGGTCAGATGGGTAGTAAGAACCTGTCTCAAATAAAAGTTTACACAAGAGATATTGCCTTCTCATTTTATAATAAAAATATTAAAATGTTTACAGTAAAACTATGGAGACAAACTCATTAGGAGGTATATAAACATAGAAAGACAAATTTAGCCATTTGAGAAAGTGTCACCTCTCTTCATAAACTGGACTTATGAACCAGCTGATGTTCTCAGAAATACCAATCAAATAACAGTAGCATTAACTAGATATAAAAAATTGATATTATCAGAAAATTCAAGAGCTCTATCTGAAAAATTGTTACATTTACCTACAAGTCCCTGACAGCTCCATTTGATGCTAAGGTGTTCTCACCAAAACAATGGCTTAATCCCTCTATTACAGGCCAAATTGCTGCAGTTACTGATAAGGCTTAGAGCTGTCATCTCTTATTCTGTCATCAGGGGACAGGTCAACACATAAGAGGGTGACTCTAAAGAATATTCATCATAAACCCATGATTGAGAAAACTTCTGATTTCAGCAGTCCCTGCCTTCCCCAATGGCTCTGCTCACCTGTGGACAGAAAGACACAAACAGCAGTGATATTTTATGTAAGGGTCTAGGTGAATTTATAAGGCAGTGCTACCACCCTGTATCATCCTTCCAAAGGTAAAATTTGTGAAATTGACTCTGTCTGGAGCATTCCTTGAGAATATGCAACATACTGCCATGTTAAAGCAAATACATACATACATACATACATACATACATACATGCCTTGCTCAGATTTCAGCTACCACAGGGCTCTAGAAGTTTTAGATTGCATGTTAACCTCCATCAATTTACTCATTGTGGTTTTCTGAATATTTATAGCCCTCATAGACTCATGTGTTTGAATGCTGGCCTATAAGGAGTGGCACTATTTGAAGGTGTGGCCTTGTTGGAGGAAGTGTGTCACTGTGGAGAAGGGTTTGAGGGCTCATATGCCTTTTTAAATTCTCAAAACATGACTAGTGTTACAATTCACTTCCTGTTGCCTGAGGATCAAGATGTAGAACTCTCAGCTACCGCTCCAGTACCATGTCTGACTGCATGCTGCCATGCTTGCAGCCATGATGATAATGGACGAAACCTCTGAAACTGTAAGCTACCCCTAATTAAACATTTTTATTTATAATAGTTCTGTGGGTGATTTGAAAATGAAAATTGTAACATGCAATGGGAATTAACAAGAAATAAAGACAAAATAAGTCTGAGATTAATTCATGAAAATAGGGAGGTACAGATTAATAAACATCAACAAAATTAAGAGTTCTTGATGGTGGGAAAAAAAAGAGTTCTGTGGACTTGGTGTCTCTCCATAGCAATAGAAACCCTGACAACAGTTATTGATTCATTTGCATATGTTGCTATTTATTAGAATTATATAAATGAGACTCAAAATGATTGTGCTGACGTGAATCACGTTCTGCCAATCATAACCTGGATAAAGGAAGGTCTTTAAACTCCAAAGATGGAATATTTTCATTTCTACAACAATAACTGTATTTGTTTAGGGTATTAAAGTACAACATCTCTTATGATAAAATGATAATAAATTCTACTCAATTGTGTTTCTAAGATATGTCCCATACTTGATTTCTTCCCTACTTCATTCCCATTAATCTCTTTCCAATTCCTACTCTCCTGAACGTCCCCCAATGACTCCATAGTCCATCTCTCTGCTGCTAACCTTGCTCAAGATGACTCACACATTCCTCAATCAAGAGACTCTTTTAAGCACAAATGGGGCTTAAAAGTACCCTGAAATGAAAGTTCAGTGATTTTGAACAAAATATAGGCTCCTGATCTAGCCTTAGTACCCATGTAGTATAACATCTGTCTTTATTCTAAATGCCAGTCACTTTTATTGACCATAAAATCAGTAGTCTAGAATGTCTTTCTCCTGCCTTCTTCACAGCATCCTCTTGTTTATCATTGAGATCTCAAGTACAGAGTCATTTCTGTCCATACCTCATATAAAAGAGAGCCTTCCCTCTCCTCCAACATTCTCTATCCCATTAGTGTAATATACCTTATGTACATTTATTACTTTTTAGGTATATTTGATTATTTCCAGCAAGAAAAGTCACACATTCACACTCTGATCCATGAAAGTTACATATTTCTCCTATTTGTTGACCTGACTTGTCTTCTTTTGGCCACTGAGAAATGGCTATAAGTGACAATGACCTTCACAGGCTTTCTTTACCCCCACAACCCTTCTTGTGTGGAACAAAGGCTTTCTTGGGATAAAAACTACATTTTCAAAAGGAATGTTAGTCATGGAAAACACTTGGTACAAACCAGAAACCATACTCATCAGTTAATTCTAGACCTTACAGTAGAAGTTACTATTGTTTTTTACTCTATGGAGAACCTTCTGGATTTTTGTTGTTATAGCTCAGACATCTTTTCTTGCTTATTTAATGCCTGTCTCTCTTTCTAAAATATAAGGAACAAATGGGCAAAGACTGTCATATTCAGTCTCAGATGAAATGGCATCTGATTTATAACTGGTACTGGATAATTACATCAAAAATTTATCAATTCGGACTATAATAGAAGATTTAAAATTGCATGATTATGAGATTTTGAAGGACACAATGCTTTAATATTTAAATAAAGGCAACTTGCTAAACTTAACTTACTAGTCAATTATATAAAAAGGTTTTCTATGTGCTTTAAAAATCAAACTGAATTTGTGTTTGGCTCTGATGTTAAAGAGCCTACTATGCAAACATGAAGCCAACATTCAACTCTCACACTCCCATAAAAACCTGGGCATAATAATAACAGCATATGTCTACATCATGCTAGGATAATGGATACAGACTGATCTCTCAAGCACACTGCCCAGCCAACCAAGCAATATAAGGCCAGAGGAGACAGGAGCTCAGCCTTTTATTGGTCTGAGAATTTTATAGAGGTATGAATTCTAGTGGCTGGCTGTTCTGCTTCTCTGATCTTCAGGCAAGCTTTATTTTTTTTAGGATACAAACAAGATATTACCACAGTCATCTTATGAAGCCATGAGTGTCAGGCTCTACAAAACGACCCCACCAAGGGAGAAAAGGTAAAATTAAAGCCCAATGAGCTAGACTGACTAGGAGAAGATTCATCCTTTCAAATTTCCACAAGAGCCCTGTATGGACTAGGGAGTCCTGACTTCAGCAGAAGCACAAATGATGACATCATTAACAGTAACTGGAGAATATGTGAGCTACTTTGTAGTTTTGGGGCAGTACAAGAAGAAAAGAGGAAAAAAATTAAAAAGAAGAAAAGAGCAATAAAAATTAAAAAATATATTGGGCCATGTAGATTATCAAAGTGAAAGTGTACACTGGGAAGTGAAGGTGTATTTGAGGATAATATATAGCCATTATCCTCAAGGTCAGGATAAAGATCAAAGCTGAATACAGAAGTCACTGGGTTTTATAGAAATTGAAGCATAAACATCAGAAAGTAGTGACTATGCACAGAACTAAACACCCCACAGCATGGTAAAGATGGGCCCAAATGTGATCCTTAAATCTGATCTTCTGACCAGTTACTATTCCCCAATAACTCATTTTAGTGACATATTATTGTCCTTAAATTTTCTTTTGAAAATGTAAACCTTTTTATCCCAAAAACAAGCTGTTCTATCACGTAGAGCATTGTCCAGATCATTTCTCATCAACATTAAAGCTTTTAACTATGTTCTTATCTCATCTTGAAAAACAACTGATTGCCTGTCATTGGCTTATACTTTCCAAGATGGATTCTGTAAAAGGTATTTTATCTTATACATTGCCTTTGTCAACCAAGGATATATTGCCTCATGTTTCAAGATACACTCAATTCAAAACTGAAATGTAAGCCTTTGTCTTCTTCATTTTATCCTTTTTGTCCCCATGGAAAATGAAATTTTTAGATAATACTTTTAGTGACAGTCTTGCCATTCACATGCAATAAACATTTTTAAAACAACATTGTACTGTAAAATCTTAAAGAATTTGGAAGTAACATTCTGAAATTCTCAGTAGCTCCACCATCAACAGAGATTTCCATGAGCTGGTTCACGAGCCAAATGCATCTAAACTATCCAGTTAAGCTAGATTTGACTACCGTCAATTACACTTCCTGTAAAGGCAGACTTTCTTCTATTCTTGACATTTCAGAGGAGAATAGTACATTATACTTGTACTTTCAATGCTCAGTTCGTGTTTTAACCTAGAAACTGGCAGTCTCCTCTGTTCTGATTATGTAAGTAAATATGAAGAGGTCCTTGTCATAGTTAAAACTTAATGTACTAAAATGTGTCACTTCATGGTCCAATTGACTCCACTTTTGTACCCTTTCTTCCCTAAGTTTTCAATTTCAAAATTCTAAAATACAGCAGGCTAATATAACTTGTTATTTATGATACTTTAATATATTCATCACCATTCAAGGTAAATGCCATATGAAAGGAAATAAAGTATACGTCCAGGAAGGCTGCAGTTTATAACTCCTGATCTCTTGAGTGGCAGTGAGCTCTGGACAGGTTTTCAGGGACAAACCAGCACTTAGTATACATTATGTGGATTCAGTTTTAACTATCATTTTATGACCTAGGCGCTCCTAGACCTCCAAGCCTAAATTATAAATCAACTTAATAGCAATTAACTTTATTTTAACTACATAATTATACCCTGAAAACTACACAAAAGGTCTATAGTGGTATGTCATATCAATTGCTCTTTCTAGAAATAATAAAGTACCTTGTCTGCTCACCTGACAGACAATAATGGAATACACACTGAGCAGTCTGCATATTAGCTACAAATGCCATCTACACTGCTGAATAATGCAGTCCCTGACTTCTTAGAAGCATAGTATATCTCTATCAGATTTCTGTGTAAAAGTTTGCGAACTCTAAAAAGATATTGTTTTCTTACCTCCTGAAAAGATTCATGGGTAGGGTCGGAAGGACGAATCAGAGCTATGTGCCAGGATGAAATTTATTCTGAATTGGATTTATTTTAGTAAAGTTAGAGAACATAAATTAACATAGACAGAGGTTATAAATGTAAGCACTAACTAGAGTTCAATTAAAATTGAGATTAGTATGTATCTTAAATATATCACAATGTGATCAAAGAACTCAGAATCCCCAATTCTGAGAAACGAAAAACAATGAGCACTAGAAGATTGAGTAGTGTTTAAGGGGTAGATAGAGTATCCTCTGGAAAGGATGGAAACATTTTTAAGTTGTTCCATTTCTTTCTATTTCATTTCCTGCCATGTTTTTGCAGCTCTCTTATAAGCAGAAAGAGAACCTTTCTTCTCCCTTTCCAAAGAATGTCTGGGTGCACGACTATCCTTGGATTTGTATTCTATTCCCTAGAGGATATTTTCTTTATTTCCTTAAAATTCTCTCTCTCTCTCTCTCTCTCTCTCTCTCTCTCTCTCTCTCTCTCTCTCTCTCTCTCTCTCTCTCTCTCTCTCTCTCTCCCTCCCTCCCCCATCTCTTCCTCTCTCTCTCTGACCCTACCTTCTTTCTTCCCTCCATCTCTCTCTGACACACATAAACTTGAACTAACCCCTTTTTTTCTTTCTAGTATTCAGAAGAAGCTGAATTAAATTATGATAATACTAAGAAATAAGATAAACCAAGGAAAGAGCTGATGATACAGATGGTTGGGTGAAGCATGAATTCACCATCTGAATTCACTGCTATTTGATTTGGAAAAAAATATTAAAAAAGAAACTTTAATTCAAGATTCTAGATTGCTGGCAATGTGATGAATTTACAGAATATGAGTAAATCTACTGTGAGGGTTTGCAGGGAGGACTGGATTGACCAATCAGTTAAACAGATACTAATACAATACAGATAGTAAATTAAATCCAATACCTAACCGTGTAACTGAGCATGTCACCCCAGTACTTAAAATGTTCTGTTGCATTTCAAATATCAAATTTAGTTCACTGTCCCCCCCCCCAAATACCCACAAAATAACATGGTTACAATTGTCTCCCAGCCCCACAAGCAAACTATAGTTGTTCAGGAGGCTTTGCCACTCAGGAGAGAAAAATTACAGTTTTTCCAATGGGGCACCTAACAATCAGTTAATTAATGAAATGGAAGCTAAAACTACAGCCTGGCTATTCAGGAATTCTCATGCCATGGAAGAATAGTACAAGGATCAGGAAAAAAAAGCAAAACCCTGGTAACTCCTAGGACATCTTCTTTTATCACCATGCTTTGTGGAAAGAACTAATAAAAACAGAGTTATAGGTGATTAAAAAGTGTTTCCCTAAGAAACTACCCCTCCCACTGAGCAAGGGGGCAAAGGGAGTGGAAAGAGTTAGTGCAGAGGAAATCATAATCATGGAAGCAAAAACTCTCTTATATTCCCTTCATTAACCAGTATTTTTTTTTAATCTTACCTGGTCTTTCTCAGGGACTTCTATCAATATACATGGTGATGACCACCACCCTTACTATGTAACCATAATATGAATAGTGTCCACATGGAATCCATCCCAAAAATAGGGCAGGAGAAATAGTCATCACCCCTGTGACTGTTACTTTACTTTGCTTGCTTGATACAATGTAGAATTAGCTGGGGAAGAGGGAGGAGTCTCAATTTTTTAGATTGGGTTGGAGCTGGGTGCATGCCTGAGAGGGATTTTCTTAATTGTGTTGACTGAGATAGGAAAAAGCATGGTGAATGTGGTCAGCACACACACTCATGGCCTGAGCCCTGGACTAAGTGGAAAATACTAAACTAGTTGTAACATAAACTAGCTGTTTTGGCATCCCTGTGACTTCAGATTCATTCAATGATCAGCTGGAACCTGGAATTGTGAGCACAGTGCACCCACTCTCCCTGAAGCTGCTTTTTTCACAATTGAGAAGAAAAACTCGGACAACCCAGGACTCCATACATGGAACATGGCACAAGAAGGCGCTAGAAGTTTATGCTAGCTCCCCTTGGAAAATGGTTAGAAGAGCATTTTCTAAACCTTTAATTATCTCCTTCAAGAGGAAAATTCATACTTCAATTCTCACTAATTTTGTTGTGTAGGGCTACATTTTAGAGGAACATGAACTACTACAATACTGCAATAGTTCTTCTTCCTGCCCTAATAAACCACAACTACTTAGCAGCTCAATGCACACATTTTACTTCACTCTTCTAGAGGTTCTAAGTACAAAATGGTCTTCACTGAGCTAAATTTTTTTGAGACAAAGTCTCACGGTTTATTCCTGGGCAGACTTCAAACTCACCAAGATCCTCACCAACATATCCAAAGATCAAGCTATTAATGTCTTTTCAACATGCTTTATTTTCGTTTGGGCTGGCCAAAAATTTTATATGTATATCTTCAGAAACAAAAAAGTCCTAACTAATTTTCATAGTTTGGATTTGAAGTACCATCCTTCCCAAATCGCATGTGCTGGATTCTTGTCCCCAGCTTGTGGGACTACTGAGAAATAGATTTTAAGATGCTAACTCAGTGTATTAACCCAGTGGGCTAAGAGAAGGTGAGACCACAAAAGAGGAAATATGTTACTGGCAGTATGGCTGTGCCTTTTCCCTCAAATACCTCTCTGCTTTTCAGAGGCCTAAACACAATGGAGCCAGCTGACCATGAACTCAGTCCTTGGTGAATGAGAGCCAACATTAACCTGTCTCTCTCCACCTATTACCTTTGCATGTTTTTCATAAACAAAAAAAAATGCTAAAATAGGATATTGTAACTTGTGCCATTAATATAGCACTGTGGTTGCACTGGGGATTACTCAGTTGATAAACTGCTTTTTTGCCAAGACAGAAGACCTAGGTCCAATTTCCAAAACCCGGACCCAACTGTAAAGAGACCTATGTGAAGGTTCACATTGTAACCAGCACTGAGAGGTAGAGAAAGAAGGGCCCAGGGGATTATTGGCTAGCCAGACTAGCCTAATTACTGAGTTCCAAGCAAACTCTAGAACCTGTCTCAAAGGATATGGGCAGTGATCCTAAGGATCACACATAAGGCACACACATCTTCACACATATAGACATACACCAACATATGTAAATGTATCCCACACATACAAATATGCTTACGCATGTACTGACACAGAAAAATAATTGTATAAGTAGTATTCTGAAGTCTAATATCTCATAATAAAATAAATAATCCCTGAAATCATTTGCTGTCATTTCTGAACCAAAACAAATCAGGCAGCCAACAAGTAAGCAGTGTAGCAACTTTCTGCAACAACTGAAATGCCCTCTACCTAGCTGAGTAAGCAAAGGTCACTAAATATATCATTTTATTTAACTAACTAACCTTAACTTAGATGTTGTATGTAGTTAACTCTTATTTTACAACAGAGAAGAGCTTGAGTAGTTGTACTTTATGAGTAAAAGCACTTCACTTCTAACTGTGTGATTATCAAATGTTTCTCACAGGTCATGTGTTGAAGCTTTGATTGCCAGCTGGAGGATGCCTTTGAGAGCTTGCATTTAGTTGGTGTAAGTGGCCACTGGATCTGCCCCCCCACTTCCTGCTTTGTATATACTATAAAATAGTTGGGAAGCACCTCTGCGTCTGCCATATACGTCCACCATTATGTTGTGCTGCCTAAAGATGTGGGGTCAAATGAGCATGATCTAAGTCTGCATAAGCCATGAGCCAATACAATTTCCTCTTCATAAGATGTGAACACCAAACATTTTATCAAGTTGATAGTAGCCTTACCTATAATAAAGCACCTTAAGTACATTATTAGTTCTTTATCTATGAGAATTAAACACTCTAATTTCACAAACAGTCTTGAATTTCATAACAGAGATATATAGACAGTGTCTAGATGCCCTGATTGCCCTCTGAAATCAAGTCTATCTTTCTCCTTCCCACCCTCAGCTCCTTAATATTACAGGAACAGAATACATAACAAAGACCCCATCTATCTTTGCTTGTGGTTGGCTACTGGGAATCTGTTACAGGCAGAAGAGAGAGAGAAAGAAGTGAAGCTAGGCTATTCATCTCCCTATTTCCTTCCAGCAAGTTTTTACAAATGAGAAATTTCCCTCAACAACAGGCTATTGCTCCTTTCAGCTTGCCCCCTCCAATGTCCTCTCTGTTTCCAAGTTCTACAAACTCCTCTCCACTTTCCTCCCTCATACATAAGAGAGTAATGGCACTATGATGTTCTTGGCTCCCAGGGACTTACTAAGTCATGTCTCAATCCAAATATGTTGTCCTTATTTACAATTATTCTGTTTATTGCTCAGTCTTAGTAGCCTGTCTGTTTTGCTTACTGATCAAATCAGTCAACATTTTCTTTTACTAATGCTTCAGAATAAGGTTGAAAACTATAAATTAACATATAAAAAGAGTACCCTAATCAAAGGTACTAAGAATTATTGCTATAAATATTAGGCATTACACGGGAATAAAATTCTACTTAAACTCCCAAAGCATTTGGGAAGTTTCTTTTACAAAATTAATTATGAAAATGTTGACACTGTTCTTACATTGTAATTTAGTCAGAGTCCTGGGAACTCAAGTGTTTTCAAATTCAGGTCCCTTAGAAATGAAGATAAAGTATCATCAGATTCCCTTCAGTTCAGTCTCATTAGGTTAGTATTAATCAAAAAGTAAAGTGAAAACTGAATTCAATGTTATTTGTCAAGTACACAGAGTAGAAAATAAGGGATGGGAGAACTTGTTATATTTTTCTAAAATAATGAGATTGTGTCCCACCCAGAAGCAACTTGAGAGGTCATCAAATTTAGACAGTGCTGGGAGGAACCTTTACAGGCTTGGTAGCTTCTGTTGAGCCCTTTTTAATATTACAGAATTACTCTACCCACCTTCATTTTTTTGTTTGTTTTATTTTTTTATTTTACATATCGATTCCAGTTCCCTTTCCCTCCTTCCCTCCCTCTCACACTCTCTCCATCCCTCCCATGACCCCCTCCCTTCATAAGGAGGGTGATGTCTACTAGGAGGGATCAACAAAATCTGTCAAATCATTTGCAGTAGGGACTAGGCCCTCCTTACTGCCTCTAGGTTAGGGGATTATCACCCTGCCGTGGGGAATGTGCTCCCAAAGTCCTTTCATGCACCAGGGATACATCTTGGTTCCATTGTTACAGGTCCCTTAGACTGCCTAGGTCTTCTAACTGACCCATGTTCAAGGGATCTGAGTGGGTCCAATGCTGGTTTCCCAGCTATCAGTCTAGAAGCCCACGATCTCCCCCTTGTTCATATCAGCTGTCTCTGTGGGATTCTGTAGCCTGGTCTTGTCCCAATTTTATTATCACTCCTCCCTCTCTGCATCTTAATTCCAGTTCAACTCAGTGTTTAGCTGTGGGTATCTGCTTCTGTTTCTATCAGCTACTAGATGAGGGCTCTATGATGGTAGTTAGTCATCAATATCATTATCAGGAAAGGGCATTTAAGGTAGCCTTTCTATTGTTGCTCAGATTGTTAGTTGGGGTCATCCTTGTAGGTCTCTGGACATTTCTCTAGAGTCATTTTTTTCAAACCTATAATGGCTCCCTTTTATGGTATATCTCTCTGTCTTTCTCTCTCTCTCTCTCTCTGCCACCCCTCTGCTCTCATCTATTCCTCCCCTGACTCAATATTCCTAGTCCCACATGCTCTACTCTCCTCCCCTTCTCTTTCTCCCAGCTCCCTCTCCACTCACTGCCCTGCCCACTCCCAATATGCTTAGCAGATCTTGTCCCTTTCCTCTTCTGTGAGGGACCTTGTATGAATTTCTTAGGTTCCTCCTTGTATCCTAGTTTCTCTGGTGGTATGAATTATAGGCTGGTGAGCCTTTGATCTGTGTCTAAAATCCATATATGAGTGAATACATACCATGTTCCTCTTTTTGTGACTGGGTTACTTCACTCAGGATGGTTTCTTCAAGTTCCATCCATTTGCCTGTGAATTTTAAGATTCCATTGTTTTGTTTTGTTTTCCCCGCTGAGTAGTATTTCATTGTGTAAATGTGCCACATCTTCTTTATCCATTCTTCAGTTGAGGGGCATCTAAGTTGCTTCCAGGTTCTTGCTATTACAAATAATGCTGCTATGAACATAGTTGAACAGATGTCCTTGTGGCATGAATGTGGATCATTTGGGTATATGCCTGAGAACAAACTTGCTGGGTCCTGTGGTAGACTGATTCCCATTTTCCTGAGGAACCACCATACTGATTTCCAAAATGGCTGTACAAGCTTGCACTTTTTAAAAGGGCAATCTAAAGTTAAGCTATTTCTTATTCAAAGCCATCCCTTTCTACTTACTCTTGACTAATCTGATCCTCTGCAAGGTAAATAAGGAAATCCTTGGCTATCAATATCTGGCATATCAATTCAGGTCCCTCTGTGACTTTCACATAGTTTTTACTATTATATTTTAAACATGGCAATTTAAACATCAATTATTATTTTTATACATATTGGTATATTAGATACATGCAATGATCTTATAGATACTAAATATCAATCACATATATACTTTTGGTAAGTGTTTCAAAGATCATTCATTTAGCTAAGTATAGAGTCCAATGTTTATACAGTTACTGATTAATTACAGAGATACTTGCACTTATAACAAATGGACACCCAAATGTGTACCTAATCCAATGGGACTGTATTTCTGGCTGGAGGGGTGTCTTGGTTGGGGTTTCAGTTGCTGTGAAGAGACACCAGGACTATAGCAACTATCATAAAGGAAAAACATTAATTAGAGTGGCTCATATTTCAGAGGTTTGGTCCAATATCACCATGGCAGAGAGCATTGAAGTATACAAGCAGACACAAGATGCTGGCTACATCTTGGTCAGAAGACAACAGGAAGTAGACTGTGACACTGAGTGAAGCTTAAGCAAAAGAGACCTCAAGTGACACACTTCCTTCAATTAAGCCACACCTACTTCCACAAGACTACATTTCCTAACACTGCCACTCCCTATGATCCTATGGGAGACAATTGCATTCAAACCAGGACAGAAGGTGTCCAGATCAGTAGGGATGTCCTCCCCATTGTCATTCAAGAGAAAATCCAAACTAAGAGCAACTTTGTGCTATCACCTGGGAAAGTGGTGAGTGTGGGCCAGGTTGGTGGAAAGAGCTTAGGAGTTTTACCTTCTTCAGTATGTGGTGATTATGGGCAGGAAGGTTCTCTCCTCCAGCTAATCCTAAAGGGATATTGGTACCTGGTTTAGCTCTGATATTGCTCTATGAAAAACTCTGGCTTCCTTCATCTATTTAATCTAAGCATACCATCATGTAAGAAATATGTGGCCCTCAACAAGAGTCATGTATCCTACTGGCCTAGGGCAGAAGACCAGTCACATGCACATCTGACCCTTATCTCTCAGGCAGTGGTCAGGGTGAAATCCTCTACCAAGAGTTCAAAATATCTACAGTGATCATTTAAGATCACATTCGATTCCCTAAAAACAAGAAACCCAGTAACCTGAGCAGTTTAACGTGAAATGAGCTCCATTCTCCTGATGGGAGATTTTATTCTGTAATATGTTTCTCATACTGGTTAATGAATAAAGCACTGTGGCCAATGAGAAAGCAAGATAGGCGGGGCTAGGAAACAAGGAGGAAAGAGTAAGTAGTAAGGAGGAGTCAGCACGTAGAGCGTGGAGAAAGCAAGATGCCGCTCGCCGAGCTCCAGTAAGATGAGCCACATGGAAATACTTAGATAAGTAGAAATGGGTTAATTATTAAGACAGAGCTAGCCGATAAACAAGTGGCCAACAGCATTGCATCAAATACAGAGTCTCAGAGTGTTATTGGGGACTGGCATGATAGCAGGACAGTGGGACCAGACCAGGGGGAAAACCTACTCGTAACATTCTCCTGCATAAAAATAAAAAGGGATGTTTCTGGTGAGGTGCCAGCTTTCCTTTGAGACAATCTCTTCACTCAGTGTACTCCTTTCTGTTTTCAACACATGCTTTCCAATGTCACATCAGACACATTCATCTACCCCAAAGGTGGGAAAGGGAGAAATAAAGGTTTGTTTTATTCTTAACATTCTCCTTCTACAAGTGGCGCATGCCATCTATGCTCACATTCCATTGGAAAGGCCACCTCCTACTGACACACATAGATGTGTGTGAGAGAGAGAGCACTACACTATAACAGGAAGAACTGAATTTTGATGACCGCCATTTACTCTGCCACAAACAACTAGAAACAATCCCCAGATTATACTCCTTGTTGACTATGATATAATTGGTTCTGCTTTCACAATTAATTACTTATGGTTGGAACGTGGTGTGGCTGAGTTTCAGAGATGGATGGCTACTTTTAAATGTACACATACTATTCAGGTATACCTTCATTGCATTTTAAAGATTGCAGTATTTCTATATGAGATTTAAGATTTTTCATAGAGCTTCAAGACCTTCCAAGTGCATTTCTAAATCCTTGCCCATAGTACAGATTTGTCATAAACTAGTTCTCTCCTTTTGGTCTTCCTACCCTAACCCCCGGCCTTTGAATCAAGTCATAAAACCCACTGAGGTTACTTTGAATCATGATTTCTAAAACCTTTCTTCAGCATATTCATTGACAACTACCATTGGCTGGAAAGTTATTAGTCAGCCTGAAAATATGAATATATACATTGAAGATGAAGATTCATACATATATATATATATATATATATATATATATATATTATACATACATACACATCTTGAAAATATACAGGGAGCCATTGCCCTTGCTCCTTGAGTTCACCTGAACAGATGCTGTTCCTATTAAAGTGAAGCAAGGACATCGTAATAATGTTGCCAGGGATAAGCAGACTATGCCTATCTCCCAGGTTGTTTCTATTGGCTTTTACTATGTTCATTATACCCATTTTCCCTTACATACCTCATGCTCATCATTTCATGTTTTATATAAAACTTACTTTAACCCATATATAAACAGGCAAGCTAGGTCTCCCAGATTTATGTACTGTGTACCATGTCCCAAGGCTAGATTGCGTGAATACCTGGACATGAATCCATACCTCACTGTCTGATCTCAACCTATTTGTAGGATTCAAGAACCTATTTTAAACCCACCTCCTCTTCAGAACATTACAGAATATTTGCATGGTTCTATTATTTGTTTCTTTACTCTCAGAAGTTTTTGTTCCCTCTCTGCTATTTCTTTAGAGTCTTATCTTTCCCCAGTTTAAAATCTTAAGGAGTCCATGTGTTTAAAAAAAAAAAAAAAAGAAAACAAACAGGAGTCACTCTAGAGACCTCCAGTGGTAACAATGCATATATTATTTGTCATCAATATTTCAAGTGAGAAGCAGCAAGTGAAGAAGATGTGGAACATTCTGGGTATTACCAGGATGCCAGGTAAAGCTGCTCTAACACAAAGAGAAAAAATGTTGGATGCTATAAGTATTCATTGCTCCTTAGAACTTTGATGACAACATGCACAGCTGAGTGATGCTCTTAATGACAAACACTCAAAAAAAAATATTAACTGTTAAATCTGACTTCATGTCTCAGGGAACCCAAGACACAATATCAGAAATTTGTGTTGAGACTGTAAATTATTTTGCAACAGATGGCACATGGCTATATGTCTGTAATTCATTATGCATAATTGTCCCATGCCACGTATCTTCCTCTCTCTCTCTCTCTCTCTCTCTCTCTCTCTCTCTCTCTCTCTCTGCTAATGTGATGTGCCTTAGTGATATTGGCATCTAAAAGCAATTCACCAATATACCATAAGGAACAAAGGAACAAAGAAACTAGTTACAACTTCTGAAATGGCAGAAAGTCCCTGATCTTCAAAATTTCCTGTCTCTGATTTTCCTCTTGTATAAGCTGCTTGCCTCAGAGTTGGAGGTGGTGGGTGTGTTTGGTAAATCTCTCTGCTGAGGAAAATGTTAGCATTTTTCTAATTAGTTTTTCCCCCTGGGGGTAAATTGAAAAGCCAAGGAGAAGTAAAGGTAGACATCAGTCGGGGACATGAAATTTTTAATTTCTCTAAAATGTTAAGCAGAACAAAATGGTTAAAAGAACCATAAAATTAGTTTCTTGGATTTTTGAAGATTTCAGTTGTTTTGCCATCTCTGAATATTAATCATTACAGAGAAGAAAAAGGAGAAGAAAGGAAATGGCATTGCCAATAATACAAATCAACAGAACTTAACAAATGTGCCCAGGACATAACAAACAAATTAATATTAACTAGACAATACAGCTCATATCTAATTCATATTCCATAATGACTTCTTATAGTCAGTGCAGTTGAGGTAACAGACCAGGAACTCACTATTATTGCAAAATCTCCTCCTTGTCATTTTCTGAGCCTGTCAACCTTTAGTACTCTTAGATTCTATATTCTTTTAGCTAAAAGACTTAAATTTTTATCCAGAAAAATGTATCCCTTCCTTGACCTAAGATTGCTTCTTTCCTCAGCTATCTGCCACTGGAGAACATTCTAGAATGGCTACTCAGCATCCTCACTATTCCCAGTTTCTTCTTGTCTCTCAACTGTGGATACTGGTGTTTTGTAATATACCACATACCTGTCTCAAGTTAGCAAAAATTGCTACCAATTACATCCACAATGTGAAATATATCAACTGTCTATTCTCAACGTTATTGGTCTTTTCTGTACCATTTGAAAATTGTGAAGACACACTCAGCAAATAAAGGCAGCTGCTGGAAGACTGATGGCTTGAGTTCAGTATCCAGAACACCTGCAGGAGAAAGAGAGAACCATCTCTTAAAAGTTGTCCTCCAACAACCATATATATATATATATATATATGTGTGTGTGTGTGTGTGTGTGTGTGTGTGTGTGTGTGTGTGTGTGTGTGTCCTCTGACCATTATATGCACACAGATATATACATACACATATGAATGTGTGTATGAGCACAGAATAAGTGAATAAGTAAACAAATAAAATTGCATATCCTTATTATTATCTTTTGTTTCACATGTTTATTTTCTCCCAATTTAATATTGTGATTAATTATTTGAGAATTTCATATAATGCATTCCTATAACACTCCTGTCCCATTCCTTCCAGGTCCACCCTCCCACCCTTGTGCCCTCACATCCCCCTAAAAATGGAGAAATACACCAAGTCTAATTTTTGTTGCCCAATTGGAGCATGGTCAATCTCCCACTGGCCAGCTTCTTAAAGAAAACTGAGCCCCACATCCACTCTATACCAACAAGAAGCCATCAAGTGTGCAGAGTTATGCTTCAACATCTTTATTACAGATTTTGAGGACTCTCCTCAATAGTTTCCTGACTGGACTAGATTTCCTCCTTAGGGAGGGGGTGGTACCGATAGCCTTGAATGTCTCTCTCATTCTCAGTTGTGAGTCTGCAGTGACCGATACCACTGCAAAAGAAGCTTCCTTGCCATAGCAGCATGCATCATGGACTTGCACATACTTTCTGGCAGCATGGACCATGGACATCTACAGGGCCTCCAGCAGCAGCACCAAATATGCCAAATATGCACTTCAACATGGTTTCCTGCATAACCACCAATCATGAAGATCAACATAGCCTCTGCACAGACCAAGGATACCAACAAGGCCTCTGGTGGTAGCATACACTAAAGTCTAAAGACTAAAACACTAAAATCTTTTGAAGATGCTTAATTCAGGAAATGTACAGTTTTTCATCTAACATATCTTGTTATTATTGAAAGTCAGGGTGATCATGCAATTGGGCTGTACATTTAGGGATAGTACCTGGGAGAGATCCAGGTCACCTGCCTTCAGCATGATAATAGTGTTATAGCCTGCAGGCTGCTCCTTGCCCTCTTGCTTTCATCCCCAAAGCAGGGTGGGTAGTATGAGTGGCAGCAGTGATGGCTCCATGTCTCTGGCCAACCAAACCATGTTTCTGCCATCTGTTTTTCCCAATTCCATGAAACTACAATTTAAAAGCATCCATCACATGGAAATCAGAGGCAGATAGTTATCTATAGTTTTGAGGCCAACCTGGTCTATAGAACAAGTTCCAGGGCAGCCAATGCTACATGGAGAAACCCTGTCTCAAAACACATAATAAACAAATAGATAAATAAATAAATGCATAATTCTTATTTGAGCTAAAGACCAGGATTCTCACCTGTGTGCTAGTGACATCCAAAGCTACTTCTATAAATCTGCTCTTTGTCTTGAGCTTCAGAGTCAACTAATTCATGCTGTAGAGAGATTCACTTGACTATCAGTAATTACTTCTTACTCACCATCAGCAATCTAAAACATAACATGCCCCCCAAAATAAAAAGTTCTCTGGTTCTTTAGATGACCCCTCCAGGAAGGCATCACCCTACATGTGGAGTGGGGGAGGGGAGGGGAGGGTGGAGCATGAGAGGGTGGAAGAGCTGGAGAGAGGGAGGAAGGGAAGGAAAGTGGGAGGGAAGAAAGGAGGGAGGGAGGGAAGGAGGCAGGGAGGGAGGAAGGGAAGGAAAGAGGGAGGGAAGAAAGCAGGGAGGGAGGGAAGGAGGCAGGGAGGGAGGGAGGGAGGAGGGAGGGGTAACTGGGATCGATATGTAAAATAAAATTTTTTTAAAAAAGTACCTAAAAATAAAAGTTCTCTGGTTCAATCTTCCTTTGCACTCAGTAGAATTTTTTGGTACTATTGTGTTTTAGGATTAATACCTCAGCCATAATCTTAAAAACATTCTCTGGCACTTAATAAATACCTGCTAAAATGACAGATGCCCAATAACTTTCCTCATACTACAGTCAACTGGGCCATAATAAAGAAAAATACAGGCATTTGGAATACAGTTAGGTCTCAGGAATGGCTGAACACAACTTCCTATCATCAACACATAAGGATGGTATTGAACTGCCGACCATCATACCAGTGAAGTTGAGTAGTTTATGCCTCCTGTCCTTAGAAGAATCTACCTGTCCTTGGTACAGTTGAAATGAGTCTCAGATCCTCACAAAGTAATACTGACCAACAATATGACTAGAAAAACCATAGTGTGTATAAATCAAAATAATCTCAATGTTTCAGCAGTACCAGTGAAATTCTTACCCTTGCCTGGCACCTACCCTGTCAATGACAAAATCCCCAGAAATGACTGCAATTATACTGTGTCTTTCTAGACCCATCTAGCCAAGTGAGATCTTAGAAAACATATACTCTCAATTCTAAGTCCCATCTATTTTTAATGCAAAGGATCTCAAATATCAACTGTAAATTATTAAAGAATGTGTTTAAGAGGTTGTATTACACTGTTTTAATGTACACTCCTTTTAAAAATTCCATTTGTCTCCACTCACTTCTCCCTCCCCAACTCTCAATATGCTCAGGAGATTTTGTCCCTTTCCCCTTCTGTGAGGGACCTTATATAAATCTCTTGGGTTCCTCCTTGAACTTAAGCTTCACTAGTGGTGTGAATTATAGGCTGGTGATCATTTACTCTATGGCTAAAATCCTTATATGAGTGAGTGCATACCATATTCCTCTTTTTGTGACTGGGTTACCTCACTCAGGATGGTGTCTTCAAGTTCCATCCATTTGCCTGCAAATTTCAAGATTCCATTATTTTTTTTCCAGCTGAGTAGTTTTCCATTGTGTAAATGTGCCACATCTTCTTTATCCATTCTTCAGGTGAGGGGCATTTAGGTTGCTTCCAGGTTCTTGCTATTACAAATTATTCTGTTATGAACATAGCTGAACAGATGTCTTTTTTGCATGGATGTGGATCATTTGAGTTTATGTCTAAGAGGGGGATTGTCAGGTCCTGTGGTAGACTAATTCCCATGTTCCTCAGGAACCACCATACTGATCTCCAAAATGGCTGTACAAGTTTGTACTCCTACCAGCAGTGGAGGAGTGTGCCCCTTCCTCCAGATTATCTCCAGCATAACCTGTCCTTGCTGTTTCTGATTTTAGCCATTCTGGCAGAAGTAAGATGGTACCTCAGAGTTGTTTTGATTTGCATTTTCCTGACAGCTAAGGATGTTGAGCACTTGTACTCCACTTTGCAATGGGCTTATTTGGTGCTTTGGTGACTTAGGAGAAGGGGAAAAGAGGAGAACATGTAGGACCAGGCAGTTGAGTCAGGGGACAAATAGAAGAGAGAAAAAAAAGAAATACCATAATAGAGGGAGCCATTATAGGTTTGAAGAGAAAACTGACTCTAGAGAAATGTTCAGAGACCTACAAGTATAACCCTATTATGAGCATGTTTTTCTGCCAGAATGGTCCAACTGCCACACAAGATCCAAAAAACCCACAGATGCTATAGTAGATATAAAGCTGTTGGCCAGTTACTAGTATTTCTTATTGGCTAACACTGTCTTAAATATTAATCAATTTCTATTAATCTAAGTATTTCCATGTAATGTTGGCTTACCAGAGAGAGGATCTGGAGTTTTTCTCTCTCAGTCTTACATATTGAATCTTCCCACCTCTCTCCAAATCCTCCTTGTCTCCTTCCCCTGCCTATCTTACTTTCCTATTGGTCAACAGGGCTTTATTCATCAACCAATAAGAGAAACATATTTATAGAATGACATCTCCCATCATGACCCCAACAACAATCTGAGCAACAGTGGAGAGGCTATCTTAGATGCCCTTCCCTGATAATGAGATTGATAACTAATATATATGCCATCACAGAGCCCTCATCTAGTAGCTGATAGAAACAAAAGCTAAACAGTGAGCTGAACTGGAATTAAGATGCAGAGATGGAGGAGAGATAAGAAAATGGGGACAAGACCAGGCTACAGAATCCCACAGAGACAGCTGACATGAACAAGGGTGAACTCATGGGCCTCTAGATTGATAGCTGGGAAACCAGCATTGGACTGACTCAGATCCCCTTCATATGGGTCTCAGTCAGAAGGCCTGGGAAGTCTAAGGGACCTCTGACAGTGGAGCCAGGATGTATCCCTGGTGAATGAAAGGACTTTGGGAGCATATTCCCCATGGAGGGATATTCCCTTAGCCTAGAAGAAGGATGGAGGGCCTAGCCACTACTTAAATGAATTGTCAGATTTTGATGATTCCACCTGTAAGGCATCATCCTCTCTGTGGAGTGAGGAGGGGACAGGAAGGGGGTCAGGGGAATGGGAGGGAGGGAGGAAGAGGAACCTTGGAACTATATGTAAAATAAAAAATAAAATATATTAAAAATCCATTTGTAAAATTGTCTTTTAAAAAAACAGAAATGATGTTGTATGTGGTACACAAAGGAAGAATGACAAAATGCCCCTTAGGGTGCCATCTTTTGGATTGTACCAGAGAAGCCAACATGGCCATGGATTTAATTAAGAAGAGGAATATTCTGAGTTCTAGAAAGAAATGGCAGGCTTTATCACAAAGAGAATCCAGATGCACTGGGTCTGCCAGAAAGCTAATGAAATGTTCACAACTGTTAAGTTAAAAACATCTCACATAGATTCTCTTCCTTGGGGAATAAAATGAAACCCCTTTTTGAAGTGAGCCTAGATTTGGCTATTTTTCAGTGAGTAGAGAGTAGAACCAACTATCCAAAGGTTAAAGTAAGTTACCCACAATTGAAGTGATCAGTCAACACTCTCAAGTCCTTTCATTCTAAAAGAATGTTTCTTTAAAAGCAGACCCTGATGTGATTTTTACCCCAGCTAGGTTGCTCATAGTAAATTCTATAAGTAGAATCAGTACTGCCTTCCCAGACAGAATCCCCAGAGAAAAACTTAATCTCACAGTCTAATGACCAAAAGTCTCAATTGGTCGGGACTACTAGGTTCTGCATTACACTCACCTGAGCTCAGCTGAGAATAGAAGGAAATTATTTTTACAAAGATAATTTGTCTACTTATGAACTTGTAAATGTCATAATCTTGGGTTTTTCTGTAGAAATATGAAGGTTTGTTAACCTTCATATTAAATCACCAGCCAAGCTGTTCTACCATGCCATCCTAGGAGTTTAATGGTTCATGTTCATGATTCACACAAATTTTAATAAGAACATAAACCTCTGAATGAGCAAAACTGGATCATGGAAGCTAGCTGTTTAATAACATGAGATAATTAAATTAAATTTCTTACTACTATTGGATATGCTGCTTAGAAATTTCTGCAGAGTAAAAATTACAGGTGTCCTTGGATTTATTATAATGGAACTATGTTCAAATAAAGTCATCCTAAGTTGAAAACATTGTAACTGACAGTGTGATTAACACAGACTCCCCACCAAACACCATGTAAAGTTCAGCAATACAGCACACTTCAGAAAGTGAGAAGTTTCCCAGGGCTGACTGGAACAGTGGCTACATTCCACTGCCTAGCATCCAGAAAGGGGTGAACATCACAATAACAATTGCCTGGAAAATCATCAAAATCCATATTTTTAATATAAAGTGTTCATTGACTGCAAATTTCTTTTTCTGTACTTATAAAATTTGTGTATAACCACAGTATGTCAACAACTGCCTGTTCATGATGTAAATTTGCTTATGAACACACAAACTCACATGGATATGTATTCTCTTATATACCTTGAGCTAAAAATAGCAGAATGTCAAATTATAAACTTATTGTTTATATTCTAAAATGCTTTTTATCTAAGCAATCTGGGAGAAGTACAGTCTATTGTAGGTAAGAAAGTACTGCTTACTATTTATATGGGTATTTATGTAGATCAGAAGAAATTTAACAAGTGTACATGAAATCATTTAAAAACCTATGTCTGTGCTCCTGTACTAATTGAGAAAGACACAAACTACAAAAAGAATTGAAAATAAGTTGAGTGTCAAACAAATATGGAGAACAGAGAATTTGGATGAAGCTGGATGAATTGAAATGAAATATCCTGTCTCAAAAAATAAAATGCAGAGCACTAGAGGAAGACACTTAGATCCATTCTGACTTCCACAGGTGCACACACAGCGACAAATGCACCTCCACACATCACTACTACCATCAAAATACCAAAACATAAAAGGGGAGAGAGGGAAGGAGGGAGAGAGGGAAGAATGGAGGGAGGAATGGAGGGAGAGAAGGAGGGAGAGAAGGAGGGAGGGAGGGAGGGAGGGAGGGAGGGAGGGAGGGAGGGAGGAGAGAGGGAGATAAAGAGGGATGGAGAGAAGGAGGAGAGAGGGAGAGAAAGAGGGAGGGAGGGAGAGAGGGAAGGAGGGAGGGAGGGAAGGAGGGAGGGAGGGAAGGAGGGAAGGAGAAAAAGAGAGAAGGAGAGAGGGAAAGAGTATAAGAATCAAAAACTGTCATTGACATTCTAACGATGTCACTGCTGTGGTTTGAGTATGAAATGCACCCTACAGGCTAATGTGTTTGAACTGGGTCAGCAGTAGGGCTACTGTGAGAGATGTTGGAAGTGGACAAGCTCTTCTCTCCCTCTCCCTCTCCCTCCCCCTTCCCCTCTCTCTCCCTTTCCCTCTCCCTCTCCTTCTCTCTCTCTCTCCTCTCCCTCTCTCCCTATCTCCTCTCTCTCCCTATCTCCTCTCTCTCCCTATCTCCTCTCTCTCTCTCTCTCTCTCTCTCTCTCTCTCTCTCTCTCTCTCTCTCTCTCCACTGCCCTATGTCTCCTGAACACCTTGGCTCTTCCATGTCCTTCTTACTTCAATCTGCCTCACCATGAACTCAAACACAACAACAATGGCCATCACAGACTGAGGCCTCTGAAATTGAACCCACACATGTCTTTCCTGGTTTTAAGTTGATTCTATCAGGTATTCTGGTTACATTGTTGAACAGTACACACAAGAAAACTCTGACTAAACACAGACATTTAGTGAGATCCCTAAAAATCAGACCATGACCTCCACAGAATACTGGGAGACTATCAATCGTCAGATGGCTAATATAATAAATCTGCCTCAATAGCTGAACTATGAATATTCTGAAAGAGAATGCCAAAGCATGCCTTTACAATTACAGATACAACTGCCTGCTATATTAGATATTATATTGGCACTGTGGCAGTACTATATAGTAATCAGTTGGTAGTGGCAATAATCTAAACACAAACAACTGTAACTTCAGTGACTGAGGCAACAATGGTACTCAATCCACAGAACACATAGATATATGTTCAAGCAGTGTGAGAATGACCTTCCCCAGGATGCTCTTGCTTCTCCTCCTTGATCCTCTCATGTCTTTGTATTTGTACTACTGGCTTCTTCCATTGGTACATTTTCCCCCTAGTAATACTAATGCCATTGATTGTATTACAGGCAAACCTTACAGTAGTCTTTCAGATTTAGTCCTTGGAAACAAAATGTCACCAGTCATTGTATATTGGTTTTATTTTTCTAATTTTTAGAGACCCTGAAATATCTACTGAAGAAAACTTGGAATTAGAAGGCAGAGAACCAAAGCAGAGGAGATATTCTTCAGGGTTAATAAGAAGTCAATTTGTAGGAACCTGGTGAGGACAAGAGGTGTGATCTATTACACATTTATCTTTTTAGCCTCTGTAATCCCCTGTCAAATCTCTGAACACAGTCAGTTTGCTTTTGCTCTTATAAAAGCATATATATACTCTGCATTATATACACTTATGTAGTACTTGTTAACAAGAGATTATTTACTTGCCTTTGCTTAGTCACAAGGAGTATATTAGGCAGGCACATACTCTTTTCTGGTGACTGTTCTCTGTAAGAAGCTCTTCTATTTATATTTAAATCCTAAAACTATGGACTGTCCCTGAAGGCACAGAATTTATACTATTTCATAAAATTAACCCTTCATCCATTTAAAATAGACATTGCTGCTAGAACATGAAATCAATAATTTTATTTTTTAATTAGGACTAGAAAAAAAAGTCATGGTGGCCTGCTAAGATAACTTCTGCAAGTATTGCTGCTGAGTTACAAAAGATAAGAGAATGTGACTCCTAATTGTAGAATTTGAAAAATAAGTCAGTCATTTTTTAGCTTCTTTATTGAGTGGAATCATGGTCTTATCATATACTAAAAAAAAAATAAAAATGTGACTCTGAGTTCCTGAAGGCTGGATCCTTGATCCTCTATCACAGGGCCTCTGCTAAAAAGGCCTCATCTGGAGAGTGCCAGGCCCAGGCTAGATCTGCCTATCAGCTTAAGAAACATTCTGAGTCCCAGCCTTCGATATAGTTGACTCCCATCGCCAGTCTTCTTCTGGAGCCTGATCTTTGACCCCCATCGCCAGGACCCTGCCTGTGGAGAGACCTCTTAGAGAGATTGGACAACATAGAGCTACAGACATCGAACCTCTGACACACATAAGCCCATAAGGGACGTGCCATAGAGAGAGGGAGTGACCCCACCAACACCTACTGGAAGAAGCTATGGGAAGACGGCAATAAAAGAAAACACCCAACAACAGAAAGATAAGCATAACACCACAAGAACCTAGGGAATCTATACCAACTAGACCAAAACACAACAAAGCAGGTAAAGCAGAAGAGAACGACTTAAAAATTATCGATATAAAAATGATAGAGGCCCTCAAAGAAGATGTGAGAAAATCTCTTAAAGAAATTTAAGAAAAGAAAAACAAAAAACTGGAAGAAATGAAAAAATTTCTTAAAGAAAGTAAAGAAAGTACAGAAATCCAAGAAAAAAACAATTAAACAGGTGAAGGAAACAGTTCCAGTGAAGGAACCCTGGAAATAGAAAAACTGGGCAAATGATCAGGAACTACAGACGCAAGCATAACCAAAAGAATTCAAGAGATGGAAGAGAGAATCTCAGGAGCAGAAGATAAACTAGAGGAAATAGATTTGTCTACCAAAGAAAATCTTAAATCCAAAAAATCCTTAACACAAAACATTCAGGAAATGTGGGACACCATGAAAAGGCCAAACATAAGAATAATAGGCATAGAGGAAGGTGAGAAAGCCCAGCTCAAAGGTGCCGAAAACGTATTCAACAAAATCATTGAGGAAAACTTTCTCAATCTGAAGAAGGACATGATCATGAAGGTACAAGAAGCACACCTTACACCAAATAGACTGGACCAAAGAAAAAGGACCCCTTGATATGTAATAATCAAAACACCTAACATACAGAATAAAGAGAGAATATTAAGAGCAGCGAAGGAAAGAGGATAGGTAACATATAAAGGCAGACCTATTAAAATTACACCTGATTTCTCCATGGAAACCCTCAAGGCAACAAGGTCCTGGATAGATGTTCTGCAAGTACTAAGAGTCCATGGATGCCAGCCCAGGCTACTATACTCAGCAAAACTCTCAATCACTATAGATGGAGAAAACAAGATATTTAATGACAAAGCCAGATTTTCACAATGCCTATCTACAAATCCAGCTCTACAGAAAGTTTTGGAAGGAAAACTCTAACCCAAGGAAGTTAACTACGCTCACAAAGATGTAGGCAACAGATAATCCCACTTCACCAGAAACCAAGGGTAAAGCAGGACAAACATATTCACAATAACACTGCCAACAACAAATCTAAAACAATCAAGCATTAACAATCAATGGTCCTTACTCTCCCTCAACATTGATGGTCTTAACTCGCCTATAAAAAGACACAGGCTAACAGAATAGATACAAAGACAGAATCAATCCCACTGCTCCATACAAGAAACACATCTAAGCTTCAAAGATAGACAATACCTCAGGGTAAAGGGCTGGGAAAGATCTTCCAATCAAATGGACCCAAGAAGCAAGCAGGTGTGGCTATCCTAATATCTAACAAGTTAGACTTCAAATCAAGATTAATCAAAAAGAGATGAATACGGTCATTTGTAGTGGGATATTCACTTTGTCTGTTTCTGTGGCACTGACCACGCCCATTGGGGGTGGAGCCAGGGGCGGAAGTGACCCATGGAACTAGGTCTGAGGAGGAGCCAGGGAACCCTCTCTTGCTGGCAGTACGCGAAGAGGAGAGCATCTGGTTCAAACTGCTGGTGTTCATCTGACTATGTTGTGAGTTATTTCTCCCTGAATAAATATCTATTCGGCCTATTTGTTTATTCTTATTAAACCACAATATCTGGTGTTCAAAGTAGGATCAGGATTTTCAAGGCACCTGGGTTTCACCCAGGTGGCAGAAGCCGCTGACCCTTCCCCCACCATTCCCAAATGGGCAGGGTCCCTTGGCTAACCAGGCAGACACACCACAGCTTGTGAGACATTTATGTCTCCCCTACAACTCCTTTTATCTCCATCACGGCCCTGAGACCACTGCTCATCTTCTACCCATTCCTTCAGATTGCATTTGCACAGAGCCCTGCAGTGCCAGCCCTGCTCTTGTGTTGCTGGGCAAGGCCAGGACTCTGGGCCTGCCCTGTTTGTGTGATTGCAGCTCCAGCAGTGCCAATTGCAGGTGGCACCTGTTATGCCTGCAGTCTCAACAATTTGTACAAGGATTGTTTCACTCCTTCATTTAACAAAATTTTGCTTGCCTTAGTTTGTTTAAGAGCTATTCTACAGGGACCGGGATCAGAAGGATCATCTGCTGCTGGAAGCTATTTGGTGGTACACTTCTGGACACTATTTGGTGGTACACTTCAGGGTAGAACTGGGATCAGAAGGATCCTCTGCTGCCAAACGCTATGTGCTGGTACACCTCCAAGCATAACTACAACAAGTTGAGATCTACAACTAAAAGCATCAAAGCTCCAAGACACTGGAATTATACCTAAGGTAATTGTAACATCATTTGCAATTTAAGCTGATGTAATATCAGAGATCAATTGTTCTATACCTATTGCAGATAATTTTACAAGGCAGGACTTTAGGAATTTTTTACTTCATATATAGAAGGAATCTTAGCAGAAGAAAATTATGACTGGATCAATATATACATTTTTTCCTAATATTAATGGGTTTTATCATTAATATGGTATTCTTAAAGAAGTGGTTTGAGATTAGCACAAGCAATAAGGAACTTGTACAAACCATAGGAAACTTAGTAACAAGGATTCAAAACATTGAAAATGACAGAACACAAAACATAGAATGCTTAGGAAAAAAGGTTCAGAAAAGGTTGAAGATGGCAACAGGGAGCTGACAGGTAGAATATAAAACATGGAACATAAAAATGACCAAATAAATAACATAATTTGTTCCATGTCTGATGTTGCCTCAACAACTAAAACAGAAACAATGCAATGCATTAACACGCTAGCAGAAACAGCTTGATCCTGGATGGATGAAGCTACTAATAAGGTTAAAAAACTGGAACATCAGATGGAAAGAGTAGTATATAGAATCCCTTCCATGTCTGAGGATAATGGCAAGCTAGAGGATGGAACATTGTTTCTGGAATGGAGTTTACATGCTATTCAGATAATATCTAAGGATGAGAATATCAAAAACATGGAATCATTCGTAGTTGGAGAAAGTAAGAAACTGACCGATGCAATGAAGGCTCTAGAAAGGGAGGTAGACTGATTCATCCTTTCCTGAGGAACTGCCATACTGATTTCCAAGGTGACTATACAAGTTTGCCCTCCCACCAGAAATAAAGCAGTGTTCCCCTTTCTCCACATCCTCTCTAGCATAAACTCGTTTTGGTGGTTTTTATTTTAGCCATTGTGATGAGAGTAAAATGGTATCTCAGGGATGTTTTGATTTGCATTTACCTGATGGCTAAGGAAGTTGAGTACTTTCTTAAGTGTCTTTCAGCCATTTTATATTCCTCTATTGAGAATTCTCTATTTAGTTTTGCACCCCACTTTTTAATTAGATTATTTGGTGTTTTGTGACTAGCTTCTTGAGTTCTTTATACATTTTGGAGAACAGCCTTTTGTCAGATGTGGGGTTGATGAAGATATTTTCTCATTCTGTGGAATATTGTTTTGTCTTGTTGACTGTGTCCTTAGCCTTACAGAAGCTTCTTGGTTTTAGGAGGTCCCATTTATTAATTGTTGATCTCAGTGTCTGTGCTACTGGTGCTGTGTTCAGGAAGCAGTCTCCAGTAGCAATTTATTCAAGGGTACCTTCCACTTTCTCTTCTAAGAGGTTCAGTGTGGCTGAATTTATGTTGAGGTCTTTGATTAATTTGTTTTTTGCATGGCAATAAATATGAATGTATCTGCAGTCTTTTATATACCACCATCCAGTTATGCCAGCACCATTTGTTGAAGATTCTTTCTTTTCTTGATTGTATCATTTTAGATCTTTGTGAAAAATTAGGTATTCATAGGTGTGTGGGTTGATATCAGGGTCTTTGATTAGATTCCATTGGTCCACCTGTCTGTTTTTATGCCAATACTAAGCTGTTTCCATTACTATAGCTCTATAATAGAGCTTGAAGTCAGGGTGGTGATGCCTCCAAAGTCCCTTTATTGTACAGGGTTGTTTTGGCTATCCTGGGTTTTTTGTTTTGCCATATAAAGTTGAGTATAGTTCTTCCAAGGTCTTTAAAGAATTGTGCCAGTATTTTGATGGAGTTGCATTGAATCCATAGATTGCTTTTGTTAAGATTGCCATTTTTGCTGTGTTAATCCTACTTATCCAAGACCGTGGGAGATATTTACATTTGCGGTATCTTCTTTAATTTCTTTCTTTAAAGACTCAAAGTTCTTGTTGCACAAGTACTTCACTAGTTTGGTTATCATTACCCCAAGATATTTTACAATTTTTGTGGATATTGTAAAGGATGGTATTTCTCTGATTTCTTTGTCAGATGATTTATCTTCTGAATATAATAGGGGTACTATTGTTTTTTGTTTTGGTTTAGGGTTTGTTTTTGTTTTTTGAATTAATCTTATATCCTACAACTTTGCTGAAGGTGCTTATCGGCTGCAGGAGTTCCATAGTAGAATTTTTCAGGTCAATTATGTAAACTATTCCATCATCTGCAAATAGTGAAAGTTTGATTTCTTCCTTTCCAATGTGTATATCCTTGATCTCCAATTGTTGTTTTATTGAATAGATATGATGTGAGTGGAGAGCCTTGTCTTGTTACTGAATTTGGAGGAATCACATTGATTTTTTTTCTCCATTTTAATTTGATGTTGGCTGTTGCTTTGCTGTATATTGCTTTTATTATGTTTAGGTGTGTTTTTGTTATCCCTGATCTCTCCAAGACCTTTATCATGAAAGGGAGTTGAATTTTGTCAAAGGCTTTTTCAGCATCTAGTAAGATGATCAGGTAGTTTTTCTTTTCCAGTTTGTTTATATAGTGAATTACATAGATGGAATTTCATGTTTCACAGAAACATTCCTGTATTTCTGGGATGAACCTAATTGATCATGGTGATTTTTCTGATGTGTTCATGGATTCAATTTGCCAGTATTTTATTGAGTATTTTCACATCAATGTTCATGAGGGAGATTTGTCTGTAGTTTTCTTTCGTAATTGTGTCTTTTTGTGGTTTGGGTACCAAGGTAATTATAGCCTCTTAAAAAGAGTTTGGCAATGGCCCTCTGTATCAATTGTGTGGAACATTTTGAAAAGTATTGTTATTAGCTCTTCCTTGAGTTTCTGGTAGAATTCTGCACTGAAACCATTGGGCCTTGGCCTTTTGGTTGCAAGACTTTTGATGACTACTTCTATTTCATTAGGGGTTACAGGTCTATTTAAATTGCTTGTATGTTCTTGATTTAATTTTGGTAAGTGATACCTATCCAAAAAAATTGTTCATTTCCATTAAATTTTCAAATTCTGTGGAGTACAGGTTTTCAAAGTATGACCTGGGGATTCTCTGGATTTCCTCGGTGTCCATTGATATGTCTCCCTTTTCATTTCTTATTTTGTTAATTTGCATGTTCTCTCTTTGCCTTTTGATTATTTGGATAAAGGTTTGTCTATCTTCTCGATTTTCTTGAAGAACTAATTCTTTGTTACATTGATTCTTTGTATTGCTTCATTTGTTTCTACTTTAATGATATCAGCCAACACCACTTTCCTCTTAGCACTGCTTTCAAAGTGTCCCATAAGTTTGGGTATGTTGTGTCTTCATTCTCATTGAATTCTTGGAAATATTCAATTTCTATCTTCATTACTTCCTTGATCCAGGAATGGTACAATTGCACATTGTTCAATTTCCATGAGTTTGTAGGGTTTCTGAAATTTGTCTTGATGTTGAATTTTAACTTTAAAGCATAGTGATCTCATAAGATACAGGAGGTTATTCTGATTTTTTTGTATTTGTTGAAGTTTGCTATGTTGCCATGTATGTGGTCAATTTTTATAAATGTTCTATATGATGCTGAGAAGAAGGTATATTATTTTGTGTTTGGATGGAATGTTCTATTAGATGTCTGTTAAACCCAATTGGATTATAACTTCTGTTAGTTTCTTTCTTTCTTTTTTAAGTCTCTGTCTGGTGGTCCTATCTACTGGTGAGACTGGGGTGATGAAGTCTCCCAGTATAAATGTGTGAAGTTTAATTTGTGGTTTAAGTTTTAGTAATGTTACTTTTAGGAATATGGGTGCCTTTGTATTTGGAGCTGTTCAAAATTGAGACTTCATCTTGATGGATTTTTTTTCTGTAATAAATATGCAATGAGCTTTTTCATCTCTTTTGATTGACTTTAGTTTGAAGTCTAACCTTTTAGATATTAGGATTACTACACATGATTGTTTTTGGGACCATTTGATTGGAAAATCTTTTCTCATCCCTTAATTCTGAGGTAACATCTGTCTTTGAAGTTGAAGTGTATTTCTTGTATGCAGCAGAAAGATGGATATATTTTACTTAGCATTTTTCCTTTGCTCCTCTTAATATTCTATCTTATTCTGTATGTTTGGTGTTTTGATTAGTATGTTGTGAGAGGACTTTTTTGTAGTCCACTCTATTTGGTATTCTGTAAGCTTCTTGTACATTCATTGGCATGTCTTTCTTTAGGTTGGGAAAATTATTGTTCTATGATGGTTGAATATATTTTCTGCATCTTTGAGTTGGGTGAAGACCTTCTTTTGTAGCTTTTATTCTTAAGTTTGGCCTTTTTATGGTGTCCCATATTTCTTGGATATTTTTTGTTATGGGTTTGGTGAACTTAAGATTTTCTTTGATTGATGAATCTATTTCTCCTAGTGTATCTCCAGCACCTGAGATCCTCTCTTGCATCTCTTGCATTATGTTGGTTATGCTTGCATCTGTATTTCCTGATCATTTACCCAGCTTTTTTTATTTCCATCATTCCCTCAAACTGTGTTTTGTTTTTTGGGTTTTATTTTATATTGTCTCTATTTCATCCTTCAAAACTTGAACTGTTTGACTTGTTTCTTTCACTTGTTTGTTGTTTTTCTTGGCTTTCCTTGTTTTCTTTAAGAGATTTGTTTATTTCTTGCATATTTTGTTTATCTTTTCCTCATTTCTTAAATTTTTGTTTGTTTTTTCCTCCAATTCTTTAAGGAGTTTTCTCAATTCCTCTCTGAAATTCTTTATCATTTCTGTAAAGTTCTTTTTAGGGCCATTCTCTTCTGCATCATCTGTGTTGGGATGTTCAGGTCTTGCTGGTATGGAGTTCCTAGACTCTCATGGTATCATATTGATCTTTCTGTTGTTGATTGTGTTCTTACATTATCATCTTCCCATCCCTTCTTCCAGTAGGTGCTTTTGGAAACTCTCCTTCTCCTGGGTATTGGCCCGAGGTTCTCTTCCAGTGGGTGCAAGCAGGTCTAATACTCCTATAGCTCCTCTCTTCCCATGGGTGGAGGCAGAACTAGCACCATGATGTTGTCAGACTCTGGATGGCCTGGTCTGCTAGGACTGGTTTTCCTGTGTGCAATCCCCAGGCTTCAGGAAGTATCAAACATAGCAACCCTACTTATTTACACATAAGGAGATCATATTGTGTAAATTAAGCTGGCCACAATCTCAGCATTCACCACACATAGATGATTAAATGTATTTTTACAATGTTTTCTCACTAAGTGTGGTATTGTATACCTGTATTCCAGGCACTTGGCAGGCAGCATCAGGATGGCTTCAGGATCAAAGCTAGCCTGATCTACATGGTTTTTCAAGTACTTATTACTTCAGAGAAAATCATAGTTAAATTTCTATCAAATACTTAAATAGTTCTAAGCTTGACAGGATATTTTCTGCATAATTAAAATAACCTCAGGGACATCTCTCTTGAGAAATCAACACCCTTACATTAGATGAGTGCTGCCTTTTCCTTAGACTCACCAATATCTAAATCCCATCTCTTTCTCTTCTTCATCCCCTCCCTTAATTCTCATGCCCAAATCTATATTAAAGTTGTTACTTAAAAAACTCTAACTACTCCTCATTTTCTCCCCATTTGTTATTCTCAAACTCTGCAACTTTTCTATGTGAAGAACTAAAATCACTACTAGATAATTAGAAATTATTAATTGATATTCTATTCCACTTTAGATTTTGCTCGATATATATTTTGTCATACCTGAAAGTTTTAGATAAATACCTCACAATCAGGTAAACAAGGTTACTGGGTTGAAGAAGGAGAGAGAGAGAGAGCAAATGTGTTCTTTAAGCCAGAACATCAGAGTATATTTACACTGTGATATTTATACTTCTTAGTTAACTTCTTTTGCAAACAACATTGTCTGTCGACTTTCACAACATTTGAAGTGAGGATGGAAAGAAGAGAAATCAATATGCTTTCTGCTTCTGCAAATCTGAAGCTCTAGGCCAGGAGTTCTTGCTCATTTTGTAGACACAACCTAGTTTAGCTCCCTCCTTCTTGACAAAATTGGTAAATTTATAAACCTGCTGGAATTTTGATTTGAAATAAAATGAATAGCTATTATTCACAAAGCAAGACTTAATGTGTGAGGCTCCAACCTCATTTGTAAGGAGTCCATTATTCTGTCTGTGTCTACATCTGCAAAAGAGAGATCACACCTAACTTAGCTGTAGAGAAGCACAAATAAAAAGGTCTTATGCAGAAATGGCAATGTGTGGAGTCTGTTAATTCTAGATGATTCTTTGGGATGTTGAAATTAAGGGAAACATCTTGGATAAATAATATTTTTGTCCAGTAATGAATCCAACAAGAACTCACACTCTATACATGGTAGAACTGAGACAATTCAGTAATAGTTTCTGTATGTATTCTCTTATGCTATGCCACAAATGAGTAAGGCAATCATATTTCTTTAAACTAAATGTTATTTTGAGTTATCATATTGTCTACTGCTTACTATTTTGTAAAATAATCACCTCTAGAACATTGTGTTAGAGTGAAGCAAATTCAAGCACATACAGAAATTTCTTTAAGGCAACTATTCTTAGTATCATCTGAAACAGTTCTGCCTTGAAGGTTTTAGGCAATAATATTCTCTCATAAACAAGAATGTTAAGGTCCTAAAGACTAAATATGACTAGAAATAGAGAACAAGCTTTAGTCTTCAAGATCTAATTGCAAGTACTTCTGTAAATAGCTTGGGGAAGATATTGAAGGAAGTAAAACCAGTAACTTAAAGAGACAAATTCACCCCTATAATGCTGTGTGAGAGTCATTTTTTTAGTAGATGCAACACACATATCTGTTTAGCACAGAAAGAGGATCCATGGCAGAATGAGTAATGATCATACCTAACTCCAACTTGATGAACCAATGTTTGTCCTGGAATTACTAACAGGATCATGGGTGAGGGGTTTCCACTGGAACAGGGATGATTCAAAGCAACCATACCACAGAAAATCACACTCAAAGACAGGTAGATGCACAGAACCTTCAAGCCTGGAGCTCTTTAAATGAAGCACAGCAGCTCCAGTCAGCCAGACAGGCCCAGAAAACACTTAGCAGCAATTTTGATTAGAGTCTCCTCCCAACCCAGCAGTTGCTTACAGCTTTTGTGAAGCTAAGGAAGGGCCTTCTAGAAACTTCATGGAAGTTTCTACTATTCCAGATGCGTGACTTTTTGTTTGCGCTTCTAAAGGCTCAAGAGCCTCCTCCTCCTTCATGGAGAGAATGTTTTAATTCTGAGAGAAATGGTATACAACATCTGTTCTTTTTAGCAATATTTATAATAGTCAAAATAAGGAAACACCTAAAAGTCTTTGATAAAGAAAAAATCATCATATGTATATATAAATAAATGTATTTATGCATCTCTAGCTATATTCCTGCATATAGTGGAGTATGATACAGTCTTTAAAATGAAGGTAATCAGGACTGTAGTGATAACTCAAGAGGTAAAGTATTTTCCACACAAGCATGGTTGTAAAACCTCAGGTCCCCAGTCCCTTGTAAAGGGCTGGGTATGGCATTGTATGTCTATAATCCTGGTTGTGGGGCAGGGTAGAGACTGTCTGATCTTTAGGGTTTGCTGACTGGTCAAAATAATGCAGTCTATTTTCAGGGAGAGATCCAGTCTCAAAATGTGGAACAGCAATTGAAAAAAATACCTATGTTGACCTGTGGCCTCCACAGGTGCCCATGTGAAGTACATGTGCACACATACAAACACAAAGAAAAAGAGAGAGAGGGGGGGAAGAAAGAGAGAGAGAGAGAGAGAGAGAGAGAGAGAGAGAGAGAGAGAGAGAGAGATGCTAACTAATACCACTCCCATATACACCAGAACCAGAAGGAGGAGGAGGAAGAAGAGCTTGCCAATTGTAACAACAAGGATAAATTTGGAAGACTTCATGGTGAGTGAAATAACAGCTACACACAAAGAAAATGTTTCAAGGTATCATTTCCATGTGAAAACTGGAATAGTCAAATTAGAGCAACAAGAATAAAATAACCAGAAAGTGGAAGAAATGTTAGACAAATGTATAAGCTAAATAATTACTAAAAAGCTAATGTATAATACGGTAACAAATAATAATGTATTATTTTACAATATATTTGTACAATGATAATAATGTAAAATAATAATAAAAGATGACTTGTTTGAGTTTTATTGCTGTGAAGAGACACTATGATCATGACAACATTTTTTTGGTAAGTTATTTTTTACATAAATTTGAAACAAGCTTGTTTTACAAGACACTCCGAATTTCCCCATCCTCCTGTTCTCCCCTGTTCTCACCACCAAACCCTATCTCATCCCTTTCTGTTCCCCAGGGAGCAGACTTCCATGGGGAATCTTCATAGTCTGTCATATCATTTGGAGCAGGGCCTAGGTCCTCCCACATGAGTCTAGGCTGAGGGAGTATCCCTTTAAGTGGAATGGGCTCTCCTCTATTTTTTCCTGGCTCAATCTCCCTCTGCCCTCATGCCCACCTCTCCCCTCCTCTTCCTCCTAAATCTCTCTCCCCTCCTCCCATGCTCCCAATTTGCTTGGGAGATCTTGTCCCCTTTCCCTTCTCCAGGGGAACAGTGTCTCTCTTAGGATCCTCCTTGTTTCATAACCTTTCTGGAGGTATGGATTCTAGGCTGGTAATCTTTTGCTCTATGTCTAAAATCTATATGTGAATGAGTACAAACTATGTTTGTCTTTTTGTGACTGGGTTACCTCACTCAGGATGGTTTCATCTAGTTCTATCCATTTGCCTAAACATTTCAAGAATTCATTGGGGGTTTGTTTTGTTTTGTTTTTCTTCCTTCCCCCACCCCCACCCCTGATGAATAGTTCCCCATTGTGTAAATGTACAACATCTTCTTCATCCATTCTTCAGTTGAGGGGCATTTAGGTTGCTCCCAGGTTCTGGCTATTGCAAATAATGCTGCTATGAACGTAGTTGAATAGATATTCTTTTGGTATGAATGTGCATCTTTTGGGTATATGCCTAAGAATGGAATTACTGGATCTTGAAGTAGACGATTCTCATTTTGTTGAAGAACCATGGCAACAAAAAAATTTAATTGGGGCTGGCTCACAGTTTCAGAGGTTTAATCCATGATCATCATGGTGAGAAGCATGGTGGCATGCAGGCAGACATGGTGCTGGAGAAAGAGCTTAAAGCTCTACCTCTTGACCAGCAGGCCACAGAAGGAGGCTGTGTGCCACACTGGGCATAGCTTGACTATATAAGATCTCATTGTCTGACCTCATGTTGACACACTTCCTTCAACAAAGCCATACCTCCTAATAGTGTTACTCCCCATGGGCCAAGCATGGTAACATATGAGTCCATGGGGGCCATTGATATTCAAACCCCCACATTCCATTCTGTTGCCCTTTAGGCTTGTAAACATAACATAATGCAGAAATACATTTATTATAACTTCAAAAGTCCCCACAGTCCATAACAGTTTCAACACTGCTTAAAAGTCCAAATTCTAGAGTCTCTTCTGAGATTCATACAATCTCTTGACTGTAATCCCCTGTAAAATCAAAATCAAATAGCAGATCTCAAATTTCAACACAATGGCACTGGATATAATGTTGTTGAATTTCTATCCATTTAGTCAATGACTTTGGGGCAGCAAGCCCGAGGAAAGGTCTTATCTCTATATGTGACCACTTAAGAGCTGAGGAAGTGGGGCCACATGCTCTCTCCATCTTGCTCGCAGGTGGTCAGAAACATAGCAAAGGTCCCCATCTCCCCTGAGCAGAATGGCAAGACACAGCAGGTATATCAAAACAGCATCTAAGCTGTTCTGTATCAGTGAGTGTTTATCCCTATCTTACACATAAATAAATTCTGTTTCTGTTTTGCCACTCTTTTTTTACTTAAATTTGCAACAAGCTTGTTTTACATGTCAGTCACCGTTCCCAAACCCTCCTCTCCTCCCCTGTCCCCCTCTCAACCCCCATTTGATGCCCCATCTGCTCCCCAAGGAGGGTTAGGATTTCCATAGGGGATCTTCAAATTCTGTCATACCATTTGGAGCAGGGCCTAGGCCCTCCCCCATGTGCCTAGGCTAAGAAAGTATCCCTCTATGTGGAATGGGCTCCTAATGTCCATTCACATACTAGGGATAAATACAGATCCACAACCAGAGGCCCCATAGATTGCCCACTACTAAGTATCTAACACCCTAGTTAACACCCACTTTCAGGGGGTCTGGGCCAGTCATATGCTGGTAACCCAGCTATCAGATTGGGGTCTATGAGCACCTCCTTGTTCAGGTCAGCAGTTTCTGTGGTTTTCTCCAGCCTGGAATTGACCCATTTGCTCATCACTCCTCCCTCTCTGCAACTGGATTCCAGGAGGTCATCTCAGTGTTTAGCTGTGGGTATCTGCTTTTTCTTCCATCAGCTAATGGATGAAGGCTCTAGGATGGCATATAAGGTATTGATCAATCTCATTATTTGGGAAAGGCATTTAAGGTAGCCTCATCACTATTGTTTAGATTGTTAGTTGGGGTCATTCATGTAGATTTCTATGGACATTTCACTAGTGCCAGGTTTCTCTTTATACCTATAATGGCTCCCTCAATTATGGCATTTCTTTTCTTCCTGTTCTCTATTCTTTTCCTGACTCAATTTTCCTGCTCCCTCATGACCTCCTCTTCTCCACTTCTCTTTCTCATAACTCCCTTTCCCCTCCGTGCATACTCCCAATTTGCTCAGGAGATCTTGTCTCTTTTCCCTTCTCCAGGGGACCAGGTATGTGTCTCTGAGGGCCCTTCTCATTTCCTAGCTTTTCTGGCAGGGTGAATTCTAGGCTGCCAACACTTTGCTCTATGTCTAAACTCCATATATGAGTGAGTGCATACCCTGTTTGTCTTTTTGTGACTGTGTTATCTCACTCAGGGTGTTTTCTTCTAGTTCCATCCATTTGCCTGTAATACTCCATTGTGTAAATGTACCACATTTTCTTCATCCATTCTTCAGTTGAGGGGCATTTAGGTTTCTTCCAGGTTCTGGCTATGACACATAATGCTGCTATGAACATAGTTGAACAGATGTCCTTATTGTATGAATGTGCATATGTTGGGTATATGCCTAAGAGTGAAACTGGTGGATCTTGAAGTAGACTGATTGTTTTTTCCAGAGGAACCACCATACTTATTTCCAAAGTGGCTGCACAAGTTTACCAACAGTGGAGGAGTGTTTCCCTTTCTCCACATCCTCTCCAGCAAAACTATCTTTGGTGTTTTTGATTTTAGCCATTGTGACAGGAGTGAGATAGTATCTCAGGGTTGTTTTGATTTGCATTTCCCTGATGGTTAAGGAGGTTGAGCACTTTCTGAAGTGTCTTTCAGCCATTTTAGGTTCCTCTATTGAGATTTCTCTGTTTAGTTCTGTACCCCGCTTTTTAATTGGATTATTTTGTGTTTTGGTAACTAGCTTCTTGAGTTCTTTGTATATTTTGGAGATTGGTCATCTGTCAGATGTGGGGTTGAAGAATATCTTTTCCCATTCTGTGGGCTGCCATTTTGTCTTGTTGAGTGTGCCCTTTGTCTTACAGAAGCTTTTCAATTTCAGGAAGTCCCATTTATTAATTGTTGATCTCAGTGTTTGTGCTACTGGTGTTTAGTTAAGGAAGCAGTCTCTTGTACTAACTTGTTCAATGGTACTTCCTATTTTCTCTTCTAAAAGGTTCAGAGTGGCTGGATTTATGTTGAGGTGTTGGATCCATTTAGACTTAAGTTTTGTGCATGGTGATAGATATGGATCTATCTGCAGTCTTCTACAAGTCAGCATCCAGTTATGCTAGCAACATTTGTTGAAGAATTTCTTTTCTCCATTGTATAATTTGAGATTCTTTATCAAAAAACAGGTGTTTGTATGTTTGTGGCTTAATATCAGGGTTTTCGGTTCAATTCCATTCATCCTTCTGTCTATTTTTACACCAGTACCAAGCTGTTTTCAGGACTATAGCTCTGTAATAGAGTTTGAAATCAAGGGTTGTGATGACTCCAAAAGTTCCTTTTATGTACAGGATTGTTTTGGCTACCATGGGTCTTTAGTTTTCCATATAAAGTTGAGTATTGCTCTTTCAGTGTCTGTGGAGAATTGTACTGGGGTTTTGATGGGGTTACATTGAATCTGTACATTGCCTTTGTACATTTTTACTATATTGATCTTTCCTATCCAAAAGGATGGGAGATCTTTTCATTTTGAGGTATATTCTTTAATTTCTTTCTTTAAAGACTCAAAGATCTTATTATATAGGTCCATAAGAATATCTTATGACCCATATAGGTCATTGTTAGATAAATCTATTTCTCCTCTTGTATCTTCAACAACTAAGATTATCTCTTCCATCTGTTGTATTCTGTTGTTATGCATTCCCTCAGACTATGTTCCTTTTTAATTGCCTCTATTTCAGCTTTCTAACATTACACTGTTTGAATTGTTTCTTGCAATTTTTGGTTTGTCTTTTCTTCCATTTCTTTAAAGGATTTTTTCATTTTCTCTTTTAGGTTCTCTATCATCTTCATGAAGTTGTTTTTAGGGTAGTTCTGTTCTGCTTCATCTATGTTAGGATGTTCAGGTCTTGCTAGTATGGATTTCCTTTACTCTGGGGGGCATCATATTGATCTTTCTGTTGTTAACTGTGTTCTTATACTGTCCTACCTGTCCCTTCTTCCAGTATGTACCAGTGGGGTCTCTCCCTCTCCTGGTGGGTATGGGACAAATGTGCACTTCCTATGGGTACAAACAGGGTGCTGGCAGACTCCAGATGGGCTGGTCTGCTAAGATGGGTTACCTGTGCACTATCCCCAGTCCCCAGGAGGCTCTGAGCAGGGCAGCAGAAGGTTGGCTCCTTCCATGGGTGGAGGCAGACTCTGGACAGGCTGGTCTGCTGGGAAGAGCTCCCACATGGTGTGCATAGGCCCCAGGCCTCAGGAATCTAAATAAATTTTTGAGAGCCTTTAACAGACTCTTGTGGGTTCATATAGCAATATAAATTACTGTTGCAAAAGGTAGGGAAAGAAGCATAGCGGGTAAAATCTGAACCAAAGCGAGACTGAAAACCAGCTGGGCAATCTCAAAACTCTAGATCATCATATCTGATGCCTAAGTTCTCTTCGAATCTCTAATTCCTTTTATCTTTGTTGACTACAACAAACTTCTTTCTCTTGAACTTGCTCCACTCCCTGTTAGAAGCTTTTCTTGCCAGGTATCCCAAAACTGTCACCCTTTACAAGAGTCCAGACTAAAGACTAAGAGGTACTGAGCATAAAATCCTACTTCAGATTTTGAAAGAAATATGAATCATACCTACTCCTCATCTGGGTTTTCCATATCTGAAAATGATGAGGTCATCCTCAGAGACAGGAGACACTAACCACAGAGGATAAGGAAGTACTGAGAGAGATTTCTGTAGAGAGCAAGCTATTCTGGGTATATATTTATTGCACAAATTTCTATTAAGTGAATATGGAATGCTTCTGTAAACTAAGGATCAAGGAAAGAACAAGAGAAACATTTCCTTCCTAAGGTGGGTATGATATTTAGGGAAGACATTTACCAAACAAACAAACAAAAATTACAGAAATGCATAACAAAACACCAACAGAAGAATAGCAAAGACTACAGGGTGAAGGTATCTTTATACACTGGGCTTTAGGAGAGTCCTCTGATGGTGATGGTACAATGCTTAATCTAAGATAGCGGTGGTGTTGGAAGAACATTCTAGTCAAAGACACCAAAGGAAATACAAACATCCTGCAATGTACCTTAACTAAGCTGGGTTAAATAACAGAAAGAAACTCTGTATGGCTGGAGCAGATAAGAACATTAAATACTAATGGAACCATTGGAGGGACTAGGATATAAAGAATTATTCAAGGGATGATATAGTGTTTGAATTTTGTGCAAAGAGCAATAAGCAACTAGAGGACTTTGTGTAGGAAATGCATATTGTGGTTTATGTGTCAAGATCTCTCTGATTGCAAAGTGGAACATAGATCGTTATAGGGGTTCAAAAGAAACATATTCATTAGTAAGGAGTCTCTCATCCAAGAGAGAAATCACATATGCTTAGGGGTAGGTTTTCAGTAACCAAAAAATAAAAGACTCAAAGGACTCAGGATATATTCTTAGTAAGTTTCAAAGGGCTAAAGGCACTGAATGGAGAATAAGTCTATTTACTGATATGAGAAATTAGAAAGACACTGCAACCCAGGATAGGAGTCTCCAGCATTCTCCACATGGGCATAGACCGTATTGGACAGAAACCTGCATTTCTTCAGAAAACAGCCACTTAAAACCCCATGTGAAGGTCAATAATCCTTTCTTTCTTTTCATTGGACAATATTTTAATATACTATCTTAATGTAACCAGTGTCATTATGACATTTTCACATATGTATATATAAATGTTGATCATATTCATCCCTCAGTGCCTTCTCTGTCCTCCTGTCACTCCCACTTATCTACTTTCTTTTTCAACTAGTTCTTTGTCTTAGAAAATAAAAATGCCATTTTTATGACTTAATGATTTTCATTGGGGTTACTTACAGGAGCATGGGTACTGAAGAAAAGTTCTCTCCTCCCACCAGTCATTAACTACAAACTATATATTAATCTTTAGAGATGGATTTATGTCATGAGTTCATTCTCCTCTCTGACAGGATGTGGGTAGGACCAGTCTTTTGCATATTCTATTCAGGCAATCACAGCTGTTATAAGTTCAAAAGTACAAGGTCCATGTCAAGACTACAAGCCAGCATTCTTTACCACTCCTGTCTTCTGCTTTGTATATTCTTTTTACCTCTTCTTCAGCAATGTTCCTGTAGGTTTGGAAAGGGTGAAGTAGATGTGCTATTTATGTCTGAGCATTCAAGACTTGCTTGATTTGTTTTGACTAGTCATGGATCTCTGCAGTTACCACTTTCCACAGAACAGAGAAGCTTCTCCATCCACAGCTGACAGCAACACTAATATATGGGCATAGGCCTGCTTATTTAGAAAGCAACTTGACAGACACAACATGTCCACTTTAGAAAATGACCTCCCCTATTACCTATAACTTCTCCAGATATGATCCTCTAACTAGGTTTAACATGAATACCCTCCAGTGGAGCTCAAACTCAATTGGGAAGTCTTTGTTTAGTTACTCCAGTAACAGAAATGTCACTACTGCACCCATAGGCACATCATGCCTTGTCAGTCAGTATTAATGTTCACAGAATTCATAGTTGGGTAAGACTGGATGACAATTCTCCCCCAGATGCCTATAGAGTACCTTCTGACACTATTGGAGGTGGCAATCAGGGAGGAAATTTCCAGCCCAATTTCAATTTGATTCCCTTATATCCTATGACGAGGCTATGTGGAATCTTTGGCAGTAGAGTCTTATCATATAGTTCTGTGAGCAAGCAACAGCAATTGCAAATACCTATGTTGTTTTGGGGGAAACTCAGGGCTTCTCTGACCAATAATTTGTTATGAGCAGGTCCCCCCCACACCAGTAGGGTCCCATTCTTTGTTCCTCCCTGCCGGCCGCCCGGTCCCACCGCCAGGTGAGTCCCAATAACAGGCAGAGACTCAGTATTTGATACAATCCTGTTGGCCAGTTACTATTATTGTTTATGGGCTAGCTCTGTCTTAATTATTAACCCATTTCTACTTATCTAAGTATTTCCACGTGTTCATCTTATCCGAGTGTGGCGAGGCAGCATCTTGCTTTCTCCACGCTCTACATGCTGACTCCTCCTAACTACTTCCCCTTTCCTCCTTGTCTCCTAGCCCCGCCTATCTTGCTTTCCCATTGGCCACAGTGCTTTATTTATTAACCAGTATGAGAAACATATTTACAGAATAACATCTCCCATCAATAATTTGTAGGGAGATAGCCCATCCCTGGTACTGGAATTGTCACTTAGCAAAAATTTTCCCTTCTGAGGTCAGCTTTACCCATTCATTTTGGCTACTTCTCTTTCAAGTATCATATTCCTTTGGTGCTATCGCATATATCTTTAGTTTTAGTTTATCCTCACATTCTTCCTCTTCCTCATATTATTTACCCCACACACACTTAAACCTTTCCACTCTTCCCCTTCCACTTTTTATCACATTCTACATCAGTGATTCATGCTGCAGAACAGCATGACTTTGCTCTCGTATTCTTACTCCCTACAACACTAAACATTTCATTCTATGCAACTCTGAAATGAAAGGAATTATATTTCACTAGAGATAATAGACATGGCCCTATCCAAGTATCATGGAGAAAATAGTAGAAATGATGAACATGCAGAAGACAGCAGGCTTTTGTAGCAGTGATTCTGGCTCAGACATGAAGCCATTTATCAAACATCTGCAGCATCACTGTCATCTGCTATAAGGTGACAGAGAAAGAAAGGGGAAAAAAGAGAAAGAGAAAGAAAAAAGGAATAATGAGGGGAAAATCTGTCAGTACACAACTACAGTGAGTATTTACAGTGTGAACCCAATAACATGCTTTTAGAAGGTTGCTGAGAAGGGGGTGATGAACTATATGCTCTATGATACATGCTTCATGTTGTTACTAATCCTCACAGCAATTCTGAAAGTGGTATGTTACTATCTTGTTTGTGCAGATACAAAGATTGAAAATCAAAGAGGCTCATCATCACAGAGCTACTAGAAAAGCCAGAATTCCAAGCCAGTATGTTTGGTTTCAAAGCCCATGGGTGCTTTGGGTAGCAACATTGCTATGATAGCCTGCCAGCTTGGATTTAGAGCAAAGGCAAAAGAATTCTAGGGCCATAGTATAAACTATGAGGACAACCCCAGGACTCTGCCCAGGAAGGAAGTTCAAGGGTAAAGGGGAGCTAGAGCATTCAGTTGGTGAGTAGAAACTGCAAGGGTATTTTATTTTTTGGTATTGTTATTTTGACTGTGGCTCTGATGTCTGCCTCTATTAGATGGAAACACCCTACTGCCACATACCACATAATTTCTCAGCTAATTAACTGCAGTATAGCCTCCCACTCAGCTCCCAAGTTTCCACAGCTACAAAGAAAAAAATGTCTTATCTCCATGTGTACAATTAACTCTACAGAAAGCAGTGTTATTCCTACTGAGAGACATCCATGTTCCCTTCATTTTATGAAAGAATTGTGAAAGTGCTCCTTCCTGAGTCATGTCCTGAAATCTTTGAAGAAAACTTAGGTCTCTCAGGATTTGTGTAACTCTCTTGAATTTTCTAAGGCTACAACAAAAGATAAGACTGTGTTAGCTCTGGTTGATTCTTTTCAAATATCCACTACTTTGTGCACATAGAAGAGTGAGAATATCACTCATTATGACTTGCTTATAGAAAGAACATTCTTAATATTTTGAAAGGAGTGTTTTATTAATGGAAAGTATTCTCATACTTTAGATATTTCACATTTTCCTACATGTTAAATTATTACAACTAGGAAATGTATTCTGTGACTTCTGATCAGCCTCCTTCTCCACAAACCTCAATGAGACACCAGATTGTCACCTCTGATTTGCCCCCAGATCACAATTAATAGTCTTCAAAAACATAGGTTAAGAGCCAACAGACCCAGTGCAGAAAAAGTCAGTTAAAATGGACCATAATCCCAAATGTGTCATCTGAAATGGTAACACTTCTAAGACAAAATTGTTATAACCTTGGACTGAAAAAGTTGTTAAAAACAACAGCAAAATATGAACTAAGAAGAGAAAAGTAATAATCTAATTTAATCAAAGTGTTTTACATGAAAAATTTCTGTCAAAAAGTAAAAAGACAAACCATAAACTAAGAAACTATATTTTCAGATTGTATATTTAACAATGCCGTTACACTGAGAGTGTTTGTATGAAGAATTGTTAAAACCCTGAACTACAGAGAAATTAGGGGAAAAAAGAAAGAAATTGCAGTAGGTATTTTAGAAAAAAAGATGTGTTAGTGGCTAGTCATCTAGATCAATCATCAGCTTATGAGGAACCTAATCCTATTGCTCTATTCAAGGAACATAGCAAGAAAATTATTCCTGATGGCATTTTGCTATATTATAAATTATCACCTTACTCCAACCACATCAGAGAAGCTCTTTCTTGCAGTGTATAGGAATTAAGAAAGAGGCCCACAACTGAACAGTATGCAAAGTGAGAGATTTTGGAGGCCTTGGTGCTAAATAAGATGTCTTCATAAAGCTTCTCCACTCAGAGCTCAAGGATCTATGCAAAATAGGAGACAGAAAGACTTTAAGAGCCAGAGTTATAGTATCTATCTTCCAGACAAAACAGGACTGATGAACATATGAACTCACAGAGATTATGGCAACAGGTACAAAAACCAACAGGTTCAAGACAAAGTCCCAGCACAAAGAAGGAAATGTAGACACAGGATCTAAGCAAAAAAAAGTCATTTTTCTACAATAGAGTGTTATTAACTTATCAGTCACACCCAAGGGAAGACCCCATTTCCAGAAGTAGTTGGCTAAAACAAAATGAATTCAATGAACTCAGTAGTATTTTGGATGCTTTATTTGACTTTGTTTGAACTTTTTTGTTTTGTCTTGTGTTGGTCTTTTGCTTGTATGTTTTTATTTTCAGTTTTGTGTATCTACTGGGGGGGGGTTGTTTGTTTAGTGGGTTTTGTTTTCATTTCTTTTTTTCTTTGAGAGAAAGAGAAAAAACATAAAGTTGGGTGGAAAGGGAGGTGAAGAGGTTCTGGGAATAGATTTAGCAAGAAAAAAATCATGTTCAAAATATATTGTGTAAAAAAATTAATTAATAAAAATATACATACTTCATGCTATAAAAATTAAAGCATAGATGAATAAGTTGATAGAGAAAAATGCATGCCAATCAATAAAGTTTAGTGCACATACAGAGTACACAAATGTAGGCACTAAAAGAAAATAGATTTGAATATTATAATGGATCATAACCAATTTTTTTCTATCTCTCCATGTTTATGTCATCAAAAAAATTAAACTGAAAACATTGGATTTGATGGGTAGTAAAAAAAAATAATATTTAAACAAAATACTCTACATGGGAAGCCTCACCTTCTCTGAGGAGTAGATGGGAGTGAGTGAGGGAAAATGAGGAAAATAGGAAGATGGGAGGGAAGGGGACCTGTGATCGATATATAAAATTTAAAAAAAAAATCATTTTAAAAAGTAAAATGGAGAAATAAAATAAAAAAAAATAAAACAGAGAAATGAACAAAAGGCCAGAATAGGTATTTTAGAAATAAGTTATGTGAATTATTCATAATCATATGAAACATTGTTCAAAATTAAGAATAATTAGTACAACAAAAATTAAATGAACATTCAGAAGTCATAATATCCCTATTAAAATAGCTAATAAAAAGTTCAACAATGTCTAGTGAATGGAGTGGATCCCTCCTACATTACTCATGAACATATGAAATGATGTGGACACATTTGGGAAGAGATTTGTGATTTCTTTAGAAAAAGAAATGTAAAGTTACCCTGTCCTCCATCGACTCCAATCCCAAAAATGTATCCAAGAAAAGTAGACATGTCTGTGTAAAGGCATGGACATAAATATTGACACCTGTTATTGGTGGCAGAAAAAAAAACAGTAAAAATAACTCAAATTCCCATCACCTTCTGAATGATAATGTGAAATTATATATAAGATGAAAAACCACTCTGCAATATACACAGTACTGATTGATTCTAAAACACAAATGAATTTCAAAATTTTACTAAGTAAAAGAAACCACCTTAAAAATGTACATTTGATATCATCCTATTCCTATAAAGCTTACAGAAACTGTAAATGTGTGTAAGCAGACACAAGAAGATATGTGCATTTCTTGGCTAAGGATTGACTGCAAATGGAAACAATGGAACTTGTAAAGATTGTTCTAAAATTGATTATTATAAATCTACATTGCGACTGGAAAATGGCTTGATGAGTCTCAATCTTCTTGAAATGCCATGAGGATCATTGCATAAATCTATACATTTATTAAAATTATATAATTTTATATGCATAATGTATAAATTTATGGTATGTGAGATATCTCACTGAAATTGTTTTAAAGACAAAAAGAGGAGGGAAAAGAAGAAGAAAATAGGGGGAGAAGGAAGAGGAAGAAGAAAAGAGTAAGAGACAAAAAGGAGGAGGGGTAGGAAGTATGAAAAGAAAGGGAATATAGTCATGACCATTAATTATCAAGACACATGTCCAGAGTCAGGTGTGGTGGTATATTCTGTAATCCACGCACTTGGGAAAAGATAGGAGGAAGATCAGAAATTCATTAACAACCTTGGTGATTTAAAATATGGTCAAACAAAAATTACCTTCAAAATAAAGCCAAATAGTAAATAATAAATTCAAACTTTAGACCATGTAGTTTCTGTCAACCTACACAATAAAGGATCAGATAATAGACTAGACTGGGCCAAACATCCATACTCTTAAATTCCTGGTATAAAATAACATTAACTGATTGATAACAGATAGCTAATATTTATTGCAAATGAATTATTATTATGATTCCATATCATACTCATTGAGACCAAATTATCACCACATGGATCAATGCATTTACTCAGGCAAAGACATTAGTGGTGAATGAATACTCAGAGGCTCCTAATACAATGTTTAAATGTGTAAAATATTTCATTGTGTAAGTAAAATTACATGAATCCACTTTGCCTCAAAAAAAAGTGAAAGAATAGTGTAGCATGTATGTTTCCGCCAGCCCACCAGCCCACCAGTCTGGGCCCACAGCTGCGCCAGCCCCAAGTAACACTCTGAGACTCCGTATTTCATACAATCCTGTTGGCCAGTTACCATTATTGTTTATGGGCTAGCTCTGTCTTAATTATTAACCCATTTCTACTTATCTAAGTATTTCCACGTGGCTCATCTTATCCGGGAGCTGCAGCTGGCATTTTCCTTCCTCCCTGGTCTCCATCTTGACTCTTCCTTCTACTTCCTCTTTTCTCCTCCTAGTCTCGTAGCCCCGCCTATCTACTTTTCTATTGGCCACAGTGCTTTATTAACCAGTATGAGAAACATATATACAGAATAACATCTCCCATCAGAATAGAATTCCATCATGTGCCTGAAACATAGAGAACTTTAAGTTGCCAAAAAAAATTAAATTTTCCTACAATTAAACTTTTTACTCTTTGGCTGGTACCCTGCCAAATGTCTCACATAAATGGCACTATAAATTTATAAGGATGCCCATTGCATCACACAATGGTGCTGGAGTTGCTGAGAGCCCTACATCTTGCAGGCAACAGAAAATTGACTGAAACACTGGGCAGTATCCTGAGCAGAGGAAACCTCAAAACCTGCCACACAGTGACAAACTTCTCCAACAAGATCATACCTACTAATAATGCCATTCCATAAGAGATTATAGAGGTCCATCACATTCAAACTACCACAATGATGAAAACTAAATTGTTATATTTTTATTTAAATCATTTTATATACATAGTAGCCCAAATGAGAAAAATATATGGATCAATTAAAGTAAATTACCATATCAGTTCACATGACCTAAAAGTAACTAATTACAAATAAACATAGAAAATTGCAAAAAGTATATACTCTGTAAAGCATTTGTGTATGATACAAGAAACACAAGTAGGGACATAAAGAAATGGACACATATTAACTTTAAGACAAGGATTTTACATGAGGGTATTTGAAAACTGAGGTTATTTCTTAATATATCTAAAAATGCTGTGTTTTGTTAAAAAAAATTTACCAGAGATGTATAATTATGTCCAGCATAAAATAAATAAATGCTTTAAAAATATGATCCACTAATTTTCTGCCTCCAAGAAACATGCCTTGTCTTCAAAGATATATACTATGTTAGGATACAAGGGTGGGAAAAGTTATTTCATACAAATGGACCTAGGAAACAAGTGGATGTCTCTATATTTTTATATGAAATAAAATAAGCATAAAACTACATATATTCAGGAAGGATAAACAAGGTCACTTTATACTGAGAAAGAGAAAAAAAATCCATCAAGAGGCCATTAAAATTCTAAATGATATGCACCAAAACATGTGCATTCAATTCCATAAAAGAAGTACTATTAAACATAAAACCACAGATTAACACCAACATAATAATTGTGGGCCATTTCAATACCTTACTCCCACAAATTGATGAGTTATCCTGATTTTTAAGAAGTTACAGGTGAAAATGGGAATTAAGTGATGGAATTTTTTATTAAATGGATATCCACACAATATTTCACCCAAGCAGTGCAGAACACACCTTCTTCTCAAAAGACCCTGGAACTTTCTCTCAAATAAAGCACATATTAAGACACAAAAGAAGTTTCAATAAATACAGGGAAATTGAAATAACATCTTGTGTTCTATCTAACCATAGTACAATAAAGGTAGAAATTAACAGGATGAGAAACCACAAGGGATCTACAACTTGTGAAAATTAAAATAGTATTTTAGTATTAAAGGAGCAAGAGAGAAATTTAAAAATTGGGTAAAAATTAAGATAAAACATAACAAAACCTATGAGATACAATGAAAGTAGTCTTAAGTGGGAATTCTGTAGCTAAAACACATTTGACAAATTTAAAAGGTCTCAAGTAAATAAATACTGTGTGCCTTCAGGTTTTAGAGAAAAGAATCAAGTCAAACCAAAACTGTCAGACATAAAGAAATAATTATGTAAATAAATCATCATAGCAGAAATTAATAAACTAGAAACGAACATAAAACAATAGAAAAAATTGATTAAAACAAAGAATTGGTCGTTTGAAAAGAGAAACAAGATCAACAAACCCTTAACCAACCCACAAGAGAGAAAAGATGCAAATTAATAACCTTAAAGATGAAAAGGGAGATACAAAATGACCTTACAACTGAGAGCAGTGCCTATCAGAGTCAGAGTTTCCATTGCTATGAAGAGATACCATGACAGTATCATCTCTTATAAAGGAAAACGTTCAACTGGGGCATACAGTGCAGAGTTTTAGTCCATTATTATCACAGGCAGTATACAGGCAGACAGACCTGGTGCTGGAGAAGTAGCTAAGAGATCTGCATCTTGTGCAAGCAACAAGAAGTGATCTGAGACAGTGGGCTTAGCTTAAGCATATATGAGACCTCAAAGCCTGCCTCCACAGTGACACACTTCCTCCAACAAGACCACAACAACTCCTAATATGCCACTTCCCTTGGGGGGCATTTTATTTCAAATCACCACAGTCCCCCACATAGTGAAAGCAGAGAACCAACTCCTGTATGCTTCCCTCTGATCTTCATGTGTGCACTGTGACAGGTGCATGAAGTACATGTAGGCATATGTAGGGACCTTCTGAAAAAGATTCTGATTGCTTGGAAAATAAACAACTGACAAATGAAATTAAAAACTCTTTGTACCACAAAGATAACTGTTAATCAAATGAATAGACAGACAAAAAAAATCTTTAGAATATATACATCTGAAGATTAATATATAAAATATATAAAGAAGTAAACATAAAGAAACAAAAAAAAGAAACAAACAATCCAATAAAAGTGGACTGTGGAAATCAACCAAGAATTCTCAAAAGAAGAAATGCAAATAGCTAATAAATATTTTTACAAGAGTTCAACATCAGGAAAGTGCAAATTAAAATAATTTTGAAACTGTCTCATCTTAATAAGAATGGTTATCATCAAGAAAACAGATGGCAAACATTTTTCAAGGATGTAGAGGATGGGGAACCCTTATTCAAAGTGGGGTATAAATGGCACAGCCACTATGGATATCAATATGTCAGTTCCTCAAAAACTAAAAATAGAACTAGTATGCCATCCAGTGATACCATTCCAAGATGCATTCCCAAAGGACTCCATATCCTCTCAAAGAGATACTTGCACATCCATGTTAATGGCTGCTCTTTTCACAAACACTAGGAAATGAAATCAGTCTAGATAGGCCCAGAAAAACGGGTGCCACTTGCTGTTGCCCATATGCAAATCTTAATTACAGATATTTCAATTTGTGTATTTAATTTGTAATGCATATAGAAAGGCTATGAACCTATAAACAGACAGGAAATGGGTTAAGAGAAGGAGGCTGGCAGTATATGTGTGGTAGGAAAGATATAAGGATAGTAAAGGCATATATGGGGATCAGGTGAGAATATGGGTCAAGAAACAACAGTTATAGTACAGAAACATTAAAACCTCCTATTTTGTAAGTTTATTTTTAAAACGAGTTTGAAGAGAGGTATCATGAATGAGTGAATGCTGCCCCAGAAGCCATAGGTTATTAAAGAAAATTCAACATCAAGTGTGGGGTACCGCCTTATAAGTTATTGGTCAGGGAGACCCTAGAGGCCACCAAAATTTATAAAAGATTGTCATTATTCATGGCTACCCACCAAAACCTGAGAAGCTATTGCTGAAAAATTCTACACTTTGGTTGAAGGACATATTAAAATCAAGCTGGAACTGAATATTAAGTTTTCTCCTTGCTGGCTGGTTTGCATGGTGCCAGATAGGCCAGAGAAAATCATTAATAGTCTAAGATAGGAACCCTACAAAATGCAATAGTAGCCCTCCAGTCAAGCTGTTCCCACAGAAGCAATAGTGACATGACTATATGAGGAAAACCAACAAAATTCTGGTTGTATTTTAGGCCCATTCCTCAGAATTCATGTCTGGTACTGTAAACAGGTTAAAAACTATGGCTGGGGAGGTCATGCATCATAGTAGGTGCTTATTACTGTTATTTTGCTAAATAGTCATGGTGTCTAACTGCCTTCTAAATATTTATGTTTGCATCCATAAATTAGTTTTGCTCTCAGCCTTAATGAGAGATGTTTTTGTTTGCATGGGAAATAGTCAATATAGACACTAGTTAAGTGAGTTTTGATGCTCTTTCCTAAAGAAAATATCTATGTTATTTCCTTCAAGTTTCAGGGATCATTGTAGAAAAGGTGGAGAGAAGAATGTAAGACTTAGAGGATGAGAAGGATTACTGCAAAATTCTGTATTTTAGTTATGACTATTTTGTCTATGAATTCACAGCAGCAGTGACCACTTACACAAAGCCTGCACAAAACGGTACACATCAACATCCCATCAAGGATGAAGGGTTCCTAAGACACTATCACTCACTGATGAGCAGCAGGCAGGTAGTAATGGTTGTGAAGGAGGAAGGTCATATTTGCTAATGGTATAACTGCTGGTGTTTTTCTTGCACAAGTAAATAACTGCTGCTAATACTTGTGGAAATGACCCCTATTAAATACAGTGGACATGCACACACACACACACACACACACACACACACACACACACACACACACGCACAGTAAAAAAGCATAGAAGTTTGGACAACATAAATGTTGAGAAGGAGGATGAAGAAGAAAAAGAGGAATACAGTGTTCAGTGGGATGTAGAAAGGGATAACAGAAGATAATGAGATGAGGATATAATTGTAATTCATTATATACATACTTGTACATGAAATTGTGAAAGGTTTTTAACTTTAAAATGGTGTGTCTCCTACATTATTACAGCTTCCATAAAATAGAAAGCAGAAAGATGGAGAGAAAGTGTAAAGAAAACATGAGAATTTTACAAAGGCAGGAGAGGCTGTGTGATCCAACATACCTCTGAAACTCAACCTGCCTTGAGTATGCAATTTCAGTTCTGAGATTCAGCTTCCTCCTCTCTCCAACAGACTCAGCTGAATCCCGTCTGATCCCAGGGAGATCCATTGCACTTTACACTTAGAGAAATAGTATTGTCCTAGAATTAAAATATTCAGTTTCTATCTAACCTAGTGTATAAATTAGAAGAATAAAATTCCAGGACCCCAATTCAGCATGAAGGTCAAAATCATGCATCATTCATCAGAGCAGTTTCTGTGCTGAAGGCAGATGTGGTGGGAGGGAAATAATGATTAACTAGAAAGGTGCTGGGCGTCAGATTTCCACTTGTAATAAGCAAGATTCAGCATCCAAATCTTCTGTCATGGAAACCTGAAAAACTGTGAAAAAAACCCAAAGACCTAAGGATATGCCCAACTTTTTTATGATCCCAGAACCATGTAAGAAAGCCCAGGAGAGAGACTGGGAGATGGTTAACTTAGTAAAGTGTTTGCTGAACAAGCATGGGAATATGAGTTCCAATTCCCAAGGCCCACATAAAAGCAAACACAGTGTCACACACCTATAATCTCTGCACTGAGGAGACATAGACAGGCTCTCCAGGATTTGCTGGTCAGCTAGTCTAGCAAAACTGGTGACTTCCAGGTTCAGTGAGAGACTCTGCCTCAAAAAGTACAGTGGAGAGTGACTGAAGAAGACACTACGCTAAGCTCTAGCCTCCTCTTACACATGTACACACACACATGTGTACACACACATCCATACACACAAACTGCAGTTATTTCTATCACCCATTGCTTCTTATTGCCATCCCTTAAGCACCTCAGCTCCTTTGTACATATGTGTGCGTGTGTCTGTATGTGATTGTGTATGAGGGGTGTACGTGTGTCCAGATGCATGCACCATGTGTCCACATGTGGAGGTCATGGAAGAACATTAGATGCTTTTTGATTCTTCACCATTGACTCCGAAGCCCCCGCTTTTTTTCTGGCAGGATTTATTAGCCATTTAGCTTCAGAAAGCTGCTGATGTCTGCTCCCCAAAGATGAGGTAACAGGAAAGCCCAGCCATGCCAGGCTACTACATGGGGGCTGAGAAGTCAGGTCCTCTTGACTGCACAGCAAGCAGTCATCCACTTAGCCATCTTTCCAGCCATACTTCAGTAGCATTCTGTAGATGACATAATGAATTCTGAATTCAGTTTGTCCTTCAGCCATTAAGTGAGATTGGGATTCATCAACCTAATTCCCTCCAGCTACCCATAAACTCTATTCAAGAGCTGTGGTGGAAGGATGAAGGCAGTATCACCCGGGCCTTTGGCATAGAGAACCATGATGGAGGGATGAAGGTGGTAGCATCCCTACCTTTGGCATATATAGGCTTCCCTGTCAGGCTGATTGTCACTGCTTTGAGAAAAATTTTCTTTGGAATTACAGCTAAACATTATCAGATGGAAGTTTTCTAAGCAATCCAACCCCCTCTACTTTTCACATTTGATATGATGTCATCACAAAATAAGATCTTTCCATTAAGGTGTCAAGAGTCAGATTTATATAACAGACATAAAAATAAAAGCTAAACACTGAGGCAAAGAACGCTAATGGAAGTTATGTACATGCATTAAGGAGAAAATGCACCTCTGAGTGTTGTTTGTGTAAAAGGCGATTTGTAAGTTTGAGCTTGCATTTCCTAAGACATTATTTAAAAGTGTCTACATTACTGATGTGCTAGAAACATTTCTCACATTTTAATTATGTTGTGAAACATGTTGATTCCAATCAACATATTGAGGACGGTTTTACAGTCTGTGTGCCAGAGAAAACTCCCTAACACCAGGGTCCACGCCTTTATATGATATTAACTGTACTTAGGTCCTAATATGTGTAAATTAAACACAAGGGATTTATATATAATCTATCTTATTTTCACATATATTGTGGGTATTCCTTTATGCTGTCAATCTGATGTAGAGACAAAATTTTCTGAGTGGCAGAGAGAAGCAATAAACTAGTAAAGGGAGAAAATCCGAGGCCAGATCATTAAAGATCCATGTGCCAAGCCACACAGAACCTTGAAAACTGTGCCATACTTTTTTTTCTAATCTTATGAGGTATGGGATCAAATTTTCATTTGTGAAAGATATTTAGAACATGATTGGGAAGAAAAGAAACAGAGTGCAAGTAGAGGCAAGAAGATAAACACAGGGTCTGTAGTCTTATTAAAATCTTGAGTGTGGGTAACGTTTACAAGGTTCATAGGCATAATTTCATAACCAAATGAACCGAAAGTGAGAGGCTGATGGCAAGGACAACTCTTCCCCTCTTGGCTTTGCCTACTAGAGGAGATATGATACAAGAAGGACAGGAAAGAAAACTATGTGCATGTATCTTGAACAACCTAGGAAATGTGTCCATAGCTCGGAAACTATATAAAGGAAGAAGGTGAGGCCCTCAGTGCAGATAAGCTTCGACAAAGAATGACTATAATGGAAATGATAAATGCTCACAATGGCTCTCCCTTGGTCTAGGACCTCCCAAGATTCTAAAATCAGAAAATGTCCAAGTCCCTTATGCAAAATGTCACAGTATATTGCCAAATGACCCATGCACATCCTCCCACATAGGTTAAATCATCTCTGCATAACTACAGCTCCCAATGCCCTGAAAATGCTGTGGAAGTCATGGCTGTACTATCTAATGAATCAAGAAAAGTAAATCTGTACAAGTTCAGTACATGCTCAGAACAGATCATTTTTTAAAAGACTTTCACCTTCAGTCAGCTGAATCCGTGTGGGAATCAGTGGGAGGCCAAGGACACATAAGGTCAACTGTACTAGGAATATCTAGCACTTGAAAGACTTTTCTATGCAGTCCCTGTCCCCAGTCCTTCACAAACACGAGCTCTTCTCTTCTATACAGACACCTGATGACATGGGCAGTATCACTCTCTTCATTTATCATCTTGTGAGGTTAAAACACTATAGAGTTAGGCAATATTCCCAAGGTCACATGCAGCTAGTCAGTGCTGGAGTTGGGTTGTGGACCCAACAAAAAGCCTCTGGTTTGAGCTTTTATACCTCACAAGTACAGCCTTCATGAGGGAAGACAGTTGGCAACAACAGACAGCAGAATCAAAAAAACAAAAACAAAATTCTACTGAAGAATATTTAGAATGGAGATGCCAAAGGAAGAAATGGCTTTGGGAATGAGAGAATATCAGAAGTGTAAAACAGAAAAGATACTATTAAATATCCAAAAACACGGGAGCATAAAGGAACAAAATAAAACATGTTAGCAAACTAGTGAAAGTAGCGGGAACTTATGAAGGGCTTTTGTCCACACTCGCCGCCTAGAGAAGAGAAAGCCAGCTAATGAGTAGCAATTCCATAGTATAAGTTATATGTTCCCTTGGTTCTTTTTTGAACTGTTGTCAGCAATTTATTTTGAACTCCTGGAGAATGGGGACCACTGTATGCCAAACGACTTGTTCTGCTGGTTCAACGACCTGAGAGACACCAACAGACTTCTGGGGGCACTTGTGACCATGAACCTTTTACTGATTAGGTCAGCACTAACTGTACCACAACTGCTGAGACGGGAAAGGGGGAAAAGAACCAAGCCAGTGTTATCACCCATCCTAGAGAATATGGCAAGCTAATCAAACCTAACCAAACAAAGACCCTTAATGTGTTCACTGAAGCTATAACCCTGGATCCATCATGCACATTCTAGAAGTAAACCACCAACCATCCCTAAATCTAATCTCCCCTCTAAAAAGAAAACTGTGAAGCCAAGCTTTACAATTCCTGCCCTTTTCTCTGTTTCCACTGGGGAAACACATGAAAACATCATGCTCAGAAAGTTAGAAGTTGCTATCTCATCTCTTTGGCTCCACTTCCTTTTTGATGGCAACATGTCTCCCTCTTGTGGATTTGCAGGATAATTTCACCCACAAGAGTTCTCTCCAATTTCACACCCTCGTTTCATTACCTGGCTGCATTTTAAAAGACTTAAGTCTCAATAATCGATAATATAGTCTACTGTGTCCACCTACTAACTGAATACCACATTATGCACCCTGGCAACACGTGTCCCTGTTCCAGAATGGAAGTAGCTCCTAGCAAACTGTGACTGTACAGCCAATATTTATTAAGCTATTTTATGAAGAGCAGTAGACCAAGCACTGGAATATGCAGACCTGGTTATTGTAAAAATAATATATATGACTCAAAAGAGAAGTCCAAGCAGCCTGCTTAACAACGTGTGTCAGTTGCTCTGGTGAGATATCGCCCACAGGCAGACCTGAGCATCAGTGACAGTGAAGTCCAAACGCCAGAAGTCTGCTGTCCCCCTGAAGCATGTTCTAGTCCTGTGACTATGAAAAGGATATTTTCTCCTCCTTGCACAAAACTTCGCTCAGTATAGGCATCTAGTTCTCTTCACAGAGAAACCCCCCAAGACAGATACACCCCTGACTTTTCATGCTTTTACCTCAATATTTTGCAATATCTATGCTTAACTCCCTGCCTATCTCTTGTTAGAGAAAAGACTCTGCCTCACAGGCTTGGCAAGTTCACCATTTTTCTTCACTCTATTCTCCCCTGACACCTTTCCCTTCATCTACAGTTCTGCTTAGGACTCCATCTTCCCCTCAAATACTTCTTTCAGGCAAAAACAACTGTTTTATATCAGGGTAGAGCCCACAAAATAAATCTGATGAAGGGTAAAGAGAAACCACACATCAGGGAGGATTCAGTAGGCATACAAGGAACAGACCACACCAGATATGTTACAAGTCACATCATAGATTCGTACAGCTAGGAAGATTCCCTAAATGCCAACCTCAGTGGACTATAATAGATTCACCTTCCTTGACTTTGTTATAATGTTTAACCTTATTGGACATGCCTTTCCCTAGAAATGATCACATACTGACCTTTTACACAGAACATGGATTCTCTGCTGGCAGCTCTTTTTTTTCCTATGGAAATATCTGTCCCTTGATATCATGTATCCTCGTTGTACCTGACTCTGCTTGTCTCAACCAACAGCTCTCCCAGTTCTTGACCAGTTCCAGTCTCTTCAGGAGCTCAAGCTTCATATAAGACCCCCTTTGCCTCTCTGCTAATAAAAGGAAGCATGACTTCCTGTTTGGTGGTAACAGTCTGTTGTGGTTCCAAGAGCACAGCCTATATATATAGCCAGCATACAGAAGAATTCCATGACTTAGGGACTCTTCTCTCACCTACACTATCCAGCTGCTAGTTACCTAACTCCTACATTGAGCGTCATTCTATCCATCCCTTCCCTCCTCAGCTCCTCTAACATGCTTCCTAGACTGGATTGCTCCTTTGTTACCACCCCACCACCTACCTTCCCAGTAGGCTTACCAGCTTGTGTGAACTGGCATTCCTGGTTATTGTCCTCAACTTTCCCCACACACTTTTTCCTCTGCCCTGTACTTAGTCTTGCCACTGAATCTAAAGAAAATTCTGGTCATCTGTCTTGATGCCTTATGTTTCATGTTCTTTGCTAAACGATTTATTGTAAGAACCTTAGATTGGATAGGACTGCTGCACAACAGTGTTTTCCAGACATGGCAGCACCTTGTACACATGAACTCACAGGACCCATGATACCCCATATGTCCACTCCCCATACATACTCACAGCTACCCACTATCAACATCTCCCATCAGAGAAGCATATTTAGCGCAAATAATAAACCTATAATTGATATAACATTACCACACTAAGTCCGTAGTTCTCATGAGAGTTTATTCCTAATACCCTATAGTTTAAAAATATTTTTGAACAAATTTATAATGAAATATCTACCATATTTCAACTGTTCTCTTTTCCCTATCCATCTATATTTTAAGAGATTAACTTTTAGAAGAGAATAGATAAATATTAATACACAAACATGAGAAAATTAAGTTGGCTGTGAAAGAATAAATTATTAGTAACAATTATTAAGTCAAAAGCTACATTTTCCAGTTGTAGAACAAGAACTGTTTAGAAACTTTTTCGTTACAATCTGTGTTTTTAGAGTTTTCCAGACTGATCATCAGTCCACAGGTCTCTGGTGACTCTGAAAAGATGGCCAAGCACAAACTTCCAGAACTCATAAATAAGAATTAATATGTAATGCTATCCAGTGACCTCAGAAGATTGCTCTCTTGAGCCTCCAGTTATTTCTAAGTGGATCGTGGAAGCAGAAAGTTGGTTCGACCCCAAAGCTGCTGACACCAGTGGAGCCTGGGCTGGCCTTCTGACCTCCATAATTGTAAGTTGTGTTGTTTGATCCCACCAAGTCTGTGACAACTTGTGAGAGAAGCAAAAGAGAACTAATACAGCCACTTTTCATTATTTAATATGATACCTTTTTTAATAGTGATAGTCTTTTTGGCAGTTTGAAATGATATCTTAGAAGCAACTTAGAAAAAAATGACTGATAAATTTCTGACATTGTTTTATCTTATATTAATCAAAATTATCTTCATAGCTTTAGCTAAAACGGGAAACATTATATAGAATACCCTATGCATTGACTCTCCTTTATCATTCAACTAGATGGCTCCTTTGCCTGAGATCACACTGCAAACTGCTAAGTTAGAAAGTCAGATTTTTGTGATTTTAAAAATTGTATTCATTGAGTCAAATATAAAAAATAAATTACTGCATGTGATATATTTTAACTTGTTAACAATTTTTTAATGTGTAAGTTCTCCATGATAAATTACAAACATGTGAACCAAAGTTACATCAAATAATATTGCAATTGTCAGGTTTAATGGAGGAAGCCTTTAATGCCAGTCCCAAGAAATCCAGGGTGGTTGTTACACAAAAAAAAAAAAAAAAAAAAAACTTTCTTGAAAGACAAATAATAATGATGATAATTAAAAACAATAATGATTATATAAGCAATAATCCTACAATTTACTCTCACTACCTAATAAAAACTACATTGTATACTCCAGTCAACTATGACTGCCACCTGAAAGATGAAATGATACATCACAATATATGTCCATCATTGCATGCAGATTTCTCTGTTTTGTTTTGTCTCTAGTTATTATTTATTAGAAATAAAAAGCTAAATAAGCATCTAAGATATCTACAGTCTCTATTCCAAAATATAGGATATAATTAATTAAAATGCATACCACTTTTAAATGCAGCTCCCGGGAGCCTCAGACTCTCATAGTTCAATTGCTTTGGTCTCCCATCTTAGAGGAGCACAAGAACCAAGAAAACACATGGTTTATTATCGTTCCACAGACTGACTTTCCTAGAATTGGGATTCACATGGGCATTGATACTATTTCCTGGCAGCCCCTAAGCATAACATTATCATAGAAAGCTAGAGAAAATTTCTTTGGAGATTCAAAGCTGACTTCATAGCCATGCCTGTCAGTCACTCTCTAACAGCCAATTAAGCAAAGTGCTCAAATGTAACACTTTAACAACATAAATTAAAATGGGCAAAAAGTTAAATTCTATCATGAAAAAAGTTAAATTCTATGGTGAAGTTGCTATGAAAATGTTCCTTATAAAAATAAGTTATATTTCTGTCCCAATTGTCATGCAAAATTTTCTAGCTGAAACCACCAGTGACCTCACTTGGTATTTCCTTTGAGAGAAAGTGGCCTTTGTGCTAAGAAGTATGTAAATTAATCTGCTCCAAGGGTTCTAATATTCAGAAACTTGTCCAAACTTGAGGTGAAGTCTCTTCAGTACAAGATTTTTTTTCCCAGTGAAATTGACCCATTGACAACAAAATTCATTGGTGCAATGTGATCAGAGCAGAGGGAAGAGATACACAGCCCCGATACATTTTTTTTTCAAGTTACATACTTTGGGCACTTTTTTTTACCCTGTCTGGAAGTTCTTTGAAACCAGGGACAGGGCTCTACTCAAAGTAATATTAAAAAAAAAAAAGAAAGAAAAATGTTGACACATAAATTGTGCTTGTTCTGCATCTGTCATGTGTTCATGTTCCCACCATGTGCTTTTTTTAATTTCTTGCTTTTAATATGGTTATTAAATACCTACCTACTCACCCATGGCTTTTGTGACATGTTCAGACAAGCCATTATGATGACAAAACTCTCATATTCTAAAATTAAAGGCCTTGCAGACAAAGGACCATGGTCACCTGCTCATGCTAGGTGTTGCTGACATATGTGCCACTTCCACAGCATCTTAATGCTCTGGACTGAAGCCTTTCAAGCACCAAAATCATGCCCATAGTGTCCTTGAAACAAATAAGAAGGTTCCCAAATTTGTGTGTATAAATAAAATCCCATTCACAACATTCACTCTGCCAACTCTCATGATTTACCTGTATTGACCCTTACATATGCTTTCTTAATTCAGATTCACTGATTGTCTCAAGAGGCTCAGCTGTCCCCACACTCACATCTGTCCATTCTTCTCCAGACTTCTTATTGTGTAGCTCTATTTCATTTCAAATCCTGAAGCACTTCCAATGTGCCATTGAATCAGCAACATCCCTATTACTTCAGTTTGATATTCACCTCCAAAATTACACAATTTTCTTTCAGGTCCTTGGGCTGTCTACCCTGCACAGTTACCTACACACATGGGCCACTGTTCCTTCCATCCCTTTACTTCTCATCAGCCTTCAGGGTTTCATTCATTTTTCCCTCCACCATACTGGAGCTCATCTGTTCCAATGTTAAGTCTACCAAATCCAGACATCCTCAGTGGTAGTTTCTACAGAAGCAAAATATCAACATCTCATTCTATCTCAGCTACTCTTGTCCTTACAGCACTTCCTGCCAGTCCACCTCTTACCAGTATCTTTAGCTAATCTCCACTCATACTCATATGTCACCTTCTTATGTACTCTAAAATCTAAATCTCATCATCTCCTTCTGTGAATAAATGTCGGCTCCTTTAATTTCTGTCCTCAGACACCATCTTGGCAAAGCCCTGTCATGGTTAAATCAAACTCTCCACCTTCTCTATCCTGTCATCCATGGAGTTAAATATATATATATATATATATATATATATATATATATATATATATATGGTGTTGCCCTATCTCAAAATTATCATTCCTAATCTCACAGATTGTAGTGGCTCCCAGAGAATGAGTGCATAATACTACTTAATTTTCTCCTTACCCTAAAAACACTTTTAATCTCCTCTTTTACCTCAAAATTCAAGTTCCTCATCTTCATTCTCAATGAATGACTTTGTTTCCTGGGGCTCTGAAAAAAAGAAATGGTTCTAGAAACTGCAATCACCACCACTATACACAGAGTGACTCAAGATTCCCCTGCTGTGCAGAGGCAGAGAGCACATGCCTTCACCTGAAGTCACCTCCTCCACTTGAGCACAAGACTCCATAATCTCTCCTTACATAAGCTGCATTGTTTAAAAATGTCTCCTCTTGAACTGAGATTGATATGTAAAATAAGATTGATGTAAATTAAATAAAAATACATATAAGAATGTCTCCTTTTTCTCTTTTTTGACTTGCTTTCTCTACTAAATATTCTGTTAGGCACAGAATCACCAATTAGCCAAAATATCCCTTGCCACAGTTGCCTTCTGGCTACTAAATGGCATCTCAATTCTTCACCTGCATGACTCAGTTTACAGTACCAGTCACTGTTCCTTGTTTATCTTTAGATGTGCAGAGGCATCTTTGCTGAAGGCTACAGGTACCTGCTCAGTCTTGTCCACATATACCCCATCCCTGCAGCTTTTCAAGGGAAGGCTCTTCTCATCTCAGACTAAAGTCTTCAAAGGGGTTGCTTTAATATTTGCTAAACCAGCTGTGGGCTCAGTAGAGTTGGCACACTATGGCTCCTACCCACATTTAACTAATTCATGCTAGTATTATGGCCCAACCATCATGGGTGAGGAAGGGAAGCAGACTCTATCTAAGAAAAGCCATGGCAAGGATGGAAGAGAAGGGGAGTATGAATAAACCATGCAATCTGTCACACCAGCTCCAAGTTTACAACCTCATTAGACATCCAGTAAAAAAAATCTTCAATTTTGTCTGAACTGACTTAAATCATCTTTACCAATTTTACTCATATTTGCAAAATTTAATTCTATCATTGAAGCCATCACTGGCTTTCTTTCTCTCTTACCCTCAAGCTATCATTGCTCCTTCTAAATGTTTCCAGAATCTGACCCTGTTCCATTGCCTCCATTGGTGCCACTTGGTTCAGATCACCACCAGCTGTTTTGCAGAGTATAAAAATGTACCCCTAGGACCTCAACTAAGACTCCTAGTGTAAGGATGAAAAAATACAGCCTAACTCTCCAATGACCCCAGGAAGCTAGAAATGTAAAAATACTAAATACCTTAAATTCCAGACCCTGTCCTCAGCCAGTAAATAGGTGGAAGGTCACACTCCTTGCCTTACCTGACTTTGTAAACTGCTTGTGAAACCCCGCCCCAGTGACCTACCCTAACTGCCATTTGTCACCCCACCTAGAAGCCTGCACAAATGCAGACCTCCAGGGCTATAGAAAACTGATTGTTCTATAAAGCGTGGGCTTGGATGGTTTAAATTGATTGGCCCACACAGCATGGGCTCTGGATGCTCTGAGATGACTAGTTTACGATGAGCCGGCTTTATTGTAAACCTATAAAAGCTGTCTCAATTCTGTACTCAGGGTCCTCAGTCCTCTACCCCTGCGTGGCATATTACTATGGACCCCAGTGCACTTGGAATATAAAAGACCTCATGCTTTTACATCAAGACCGCTTCTCTTAAGTGATTTGGAGTGTCACCTTTCCTGAGTGGGAGCATGAAAGTCCAGCTCTGCGAGTCTTTCACTAGCAATAGTGGAGAGGATACCTGAACTACACCTATAGTCAGAATGATGAATACCCCAACTATCATCCAGAGCCTTCATCCAGTAATTGATGGATCCAGATGCAGAGATCCACAACCAAGAACCAGGCCAAGCTCTAGAAATCTAGTCAAAGTGAGGGAGGAGAGAATATATGAAAAAGCAGGTCAAGGACATGATGGGCAAATCTTCAGAGCCAGCTGAACCAAGCCCATGGAAACTTATGAACTTTAGACCTACAACTGTGGAGACTCCAGAGGACCAAACTAGGCCCTCCATATGTGGAAGACAGTTGTAAAGCTTCAACTATCAGAAGGGCCCCTGGTGGTAGGACCAGGATACAAACCTGATACATGAGCTAGCTTGTCGGAGTCAACTCGATATGGTGGGATGCCATGCTCACCCTTAATGCATGGAGAGGGGTCTCCATCCCAACCTATTCTTTTAGATTATGTTGATTTCTCATGGGAGCCTCTACCTATGAGGAAGAATAGATTGGGGGTGGGCTGGGGAGAGGCAAGGAGGGGAGGAGGTGTGGGAGGAAGAACTGTGGTTGGAATATAAAATGAAATTTAAAATAAATAAAGAGAAAATTACTTTTTAAAAAAAAATGTCTTCCTAACCAATCTCCATGCTGCCACCCTCAATGCTTGAAATATAGACTTCAGACGACAACTAGACTAGCACTTAAAAATAAATGAGGTCATATCTCTCCTCTGCTTAACTCCCATCTGTGCCTTCACCACTTTGGCCTCATTTCCAACTATGCTTCATTCAAATGTCACTCTCTTAGTGAGGCCTGTTCGACATTCTCAGTAAACACAAATAAACATGGTAGTAGGAACCCAGACATGCACCAATCCCAGACTATGTGTATATCAATATATTAAATTTCTTGTATAATATGAAACTACTAATGAAAAATTACTTCACAAGTATAACCTTGAAATTTATTGCCAGGAAGTATCAGGTTCATCCCCTGACTTTGGGAGAGATATATACTTCTCTGGCCCATGATATTGGGCTAACCCATGTAATTCTGTCTTGTGTGAGGAGTATCATGAACGGAGATTATTTGAATGTGCTGTCTTGGCTTTGCCTGATGACCTGTACTTCTCTAATTTCCCTTAAAAAGAGCATCACTGGGGATTGCCTCTCCTGAGAAAGTCATGTGACTCAAACCTGCATCAGCTTGTGCAAAGGGAGGACACAAGCCCAGTCAAGCCTGAGCCTTGTGTGAACTGCAAGCTCATTAAAAAGGAAAAGCGCTTGCTATTCAAAGACAATAGACTTTGATGTTGCTCTTGTGCAGCGTTATCACAGAAAAAACCTGAAGGACCTTCATATGTCTCACAAACACCATCTGTTATGACCACTACACTTATCCATTTTGCCACCAGATCACTACAGACTCTCAGCTTGTATTACCTAGCTACCACTGCCACTTCAGTGAAGGCTCTTGAGATATTTGTCTCCTTTTCTCATTCACACCTCCCTCTAATCCTTCCAACAAATTTACATCTTGACCATATTTACATCTTGGCACATTGTTGCTCAGTGTTACCTGAAAGCCTTGCATGGTGGCTGAGACAAGAGGTTCCTGCATGTTCGAGGCTATTTTGAGCTACAAGGTAAAGATCCTACCTCAAAAACAAACAGTTGATGGGGGTGTGAGAGGAGTTACAGAGGAGAGAGGGAAGTGTGTAAATGAAGTAAATCTTGTACTCAGGAATGAAATTTTCAATTTCTTTTACTTTGAAACAAACAAAAACCAGTCGTTCATTCCTTTATTAAATAGTAAACTTTATGAGTAATTAAGATGACAGCTGAGTCTCTTCAGTAAGTGACAAGTAACTAAGTGCTGACACAGATCTTATCTTTCAGCTACCTGGAATAATAAAAGCAAAAGCATCACTTGAGCTCTGAAGTCCAAGGCTACCTGAACAACATGGAAAGACTCCCATTTCAAAGTTAAATTAATACATTCAGTGGTAGGGAAAGACCTAGGTTGAGTTGGAGTAGAAAATGTCAAGACTTTGAGGATCATTTTTGGTGCATTCTGTTGAGTCTCCTTTCTTCCTGTCCCTTTTAACTACATATCAAAATAACTCATCCTATAGATGAAGAGTTTGTCTCTGTTCTCTCAGAAATTAACTCTGTGCCAAATATGGTGGTACATGCCTTTAATCCCTTCACTCCAAAGGCTGAGGCTAAAAGGACCCAGAGTTTGAGACAAACCTGAACTACACAGTGAATTCGAGGCCAGCCAGAGCTGTATCAAAATACTCTGCCTTGACAAAACAACAACAAAAGTAATATGGTAATTTTCAATAGCACAATTAACTGTTACAAGCCTGGTATTTTCATTCACAAATTTTAAAAGTGAAACTTCCTCACAGAACATATTTTTAAAATCCTAGCACTCAGGAGGCTGAGGCAGAATGATTGAGAATTTAAGGTACATATGGGTTATTTAATAAGAGTGTCTCTAAATACAGAAACCTAAACTACTGCCTAGATGTTTAGCCCAAAATCCTAGGAATTTTCCAGAATTTCTGTAACCATCCCCTTCTAATCAATGAACTCCTACTTCCTCCAAATCTATATCATTTCTTCAGGAAGAATTGTACTAGCACAAAACACAGAAACCAACCATCTGTCTCAGTTCCCCTTGCTCACCTGCCATGCGTGCCTGGTAACCAGTGCATCACTGAGGTACATAGTCATCCATCTCCCCTTCAGTGCTTAACATGTACATTTACAATATGGACTCTCGTCTTAATTCATTAACAGATTTGTCTGTATTGAATAATGAATATAAGCATTCTTTCTGTTTATTTTACAATCTTTATCAAAGCAATAGATGTCAGTTAGCATTTTTCATATTAATTTACTTCTCCATAGCCCCAAAACACTATGTGTGCAAGAATTCCAAAATCGAGACTACAACTCAACAATCCATGGCATGTGATAATTTCTTTACACAGCCTATAACTTAGAGTCTAAGAGAAAAGTTTTAAAACAAGTGTGAATAAAATACAGAACTAGTTGTGTACTTTAGATATGAACTTTTCCCTCCTTATAAAAATTGGAAGAAGTATAATATTTAGCTCTTCTATTTATTATATCCCTATTTGGAACAAAAGTATGATATTTTTACTTATTAACCTTTAGGATACAAATATATGTCATTTGTCTGTGCTGAATGGAACAACTTCAATATATCATCACATATACAAATGAACATGCAACCTCTAACATTCCAATGCCCCTTCTGCATCAACAGACATCAAGTAGCTTTCAAAAGAATATTGCTTCAAGACAATGATCCTAATAACTGCCAGAGAGCAAGCATCACTCTCCTTCACTGTCATTGAGAAATATTAAATTAGAGCAACTCTTCCTGAAATAAACAGAGTAATCCCAGAGCTAATCATCCCAGGTTCTCAGGGAATTCCCCACCTTAAAGCAGAATTATTCTTCAAGGTAGAAAGACTAGTCGGGACCATTAGCTCTAACAGACAAACGGCTCTAATTCCTCCACAGTTGAAAAGTTGCTTGAGATGTCAAGAGATCTACAAATCGCAGTTATATTAAAGCTAGAGAACTAGACCGTGGAATTGAGTGGGCCCTCAGGTAAAATCATGCTCATATCCCATGGCACAGGTGGGCAGAAGGACCCAAAAGTAGAATGAGTTAAGGAGTGGTACTTACCTAGTATAGTCACTGAGAACAGTAATGACTCTTAAGCTACTCATCTTTAGTATTTTTCTCATTAAAACCAGTAAAACTTCAAAATTACTCAGAAGTTAAAGTCAATTATACCAAAGCTGGAGACTAGATTCAGTATTTAAGAGCACTTGCTGCTCTTCTAGAGGACCTAAGTGTGGTTCCCAGCGCCCACAGTGGCTCACAACCACTTTAACTCCAGATCCAGGACATCAAGCACCTCTTTCTGACTTCTGTGGGCATTTACACATACATAGCACACACACACACACACACACACACATACACACACACACGTTCACACAGAGAGAGAAACAGAAAGAGAAAAGTAGGAGTTTTTAGAACAAATCTTTAAAAACAAATGACTTTCCTATTAATATTTGGGAGCAAGATGCTAAGTTTACATTGTGACTTTATATTTACTTTTTTCAAGAACCAAGTAAAGTCTTTTTATTGAAAAATGAAAGTTTTTTTATAGAACACTTTGCTATAAACATTTTCTCTCCATTTCTGCAAATTCTTATAAAGATTTTTCATTTCTACAGTGAATTTCAACTCACCACACTAGAACTTACTCAACAAATGCCCACTTTGGAGCATCTAAGTTGCTTTCTGTATATGAGTAATAGGTACTAGCTATGCTCCTAAATATATCTTTCTGAACATCTCTCTTCATTTCCACTAAACAAATCCCTCGAAGATGAGTTGCTGAATCATAAGTATGTATTTATATACTTATTCAAAACATTTCACAGAAGGATACAGCCAAATAAAGGTCCACTGCTCATGGATGAAATGGACACTGGAAATGTAATCCTAATCCCATCCATTAACTCTGTGTACAGCACAAGAGAGGTACTTCCACCTCTTCAAGGCCTGAGGTTGAGAAATCTAAATTCACACTAAAAAGTAATAACTTACGTTTTTGCATAGTGTTAACTTATAAATGCTTCTAACATCAGTAGGCAGGACAATTCACGCTAGGATTCTAGTAGCAACTTCTAGTTTGCCCTCAATAATGAGAATTTTAAACCAGGTATGATGGCTTAAACCTTTAATCCCAACTCTGGGAGGCAGAGTTAGGTGGATCTTTGAGGACTCTAAGCCAGTGTGGTATACACAGAAAGTTCCAGACCAGCCACGGCTGTATATAGTAAGACCTGGTTCAATAAAGAATGAGAATTCTAACCAACAGCCAAAGGAGAGCCTCTCTAGCTTGCTTTGGAGGGTTCCACCTGGATGGGTAGTGCTTGCCCTTAGCACTCAGTGTCACTGAGGCCCTTTATATGTCTGGTATGTGGCAATATGACTGCTCTTCCTATAGATGGTTAACAGAGTATAGACCCAGTCAGCTACAAAGGTCAGAAAGACATAAGGAGGTAACTTTGGCAACATCACACTATTTAGGAGGTGTGGAACCTATAACAAACTGAAGGGTGACTGTTTTGCTCAAGGAATCCCACATCTCACTTTTGCAAACCATTTCTGAGAATCAAACAAAATACATTAAAGGTTAACTTTCATTACCAGACCTCAGGGTTGCAAAAAACGTGGCCTTGTTTTTTTTTTTTTTTTTTTTTTTCTCTATCCACAGCTTCAATTAGTAAAATTGTGAGCAAGAGCCTTGTCACTGAAGGACTTCTGTGGATGCTTGCCATCTGCATTCACTTATAGGGAGTATTCAGACCAGACTCACGAGTGTGAGCCCCTGTCTTGCCTGCTCTGTTCCTCTGCAGCAACCACTGCTCTGAGCCCAGGCATGGGGCAAGTTGTAGACTGCATTTCTTAAATAATAGAAAAATTAGTTATCTACTGAATCTTTACCAAACTCGGGTTGACCTTCTCCATCTAAGCAGTTCTAGGAATATTTAACTGACTTACCCACAGACGTGTAGACAGGGTCTGCCCTTATGGAGGGGGTGAAGGCACTTGCCCTCCAAAAAAATAAGTAAATTCACCAAAGGTAAGTGCTGCTCTTTACTTTAGGATAGTACAAACCACTCTAGTCATTCACTACAGAGTTTAAGTTGGTTCAATTCCACAGATATGGAACTGAGTCCTAGTCGTTCCAAATCTACAGTTGGGGAAGAGAAGTGGGGGTGGAAAGGAAATGCAACTGAAAGCCCTTATAAGTTAGATTCCAAGTTGGAAAGGCTGAACTCTCAAGAGACTGGAACTCTATTTAAGCCTAATGTTTGGGGGTGACAAATTTATTGAACTCCTGTGCTGAAGCTGTCTCTGGAGAGCTGTTTATTTAGAGGAGGCATATTAATCCATTAAGCCAATGCTTTAAAATAAGCAATCAGACTTCCTACATTAGCTTCAGTGACCAAAGTGACTTGACCTGTTTGAATAAAATAACCTTCAATATGAGCAATATAAAAATAAATATATGAACATGAAATTCCATTTGCTGCGTATGTTACACCTGCTAAGATATGTTCCTAGCCAAAGCTTGTTCATGACTCTGAAAAATTACAAAACCTCCCAAACTATGAAACACACATCTGATATAAGAACAATTGCAATAAAAGGCCAGAAGATACTTGGATAAGATAAAAGTTTTATGGGTATGTTTAAAGAGAATTTAAAAAGAAAACATGACTTGTAAGAGTATGCTCTTCACAACAATAATGAAATGAAATTGTGTCTTAATTATAATTAGAAAAGATTGGAGAGCACTAAAATGTGGTTCCAATCAAGCTTGTATCTTAAATATATTTATATCCAATATTCACTAAATCTCAATAAATGATTTATGGCAGGTGTTAAATGTATCAGTGTAATAGGATCATGCAAAGAAGCTAGCAAATTGCATCATACTAATAGCATATGGCAAAACAAATGTATGTGATTAGCAGTGACAGCCTGCAAGAACAGCTTGAGCCAATTTAATGACCCAGCACCCAAAAGAAGCAGAAGCAAGTGACTCTCACGAGGTGAATAGAAGGAACTTTAAAATTGGAATTGTTACAAGATGCTACTTAAAATGAGCTACAGGATAAGATTGAAAGAGGACCTATTTTATTCTCAGAAAGCCTATTTTGTCAAGGTTGCTGAAGAACCAATTATTCTTAGGAGTTCGTCAAATAAATGCCTCAGAGCCTGTTTCAAACAAAAAAATTACATACAAGCATTTAGCATGTATTAGTTTGACCCTGTGAGCTGACCTCATTCATGAGATTTCAAAAGAGTTGTTGAAAAATACTTCAACATACCAGCACACCTTAATTGAACATGTCACATATTATAGCAGAGGGTATGATGTGTGAGATTGTGTGGAAACAAGAGTGAAAAATAAATTAATTTAATGCTGTTCTCTATTCCCATGACATTCCAGAATTTAACAGAGATTCACAAACCACAAAACCATGAAACTCAGGTTGCATTGACTCAAATCCTCTCCAAGTCACACAACTACCCACCCACTTGTTTTGTTTTAATTATTTATGTGCACAGCTTTTATCTGGAATAGCTGTTACCTGTTGATTGTTATATTAACAATAGAAAATTAAAATTCAACACTGAAGCAGATGGCTTCTTTTCTACTCTACTTCAGTCTCTTTATCTTATTGAAAACTCTCCTAAAAGCCAAATCCATTCATCAGTTGGATGTGTTTTACAATATGTTTGTTATTACTCAAGTGAGTATTGCTGGTGAATGTGTCTCTTACTCAGATACAATTATTCTGATCTGGAAAGAGTTCACATGTTTGAAAATCAGCATTTGCCTAAATATAAATATTTTCCTTTTTCCACTAGAATGAAATGTTGTACCTTATACAACATTGCAATTTTTAGCATCTTTTTAACTATAAATATGGTGAATATTTATTTGATGTTCAGTGAATATGAAGATCATACTTTTATATAAATTTACATAAAGGGAAAGAGTCTCTTTAATGTGAACTTGCTGAGCTCTGTAACTACATGATCATTATTTTTGCTCTCTATTCAGTGACACCCTCCCCCACCGACCTTCCATGTCTCATTGACAAAATACAATCTATGATTTTATTTAGGGCTCCAAATACTTTCTTAATTCAGCCATCCTCATTCATGTACATATTAAGTACTAAAAGCTAATAAAGCACTAAATATTTCTTTAGATATTTTTTGTTCATTGTGTTTTTTCTTTGGAGCACTAATATTGAATCTCTTCATCTACTTACTTGCTGATCGGTTGATTTGGCAGATGTGTCTGTTCATCTATAAGTTCTTTATAGATTCTAGATGTTAACCTCCTATCAGATGTATAGCTACCAAAATTTTTTCTCTTTTGTGAAATCTGTCTCTTCAGTGCTCTGTTCATTGTTTTCCTTACTTTGTGAAAGTTTCTCAGTTTCACACAATTCTATCCTACAACTCTTTGTATTATTTCCAAGATAGTGGAGTCCTTTTCAAAAAGTCTTCGCCCATGATTATATATTGAAGTATTTTACTTTTATCTTTCTCTAACAGCTTTCAGAATTTGAGGACATATCTTAATGTCATAGATCCACTATGAGATGACTTTTGTACAGGGTGAGAGATAAGGAACTAGTTTCATTCTTCTCTATGTAGATATCCAGTTTTCCCAGCACTGTTTGTAGAATAACTGTCTGTTCTTTATTGTGTTTTTGAAACCATTATCAAAAATTAGATGGCTGTAGCTATATTAATTTGTTTTGTGGCCTACATTCTACTCCATTTGTCTATGAGACTGGTTTTGATTGGGTGTTTTGTTAGTATGACTGTAGTATAGCCAAAAACTGGGAGTGACTATTCCTCCAACATTGTTCTTTTTGCTCAAATATGTCATGGCTAAAGGAGATCATTTTTTAATGAAACTCAGAATTGCTTTCCTATTTCTGAAAAATGTCATTATAATATTTTAGGGATTTCATTGAATTGATCACTTTTGGTATGAAAACCATTTCAGAGTATTAATTATGAAATCACAATTTCACTATCCATGAGTCCTCTTCAATTTCTTTCTTCATTACTTTAAAGTTTTTATTGCAGAAGTATTATTTATCTCTAAAAAAATTAAAGTTGGGAGTTTATTTTATTTCATATATTATTTATTTACTAATAGACCAAGACATATAAAGAAAAGAACCCTGCACACTGGTTTCTCAAACCCTCAAATATTACTCAACTGCAAATAATTTAAAAAATGCATTTTTTTCTAAATTTGTGTAATGAAAAATAATAGTAATAATAACTTTGAAAAGAAAAGCTGTGCATAGTTGTACATGCTTAAAATTCATCACTTGGTTGGGAAAAGGGTCAGAGGCAGGGAAATAGATGAAAGTTTGAAACTGTTCTTGCCTCTATAGAAAGTTCCATACCAGGTAGAGCTACATAGCAAGATAAGATTCTTTCTCAAAAATGAAAGTAATAAATCCCATAAATTGATTCTTTCATGATATATAAATATATCACAGCATCACACTTCACCCATAATGATACATAGGTACTGTGGACAAAGAGATGACTCAGCAGTTAAATGCTTGCTGTTCTTGCAGATAGCTGCATTTCAATGCCCAGCACCCATGTCAGGTGGCTTACAATCAACTGTAATTTCAGATCCAGGGTATCCAATCTCATGGCCTCAGCATACAAGTGGCATACACACAGAGAGACATGGGCACATACACATAAATACAAATAAAATAATTTCTAAACCTCCAGAGCTATTGAACTGGTGAGATGGATCACTAGGCAATGGTGCTACTTGACAAACCTGAGTTTGATCCCCAGAAACAACCTTGGGAAAGAAATGACAGAATCAATTCCTGCAAGTTGTCCTCTGACCTCTGCATTCTAGACATGGCGTGTATGTGCATGTGCACACACACATACACGCACATAAATAAATGTAAAAACATTTATGTAAGCAATGATTTTTGTCGGTTAAAATGAATACAGGTAATAACTGAGGATTTGTTATTAACATTTGTCTCTATAGCATTCCTAAAATAGCATACTAAGAAAAACTGAATAAAGTGAAAGTTTCAGAGAGAAATTTTCCCCTAAGACTAGGATTGGTTGTAGTTCCAGTCTTGCAAGCCCCAATCCTGACATTCAAGTCACTGAGCTCCCTCCTGGCAAGTTTAGTCCAGACTCAGATTTTGGTCCAGCTCTGACTCTATGAAAGTAAATTAAGAAATACCAGATAAAACTGGACATGGTAACACATCTGTAATCTCACTACCACTTGGAAGGCTGAAGCAGGAAGATGGAGATTTTGAGACCAGCCTCTGTTATATAGTGAGACTGTCCCAAAATATTTATCAAATCATTATTATTTTTCACACTAAGGTACTGTTTCTAAGAAAATTCATGATGTCTTTTCCATATTAGATAATGGCAAGAACAATAGAAGACTCCCAATCTTAGGATGAAAAAGGTAAAGCCACAGACACAGCAGTGAGCAGATGTGAGAATTTTGAAGAAAGTCTGTCTATGAAGATGAGTCACAAACCAAGAGTGTAAAGACTATGACAAAATATAAAGAAAGAAAAACCACCATTGTGTAATGGTATTTTGCAATGCCAGTTTTGTGATATGGACACTAGAATCTGAACTCCTGTCCTGGGAAAAAGCACCAAGTAATTTTAATCAGAAACCTAAAACTCTATATCTTTACAGGGTAAAGTATTATACAGTAATTTATACCATATTTATTTATTAAGTTTTATTTGCTTTTGAAACAGGGTTTTGCTGTGTAGCTCTAGATATCCAGGTACTAGAACAGGATGGCTAAAATTTTCATAGATCACATGATACTGTGAAGCAAAGGATGAGGCTTATTATTATTATTATTATTATTATTATTATTATTATTATTATCATCATTATTACTATTACTACAGGTTTATTCCTATTATTAATATTTAGTTTTATTCTGTGGCAACAGTAACTTGACAGGATCGGATAGATATTTTTAAATTTCCATTCTATAGGCATTGTGAAAGATTAGGAAATAATAAGGCTGCAGGTAGTAAAAACATACACATACAAACAAGCAATGAAATGATGTAGATTAGGGCATTGGAACTGGAAAATGTTTGAAAGATAGTCAGGACATAGAGGTGATAAGATTTGAGAACAGTAGGCTATGAGTATAGATACAAGATTTCAAATGGTATTCTTGGATATCCCTGTGCCTGACTCGGCTGAGCATGCAGATACTGGTTCCATTTACAAATATGAGAAATCTCACAAGGAAAACAAGACCTTTGAATTAAGACACTTTTGAAGACTCAATTAAAACAGCCAGAAACATCCAGACTAAATCAAAGAAAATACATCCATTTAGTTACACTGGCTCAGCATGCTTCCCTACCCTAACCCCAACCCCTCCAGCCCAGCACAGTCCAGACATTTCTTAAAACTTCTGACCTCAAACTCATGATGCTCCTGCATCTGCCTTCTGACCACTAGGATTATTGGCATAAGCTATCAGGCCTGGCTCTATTCCCAGATTTGAGAAATAACTAGAAAACACAGCCTAATCTCACTGAAGGGAAATCACAGATGCCTAGAAGTTTCTATAAGTTAGCACCATTAGTAAATGCTCCTTTATTTTTTTATATACAAATTTAAGATTTCTCAATATCTGGCCTTTAAAGAGCTAGAAGAATCCCTCTTGTCACTGCCATGCACAGATTAAACTGACAAGAGCTTATGGTGCCATTTCTAGTGAATATTGCCATACCCTGTTGCCAGATTTTTTTTCATTGCTACCTTTCTATGCATCGCTTCAACAAAGCATATCAAAAGACTTAAAATATTATTTTCTGTGGCTCAGCAATTCTAGGAATTTGTTCCATGGAAATGATCAGATGTGCATGTAGACTTATGCATAAGGTTGTCTATCCCCCTATTATTATAACTGAAAGTTCCAAGTATGGCCCAATGGGATTGGTTAGCAAGTAACCAAAGTACCTGTTGTCACACTAGCACAGATTTCCCATTCTCGAGGATTTATGTGGCCTGTTTCCACTTTTTCTTTACCTCTTCTACACTCCCCTAACAGATCCTAATCTTACCTTCATAATTCCTTCTCTATTGCATGTTGTGTTCCACCACAACTCTGCATTCTAATCTTTGCCTGTCCACTCTTCATCTAGTGTCCACAACTCTGTTCCAAACTCAAGTGCATGTAAGAGTAGAGACATCAAACCCAATGTGTGCTTTCTACTCTTTAAGATGGATAGGTTTATTTTAGCACTAATCGCCCATATCTCGTTTCTTATATTTCTTACATTTATAAAGAAGGAATTCCAACTATGGGAGTTTCCAAGAAAGAAGAAGATGGATGTAGCAAAAGCGTCAACCAAGATGGAAAAAGAATAATACCTAAAGCCTTATCAATCAAGACAAAATCTTTTACATATATATTTTTATTATTAATATAATTTACAAATTTTACATGTCGATCCCAGTTTCCTCTCCCTCCATCCTTATCTCCCTCCCTCCGCCCCTCTTACCCTCTTTACCCCCTCACATGCACCCTGGCCACCCTCCCATCCCATCCCCCCACCCCAAATCTTTAACAAATTGCAGCTGCGTGTTTTGATTGTGACAGTGATCTTGGGTGTCAACTTAAGAAGAGAGAATCTCAAGTGAAAATTGCTTCCATCAGATTGGCCTATGGGCATGCTTGTGGGGTGTTATCTTCAGTGTTAATTGGTGAAAAGATGCCCAGCTCATTGTGGGCAATGCCATCCCAGAGCGGGCAGGCCTTGCTACATAAGTATCGTAGCTAAATGGAAGCCTGAGAGAAAGCCAGTAGTACACAGAATACCTCTATCCCTCCATAGTTTCTGATTCAAGCTTCTGCCTTAATTTTCTGCTTTGGCCCTCCACAGATAATATATTTTAAGCTTTACACCAAATAAGCCATTGTCTCCCCAAGTTGCTTTTGGTCATGGTGGTTATCACAGCAACAGGAAAGCAAACTAGTGCAGTATCCAAAGTAGCACCAATTGTTCAAATATGTTTCTTTAATCAGCAATTTCTAAAAGCAAAAGTCCTTAACTCAGAAAATTATTAAATAAAATAAGTTTAAAGTGAAATACATTTTACATCACTAATATCTGCACCAAGAGATAAACAGGAACAATGAACTGTCCTAGCATCACTTTGATGCCCCCTGGGATCTCCCTTGTTTACTGATGAGCCTTTCTGTGGTAAGAATAGTGAATGGGTTGTAATGGCTTTCATGACTGTCATTCTTACAGGTCTAATTTGACCCTGAATTTTAAGAAGAGGCAAAACTTGGCAGATCCCTTTTGTCATTATTAGTGTAATTCACACTATAGAAAAGAAACCTCAATTTTGCCATTTCAAAAGAGGTATGTTTAAGGATATCTGTGCTCTTCTGCTCAGAAAATACAACATTCTGATTTCCCAACTGCCTATCTCACTGCTCAGAATCAAAACCATTTCACTAGAAAATAAACTCCAGGGTGCATAATGTTTTCCTACTATATACTAATGTCTATATAAACACACAAACACATCTCAAAGTGATTCACAGTCTTAGGACATGAATATACTTACAGTACCAAGCTGAAGTTAACTATGATATATAGGGGAATCTTCTTTTTAATGATGTCCTTTTAAAACACAAAAACTCTGAATTTCTATTCATATAATCAAAAAATAGCCTGAGGCAGGTCCTCTATGGACTCTGGAGTAAGTCCAGTTATTAATAAAGGGTTCCCATTCTTTTGCTTATGTCCAGACACTGCACTAGTTAATTTAATGACAGCAATGTTTGCCACCTGGAAGAGTGAGAAAATGAGTTCTTCTCAGAGTGTCCCTTGGAAAGTAGAATTCACATCCCATACTCAATAGGAAGTGACACTTAATTTGGCAGACACTGGTATGGAGACTGAAGAGAATGAAACTGTCCAAATGACATAAGGTGCACAATTGAGCTAACTTGGAGTGAAATTTGCTTGGACACAGTGTCATAAGCGACCTAAGTCAGGGGCAGAAGTGGGGTTGGGACAAAGAGGATTTTGAGCAAACAAAGGGAATTTGTGGTTTGATAAGTTGCAATTTTTCTTTCTCCAGGGCTTCTTTTCTATGAAGTGACTTTGACATATCTGACATCTCCATCTCAGAAACTAAGTAAAAAACAAACTTTAAACACACACGCATTGTCACTTATATCTGCCCGATGCCTGTCATCTTCCCTGAATCAGGTAAACCTGACTAAAGCAATGGTAGGATACTGATTTTGTCCCTCTCTTTTAATCATCATGTGCTAAAATCTGAAGCCTGAGTGAGTCACCAAAATGGAAAACAAAATTAAAAGAGTCACCCTGTGAGATTCAAGTTTATGTTAATTAACAAAGCTGATGTAGTTAGCCTTCTGTAGAGTCACCCAGGAAAAGTTATTTGAAAGGAACTGTTCTGGTATAGATAGTAGAGTTCTTGAGAGGAAAAGAACTGTGTGTGTGTGAGTGTGTAGGTGTGTGTGTTTATGAGGTTATTAAATAGACTTGCACAGGAAGGGCTGTAGAGTCCAGAAAACCAGTAGCTGCCCCATCTGGAAAGTTGTATGCCTCTGCAGTCCCAGTCAGACACCAAAAGCTGAGACTCTCTCTGAAAAGCCACTGAAATTTAGTTCTCAGTGGAAAGCCAAAGAACCAGAGTGGGAGGACACTGGAGGGTGACAGTTGCAAGGACAGAGACACTTCCTTTGAAGAAGCTAAAACAGCCATATCCAAGCTGCTTTTTCATTGGATAGATTTATATCAGAGCTGCCCATTGGAAAATACCACTCACTTTGAATTTGTGTCTTTATCCTCCCAGGTAATTCTCTCTGGATATAACCTCAAAGATGTCCCCATGCCTAGAAGGGTGTGTCAGCAAGTTGATTCTGAATTTTGTCAAACTGACATGAAAGTTCATCCATGCCAGCTGGAGACTAGTTGTCCCTAAATCTCAAGAAACTAAATCACTACAGCCTGGGCCTCATCTTCAGATAACTCTGTGACATCGGCCAGGCAGGACTGGTCACTTTCCAGTGACAGGGTCCTGAGAGGAAGGTGCCAGAAGATGAGAAAGATAAAGATAGAAGCTAGAGAAGATAAAAGCTAAAGTCAAGACATCTTACACATATTTTTTCTTATGCCAAACAAGTTTATTAAGAAGGACAGCATCACCTATTCTATTTTCTGGGTGCAGGGGAGACAGCAAAGGTTTGCAAAGGACTAAATTATACAATGTTGACAAAAATAACATGAGATACCTCAGAAACAGAAGCCTTAGGATTGATGAGCATAAACCAAAGGAAAAGTCATGTCCCTAGACACCACAGCCCTCACTCCTTCAAAGCACTGGTCCAGCCATAGACTAGCCTTTCTAGGACCACTCCTAGAAAACCAAAGCTACCATTGACCTTTCATTGGGACCTCTGAAATAGTCTTGGATCAGTCTGGCTCCTCACAACCCAGATGCTACATGTTGCTATAAATGCAAGCAAAATAAGGGGATGATCTGCATAAAACTAAGAAAATGAGAGTTACAGAATAATTGTTCCTTAGAACTTATGTGGAAAGCTGGAATATAGACAGCATGAGTCACCAGACACATGTATTTGGTGGCAGGTGTGATTCTCTACATTCTGTTATAACCCACAAGAAAGCTCCTTCAGAAACACTCAAGATCCCCATATGTTCACATTGACTCACAGTTTCTTACTTAACAACTGGGATGCCAAGGAAGGTTAATAATGGAAAGGCTTACCTTAGATGAGGTTTTCTAGTGATGAAAATGCAAGTCCTCAAGAAATGTGAATGCTAGGACTTGCTTATTGTATAAATGATAAGGCAGTCAATTCTCAGAAGCACATCATTCCTAAGTGAACTGATACCTTCCAGTCTCTTGAAGCTTTAACAAAATACTTCACAAAATACTTTTATAGAAAGAAAGATTGATTGGTCTCATGGTTTCAGAGGATTGCAATTCCCACCTGCCCACACCCTACAAGCCATCACTGCCTGTGGTGCCATAAGAAGGAAGAATATGTTTGCAAAATGGTGAGCCGAGAAGCATGGAGTGACCAGAGCCAGTATCATGGCATAACCTTCAAAGACCCTCCCTTTGTGACCTACTTCTGCCAACTAGACCCCACCTCTTAAAGGCTTCATAGATCTCCAAAGCTGGCTAACAGCTGGATAATAATAAGCATCCACAGCATGAAGCTGCCTGAAATATTTAGGTTTAAGTCATAACAGTATGCCATTAAGAATGCTAATATAAACTCTGTGCTTTCAGTGATAATGGTGTGTCATTATAGGTTCATCAATTGTAGCAAATGTTACTATCTCTGGTGGAGGATGTTCATACCAGAGGAGCTGCACATGTCACTAGGCAGGAGCCATACAGCAACTCTCCTTTCTATTTACTCATGCTTTGAACACGAACTTTTCTAAGCTTGTTTTTCAAACCATTTTTAAAAGATGAGCAATGGGGAGTTTAAAGCATGCTACTGAGACTAAAAGAGATCATGTTTTAAATCCTGATAGCACCCACCACAGGCAGCTCATTCATCCTCCTCTCAAAACCCCAACATCTTTATATATAAAACAGGGATCTTAATATGTTGGTGTTGTGAATGGTAACGAAATAACTAGAGTAAATCATGTAGCACAGTACCCAACATATAGTAATAACCCCAAAGAGAACTCTATGGGGTTAGACTTTAAATCAGGCAGCATTCTCTAGAGGAAGAAGGTCGAAGAATGCATATAATACATTCACAAAAGAGGGATTTACTAGAATGGTTTATACAATAGGAGGTGCAGAGTCTAGCAGCAGCCATATCCATACAGAAAAAGCCTAGAAACAGACAGATTGGTGGCTTTCAGTCCCCTCCGGAGTCTCTTTTTTCAGCAAAGGATTGCATCTGCAGCAGCTGCAGCAGTAGCCACAAAGCACTAGCCAACAAAAAGTGAAGGCAGGGAGGGAAGCAAATTTGTTTTTTGTTTGTGTGTGTGTGTGTGTGTGTGTATTTTCTTTTGTTTTGTTTTTCTCAGACCTCTTATAAAGTGGTCATGGACCAGAATGTGTCACCCTCTCTAGGAGAAGGTATTCTCCACAGCTAATTCTTACTAGCAATGCTCCTATAGACCCACCTAAAGGTATGTCTCTTAGTTGATTCCAGATTTCATCGAGTTGATAGTCAAGATTAACCATCACAGACTAGTTTCAGTCATTACTTTTCATGCCGAAGAGTAAAAATTTTAATCTGAGTACTCAAACTCAGTGAGGTCCATGGAAATAAGCTCAATAAATAGAAGGCCACAAGAATAAGGTGTTGGAAAGACAAAGTAGTTGGAAAGACTTAGGCAGTAAGTCGTTATGGTTTAAAAGAAATTGTGCAGTGAGATATTCACTTTGTCCATATCTGTGGCACTGACCATGCCCATTGGGGGTGGTGACAGGGGGAGAAGTGACCTGGGGAACTAGGTCTGAAGAGTAACCTGGAGCGCTCTCTTGCAGGTGGGACTCAGACAGGAGAGGATCTGGAAGCATCCTTGGGACCAGGAAACTGCTGGTGTTCATCTGTCTATTTTGTAAGTTATTTCTCCCTGAATAAACATCTATTCGGCCTATTTATTTATCCTGATCCTTATTAAACCATGATAAAATTGTAAAGTGGATTGGTTCAATCAAGTTTTCTTAATGATGCAATTGTTGCAAACTTAATTATTTTGAATCTGAACTTAAATCATCTCCTTGACTAAAAGTCCAAGAATTTGTCATTAGTAAAAGTTATTACATAATATATAAACATAATATATTATCTATTACATAATTGATTGTTGCAGCAAATACCCCGATAGGGAGCCAAACAACACTGGCATCTAAAAAAAAGAAATACAGCTTGTTGTGAGCTGCCATGTGGTGCTTGGAAGTGAACCCAGGTCCTATACAAAAGCAATACATGTTCTTCAGTTCTGAGCTATCTCTGCAGTGCTGGGACTCAACTTCTGTTTGTTTTTTTTTTTTTTAATCCACTGGGCAGTGGTGGCACATGTCTTTAATCCTAGCACTTAGGAGGCAGAGGCAGGCAGATTTCTGTGAGATCAAGGCCAGCCGTATCTACAGAATGAGTTCCAGGACAGCCAGGGCTGTTACACAGGGAAAGAAATCCTATCACGAAAAAGAAAATAAAATCTACTAATTCAATACTCACATCCAAGCTAGTTTTTGATTAAGTGTTTCTCCTCTTTTCTAGTTTGATTGTGGCGACTTTCTTTCTGACTTTCTTATAGTCATCTTGTAAGTGATTAATGTGGTGTATTTTAATTCCTTGCTTACTATTTTTGTTTGCATATTATAAGTTTTTCATTATGGTTACCAAGAGGATTCCAAAAATTTACCTTTAGATTATACAAGCTATTCTGAAATGATAGCAGCTTAGCTTGATAATGAAGATAATAGAACAAGCCAAAAAAGTATGAATAAGAAAAATCAACATTCATATTCCTTCCATTGCTCATCACATTTTGAATTTGAGGGAATCCCCTTTTGTATACTTCTGAATTTGCTGTTTTGTATATAAAGGTATGTATACCATGCATGTTTGTGCCTGTTTGCTTGAATGTAAGCACCTGTATATAAGTGTACATGCATGTGAGTACCAAGGTTAATGCCTGTTATCATCTTCATTCAGTTTTCCACTGTGTGTGTGTGTGTGTGTGTGTGTGTGTGTGTGTGTGTGTGTGTGTGTTATGGCAGGTTCTCTTGCTAAACAGGCAGCTTGTCTGGCTAGCCAACTCAGAGGATTCCCTGCCTCCACTTCCCAGATGCTAGGAGTCACCCAGCTTTTACATAGTTTCTGGGCATCCAAACTCCAGACCTCATGCTTGCAGGAAAGTAATGTGCCCACCTAGCCACCTCCCTAACTCCACTGCCTATTTCATAACATAGAAATACAAAAATGTTTTTATGTTTTTTGTCTTTGTGGTAAAATATTAATGGCTTATGTACCATGTTTACAATATCAGATCAGTCTGAATTTCTTTGCATAATAATTTTATCAGAGTTTTATACTTTATCATGTCTTTTACTTACTCTTAGTTTATTACCCCATACCTATTCAGCCAACTGATTTTCACAAAGATATTAAGAACAGACAGTAAAAAAGAAAATTAAAAACACTAAATTTTTGATAAATGGTGCTGGATAAATTGAACACAAGCCAAACTCACTCACTGTGTCTCATCATACACCAAAACCAAATCAAAGTGAATATAAAACCTGAAACTCTTAAGTCACTATAAGAAAACATTAAGACATTAGTGTGGGCAATTATATTTCTAATAAAACCCCAAAGGCACAATCAATAAATGCAAAAATAGACAAGTAGGATTTTTACCAAAGGAATTTCTGGACAGCAAAGGAAGTATCAACAAAATTAAGAAACAGCTTATAGAATGGGAGAGCATCATTGCAAACTATTCCTACAACAAGGAATTAAAATCCAGAATATGTAATTGACTTTAAAAATTGAATAAGACAACAAATAATACAATTATAAAGTAGGGTTACTAGCATAATCATCATCAAAGAGACTTTATCCAGCAATTGTTGGAAACAGATGCAGACCCACAGCCAAACATTAGGTGGATCTAAGAGAATCCTGCAGAAGAGGGAAGGAATGTAAGAACCAGAGAGTCAAGGACACAAAAAAACTCACAGAATTAACTATCCTGGGCTCATAGGGGCTCACAACACTGAACTAACAGCACAAGGAGCCTGCATGGGACTGACCTAGACACTACGTATATATATGTTATGGTTGTGTAGTTGTTCTTTTTGTAAGACTCCTAACTGGAAGCAGGGCCTGTCTCTGACTCTTTTGTCTGCTTCTTTGACCCTTTTCCTCCAATAGGCTACCTTGTCCAGCCTTAATATGAGGGGATATATCTAATCTTATTGCAACTTGATATACCATATTTCATTAATATCATGGCAGGCCTGTCCTTTTCTGAAGGAAAAGGGAGGAGAAGTAGATGGGGGAGAGGGACTTGAAGGAGTAAAGGGAGGGGAAACTGTGGTCAGAATATATGGGAGAAGGATAGATGGATGGATAGATAGATAGATAGATAGATAGATAGATAGATAGATAGATAGATAGATAGATAGAGTGGACTGAAGAACCAGACACTTCTCAAAAGAAGACATACAGATGGCCAATAGCTCTATGAAAACCGTCTCATTAATCATCAGAGAAATGTAATCAAAGGCAGAATGAAGTAATCAAAGGCAGAATAAAGTAATCAAAGGCAGAATGAGGTAATGAAAGGCAGGATGAGGTAACCAAAGGCAGGATCTTGCCCCTTTTATGTAACCTATAATCAAAATGTAAGTTCTAGCCTGATACGGTAACTTATGCCTATCATTCCAACACTCCACAGGCTGCCCTTGAATATTAAAAGTTCAAGACCAGCCTGAGCTATATGATGAGATCTTTCTCAAAAATATAAATAAATACATAAATAAATAAACAAACAAACAAACAAAATGGCAAATTCTATTGACATGAGGGTTAATTTCAATTTTCATCCTAACAGGATCTGGAAATGTGTATTTGACAAGCCTCTGGGCATACCTGCCAGACTTATATCTAGATTAGGTTAACCACTGATGGCCTTAGTCCATATACTGAGATCCCAGACTAAACCAAAAGGAAAAAGTGAGCTGAGCAGAAACATTCATCTCCCTCTACTTCCTCACTGTGAATAAAATGTGACCAGCCACCTCCAGTGCCTGCCACCATGACTCCCCTACTATGATGGACTGTACTCTAGAACTATGAACCAAAGTAAACCCTTCCTTTCTTGAGTTGTTTTTGTCAGTAATTTCATCACAGCAATGAAACAAGTAACTAATACAGTTCTACAGCAATCTAGTGCTTCCTACCCCAGCCCTTCTCCTACCACAACAAATAGAGTCATACATCATGACATGGTATTTGCGGCTGGAGTATGGATGATAAAGTGAGGTCCCTTAGTCATGTATGCGTATCCTAACTAAACTAGTTGTGTCTGGCTCTCACAGCCAGATTGACTCACAGTCTCAGTAAGTTTCAAGTGCCCCTGCCTCATCCCAAGTCCAAGACTGATGAGACAAAACTCTTGTGTCTGTTCTGCTAGCACACAAGTCTTCATGCTTGGTGTGAGGAACAATCTAAAGGCTCCATCTTTGAGCTCTGGATGAGTAGAGACTTCAGCTTCGGTGGGATACGGTTCTCACTGGAACTAACACAGGGTTGTGAGACAGTTCCCTGTACTACTGTGCTGTATAAGTGCCATGTACCTCAGTACCTGCAATCTTTTTCTCTGTTCTACGCCTAAGGTGAAGGAATAGCAGGCCTTGGGTAGCCCTCACTGATGCAGCTCCAGCAGCACCACCTGAGAGAATTGAGAATTGGCCTAGTGGTTAGGGTTGTGTCACTTTTCCCAGCACTAAGTTTTATCATAGTAGGCCTCCTATTGGTTTCACTCTGTGGCCTGGACTTAATTCTCTCACCCTTCTACAAGGATGAGTAACTGTCTATGTTGGCCTTCATAGAGTTGGGGGAAAGCTGGGATAGCTCCCAGCTGTTTCCTTCAGTGGGGCTATTTGTTCTCTCATGTTAAAAGCAGACAACACAATTTTCTGCCTAGCTTCCTTCGTGTTTGTGACCATGCTTGGTGCATGAAGAGCTTTCCCTCTTCTTGTGCCTGTATGGAGACCATCACCACGTTATGATACTATTAACTGAAAATAATACATGCTACAGCACAGTACTTTCATTCAGTGCCCTAGCACTTAATCACCCAGCATTACAGCAACTTGTCACATCCTTTCTATAAGACTTCACTAAAGTCTGTTAATAGTTCAGTGCCATTGATGTAATTTTAATCTGCCTTTCAGTTCTGTACAAAGATGCAGAGGCAGATGGGGGACATAGGTGCTGTATTATAGAAAATAGCTCAGATTGTCTCTTGCTGTGAATAGCATTTACCACAAAAAGCCCCAAAGGTCCCTAAAATTTTAGGATGAGATGATTAAAATATATACATAAAGTGGTCATACACCTTGTTATTTTTATGTGTATGGACGTGTATCTATTGGAAAGAAACAGGAGTCAAGGAAAAAGAAAACTGTATCTTCTTAGTTATTGTCTAAATTATGTTTCTTTTAGCAAATAAAACAAATTTGTGTAATAAAAATAAGAAGTAATGTTTCCAGACCTCCCAGACCAGCAGCAGCCATCATTGACTCACCAGAGAGAGAGAGAGAGAGAGAGAGAGAGAGAGAGAGAGAGAGAGAGAGAGAGAGAGAGAGTCATTGAATAAGTGCTTCAGTGACAGGATGGTTGTGGGGGTAGTTTCTTAAACAAGGGCAACTAAGACTGGAATAGCTTTGCAGTTTCATTATGTGCACCATGTACACCCATATTTAGTCCTGACTAGAACCCAGAGTGTCTTGTGACTTTTCTTATTGCTATGATAAAATACCAACTTAAGGTGTAATTTAAGGTTAAAAAGGCTTCATTTGACTCATACTTTGAGGGTAAAATCTATCATGGTAGAAAATCTTGACTGCAGTAGTTTGAGGCTGATGGTCACATTCCATCCACAATCAGGAAGCATAGGAAGCTGACTATTTGTGCTCACATGACTTTCCCTGTTGACACAATCTAGCAGCCCATCCTAGGGATTGGAGCCACTCTTGGTGGGAAGGCCCTTCCACCTCAATAAATCAAAATAATCCCGAACAGGCTTGCTCTCAGGTGAGTCTATTCCTTCAAGACATCTGAGATTAGCTAGCACAGAAGAGAATCTTTGTCTGCACTTTGCCCTATAGGAAATAGAGAAGCAAACATGTATATGCAGCAATTTACCCAAGCTGAATCTCTTCTCCTACCTGCCTTTATCATACTTTCTTTAATTCCAAAGTATTTTTGAGTAGTATATTAGTCTACTAAATCAACATTGGAAAATATCAGAGACAAAGTGTCTTAAGCTACAAAAATTTTCTCACGATTTTGGAGACTAGATATTGAAAATCAGGGTGCCATTAGGACTGGTTTCTCATGAGGTCTCTCTGCCTTATTTACAGATGGCAGTCATAGCCCCACATGACTTTAACTCTGATGTATTTCTCCCTCTTCAAGCCCTGTTAGACTAGGTACCCACACTCTGGTCCTATATAGCCTCAATTAGGTGCTTTAGTATTGTCAGACACATTGTGGGTTAAGGCCTCAACATGGATAGAATTTAGTACAATACATAAAGCCATTACATGAACTTGAGCTAGAAATATAATAACAAAAAAAAACCTGGTTTCTGATTACATGAGACTAACTGTGTACCTAGAAGAGAAAGTGTGGAATACATTCATGCTTCAACATACAAGATACTATTTATCAAAAGCATGGTGGTGTTCACCTTAGTAAAATAAATGTATTTTATTACAAAGGATAAACTTTAGACTACTTTGAGTCTAATGTTTCCTTAATTTTTTTTATTATTTATTTTAGTTAAATTTAAAACAAGCTTGTTTTACATATTAATCCCAGTTCTTGCACCCTGCTATCCTCCCTGTTCCCCACACCAAGCCCCATCCCCTTTCTGCTCCCCAGGGAGGGTGAGACCATCCATGGGGAGTCTTCAAAATCTGTCATATCATTTAAGCAGGGCTCAGGACCTCCCCCGTGTATCTAGGCTGACAGAGCATCCCTCTTTGTGGAATGGGCTCCCAAAATCCATTCGTATACTAGAGATAAATACTGATTCACTACCAAAGGCCCCATACACTGCCCAGTCCTCCCAACTAACACCACATTCAGGGAATCTGGGTGTGTCCTATGCTGGTTTGCCAGCTATCAGACTGGAGTCCATCAGCTCCCACTTGTTCAGGTCAGCAGTTTCTGTAAGTTTCTCCAGTATGGTCTTGACTCCTTTGCTCATTTATTACTCTTCCCTGTCGGTCATCAATCTCATTATCCAGGAAGGGCATTTAAGGTAGTCTCTCCACTATTGCTTAGAATTTTTTGTTGTTGTTGTTATTTTTTTTCTTATTTTACATATCGATCCCAGTTCCCCCTCCCTCCCTCCCTGTCCCCTCCCTCCTTTCCTAACCTGACCACCCTCCCATCCCATCCCCTCCCCCACTCCACAGGGATAGTGATGCCTTCCAGAAAGGACCAACAAAATCTGTCAAGTCATTTGGAGTAGGGACTAGGTCCTCCCTCCTGCCTCTAGGTTAAGGGAGTATCCCTCCATGGGGAATGTGCTCCCAAGTCCTTTTATGCACCAGGGATACATCCTGGTTCCACTATCAGAGGACCCTTAAACTGCCCAGGCCTCCTAACTGAGACCTACATTCAGGGAGTCTGAGTCGGTCCAATGCTGGTTTCCTAGCTATCAGTCTGGGGGTCCATGAGCTCCCCTTGTTCAGGTCAGCTGTTTCTGTGGCTTTCTCCAACCTGGTCTTGACCTTTTTCTTATCACTCCTTCCTCTCTGCAACTAGATTCAGGGAGTGTGGCTCAGTCTTTAGCTGTGGGTGTCTGCTTCTGTTTCCATCAGCTACTAGATGAGGGCTCTAGGATGGCATACAAGTTAGTCATCAATCTCATTATCAGGGAAGGGCATTTAAGGTAGCTTTTCCACGGTTGCTCAGATTGTTAGTTGGGGGCCATCCTTGTAGGTCTCTGGACATTTCCCTAGAGCCAGATTTCTCTTTAAACCTACAGTGGTTCCCTCTATTATAGTATCTCTTTTCTTGCTCTCCTCTATTCTTTCCCTGACTCAATCTTCCTACTCCATCATGCCCACCTCTTCCCTTCCTTTCCCCAGAATCCCTCTGCCCTCCCTGCATGCTCCCAATTTGCTGGGGAGATGGTCTAGGGGACCATGTATGTCTCTCTTAGGGTCCTCTTTGTTTCCTAGATTTTCTAGCAGTGTGGATTGTAGGCTGGTAATCCTTTGCTCTATGTCTAAAAAGCATATATGAATGAGTGAGTACATACCATGTTTGTCTTTTTGTGACTGGAGTACCTCACTCAGGATGGTTTCTTCTAGTTCTATCCATTTGCCTGCCAATTGTAAGATTCAATTGTTTTGTTTTTTGATTTTTGGTATTTGGGAGTTTTTTGTTTGTTTGTTTGTTTGTTTGTTCATTTGTTTGTTTTGTTTTGTTTTGTTTTCTGCTGAGTAGTACTCCATTGTGGAAATGTACCACATTTTTTTATCTATTATTCACTTGAGGGGCATTTACAGGTTCTGGCTACTACAAATAATTCTGCTATGGACATAGTTGAGCAGATGTCCTTGTTGTATGCATCTTCACCATAAACTGTCTTTGATGTTTTTTATTTTAGTCATTGTGACAGGATAGAATCTCAGAGTTGTTTTGCTTTGCATTTCCCTGATGGCTAACAATGTTGGGCACTTTCTTAAGTGTCTTTCAGCCATTTTAGATTCCTCTACTGAGAATTCTCTATTTAGTTCTGTACCCCAATTTTAATTGGATTATTGTTTTGGTAACTAACTTCTTGAGTTCTTTGTATATTTTGGAAATCAGCCCTCTGTCAGATGTGGAGTTGGTGAAGATCTTTTCCCATTCTGTAGGCTGCCATTTTGTCTTGTTAACTGTGTCCTTTGCATTACAGAAGCTTCTCAGTTTCAGGAGGTCCCATTTATTAATTGTTCATTTCATTGTCTATGCTACTGGTGTTATGTTCAGGAAGCTGTCTCCTGTACCAATTCATTTAAGGTTACCTCCCACTTTCTCTTCTAAGAGGTTCAGTGTGGCTAGGTTTATGTTGAGGTCTTTGATCCTTTGGACTTAAGTTTTGTGTATAGCGATAGATATGGACCTATCCGCAGTCTTCTACAGGTCAGCATCCAGTTATGCCAGCACTATTTGTTAAAGGTGCTTTCTTTTTTCCATTGTATATTTCCTTTATTTCTTTGTTGAATTTCTGTCTGGTGGACCTGTCTAGTGTTGAGAGTGGGGTATTGAAATTTTCTACTATAAGTCTGTGAGGGTTTTATGTGTGATTTGAGGTTTAGTAATGTTTCTTTTATGAATGTGTGTGCCTTTGTATTTGGGGCATAGATGTTCAGAATTGAGATTCCATTGTGATGGATTTTTTCTGTGATGAATAAATGCTGTTCATCATCTGTTTTGATTGATTTTAGTTTAAAGTCTAATTTGTTAGATATAAGTATTGCTATACCCCCTTGTTTCTTGGGTCCATTTGATTGTAAAATATTTTCCCAACCCTTAACTCTGAGGTAACGTCTGTCTTTGAAGTTTAAGTGTGTTTCTTGTTTGTAGCAGAAGGGAGGATTCTGTCTTCATAGCCATTCTGTCAGCCTGTGTCTTTTTATAGGAGAGTTAAGACCATTGATATTTAGAGATATTAATGACCATTGTTTGATTGTTAATTCTTGTTTGTTTTAGATTTATTGGTGGTGGTGGTATTATGTGTGGATTTCCCCCATTTTTCTTTTAGCTAATAAAAATCATTTATTGCCTATGTTTTTGTGGGTGTGGTTGACTTCCTTGGGTTAGAGTTTTACTTCCAGAACTTTTTATAGGGCTGAATTAGTTGATATGTATTCTTTAAATCTGGTTTTGGCATGCAATATCTTGGTTTCTCCATCTAGAGTGATTGAAAGCTTTGCTTGGTATAGTATTCTGGGCCGGCATCCGTGGTCACTTACTGTTGGTAGAATATCTATTCAGGACCTTTCTGGCCTTCAGAGTTTCCATGGAAAAGTCAGGTGTAATTCTGATAGATTTGCCTTTATATGTTACTTGCCCTTTTTTCCTTTGATGCTCTTAATATTCTTTCTTTATTCTGTATGTTTGGTGTTTTGATTGTTATGTGGCGAGGAGACTTTCTTTTGGTGTCCACTCTATTTAGGTTCTGTAAGCTTCTTGTACTTTCATTGGCATGTCTTTCTTTAGATCAGAAAAATTTTCTTCTATGATTTTATTGACTATATTTTCTTCACCTTCTGCTATACCTATTATTCTTAGATTTGGCTTTTTCAGGGTGTTCCATATTTCCTGGGTATTTTGTGTTAGGAATTAGCTGGACTCAAGATTTCCTTTGGTTGTTTAATCTATTTCTCCTAGAGTATCTTCAGAGCCTGAGATTCTCTCTTCCATTTCCTGTATTCTGTTGTTTATGCTTGTATCTGTAGTTCCTAATGATTACCTAGCTTTTCTATTTTCAGCATTTCCACAGTTTGTGTTTTCTTTATTGACTATCAGGTTACAGGTCACAGATTATTTGAATTGTTTCCTTCATGTGTTTGATTGCTTTCTTTTTTAAATTTTCTTCTTTCCTCTTTAATACTAATCAGTAGTTAATTAACAGTTTGCAAATAAGCTCAGTTAAAGCATTGTAAAAAAATCTTTTTTATTAATTTTTTTATTGTTTTTTATTTCTCATGTCGATCCCAGTTTCCTCTCCATCCTCCCTCCCTCCCTCTTACCCTCTCTCCCCCTTTACATGCACCCTGACCATCCTCCCTTCCCATCCCACCACCCCCATTCCACATGTAGGGCTATGCTATCCAGGTGGGGTCATATAAATCTGTCAAGCCATTTGAAGTAGGGACTAGGACTTCTCTCCTGTCTCTAGGTTAAGGGGGTATCCCTCCATGGGGGATTTGTCCGCAAGGTCCTTTTGTGCACCAGGAATACATCCTGGTTCCACTGTCTGGGGTCCCTTAGACAGCTCAGTTTTTCTAGCTGAGACCCATATACAGGGGGTCTGAGTCAGTCCCATGCTGGATTCCCAGCTAACAGTCTGGGGGGCAAATTATCTCCTCCTTGTTCAGGTCAGCTGTCTTTATGTGTTTCTGCAAGCTGGTCTTGTCCCCTCTCTCTGCATCTGGATTGTAATTCGACTCAGTGTTTTGTTATGGGTGTTTACTTCTGTTTCCAACAGGTACTAGATGAGGGCTCCATAATGGTGGATAAGTTAGTTGTTGATCTCACTGTTAGGGAAGGGTATTTATGGTAGCCTTTTCACGGTTGCTCAAATTGTTAGCTGGAGTCAGTCTTGTAGGTCTCTAGAACTTTTTTTAGGTTCAGTTTTCTCTTCAAACCAATAATGGCTCCCTCTTTTATGTTCTCTCTCTGTGTCTCTCTCTGTCTCTCTCTCTCTCTCTGTGTCTCTCTCTCTGTCTGTGTGTGTGTGTGTGTGTGTGTGTGTGTGTGTGTGTGTGCGTGTGTGTGTGTCTTATGCCTTCTATTCCTACCCTGACTTGATCTTCCTAATCACACGTGCTTTCTTCTCCTCCCCTTCTCTTTCTCCTAGTTCTCTCTCCATTCACTGCCCCCCTTCCCATGTGCTCTGGGGGAATTGTCCCTTCCCCTTTTGTGAGGGGCCATATATGAATCTCTTAGACTACACCTTGTATCCTAGTTCCTCTGATGGTGAGAATTATAGGCTGGTGATCCTTTGCTCTAGATCTAAAATCCAAATATGAGCAAGTACATACCATGTTCCTCTTTTTGTGAATGGGTTACCTCATTCAGGATAGTTTCTTCAAGTTCCATCCACTTGCCTGAGAATTTCAAGATTTCATTATTTTTTACTGCAGAGTAGTATTCCATTGTGTAGATGTGCCACATCTTCTTCATCCATTCTTCAGTTGAGGGGCATAGGTTGCTTCTAGGTTCTTGCTATTGCAAATAATGCTGCTATGAACATAGTTAAGCATATGTCTTTGCTGCATGGATGTGGATCATTTGGAAATATACCTAAGGGGGGATTGCTGGGTCCCGTGGTAAACAAATTCCCATTTTCCTGAGGAACCGTCTTACTGATCTGCAAAATGGCTGTATGAGTTTGCACTCCCACCAGCAGTAGCAGATTGTTCCCCTTTCTCCACATCCTCTCCAGCATAAGTTGTCATTGGTGTTTCTAATTTTAGCTATTCTGGCAGGAGTAAGATGATATCTCAAAGTTGCTTTCATTTGCATTTCCCTGATAGCTAAGGATGTTGAACACTTTCTTAAGTGTCTTTCAGCCTCTTTGATTTCCTCTATTCTTTCTTCAATTCTGTACCCCACTTTTAATAGGGTTATTTGGTGTTTTGTTTACTAGTTTCTTGAGTTCTTTGTATATTTTGGAGATCAGCCCTTTGTCAGATATAGGATTGGTAAAAAAAAATTTTCCCAGTCTGTGGACTACCATTTGGTCTTGTCCACTGTGTCCTTTGCCTTACAAAAGCTTTTAAGTTTGAGAAGGTCCCATTTATTAATTGTTTATTGCAATGTCTGTGCTACTGGAGTTATGTTCAGGAAGCAGTCTCCTATACCAATTTGTTCAAGGGTACCTCCTACTTTCTTTTCTAAGAGTTTCAGTGTGGCTGGATTTATGTTGAGGTCTTTGATCCATTTTGACTTGAGTTTTGTGCATGGTGATAGACATGGTCTATCTGCAGTCTTCTACACACCATCATCCAATTGTGCCAGCACCATTTGTTGAAGATGCTTTCCTCCCCCCCATTGTATTTTTTTAGCTGTTTTGTTGAAAATTAGGTGTTCATAGGTGTGTGGGTTTTCTATTCAATTCCATTGGTCTACCTGTCTATTTTTGTGCCAATACCAGGCTGTTTTCAGAACTATAGCACTGTAGTAGAGCTTAAATTCATGGATTGTGATGCCTTCTGAAGTTCTTTTACCATATGGGGTTGTTTTGGCTATCCTGGGTCTTTGTTTTTCCATAGAAAGTTGATTATTATCCTTTTAAGGTCAGTGAAGAATTGTGCTGGGATTTTAATGGGGATTGCATTGAATCTGTAGATTGCTTTTGGCAAGATTGCTATTTTTACTATATTTATCTTACCTATCCAAGAGCATGGGAGGTCTTTCCATTTTCTGGTATCTTCTTTCATTTCTTTCTGTAAAGCCACAAAGTTCTTATTATATAGGTCTTTCACTTGTTTGGTAAGTGTTACCCCAAGATACTTTACGTTGTTTGTGGCTATTATAAAGGGTGATGTTTCTCTGATTTCTTTCTCAGCCTCTTTGTCGTCTAAATAAAGTAGGGCTACTGATTTGTTTGAGTTTATTTTGTATCCTGCTAGTTTGCTGAAGGTGTATATCATCTGTAGGAGTTCCTTGGTAGAGTTTATTGGGTCGCTTATGTAAACTATCATATTATCTGCAAATAGAGACAGTTTGACTTTTTCCTGTCCAATTTGGATCCCATTGATCTCCTTTTGTTGTCTTATAGCTTTAGCTAGAACTTCAAGTACAATATTGAAGAGACATGGAGAGAGAAGACAGCCTTGTCTTGCTCTTGATTTTAGAGGAATTGCCTTAAGCTTCTCTCCATTAAGAGATTTGTTGATTTGCTTTTTTTGGTTTTTTTTTTTTTTTGGTTTGTTTGTTTGTCTCTTCCATTCCTTTAAAAGATTATTTCATTTCTTCTTTTAGGTTCTCTACTATCTTCACGAAGTTGTTTTTAGTGTCATTCTCTTCTGCTTCATCTGTGTTGGAATGCTCAAGTCTTGATGGTATGGAGTCCCTAGACTCTGGGGGCATCATATTGATCTTTCTGTTGTTGACTGTGTTCTTATACTACCCATTCGTTCTCCCAGTGCATTCCACTCATGTCCCTCCCTCTCCTGGCAGATGAAGGACAAAGGTTCTCTTCTAGTGGGTACAAGCAGTACCCACTCTGATGGCTCTCCTCTTCCCGTAGGTGGAGATGGGGCTAGCATGCTGGCAGACTCCAGAGGGGCTGCTCTCCTGAGATGGGTTTCCCTATGCACAGTCCCCAGTCCTCAGGAGGCTCTAAGCAGGGCACTGGAAGTTGGGTTCCTTACTTGAGTGCAGGCCAGGATGCTGGCAGACTCTGGGCAGGCTGGTCTGCCTGGATGGACTCCCCCATGTGCTCACAGGCCCCAGGCCTCAGGAAGCTCTGAGCAGGGCCCTGGAAGGTGGTCAGCAAGCAGGCCCATGCTTATCTCCTACCATGGGCAGAGGAAGAACCAGGATGGATGCTGGCAGATTCTGGCAAGGCCAGTCTGAGGGGATTGGCCCCTCTGCACACAGTCCCCAGTCTTCAGGAGGCTCTGACCAGGGCATAGGATGCTGAGTCCTTCAACATCATGGTGGGAAGCAGGGCAGGAGGTAGGCAGGCATGGTAAACAATAACTGCTGTTTCTTTAAATTTGTAAATACTGGGTGGGGAGGGGGATTTCTAAAAGAAAACCATTAGTTTAAAATTCATAACAAAAAAATAAAATAGTTAAAATGCTTAATTTTATATGATGTTTTTGTCCTAAAATGCTACATACATTTAATAAATAGAATATATTTAATGAATAAGGTTTATAAATTTCTAAGGTCTACCCAGGTAACAATAACTGACTAAAAGATATATGTATAGCCTCCTGATTTTTGCTAAATTCATTAAGTGTTAGCTATTTGGATAAACTGAATCATACAAGAAACTGTGATATTCTGTAATGGTACAAAATAAAAGAATAAAAATATTAGAAAAATAACATTCCAGTCTCTCTACAGACCAATTGTAGTAAATACAAATGTAATTCAGTTTCAGGACAAGCTTTAATTAGCATTCTGTTTGTTTTCAAGGTTAACCCTGAAGCAAGTCTAAACAAATAAAGTTTGTTTGAAATCAGGAACACTTAATAAATTAAATGTTGGTCCTCAAACTCCTAAGAGTTCTGCTGATTTTGGCATTTAAAATATTTAATTAAAGAAAGCATCCCAAAATATACAAAGCTGCCAGCTCCTAGAGGCAGCTCTAGTGTCTTTGCCAAAGAAGATAAAGGCACAAATAACTCCAGAGGGCAAAAACACTAGCATTCTTTGCTTTCCAAGGTAGGTCAGCCCCTCAAATTCCTCATCCACACAAACAAACAAACAAACAAAAAAGTTAGAGTTTCCCAGCTCTTCTTTGGTCTAGTCATTGAGGACTAATGCTGCCCTGTGTAGCAGTGAAAGATATAATGCTGTCCTGTGTGACCGCCAAAGACCCATGACCTCTGCCCAAGAAACCACTGTAGAAGATCCTAAGGTAACCTTCTAGGTAAGTCTGCATCATTTAACAGATACAGAGGCCAGTTAGTTACACTTCCTGCTCAAATTTATCTTTCTGGAATCTTTGATAATGCTGATAGCTAGCTGTCTGTCTGGTCAGTCCATTTCACAACTAAAAAAGCAGACCTTGTTTTTTTTCTAGAGCTACTAGATCTCCTGCTGAAAAGGCAGACTCATGGTTTACCTTGGCAATAGGCTTCATGCTAAGAGGTAAACCCACAAAATAGGTTTCAATGTAACTTTTACTATTCCTTTACTTTGATTTTCAATAGCTGCTCTCAGTAGACAACAAGTAATCAAAACATAAATGGAATTTATAAGGGTTATGAAGATCTAAGGAAAGGATTTAGGGTGCAAGTTGTAAAGGTCTAAAAAGCTCAAATAAATTGTGGAGTACTAAAAAAGTAATTTAAGATATATAAAAGTCTGAGGATATGAAAGCATAAGTAAGTTGTGAAGTTCTGAAAAAGTGATTTAAGGTATGTAAATTCAAGTTATTAAAAGTAAAAGAAAACGATTCAAGTTATATGTAAAACAATTTAAAATGTTTCAAATTTCTTTCCCTCTTGCTATGCTTTGCTATATTAAGACTTCAAAAGTTCAGGGTTTGACATTAATCAATGAAGTTAAGAATTTTTCACCTAGGCTGAGCTAGGCCCTCTACATATATAATAGTTGTGTAGCTAGTTCTACTTGTGGGACTCCTAACAGTGGCAGCATGGGCTGTCCCTAACGTTTTGGCTGGCTTTTGGGAACCTATTCCTCACACTGAGTTGCCTTGCCCAACCTTAATACAACTTAATATGCCATGTTTTGTTGATACTCATGGGATGCTTGCCCTTTTCTGAACAGAAACAAAGGAGCAGTGGACTAGGTGGGAAGAAAACACGAGGTTGGGGGGGGTGATGGGAGGAGAGGAGGGAGGGGAAACTGTACTTAAAAAATAAAATAAATAAATTTAATTTAAAAAGAAAATAAAGTGTATTAAAAATACAAAACACGAACAAAGAAAGGAAGAATTTACCACTCTTTTTTCCCCAGCTCTAAAAGTTACTATTAATTTTTTTTTTTAAATTCAGGATAAAAGAACACAAATAAAGGCTTGCTTTCAAAGAAAAAAAAAGTCCTCTAAGTTCCTTAATTTTGCCTTCTGTTCATGGTCTATATTTGTCTCATCAGATTTCCAAGAAATTAAGGACTGCAAACTGCTCCAAACACACCAGCCTCAGGTGGGTCTTTGAAACTAGCAGGCCCTGGTCATGCTAAAAGACACTAGAAACCAGGTACTTCTGACAAAAATTTCCTCATAGCTAGATCCCCAGGTTTTGAAGAACCTGGACAGCAAACCAGGTGTACTTTATCTCTTTCCAGGCTTGGACTGACATTGAGCCTTGCTAGGCCTGACAGCAATGTCCAATGTCAGCTGAGAAGTAGTTACAGAAGAGAGTACATCAGCTCTTATCATTAACAAAAGGCTGGCACACTAGGTCCAAAGAAAACTAGTTTTCCTCAACCAAAGGAAGTCACTTCTCTCTGGAAAAAGGTGAAATAGCTATTCATAATGCTTATTCATTTATGGTGCTGGCCTCCAGTTTCCTTCAGTGTTACAAATACCTGTTAAAGTAAGATAGTTACAAAGAAGGTTACTCAAGATGGGATCTGACTAGATGGTTCAGTTAAGATATCAACCTTTAGCCCTACATTAATGTGAATCAATGATTTGATTAATATTGTCTAGAGCCTGTGAAGAATGTGATGACTAAAGAAACTCCATTGATGCTAAACATCCATCTTTGTACCCACTAGCTGTTTATCGCTGACTGCAGTCCCTGGAATATAAGTTCTCAGTAACCCTGACTCAGTGATCCCCACCACCACCCAAAAATGTACAACCATGACCATCTGCTTATCATGATATGACAAACTGTTCTTTTTGGCTTCTGTATCTTGCTTATACAGATACCCAAGAATTATTTTCAATAACCTTAACCACTTAAACTTGCCAGATCAGACTAGTTTTTGCTTACTTAAGTAGATATTGAAGGTCTTCTTGTGGTTTTCCACTTTAAAAGTCCCTCCCCATACCCCTTCCTTCACGGAAATATCAAATTTGGCTCAGATATTGTTTGTCCTGCTAGCAGCTAATCAATAAATCGTTCCATTATAATTGGATTGAGTCTATGGTCTTTTCCCCAGGGTCATAAACTTCATAACATCTAGACTACTCAGCAGCAGAAAAAGCTTTCTCCTCCCAAGGACCACATATCATGTGGTACTGTGTTTAAATCTCTACTGTTGAACAGCAGCAAAGGACAAGTGTTTCAGAAATGCTCCAAAAAGAACAAAAAAGACCTAAACTCAAGAGCATCCAGCCCTTGGATCTGTGATTCTGTGCCACCTTCCTACAGTGCAAATGGAGACTTATAAAATGAAAAATGTGAGAGAAGAGGAAAAAGAAAGTGCCAAGACCTTTTGTTTAATGAAATGCAAATGAAGCAGTTACTAGGTCACCAAGCACCATGTATGCTAATTCTACAGTGTTCCTTGAATCTGCTCTTCTCATCCCAGATGGAGGAAGCTTTATAATGAGTAAGATTTAATATCAGCTCTGAGTTGGGCAAATCTAGCTTCTGTTTTTACTGCACTCACTGCTTCCTGATTTTATGAGCTTGAGAAAGATACCTTAGTGTCCCTGAGCCCAGGCTATCTCACCTGCAAAACTTAGAACAATGCTGGCTGTCTCGGGTTCAAGAGAGTGGGGAGGGATGCTCTGTTTATCTCAGAATCTTATAAAGCATTCTATAGAGTGGAATAAAGATAAGCAGATGAAAAAGGAGCTGCAGAAAGTGAAGAGTGACTTCTCAGTAGATATCTAGGAAACTGGGGATGGTAGTCTGAAATCCAGCAATTCAGACTTACCCACTCAAAGACAAGCATTATACCTGTCCAGGTGACTCTGTCAGTACAGTGATCCGCTTCCTCTTCCTCTGATTCCTATTTACTATCCACTTCAGTCTGTTCTACACCAACTTCCATCTCCCAATGTCCATGTAATGACTCCCATTAACAGCCTGTTTTCTCACTCTCTTTCCTTTTGCTTCTTTCATTTTTAAGCTTCCCAAGAGGAAGGGTCAGATGGAATTACTGCCTCTAGAAGTAATCAGGTCAAAACCTGAGACCCAATCTTTATAGACCATATACCATCAGCCTGTGGATGGCTACCTGGGAAACTGGTGATCTTCCTCAATCAGTTCAATTCTAGACAAAGGGGACACATCTGCAGAAGTTTCCTTAGCTATGATGATGTAACTTATTGACAAGACCTGCACAGTGAGGATGAATGAAAATGGATAGCTGCTTTCCCGGTGCCTGGCACAAGACAAATGGTCAATAAATATTAACTTTGCCCATTTTTTTTACCCATTCTTACTAATTTATCACAACCCAAATTCTAACAACCCAAATTCTAACACATTGGCTTGTGTTATATCTTCTTATTTCTGCTCTTGTCCACTCAAATATGACTCTCCTCTACCATCATTATTTTTACAGATCTAGTTGTTTAACATGAATCAAGTTGTTGTTGTGTGCTGGATAATTGCTTAGATGACAGAAAAAATAGAAATTGATAAAGTATTTGTTCTACCCTGAAAGAACTCAAAGAATAGTGGAAATACAACCACTGTAAATATATATACTATAAAAGGTTTATCAGAGAAGACAAACAGAATAACAAATTCTTTCCTGATTTGCAAAAAGGAGGGATTGGGTGAATCTAAAGCACTGTAGCTGGTCAAAAAATGCTGAGAAAGTTTATTTCACAGACAGGACCAGGTCAGGAAGAATTTATAGTTCTCATGTAAGGAACTGGGGCACTGTAAATAGAATAATCAAAACACTACTTTTAAGTTGATTTTAATTATAAAAAAAAGAAAATGCTGCATAGATCACTGCTGAAAACCTGCTGTGTTAAGGAATCAATGACCCAGATTCCTTAAAATAGAACTTTTTTAGAATTTTTAATATGCAAACATATATCATGAGTTTCCAAGAATTGGGTGATACAGCATTTGATAGGAGACTTACTATTCAGCTGTTTATTACTACAGCAAAGTTTCTGACATGGAGTAAACACAGAGAGAAAAAGATTCCTTGAACTCAGAGTTTGGGGAGAGTAGGGATGCTCAGTTCTGGCAAGGCCCCCCATGGCAAATGGCAGATTATAGATGTACTCAAGAGCCAGAAAGTGATATATCTTTCTTGACTCAGGAACAGAAAGAACAGGAGGGAACAGGCATCCTGCTTTTATACCAATTCTCCCAGAAACTGAAGCATGAGACAAGAACTATATTTTAAGAGTAGGCCACTCAAAATTCAAAGACCTTTCACTAGACCTCACCCCATACAGGCTGCACTACCTTCCAAATAGCACCACTTTGAGTATCAAGCCTTTAATCACAGCAGACCCTGGCAGAAGACTCAGACCAGATCTAACCTGTCACCGTTACTTTCCTATTTCTGTGAAGAGACACCATGACCAAAACAACTTACAAGATATTTAATGTAGGGCTTGCTTAAGATTTCAAAGGGTGAGTGCACAACCATCATGGAAGGGAACATGGCAGCAGGAAAGTAGGCATAGTTCTAGAGGAGTAACTGATAGCTTACATGTTGAAGCAGCAACCACCAAGTAGAGAAAGGGAGAGGGAGAGGGAGAGGGACAGAGAGAGGGACAGGGACAGGGAGAAGGAGAGGGAGAGGGAGAGGGACAAGAGAAAGGAGAGGGAGAGGGAGAGGGACAGAGAGAGGGACAGGGACAAGGAGAAGGAGAGGAAGAGGGTGAGGGACAGGGAAAAGGAGAGGGAGAGGGAGAGGGACAGGGAGAGGGACAGAGACAGGGACAGGGAGAAGGACAGGGACAGGGAGAAGGAGAGGGAGAGGGAGAGGGAGAGGGAGAGAGAACTGGAATGGTATAGACTTTTGAAACCTCAGAGTGACCCAGCCAGTGTCATATCTTTTCCAACAACAAGGCTACAAAACTACATCTCTCCCAACAAGAATGCACTTCCTAATCCTCACCAAACGTTTCCACCAACTGGGGACCAAGAATTTACACATATGTGCCTATGACAGCTATTCTCATATAAACCATCACATAACCTATAACCCAGGACATTTTCCAAAATCATGTGGCATGGGACTTCCTTTCTCTTAGGATACCAGTGGTTGTTTTTAGACATCTGTGACATGAAACTACTGTCCAAAGAAGTCACTGGGAGTGTCAGTTGAATAGTAATGGGAACGACATTCACATGTAAATTCCTGTATCCTCTGGAACACAGTGTAAATCTGTACCATGCTTCTGGCTTGGCCCCTCTTTGCCTTATCAGCCTAACCCTAACTCAATTTATTTATGATCTATGTACAGACAGTGTGGATGTATGTGTACTTCTGTCTCTTGCTTCTGAGATCTTCAACAAGCTCCTTGGAAATCTTTGTCACTCACTCATATTTCATGGCACATCCCAAATATTTTTTCAACATAGTCTTTCATGATGTACACAGCAGTATTAAAAGTGTTTTTTCTGTGTGTCCCTTATACTTTGTCTACAGTTTTGGTGACCCCTTTTCCTATTCTAGTTTTTCTGACAGACAACAATATTGTGGAAGCAGAGTAGGATCAAGATCACTGGCCACTATTTGCCAGAACCACCCAAACATATGTTCCATTTTTTTTTCCTTTCCTGTCAATACTTCCTCTACATTTTCCTTATAGCCCCCCCCCCCCTCTCTCTCTCTCTCTCTCTCTCTCTCTCTCTCTCTCTCTCTTTCACACACACACACAGAGAGAGAGAGAGAGAGAGAGAGAGAGAGGGAGAGAGAGAGAGAGAGAGAGAGAGAGAGAGAGAGAGAGAGAGAGAGAGAGAGAGAGCATGCATAAAGCAGACACTTCCAGAGCTTTTCTCACCCCACACAAATGTGCAGGGAAAAAACTAGCTTCCTTATTTTGTCTGTAACAATTTAATTTTCCTCATTAGCACCCACCTGCTGAGGGTAATAAGAACTGAATTCACTCCTCTCTTGTAAATGAATCTAATTCTATCTGGAGAATGCTATAATAAATGTCCAGTTCTCTCTCCTTTCTTTACTCCATAGGACCACTAGATCTAATAATGTTTTCTGTGACCCCCTCCCAAGCAGGAAAAAGAGGCCTCAGATTTATATCTCAATCTATGTTTTTCTCTAGGCTGGCAATCATAGCTGTGACCAAATCAGTGGACTGAGGGTCCTTCTGCTCCACCTGAGTAGAAATCATGGGCAGACTAGACAGTCTTTGAATGCTGCTCTTCAACATCTTCCATTGCTCTCAGTGTCTGAAACAGCAGCAAGTGGAAGCAGCAGTAAACAGCACCCTTTAATGTCACAGCTTTTGTGCCAGCTTCAGGATCCTTGACCCTGTAAGTGTCACAGTCCCCCATGTGGCCCTTGGACAGCAAAACCCCTTATCCCTAAAAATGTTATAGCCCCCTGTGTAAGCATGAGATATCAAGAACCATCACTGAGAAGCCTGGTTATAAAGCCAAGAAAGGGTACTTGGGCAGACCACAGTTGTTTGAACAATTATAGCCATTCCTTATGGACCAGTCACAATCATTAAGACTCATGAATTGGACCAACCAATCAGAGCTTTGCCAATAATCACAGCAGGTTCAGCAAGGTGGATGATCTCGGAAAAGATAATAACAATCGATCAGGCCTATGTGGGATTGTATCTTCAGGAACCTGGAGAAACTGCTGCATCATCTCAAGGCATTCCTGGTTCAAATGGCTGGCTATCAGGCTGACAACCCCTTTATTCAAGGTGGCTGACACAGCAAGAGAGAGTAAAAGTGGTGATTTTTTTTTAATTAACAAAAGTTCCTTGTTTTGCTTTTATTGTTTTTCTTATTTTACATATCAATCCCAGTTCCCTCTCACTCCATCCCTCCCATGTCCCCTGACCCTCCTCTCATTCCATCCCCCACCACTGCTGACTTGACAGATTTTGATGATCCCTCCTGGAAGGCATCACATTAAACAACTCTCTCTTTTTTCCTTTTTTTATTTTTTTATTTTTATTTTACATATTGATCCCAGTTCTCTCTCCCTCACTCCCTCCATCTTTCCCTCTCTCCCACCCTGTCATGCCCCCTGACCACCACCCCCCACTCCATAAGTAGGGTGATGCTTTCCAGGAGGGGTCATCTAAATCTGTCAAGTCATTTGGAGTAGAGACTAGACCTTCTCTCCTGTCTCTAGGTTAAGGGAGTATCCCTTCATGGGGTATGTGTTCCAAAAGTCCTTTTGTGTACCAGGGAGACATCCTGGTTCAAAGTAGTGATTTTTTAAACTGATTTTTAGCAGTGTTTAATCAACACAACCCTTGCCCCATGATCAGGGAAAGGTAGGTCTCTTGGTCTGACTGAGATATGCCAAGAAACCTGTTCTGAGCATTTTCTGGCACCTCCTATTAAATTCAGCATATGGTAGGATTGTGGCCAGACCTCTTTTGCTTTGTTAAATGTTCTGTTGTCTAACTTAAGATTATCTTCCCTATTATTAAGGTGGTTGGTCTTGGCTCAGGTGGTTTATTCTGCCACTCTGAGCTACAGAGCCACCTGTACTTTGTCAGAGCAAACTTTCACATTAAGGACTCTCCAGGTGACTTCTTCTCCCTCCTTCCAAGGACTGAGGAAAATCTGGGGTTCTATCTAAGTGGAACCAAAATATAAAACACAAGCTAGAAGAGCTATGTAATGGTAAAGAACAATCTACTTGCTCAATAAAATGTTGAAGAATTCCAACAAATTTAATTCTATCAGTACATACGTATTGTTATCAAGAAGTTCTTTATAAATGGCAATATAATATAAACCCTACCCAGACATTATGGCCATGCAACATAAACAAATTTGATTTTCCCTCTTATTTTAACTCATCATCATCATTAACTAGTAATATGCTAGCAAAATCAAGTCTACTTTTACAAACTTTAAATTCTAAGAGGAATAATCATGGTATAAGTAAAAACAGGAGTCAACAAAAATACCTGAAGAAACTGTCATTAGGCTGGAAAGCAACAAAAGGTATCATGGAAAAATCAGTGAGAGGCAGAGTTTATTGTGGGATATTTGTACACTGTGTGAAGATATATTGTTGTGCTTGGTTTAATAAAGAACACCTAATATCTAGGCAGGAAGTATAGGTGGGATTTCTGGGGAGAGAAAGGAAGAGGAAGAAGAATAATAGGCACACAGAACTCCTGGAGACACAGAGAGAAAACAGGAGGTGCAAGATGGAAGAGGGATAACGTTATGTGATAGAACACAGATTAATATAAATGAGTTAATTTCAAGTTATAAGAGATAGTTAGGAACAAGCCAAGTTTTCATAATTAATAATAAGTCTCCATGACATTATTTTGGAGCTGGCTGGTGGGACAGAAAGACTCATTACAAGAGTTAGCCAATGAGATAATGGAGAACAGATGCGTGAGAGTAGGAGAATGTAGACAGTGTAGGATCAGAAAATTTCTCTCATGACTTATCCTCCATAATGGGAAAAGACTATGTTTTACAAGTAAAGTAAATATCTCTACTGATCACACTAAACTCATTTGTAAGTTCAACACTATCCAAATGGTTTCACACCGACAGACTCTTTTTAAATAGGTTGAGAATAAAGAAAATTAAACGCCAGCATCAGTAGGCTGGTTGCACATGTTGCTGTCTCTGTGTTGTCTCTATAGCTTCCTCGGCAGAAGTTACCCCAGTTTCCTGTTCACTTGACATTAGCAGAATGCAATGTTTTCTGTTGAAGAGAAGAGAGAAAATACAGACAGTGGTTAGCATGTGAGTAAGCAGTGCTTGGAGGGGGAGGGGCTGTTTTCCTGGGGGAGAAGTGGATTAGGTTTCACTTAGTACTCTATCAAAGGTGGGAGCTTTATCATTTTCCTTCTTAGAAATAAACACTCTGAAAATCTTGCTCCTAACACAAAGTCAGGAGTTCATTGGTTTATTTCTCTTAAGTAAAGCCTCCCCAGAAGAATGTTGTGCCATGTAAGTAGGTAGCCAGGCATGAACTACTCCATCACGCCAAACACCGTCTTTCCTCTGCAAGGTATTGAAAGGCTCATTTAATCCAATGACTCAATTGGAACCTTTATAATGCATTTTATATGACACGCAATTTGTCTAGGTTTTAAAATGCATTGCTAGAATACCTTTGTACATTTCAATGACCCTGAGAGCGTCCCAGTTACTTTAGATTATATGGATATTGTGCTACACCCTGCCTGCTTAACTATAAACTTTTATCTCCAATTAACTTCTGCTTAAGATCTATTTAAGGCCTCAGAGAAGGTGGCTGCAAGTGGGGAAGCCATGGTGAGATAAAGGCTTCTTCCTACAATAAGGCTGTTCTCAATCAGTTTATAGGTCTCAAAGGGCAAGGGGGCCTACAAAAGATGCACAAAGCGGGGCCCCTGCTGAGCCTGGGTGGGCAGAAGTTAGCAAATTGTACTAAAAAATAGAAACATTCCAGGTAAATATGGCAACAAAATAAAGAGAGTGAACCATGTTTCTCACATGCAGCAAACATTGGTTCCATGTGCCCACCAAGACAAGATCAAAACTTTCCAACTACAGAAGGACATTCATTAGCACAGGCATGGGTAGATGCAGATATATAGTCCTGGACTGTATACTAGTGTGTGTGTATGGTATATAGATGAAAAGACAAGAAATAGCCAATCCAATAGTCGAACAGCTGAGTTCACCTTAATATGAAATTACAGAAGCAGTAGGAAACAAGGTGCAAATTTTGAAAAGGAGCTATGTATTCTGCACTTATAGGTCAGCACTGCCTATTCAGGGAAGGGGTGTCCTTCCCTTAGTGTGGTTTCCATGTGAGACCTTCTTTCTTAAGAAAAACATCCTCTTTATGAGGTAAACATTTGCACTATGCCAAGTTCTACAGAAATTGAATTAGCACCTACAGTCATGAGTTAGCCTTCCAAGTAGATGTTAGCCTCCACTGAGGGCTTGTTTTAGGCAGTCTGAGTAATACCACTTGGAAGCACAATGGTTCACTGTCCTGTAAGAGATACCATGAATTTCCCTTTGTCATGCCAAGTGACCCTTTGAATCCTAGAATGCTTCTTACAATTTATGTAAAGAGGATAACCAGCAACTTTGGGCCATCAGCAACTTCACAGGGAATGAATGATTAATCAAGCTGGAACTTCAGACAGCACATCAGGACTACATACAAACCAACAAGGTTCAAAGATCCTTCCAACACATCACACAGACATTCACTAGAAGGGTCTAAGGTGCACCCAGGGTTGTCCAGCTGAAGATATTACAGCAAACAGAAGCAACATGAAATAGAACACAATCACAGGACATTACAGATTTATCCTATTGCTACTACAACCAAACCCTGACAAAACAGAGTTACTTCTACTAAAGCTGAAACCCAGCTGCAAGTCAAACATAAAAAAAAAGAAAAGAAAAGAAAAGAAGAGAAAAGAAAAGAAGAGAAAAGAAAAGAAATGTGCAATGGATGGGTTAGTTGCTGTGTTGAATCAACTGAGTTTGGTCTGACTACTCATATCCATGACTGAAACAATTCAGGAACTGTCTGTAACTTCTTTGATATGCAGAGTGGTTCATGTGGTGGCAAGAAATAGAATCCACAATAGCTCAAGACCAGAGTCTTAGTTTTCACTCACTCACACATGTCACAGGTAGACTGAGGCTTTTGTTCTTAGTTCTAGACCCATTTCCAAGCAACATCCCAATAAGAGGCATGCCTGGGAAAGAGCATGACTCATCATATGCTAGTTTCTGAGTCTCCCACAGTCCTTAACAAATCTGCTGGAACTAGCTAGTTCATGTGCATACTTCATAGCAAAAAAAAAAAATTAAGTTGTTTTTTAAAAAATATTGCTTTTGTCTAATAATTTGTTTGGGTTGCCATGATAATTATTACACACAATCTACAATGGGCATGCCTAAGAATATCCCACCAAAAAAAATATTATGAGGCTATATATTCATCTAAGATTTCCCCGGGCCACATGGACTTAGAGACCACCACTACCATGACCTGGAAATGATCGAAGTACAATTGATGCCATCCTGCCCTCTGATTCCCTGGAAGGCCACCCTATAATCTTCGGTTTTTTGTAGACCGTGTCATTGTTTTCAACTCTCCTATACATGTACAGTATTCTAATACACTTCTCTTCATTGACAAATTCCTGTACATAAAGAAAGAAGTAGACCCCATGGAATATTGACCATGACCTTTCAGGGAAAGCTAATTACCCATTTGACCAGAACTGTTGATTGCTTGTTTTTTGAGTATCTACTTCGTTCATGCACCTTGAGAGTAAGACTAGTTTCCAGGCATCCTTCTATTCCCAACAACCTCTTATCTCCCTTCTTACAGAAAAGCACGAATGAAGAGACAGAGACAGCCCATGTGGAGACAATGTCCCAGGCAGAACTCTGATACTATACCCTACAACCTGATCTCAAACTTTGACGCTCTTACCTTCTTGCTAGGGAACCATGGGCAGGTCTTTCAACCTCGTTATCCAAGACCTTCCCATGTTTAAAAACAGGATAACAACAGTACCATTCTCACAGAGTTGTGTTGTGAATTATACATTTTTCTGTGTGTAAAGTTTTTAGAAGATACCCTGATATCAAATAGTAATCAGCCTGATCCTGATTTTTCCAAGCCCTAACGTCTCTGAGGAGGCACATATTGGATGCTAAACCCAGAAAAATCCTAGGCAAAGCAGGCCACTCCTACAGAAATAGACAGTACACTTTAGCTCTACAGAAATAGCACTCCCTTCCATAAGTTACTTTTGTGTGGTATTTTGTTACAGCAAGATGATAAGTAACTAATAAATCATGTCCCCATTTCATCTTACTTTCCAAATCCAAACCAAGTTAGCAAGCAGGATGCATAGCCTTCTAAACCAAAATTCAGCATGATTCTGGGGTCTATTGTTGTTTCAAAGATACTCACCAAAGCCTGAGTCAACTATAGCCCTTTGTTCCCAATGCTTGGCCCTAGAGTCAGATACTCACATCTCATTGCTATTTACTCCTTTTATTCCTAAGTTCGAGTTGTTAAAAACAGGCCTTTCTTCTTGTTAGTGCATTTGCTTCATCTTGTTTACCGAGGCATATTTTTGTTATACTGAGAGTTAAAGCATTATTACTGCCAATTGTACCCAATATGGTTCAGCTTTCCTATAAGCTTTTGGTGCATAAAAAATGATGTGTTCATCCTTCAGTATCTCTTAAAACTACATAATCACTAACTAACAATATTAGAAGTATGCCTAATGTATTGGCCCAAGCTCATATATACACACAACATACTTGGAGTGATGTCACCACAATGTCACAAGCAGAGAAGTACTTATTACTCCAAAATGATATCATCTTAGAAGGAGAAAATAAAATAGATAGAAAAGAAGAAAGGGAGGAAGAAAGGAAGGAACAAATAAAGGAACAAATGAATGAAGGAAATAAGAAAGGAAAATGGGAACTAGATGTCAATTAATTTTCAAGTGTCCACTAGTCCTACAGGGTCTTAAATTTTTAAAGATTTTGATTCTGTTCTTCAACTGGATATTCAAGGGAATAATCCCTTTTTCTAGGATTGTTATGAGTCACAAATGAGAATCGTGCATATTGTCACCCAGGGCATTCCTCCCAATTTATAACTAAAGTTGCCTAAGGTAAGAAAAGAGTTACGAAACCTTCTCAGAGAGAACTATACCACATGAAATATTCCTGAGTTGCTCAAACGTCATCCTTATATAATTTTTTGTTTGTTGTGTTGTTGTTATTGTTGTTTTGTTTTGTTTTTTTCTGAGACGGGGTTTCTCTAAGGTTTTGAATGCTATCCTGGAACTAGCTCTTATAGACCAGGCTGGTCTTGAACTCATAGACCTCTGCCTCCCAAGTGCTGGGATTAAAGGCATGTGCCACCACCACCTGGTTTAACATTTTAGACAAACAGAAATTCAATCAGGCTGATGGCTGCTGGCTGAGGGGAGTCATTCTTCTGGATGTGACTGGTAGCACATTGTCCATGTTTCTTTGGATGATTCCACACCCATGTGTATGCAGGCATCACCAATTGGGCTCATTTAGTTATATAAAGAAATAGGGCTGGCCTTGTTGGTGTATACCTTTAATCCTAGCATTCAAGGCAGGCAGATTTCTGTGAGTTTGAGGCCAGTCTGGTGTACAGAGTGATTTCCAGGATTGGGTGGCTAGGTCTACCAAACAAATCCTGTCTCAAAAAAAACAATCCAAAGTAACAAAAAAGAAGAAGAAAGAAAAAAACCGAAGAAGAAAAAATAAGATATTCAAATGGGAAGAGATCTTATGGGGGACTCAAGGGTATTGGGGGTGCATATGATCAACACACATGTAAAACTGTTAAAGAATGGATTAAAGATATTTTAAAAATAATTCACTCAGAGTCAAGTTTTGTGGATAATGTACCCTTGAAGGATGATAACAAGTATGCCAATGTGTAACTCTCAATCAATAAAGAAACAGGTCAAAAACTAACTCTGAGGCTATTTTAATGGAGGTGTCAAAATTTGAGAACTAATACACTTTTCAAATTAGTTCAATGCTCCCCAAAGTGAAACTTTTGAAATAATAGCCTAATTGCCTAATTTGAGTGGTTTTATCCATGTTTGTTAAAAATAAACAAAAGGAAAAGCTCATATTTATTCTAATTTTTCTCATATTATCATTGTCTAATTTCAGGCAACAACTTTAATATTCTACTCACCACATACACTTAAAAATACCCTGATATATTCATAAAGCAAAGTTAGAAATTATGTAAATCCTTCCGGGTCTTTATAATAAAGAATGAGGTTGCATTGTTAAATATACTGCTCTCTCACACATGGCCAAATGGAGAGTAGATTTCCATAGCCAAATGAAGACTAAGATATACATTTCTCATTCTGTCATTATGATAAAACATTCACATAGGTTTTTTTTTTTTTTTTTAACCTTTGGTGGGCTGGAGAGATGGCTCAGCAGTTAAGAGCACTGACTGCTCTTGTAGGGCACTCTGGTTCAATTCCCAGCACTCACATGGCAGCTCACAACTGTCTGTAACTCCAGTTTCAGTGGACCCTATACCAGTGGCAAAACACCAATACACATAAAATAAAAAACATAAATTTTAAAAAGAATATTCAAAAAGTCCTATGGTTATGCATGATTAAATATGCTCACACTAATATCTATTCACTTTGCTGTGAACTCTTGGCACCAAGTGCATTATCAGAGACTGTAGAGAGATTCTCAGCTCTCTTTTTTTCTCAGAGAAGTTTTCCCATGAGTACCAGCTACCCAGATGAAGGAAAAAAAAAAGTCTCAGCCAGAAAGTTAAATTACAGAAGAATTTAAAAAAAAAAAAAAAAAAAAAAAGGAAGAAGAAGTTAGGTTTACTGATTTAAGAGGCACAGAGGCACTTGGTGAGCTTTCAGACCTCAATTAAGGCTGTGATTTGAGAAAAAGAAAATGAATTTTCCAAGCAATTAGGTGGTAATAGATCTAATGGCTTTGGAGGAAAAGGAATGAGTATATTTAACTTTGACAAGGGGCTGCCATGCATGTGTTGTATAACCTCTTTTGATAAGTTTTTGCTCCACAGACCAAAATACCTTTTTTAATTATCTGAGAATGTCTTTTTTCGGGGAATTAGAAAGAGGAACAACCACAAAGGACAAAAGCATTCTGCCCTACTGAGTCAACAGCATTCATTTTTCTGAAAACATCTCACGTTAATTTCATAATACTCATTTTAAAAGGGCCAAAAATATGTGCCTAACAATAAAGCAGCTCGTCTCAGAGGGATTATTTTACAAGAAAATGTGTCAGGTTCCAGAAACTTCCACAGGAGACCCTTTTCGTTCTGAACTAGAAAAAAAAAAAAAAAACCATGGAAAACACAGTAGAATTTGAACATGAAAAGACTTTAGCCGCTTGAGGATGCAACACCATCCACAATGTTCGTGTATTCCATATCAAGTAATGTCCTGTCTACAGCTCATTCATGGAACAAAAGAGCAAACCCTAGTTACAGTAATGTAGCACAGGTATTCCAAATCTATGGAGACATATGTTCCTCATTTACATCCTTAAAGCACAGACTAAGATTGGTTCACCTAAAAATAGACTTGATTTCTATGTGTTATTCCAAAGGGGAAAACCATTTGTAAGTGTTGTCTGTTCACAGTGTGCAATTTACCTGATTATTTAACTCAATTCTCCCAGTAACCTCAATTCTTCATAATGCCCAAATGTGTGCTTTAAACCTGGCAAGGGAAGAAATCTTCTATTTACCTGTTCTGTATGAGTGGGAAATCAATTCCCTGACTTTTGCTGCCTCTGGCCCTCATCTCCCAGAAGCCAGACTTATATCCTACAGATGGCAAAACTACTTAGCTTGGTGAGCAGAGGGTTGAGCTAGTAATAGGGTCCTTACCTCATAAGTATTTAGACGTTTCCTTTGGGGTGACTAAGTATGCCAACCTATTTAACTGAGTAAGGATTCCCTGCAAAAGGGAATCCAAACTTGAACACATGGTGATTGAACTGGAAACTTAGCAAAACAACAACAAACAAAAACAGCCACTGGACTACCATATTTCTGGCACTTAACTGCCCATGGAGTGAGAACTGAGGGAACATCTTCAATTAATCAATGAACAATGAATGAATAATGAGTAGAATGAGCTATATGATACAGCACTCTCAACTGCTCCAATGAGAAATATTGATTTCTGAAGCCAAGTAATTTCAGATGTCGTCTGAAATGTGCTCAGAGGACAAAAACAACAGGACACTTCTCTTGCCAGTTGAGCTAAAGAGTTTGCTGTTGTCTGTCGCTGGGGGTGACAATGGTTGGGGTTAAGAAGTAGAAACTCCCTAACCCACTGCCAACAGAGGAAGCCAGAAGCCATAAGGGAACAAAAGCTGGCAGGAACCCTGGGAAAAGCGAGAACCTTAGAATTAGGCAGAAGAAAGTAATGTCCCAGCATATAGACATGGCCATAGAACACTGAGCTAAACTAGCCACAGCTGACATGTGTTGAACATAAACATTGGGCAAGAATTGCACTTAATATTGACAGTGGTCTTTAAGATGGTTTCTGATCTTGCATCCAGGTAATCCCCACTCAGAAACACAGGGAGGATGAAGCACACTCAGAGAGGAAGTGGTAGGACAGCAGTTGACATCTAGCAATCTGTCCTCAGGATCTGTGCTTTCTCCAGAACCCATGGAGAACACTGGTTTTAAGGAAGGGGACCACCAAAAGAAAGAACAGAAAGGCAAGCTGGGAGAGAGCAAATGTAGAACCACTCAGAGAGGCACAAAAGTACCATTAAGGTAGGCAGGAGGGTAGGTGAGTACATCTTTTGCATCTGCAGTTATATGCAATACCAGGCAGGTAACTTAGAGACCTAGAAACAGCTGTCTCAAACAGTGTGGATAATCACAAGCAAACTCTGCTAGGTAAATAGGATTTTTTTTTTTTTTTACTTTCTCACTTAAAACATTACTTTTTTGTAAATGGATCTTAAAAATCCTCTTGAGAGGAGTTTATCAACACATATAATGTTGGGTTATTTGTCCAATGGACTTCAAACATTTCATAAACACTCTCATTAAGGCCTTCCTGAAGAAAGTTATTAGTGCCCTGCAGCTGAGTGATAGAGTACTACAGAAAAATCTAGGATCTTCTAGCCCTTCTAGCCCAGTAAGGTTTTTCTGAAAGACTACATACACAGAGAGAAACTGGAATTGGACAGACTGGAGTTTAGCGATTACATATACTTCAGAACCTCTGTTGCATGAAGTTGCTTGTGAACTAAGGAACTAGTGTCTGTGTCTGCAGAGTCCATTGTGTTCCTTTGCCTGCATTGATATGTGAAGTAACTAGGCCATGTGTCATATAAAGTCTTATGGTCATTATGTTACACTGGTAAATAGCTAGCTTTAATGTTCAGCATCTTTAAATGGTTGTCATTATTTTATGTTGTCCTCGAAGGATCTAGGCCTTTAAGCTTACACTCACTGTAATGCAGGTAGACTCATAATGTGGGAGTGATTATCCTTAATAACTGCCCCTAAAACAGTATATATTTACAAGAGGTTGTTTTTTGTGTTTTTTGTTTTTTTTCTTGTGGTGATGTTTACTGGTTGCCTTTCTCTGTGAATTTTAGGTGAAGGTGAATTTTTGTTGACTCCAGAGGGCTAAATGAGCCCATGATGCTATTGTTTAACCTCTAAACTCAGGACCAAAAGGAAGGGAGTCAGATACTTACAATGGGAACAGTCTTGACTAGATCTTTCTCTCATTAAGGCAGAGGGTAAAGAAATGTAAGCAATGAATCAATTTCCATTTAACTGGTGCTATTATGTCCATAGTTTGATGGTTAAGCAACTTCAACTTGGTTAGGCTTTAGTGTGCCTTAGTGTGCCCAGGTATTTGACTAAACATTGTTCTGGTGACATCTATAGGTATGGATTTGGGATGGAATTAACATGGAAATAAATGGACTGAGTGAAGCCAATTGCCCTCCCTAATATATGTAGATAGCTCACACCCAGTGAGTTAACTTTCTTTAAACAATTTTTTCAATTTATTCTTATTTTATGTTCATTGGTGTTTTGCCTGCATTTGTCTGTTTAAAGGTGTCAGAATTTGGAGTTACAGCCAGTTATGTTGGTGTTGGGAATTGAACCCAGGTCCTCTGGAAGAGCAGTCAGTACTATTAACCGCTGAGCCACCTCTATATGCCCCAGTAAGTTGATTATTAATGGATCAAAGATTGATCTCTCTTCCACACATAAGAGCGAACATCTGCTTGAAGCTTGGCCTGAGGCATCAGCCTTTTCCTGCCCTTACACTTGATATTAAACATCACTTCTTTTTGCTTTGAAGCTGGAACTTCCATTGGTTTTCTTGATCTCACCTAGATGATGTTGGTTCTATCTCTCTGGAGAACCATAAGCAACACACACACACACACACACACACACACACACACACACACACACACACACACACACACACAAACACAAACCAGGTTGACTGGACAATACCTTCCCTGATCTTCATTTAACATCATTTCTTAGAAGAATTCCTCCCCAGTAACAAATGTATTGGAAGATATTGGTGTATCTGCCTTTTGTTATTGACAATGGAGATCTCATGAGTTATATACTCTACACTGCTCCAGCTCAATGGGGAAGTAAAGGCCAGCACAGAAGCCACAGCCCATGACATACCTGTGACAATGAGCTTGCAAACCTACAATGCACACACATAAGCCAATGTGAGAAACTAGTGTACTCAGGGCTGTTAAGACAAAGGTATTCCTAATGTGTAGCTATGGAAAGAAAGCATTCTTAGGCTTAGGCATCACCCACCTAGTTTCAAATATTTTCCCAGGCCAAGCTGCACCATAACAAATAAGGAACAGTTATTTGTTCCTTATCAGGATTTTCTTCGTGTTGCTATCATGAGCTGCATAAATGCACAGAAAACAGTGGTTGTCTAAAGGTGTGTCCATCCCCATAACATCAGTATGACCCTTGAACTAACTTGAAGTCTGTGCCTCAGCACCTCCCCCAAACCTATAGAATCAGAAACTCTAACTCTAGGCCCACCCATCTGTGTTTACCAACTTCTCCAGAGGAATCTGGATGTTGATGTCAATAAAGGAAGTGGTCACCTCAGGTGGATGAGATAGAAATGTCCCCTGAAGACAACTTTGAGTCAGACTTGATAAAAAGTAGATTTACATTAGTTTCTGTCCTGAGAAAAGGCTCAGTAAGCAAGACTATAGGTGCAGGTTAAATACTTACCTCTTCACAAGTCTACTATACACATAACCAAGCATAAGCAAGCTTTTGGACAGATCTCTTTTCTACTTATTACAGCCTCCAAAATAATCACTTCCCTGACAAAACATAGCCAACTCCAAATGCTTAAGATTCCATGTTATCATTCAAAATAAAATACAGCATTATTTTCCTTCGTTAACAGTTGTTATTCCTTGAGTTTGCTTTATAAACTACATATTCAATTTGAAGGCAAGATTTGCGAGGAATTTAGCAACTAAAAAATGAAAATTAGAGGGCTTAGGAGCCACAAAGATTACTAGATTTTAGTTGACTCTTTCTATAATTTTCTTATTTCTCCCTTCAGAATATGTTTTTCTTATCATAAATACATTTTACATACACCTTTTCATTGGGCTCTATTTCATGCTCTTTCAGGATTCTACTGCCATCTTGTGGTAATAAACAGAACATGCGCCTTCAAACACCCAAAGCTTCACTCACCTCCAGTGATGAGTCACTTCATAGTCTACTAAGTCATTCAAACACAGGTCTTTTTTAAATCATCAGTGGACAATAGAATTTGTTCCTTTTTCATACAGGTATGTGACACTCTCTAGAGTGTCAGAATACCAAGAATAGCAAATGGAAGTAGCCATTTCTTTTCAACATTGAACTATTCATGATTTTCCTTAGGATGCCTCAAAATACAAATTAAATACAGCAGGAAAATGCCTTTAATCCCAGCACTCAGGAGGCAGAGGAAGGCGGATCTCTGTGAGTTCAAGGCCAGCATAGTCTACAGAGCTAGTTCTAGGGCAGGCTTCAAAGCAATACAGTAAGAAAGGAAGGAAGGAAGGAAGGAAGGAAGGAAGGAAGGAAGGAAGGAAGGAAGAAAAAAGAAATTGCAACCATTACTATTAAATATAGAGTTGGTGGTAACTACACAGAAGAATTTGTGGTTATAGTCCAACCATTTATTTTCTAACTACTGTGCTAGTTCACAAAATAAATGGCACTAAGGAAAAGGTCCAGTTTAATCAAAATTTCATTATAAAATCTAAAACTTATAGCTCTAAGTTGACTTCTCACTGGACCCAAATTAAGTGTCACCACAGTGATAAATTCTAGACATTCATCAGAACGTACTTTGAGTTGTATTACTGGGTTATAAATGTGATGTCAAGGCCCCAAGTCTAAAATATAAAACCTTCATAAAGAAAAAATATAGGAGAGATGACAATTTCAACAACTAATTTGGCATTTGTAATATGTCAAGTTTTCCTCCTATCTATTATATGTATAATGATAGCAGGATATTGGTTATTCACATGGGTCAAACGATGCAATGTTAGAACCATATCTGATCAATCCAGACATCTGGGGCAATAATTGACTTAGACTATTTTACTTTATCTGAGATTATTGGGCAGTAGCATTTATCCAATGTTTGCTATATGTAGGATAAGAAACTGATGATAGGCTAAGAAATTGTCTTGTCCTTCAAGACAAGACTCAAATGCTCATGTCTCCAAAGCCAGATGCAATGAATTCCCTCTTCTTCATTGATAGGACAGTGCTGGTTCCCAGTAGCAAAACTGCACACCATTCATTAGGATTAGCATATGCCCACCTGTCTTCCCTATTAGTTTCTGACTTCTTTAAGAGAGAAACCATATCTTAATCACTTATGATGTCCAACATTTAGCATGGCACCTATCTCATATGTCCCCCAAGAAATGTTTGCCAAATAAATTGAATAAATTAAGGTGAATGGTAGAATCAAAAAGTTGAACAATAGTAATCTCTTCCAATTGGTTTATTATTTATCTGAAACTTCTCCTGGGTGAATTTGTTTCTCATCTTCAACTGTCAGTGTATAGTGCTTGATTTGGCTCTTTGTAGAGCTACAAGGCTCTTGTGGTAAAGGAGTGCTGGGTGATCTGTAGCTCAATGCCCTTTCAATCAGCTATCAGGAAGACCCTTCCAAGCCCTTCCCAGAAAGCACAGAACATGCTGTGCAGCCAAATGAAGCTTGACCCCTTTTCTTGTTTGACATTATTTTCCTTTCTTCGTGGTAGCTGGGAAATGCACAAAAGTAGGCTGGACATGGGCAAAATCAGGAAGTGGTCCATACACTGGGTTCCTTAAGGATAAAAAAGAAAACGTCCATGGTTCCAGGATATTCTTCCTATTCTATAATAATTTTAAAAATCTCACTTCAACATTAGGGAAATGATTCAGCACATAGCAGTGAAATACATGGTTTGGCAAGTGAGAATAAGAGGATGGTGAGGGGTTGAAGAGTAATGGCAGAATAGCACCCGGTCATACTAAGTGAGCCTCCAAGCTGTCAGTGCTTGGAGGAAGACATACATATGATGGTCTTGGATCTGGATAAGGAATATCCAGGTGCTACAAGCTTTCATTGTGTGATAAAACTAGCACTTCTAATAGCGAGAATCTCAGGCCAGGGAAAATAAATCACAAAATCACAGCAGCACAGACAGAAATCTTACTATGGACGACAAGAACTTATGGATTCCTCCAAAACACAGTCATGGGGACACCTATCTGTAAGATTCTGAAAGGGCAAAGGATATCACCAGATACTGGCGCACAAACAGACAGGTAAACCAATAGAATCAAATTGAAAACCCTGATATTAATCCACCCACCTCCAAACACCTAATTTTTGCCCCAAAAGCTAAAATTATACAATGGGAATAAAACAACTTCAACAAATGGTGCTGGCATAACTGGATGCTCACATGTAGAAGACTGTAGATAGATCCATATCTATTACCATGCACAAAACTTAAGTCCAAATGGATCAAAGACCTCAACATAAATCCAGCCACACTGAACATCTTAGAAGAGAAGGTGGGAGCTAACCTTGAACAAATTGGTACAGGAGACTGCTTCCTGAACATAACACCAGTAGCACAAACAATGAGATGAACAATTAATAAATGGGACCTCCTGAAACTGAGAAGCTTCTGTAAGACAAAGGACACAGTCAACAAGATCAATCGGCAGCCCACAGAACGGAATGCCAACTCCACATCTGACAGAGGGCTGATCTCCAAAATATTCACAGAATTCAAGAAGCTAGTTACTATAACACCAAATAATCCAATTAAAAAGTGGAATACAGAACTGAATAGAGAATTCTCAACAGAAGAATCTAAAATGACTGAAAGACACTTGAGAAAGTCCTCAACATCCTTAGCCATCAGAGAAATGCAAATCAAAACAACTCTGAAATACCACCTTACAACCATCAGAGTGGCTAAAATCAAAAACACAAATGACAGTTTATGTTGTAGAGGATGTGGAGAAAGGGAAACACTCCTCCTTTCTGGTGGGAGTACACAATTTGCACAGCTACTTTGGAAATCAATATGGAGGTTTCTTCAGAAAATGGGAATCAGTCTAACTCAAGATCCAGCAATTCCACTCTTTGGCATATACCCAAAGGATGCACATTCATACAATAAGGACATCTGTTCATCTATGTTTATAGCAGCATTATTTGTAATAGCCAGAACCTGAAAGCAACCTAGATGCCCCTCAGCTGAAGAATGGATAAAGAAAATGTGACACATTTACACAATGGAGTACTACTGAGCAGAACAAAACAATGAAATCTTGAAATTCGCAGGCAAATGGATGGAACTAGAAGAAACCATCCTGAGTGAGGTAGCCCAGTCACAAAAAGACAAACATAGCATATACTCACTCATATATGGATATTAGAAATAGAGCAAAGGATTGCCAGACTATAATCCATACCTCCAGAATAGTTAGAAAACAAGGGTGACCATAAGAGAGATATACATGGTAACATGGTCAAGGGGATAGGGACAAGAGCTCCTGAACAAATTGGGAGCATGGGGGAGGGTATTGAGATGTAAAATAAGATTGTTACTAGTTTAAATAAATTTTATAAAAAATAAAAAGTAAATAAAAATAAAAAAGCAACAGTATTTTTAACATAAAATTTTAACAATTTTTTTAAGCATTTCATAAAATGTATTTTGATCATAGTCACTCCCCCCAGATCTAGGCCCCTACTTTCCAAGCACCCAAAATTCATATCCTCTCTTTTATTAAATAAATCTTTTTTTACCTTTTTATTTTACACATCCAGGGTTTTACTCTATGTGTGCATGTATGTATGTATGTATGTATGTATGTATGTATGTATGTGCATCACATTCCTACCTAAAACCCAAAGAATTCAGAAAAAGACATCAGATCCCCTGAGATTGGAATTACAGATTATTGTGAGTCACCATATGAATTCTGGGAACTGAATCTGGGTCCTCTGCCAGAGCAACAAGTGCTCTTAACTGCTGGACTGTCTCTCCAGCCCTCTGTCATTTTAATAACCCACTAAGTCCAATTTGTACTGCCCATATGTTCAAGGGCATGGCGCCCTCTGCTGGAATATGGTTGGCCTGTCAAGAACCATAATGAGTTACCCTTTCAGAGAAGCCATCAACTGTCAATAACTCCTCAGTTGGGAGTTGGGATTCATAACCTCCATGCTAGAATGTTGTCTGGCTTGATTTGCACAGGCCTTCAATAAGCAACCATAACTGCTGTGAGTTTAGGAATATAGTGGTTCCATCATTCTGGAAGACATTGGGGAACCAACATTTTTATAACCAATGTATTTGCATCGAGTAATTTTCAAAATTATTGACTGTAGCTATTTTAAGGAATCTCCTAAAATTAACTATAGCTCTAGTTCTCAACTACAATACCACAGGGCTCCTTAGATTTTTGCAGGCTCTACATAGTTTCATCTCATCCCATTTTTCAAAGGCCATTGAGGATCAATAGACCAAAGCCCACAAATCTCTGGGGGCAAGAGCCACAAGAAATAACCTAGACCCCACATCCTCAGTTTAGCCTTGGAAGAAAACCAGATCTTTGAAGCTGAAGTGACAGGAGGAGATTCTAAGAAAACAGTAGAGTCAGGAAATGTGTCACCAGTTTTCTGACCTCTTTCATAGATGGAGTTTATCTGCCAAATTGTAGAGAACTGTCTAGGTACCCTCCTTTTTTTTTCCTACATGGGAAAGTTAAGGCAGCACTGAAGGCCATAAATTAAGGAAAATATTTTTATGGGTTTGAGCCCCCAGACCACAATTTGTTCAGTGCATGGCCTTGGGGAGGGCATTAAGCTCCCTACAGCTTAGTTTCCTCGTCTGTTCATGTAGAAGAGAGTTTGTTATAAATATTTAATGGCTTACAGAGGTGAAGTGCTTTATAACACTGTCAGGTATATAGTATATTCTACCATTAAATGGTTCCTCAAGATCTAAAAATGAGTTTGCTAATGACAAGTTCCTGTCTGTTAGTTCAATTAAAAATGATATAGGAGTCAGAAGTACAACCACATGTGCACTTTCTCCTACTTCAGAACATGTTCTCTGGTGCAGATGGGACTCATTCATGCAGATATGCAATGAGGACCTTATTCTGCTTGTAAAGAGGGGCGTGGATGCCTTTGTCAGTGTCTCATAATGAGGGAACTCTGTGTTTTAAACCCCACAAGGGAATTCTTACCTTCCACAGCTGTTGTAATACCTTGCAATCCAGACAGAATTTGCTTTCTGCTTTCATTCAGGTTGAGGCTTTTTTGTTTGCTTGTTTGTTTGTTTCTCCAGTTGGGTTTCTTAAAAATTATTTCCCCAAGATGTGTGTGTGTTTGCTTTTCTCAGCTAAATCGTGTTCTTCCTCCTCCCCATCCCCCACATCAGATCTCCAGGTCCCCTGACACCTTTGTAAAACCATTTCAGTTGGTAGATGCTACTGGTACATCTTTCCCTGCCAGGAGCTTTTTAACATTTATAGCCACCTTCTTTCCCCCTTCTTTTTTTCTCTCACATACTCTCTTTTCCTCCTCTTTCTCCTCCTAAACAGAATCTTTTATTCCAAGAGTACTTCCTATTTTGATGTATGCATTGCAGTATATATTGTAATGAGAGCACTCGTTACATAAATTGCAGCCATAGGCTCATCTATTCTTGTATGTTTGTTCTTCTTCTGCTTACTTTCCTAGGTAATCAGATTTACCCTGTTGCTTATATTAACTCCCTGTTGTTCTTGTGATATGTGACATCTGTTATTGTACAGTACTTAAGTCATATCCACTGGCAGCTAGACAGTTACCAGATATAACAATTAAAGGCATAAATAACACACACCAGCATGAGTATTGGCCCATGCCTACATAGTAACACAACTTGCCACCTTACAGACTTATTTTCTGGCTGCAACAGCCATCTTTATTTTGAGGAGTTTAATTTCCTTTCTTATAGTGATTTAAGAAAAAAATCTTTATATAATTGTCTGCATTTTGGGAGACATAAGAGTGATCATGTTTTTCATTTTTCTAGAATTGAATATTCAGGAAGGGGAGGGACTCCCCCTGCTATTTTCTTATTGCAGCAAGAGCTTTCCTACTTGAATAGTTTTTACAACATCAGGTATGACTCATTGGCAAACCTCGCTGATATGAAAATTCATATGCCCATGTGCTTCCTCTTAAAGGTAGTAATTTGCATTTCTGTGGAGGTTTGAAAGAATAGGAGAGGTTTAATATCTGTTATTATTTCCTGACTACCTAGAGCACTCACAATGAGGTACAAGAGAAAGGTCAACTCTTTAAAAAGAGTGTGTAACTAGCTCAGAGTTACTAGATGCATCTAGGTGGCACTTTAATTAGCACCTTCCAGGGTCAGAGGACTCTAGAAAGCTTCCCAGTATCTACTCCCAGTCGTGGAAGCTGTCATTTCACAGACTCATGGGATGAGATGGCTGCCAGGAAACAGTTGTAGATTCTCTGTTTCACACAGTGATTAATTCCATCTCACCCCTGTTTGTGCAGCTGGAGATGAGAAGGCTTCATGGATCCCACAGACATCTGCTGATTCCATGCAAATGCTTTACAAGCTCATTTCCCCACCAGACAACAGTTAACGAAGGAAAGGGGCCACCTGAATTCAGTGGTGAAATCAGGTGCTTCTGTGGGTGATACTGTAAAACGGGATTCAATGGGTCACTGAGGGAGAACCCTGCAGGGTTCCTGTGATGATGAAGTCAGGCTGGAGCCTTCAAGTCATAGTTAATAGGTGAAGCATCTAAGAGAGAATAAAGCAACTGTTTTCCTTTTGCCAAAACAAAAGCATAGCTTCTCTACTAAAAGTATTATGTTTATTTAGGACATTTTACATTTTTCTCTGAAAATCTTTTGACTATTTCTAAACAGCAGAAGATGAAGTCACTGTGTTGTTAGTTTTCTTTGGGAGATGAATATGCAAGTTAAATAGGTTATATATAAAGTATGCTTTCCAAATAACACCCTGGATGTTAGTCTGAGATTAAAAAACAAAAACAAAAGCAACCTTTCTACACTAAGCCATGTCAACTGGAACAAAAGAAAATGCTGATACCTAAATGTTCTGTGACAGGGGTCAGGAAAGTGGTTTACAGAAAATAATATGGTAAAATTAGTAGTAGACAATCATGAGAAGACACTTTCAAGTCAATTTAGTAATCTGGAGGAAAGGTCACTATATAATACTAACTAAGAGGATATGATAAGTGATGTGTGATGTGATTGTATATGTGCCAATGTCTGTACATTTTCTAAAACTCAAAGAAACACATTAACAGCCAATAATATCTCCTAATGCCAAGTCAAAAGAAGCTCTGAACACATGGCGACCTGTGGTGCACATTAGCATACGAATACACGCTGGTCACAACTATCCACCCAAGGTTCTCCTCAGTCCTTCTCACCCCACCCCATACCCTAAGTTTCTCCAGCTCGTGGGCTTCCCTTCATTCAGCTTCTCATTCCTGTTTCACCCTACTATTTCAGCTATTTCTGTTTGTCTCCCCTCTCTCCCGTCTCTCTCTGTATCTATCTTTGTGTCCTCTCTCTGTGTGTCTCTCTGTCTCTCTCTCCTGGTGACCTAGTTCAGTCTGCTGGCCATGCTCACTTTGCTACTTTCTCTGCTCTGGACTTTTCCAGATGCCTCTGGCTGTACTTTCCCTCATATCTACAATAAAAACTTCCCGCTCAACCATACCTTGGAGCTGTCATGTCCTCAGTTCATACACTAATAGGAGGGTTAGTGGGGATTTTAGTTTCTGTATTTTTCTTTTTCCAAGATTTGTTTATTTTTATGTGTATGGGTGTTTGCCTGTGTGTATGTACATGTACCACATGAATGTCTGCTGCCTGCCAAAGCTAGAAGAGGACATCATATTTGCTGGCAGTGGAGATACAGATGGTTGTGAGTCACCATATGGATGCTGGAAATTAAACCTGGGTCCTCTGAAAGAGTAGTACATGCTCTTATCTGCTAAAACAGCTTTCCAGTCTCCCTTTTATTTTTTTTTTAATTTAAATTTGAAGCAGGCTTATTTTATATGCCAATCCCAGTTCCCTCACCCTCCCCTCCTCTCCTGCCCGCCCAACCCCCATCCCATCCCCTTTTTGTTACCCAGGGTGGATGAAGACTTCCATGGGGTATCTTTAAAGTCTGTCATAGCATTTGGAGCAACTACCAGTCTAAGCAATAGTGGAGAGGCTACCTTAAATGCCCTTCCCTGATAATGAGATTGATGACTACCTTATACGCCATCCTAGAGCCCTCATCCAGTAGCTGATGGAAGCAGAAGCAGACACCCACAGCTAAACACTGAGTAGAACTCCTGGAATCCAGTTGCAGAGAGGGAGGAGTGATGATCAAAGGGGTCGAGACCATGTTGGAGAAACCCATAGAAACTGCTGACCTGAACAAGGGGGAGCTCATGAACCCCAGTCTCATAGCTGGGAAACAAGCATAGGACCAACCTAGACCCCCTAAACATGGGTGTTAGTTAGGAAGACTGGGCAGTGTATGGGGCCTCTGGTAGTGGATCAGTATTTATCCCTAGTATATGAATGGACTTTGGGAGCCCATTCCACATAGAGGAATATTCTCTCAGCCTAGACACATGGGGATGGGCCGAGGCCCTGCTTCAAATGATATGAAGTCTCCCTTAATTAATCCAACCATTCCAAGATGAATGTGTTTTACTACTAAAATTAGAAAACAAACAAATGTTTTCAAGGACCATATCCTAAGAAGAGATAATGCAACAAAGCAAACATTAATTTGTGTGATATAAATTTGCAATTTAGTAATATTTCATCTTTCTGAGAGGTATCTTCCACTAGAATCCTGAAGGCACTCAAAGCTACCATATTAGAAATATACCTCACAATATATTTTTGACAAGGGATATAAATTATATAATCCTTTTTAGTTGTTTCTATATATTATGTATTTTAAAATATCTATATTTTCTTTTATTTTATATTTTGTGTTGGAGACCCAAACTGACTTGCTCACAGTCATTTGGTTCTTATTGCAGGACAGTTACAGCCTCTGATGGTTAAAAGCTGATGTAACATGTTGTCTCTTTGCCACCAACCACCTCACTAGACGTGGGATGGAAATGAAATTCAGATAAACTTTTTTTTTTTAATGATTTATGGATTCTTTGTGGTTTTCACATTGAGCATCCTGATGAAGCAGAAAAAAAGGACTTATCAGCAGGTAGTTACAAACACAGTAATGATTTTGTCTATTTCAAAAAGCAGAGATTCTGTTCCTTTAGGCACTGCCACCAACCTTGAATGAAAAGCATCTCCGGAGGAATATGTGACAGTTCACTATAGGATTTGGTAGTCCTGCTTGGAAAGGAGTGATGAGGTTTTCCTTTATACCACACAGAACACAAAAGGAACCCTTGACCTCCAGTGCAATGCACCAGAGAAAGTACCAGACTTTCCTATGCTCATGCTTCCTAGACCTCAAGAGCAAGGGAGCCTGTGCAGTACGGCAAGACACTTCACAGGCTTTACCAAGGGTACAGTAGTTCCGAAATACATGATAAGAACAAAACAAATAATTGGTGCTTTTCCGGTAGTTCTAGAATGTGGCTTTCAAGCCGTTTCTGCAGTGTTTATCTTTTCTGCAGTGTGTGAAAGGTTAACTGATTGATACTATGGCGCTGAGTAAAGATAGAACACACTGTTTAAAATTTTTTTTAAACACGGTTAAGTATTTTATAAGACATTATAATCTACAGAACAGTATGTACCTTTAGTCTGAAAATAATCAGCAAGTTATTATTAGCATATCTCTAAAAGAGGGAAATTGGAAGGAGACATTTTTCTTCACACTTCTGTGTCATCCCACGAGTGCACAAAGGCAAATACTTTGTAATTTATACTTACACCAATAAAACTTTTTAAAGGATAACATAAACAATAAGTAGGCATCTGTTTGAATTAACAGTGTGCTCCTACCTACCTGCAGCAGCACAGAACAGTGGCTGGGGGTGGAGGACTGCAAGGATGCTGGACCTGTGATGCCTGCCCTTCTATCATAAATTCTGCTGGATAGTTTGGGGATTCTAAGACATTAAGTAACTTAAATGATAAGCAACTTGAAACAGATTTTGACAGCTTTTTCCTATTGCTGGATTTTCTTCTTTACTCTAGTCCAAGGTTAGAATACCAAAATGTTGGTTGTTTTACTCTTTTGGCTTTTTAAGGGGGGCCCACCACCCAGCTCCCAAATAAATCACACTCAGAAATTTACTTTTTCTTATAAATATACAGTCTTATCTTGGCTTGCTGCTAGCCAACTTCCCTTAAATTATCCCAACTACCTTTTGCCTCTGGGTGTTTACCTTTCTCCTACCTCTGTACTCTGTGGTTGTCTGTGTGACTGAGTGGCTAACCCCTCATGTCTTCCTCTCCTTGGTCACTTGCTCCTCCCTCCTTCCCAGATTTCTCCTCCTATCATATATTCTGTCTACCTGGCAGCACCCCACCCCCATCCTTTCTCCTTCTTTGCTATTGGCCATTCAGCTCTTTAATAGACCATCTGGGTATTTTAGACAGGCAAACAATCACAGAGCTAAACAAATGCAACATAAAAGAAAACAACACATCTCTGCATCATTAAACCAAATGTTCCACAGCTTAAACAAATGTAACGCACCTTAAATTAATATTCCACAACAGTTTCCCTCAGGCATTCCTTTTTCCTGGTACAGTTCCTCTGCTTTCCAACCCCCATCTCCATGCCTTTTTTGATGACATTCTTGCTTTCTTTATCGTAAGAGAATTTTAATTAGAATTTTCAGTGAGATGTGTTCTATGTTATTATTGTCTACTAGGACTTGTTATGAACTAGATTACTAGAACATCAGAAACCATCATTGAACAATTGCCTGTAAACACAGAAGGATGATTATCCACTGGTAGTATATGGGTGAGTTGAGGCAATGCATGAAGAAGTACTCTGAAACTCCTAGAGATAAACCAAAATAGGGGTAGGGGCAGGGGCAGCCAAGGCAATGAACCCAGGGGCAGCCAAACCATCATCATTCCTGTAGGAGGTCTGAGAAAGACTGACATAAGGAACTACTGGGCTACATAAAAAATGAGAAATAGGAACATTAATATCAATTAATTAAAGTTCATAATTGTATTCCTTCCTCAGAAAGCTAGAGATGTATATTTAGCAGCAGACAGAGCCATGTCCCTCACAAGATTTTCTGCCAATAACATACATCTGCTGGCTCATTTGCATATAGCAAAAAAGCTGAAGCTACAATTTGTGTTCATGATAAATGGAAATTTGGAAGACATTTGCTATATCCTTCCTGCCTTTTACTTACTTAGGAATTGGCCAAATACAAAAGACACTACCAGAATTTACTTAGACAACATTGAACGTAGGGATAGGAGTAAGAAGGGGGGCAATGAGTGTGAAATATTGCCATTTCTATTGCAATCCTGGAACCATCATCATTTTAAATTGTGAACTGTGGTTGTTGTCCACCAAGGAGCAGGAGCCTTTCTCAATTTGAAGGCATGGGCAGGAGGCATCATTTGTCAGGCAAGGAAAACCCATAATTCAAAATGAAAGTTACCTGGCCTGAGAACGTGAAACAAATGAAACAAAACTTCATCCTTTGAGTCAGGGCCAGGGTCTAGTCCGGTGCCTCCAGTTACAGCAAGTTGTCCTCCCATTTCTCATTTCCTCAAGGCACCAGATGTCTAATAAAGGAACAGCATTAGGAGAGTGTGGTCCCAGGACATTGTCAGGGGAGGTTTTGAGTACTGATTGCTTCTTGTGCTTTCTGTGGTAGCCTTCAAAAAAGTATCTCTCTTCCCACTCTCCTTGCCTTGCTTTCTCTCTTGGATCCCAGGCTCTACAAAAATTCAGATTTTTTTCGGTACCCTGTGCCTCCTTAGTGAATACAAAGCACTTCAGAATGCCAGCCTGCTTCTTTGTCCTGACAGCCTCAGCTACTTCTTTGCTGCAATCTCTGCCCTAGGTCCTCTCCTCACAAACCTGAAGTCTAATCCAGGCAGCTACCATATGATAACGAGTAACCCATTCATTCACTCCCCCATCTTTTAGACAAATGTTCATTTATAGCTTGTGATGGATGAGATTTGAGAAGGAAGAAAACCTGCTCTACCATGCACCTTTCTGCTGTTCATATTTCTAACAAATTCCAAAAGTTCTGCCCTAAAGCAACCATACACTGTTTGTAGCTATTATCTAGGTAGACACATAAAGAGAAGGTATTCCACAGAAATTACAAATCTATTCTAACAATGCTCAGTGAGTGCTGGCTGGATGCTACCTACCCTCTTCCCTTAGTAGCTAAGTAAAATGAACTAGCAGAGCAAATGGAATTCGGTGCCCATGGCAACCTGCATTATTGCTTTGAACTTGTCAATCCGCCACAAGGAAATCACATTAATGGGGTGTTTTTCTGCTACAAATAGCTTTGGCTTTCACATTTTAATTACAGAGCTGGATTTTTCTTGATCTCTAAATTCTTCACAAACAGGAGCAAAAGAAGGGTTACTAATATTGTTTCCAAAATGTTATTTAAGTTCCATGTAGCTTTTGGGTGGGGGAAGGGAAATAGGTAGTAAAAGAAAAGGCAATGTGTTCGTCTGTTTTTCCCGTTACACATTACTAGAACAAGACAAAGCCTTAGCTAAATACCCTTTTAGCATTTTGCTTTATAATGATTCAGAGATAATTTTCTCATTGGTAAAAAACTGACAACATCTGCTTCACTGATGTGCCAGTGGGTTAATGTCTGCAAAGTAGTAAGGACAATAAATAGTACAGGCAATTTGTTAGTATTAATAGCTAATGTTGGGTAGGGAAGCCTTGCTTTCTTTCACCTTGGACCCAAGCTACCTCATTGATGGTATAAGTTCCTTTTAGCTAACTTTAATTGATTGAGGATGGGTTGGGTCTGGACAGTTTATGACAAATAAATAAGTTCGCAGAAATAACTAAATTCAAGCTAATTTTCACCATTTGGAAAGCCAGGAAAATAAGAGATGGCCACTGCATGCCCAAAAGAAACTTCAGGGAAGAAATGCTTAGGCAACAAGAGAAAAGAAGTTATGGAAATTTCTTTAAGCTATTCCTTAGTTTTCTGCATTCCAACTGAACTGAAAATTGGGCATATGATACAGAGGGTCTAAAAACCACCCTAGTGGGGAAGTTAATAAGCTGATAATATTTTTGTGATTCTAAATATTATACTCCTAATTTTAGAAGAATAGAAAAAACAAATCAATGCAACACTTAAAAACTCACTTCTATGCTCTTAATTCACACCCTTTCTAACCTATAGTTAAGTGTGGAAGGTTATAAACATAGACTATGACACAGCCCTGGACCCCTAGCTCTTAATTCTTTCTTTTTCTTTCTTTTTTTTTTATTTTTATTTTTATTTTTTTGGTTGGTTGATTGGTTGGTTGATTTTTCAAGACAGGGTTTCTCTGTGTAGCTTTGGAGCCTATCCTGGCACTTGCTTTGTAGACCAGGCTGGCCTCAAACTCACAGAGATCAACCTGCCTCTGCCTTCCGAGTGCTGGGATTAAAAGCATTCACCACCACTGCCCAGCCTCTAGCTCTTAATTCTTAAGAATGAAGATTCATAGTCTCAGGAATTGGTTGCTTTGTTTGCTGGTGTGCTTTATGAACCCATTTTATTAAGTAAGGTATCATCCACACCCAAAGAACTGCTAAATGTTTCCAATCTAATGAAACTGAATATATCCCAGCACACCTGGTTGTCATCGTAATTATCTGTTACTTCCTAGAAGTTTTCCTAGGGATCAGTGACTGGAGACTTAGACTAGCCTCAGCAACTTCCCAGCAGACACTGCCACCAGACAAGGTCTTCTCAATGGAACCATTCTGACAGACAAACCAGAGCCTGTAGATTATAAGGTCCAAGCAGAAAGAAGCTATCCTTACCACTCTCATATAGCTTGTTCTTCCCTATATTTAGAAAAATTATAATCAGGTCCCATCTACTTTCTTTCTTTCTCTCTTTCCTTCTTTTCTTTTCCTTTTAAGGTGATTTTTTTTTATTTTTTTTTTTTTCTTATTTTACGAATCAATCTACTCCCCAGGGAAGGTGAGGTCTTACATGAGGGAACATCAAAATCTGTCAAGTCACTGAGGTCAGTCCTAGGCCCTGCTTCCTGTCTCTAGGTTAAGGGAATATCTGTCCGTGAGGAATGGGTTCCCAAAGTTCTTTCATGCACCAGGGATACATCCTGGTTCCACTGTCAGAGGTCCCACAAACTGTCCAGGCCTTCTAATTGAGACCCACATTCAGGGGGTCTGGGTCGATCCAATGCTGGTTCCCCAGCTATCAGTCTGGGGTCCATGAGCTCCCCCTTGTTCAGGTCAGCTGTCTCTGTAGCCTGGTGTTGACCACTTTGCTCAACACTCCTCCCTCTCTGCAAATGGATTCTAGGAGTTTGGATCAGTGTTTAACTGTGGGTGTCTGCTTCTGCTTCCATCAGCTACTGAATGAAGGATCTAAGATGGCATATAAGGTAGTCATCAATCTGATATTCAGGGAAGAGGCTTTAATGAACAGGAAACATTTGCGCAAGCAGGCTTCCTCAGCAAGCAGGCTAGAGAGAAGCCCCATTTTCTGGGCTCAGGTACTTTTAAAGGAAAAAAACCCACAAGCTTAGGGTGGGACTATGACTCCCTGTCCACTGCATACGTGACCAGTCATAGATTTTTCTCCTTGAGTCATAGATTTTCTCCTTGAGGCGGATGGTCTCACTGTTTCTATCAGCAGGACCTTAGGGCCTCGGAGTGTGCTAAATAATCTTGTCTGGGCAAACCGGAGTTGCAGCTATCACTGGCGGGAGGGGCAGTGTGAAGTCTTGGTATCCTGCTATCTTAGGGCCCTGTGAAGGAAGAGGTTGGTGCTTTTCTAAGTCAGACTGTCCTTCATTATAAGTGGGGGGGGGGGGGGAGTTCCTTAACTTTGCTTTTGATCTTTTACCCTGTGCTTTTTTTTTTTTTTATTGTGAGACTTTTGATGACTGCTTCTATTTCATTAGGGGTTATTTGCCTATTTAAATTGTTTATCTGTTAATGATTTAATTTTGGCAAGTGATATCTTTCCAAAAATGTCTCTATTCCTTTAAAGTTTTGAATTTTGTTGAGTACAAGTTTTCAAAGTATGACCTGAGGAGTCTTTGGATTTCCTCAGTGTCCATTGTTATGTCCTTCTTTTTCATTTCTGATTTTGCTAATTTTCATATTCTCTTTTTTCCTTTTGTTTAGTTTGGTGAAAGGTTTGTCCATTTTTTTGATTTTCTCGAAGATGTGTTACATTGATTCTTTGTATTGTTTTCTTTGTTTCTACTTTGTTTGTTGATTTCAGTGCTCAACTTGATTATTTCCTGGCATCTACTCCTCAGGGGTGAGTTTGCTTCTTTTTGTTCTAGAGCTTTCAGTTGTGTTGTTAATTCTCTAATGTGATTATCCTCCAGTTTCTTCTTGTGGGCACTTAGTGCTATGAACTCTTAGTGTTTGTAGAACATCTATCCAGGACCTTCTTGCTTTCAGAGTTTCCATGGAGAAGTCAAGTATAATTCTGATACGTCTGCCTTTATATGTTACGTGGCCATATTTCCTTCACTGCTCTCAATAGTCCCATCTACTTTCAAGCCAGCCTCATGCCACAGAAAGTTCTCTAAGTGCTGTAGGTAATCAAATATCAGACCACATTTAACCCTAAGCTTTAGTTTTTATACAGCTCCATCCTTGCTTCCTCCCTCAAGCAAAGACCTTTGGTAGAAAAGAATGAGACAATTTTTTTTTTTCTTTCTCTTCTTTGTTCTACATGCTAGGACACCCAGACAGACATCTGTAGGACAGCATGAGAGGGAAAAGAGGAGCTGCCACAGTGGCCACTTTGCTTTGGTTCCTGCTGGACTGAGCAGATGGAGAGAGTTTTTGTGGAAGACCCAGACTGGCTTACTGAAGGCACTCCTCAGGCGAAATGCTGACATAAAGGTGCTTCTCTGCAACCCTCCTGCAGAGCCATTCAGCTCCCAGTGGCCAGTTTTCCTCCTGTTGCATTTGACCTCCTGTTACAAAAGGGTTTTCCCTTTCTTTTAGATTCTTGATTATGTGTAATAATGCAGAAATGCAAAAAATTATATACATATTGGTGTTGTTGCCAACACAGCAAGATAAAATAGGAAAGGTGGCAGGGGAAAGCCAATGAACTTACCTAAGTAGCACAGAAGCCTCCTGGGAAAGAAGGAACCAAGCCCTAACCCTTTGGCTCAAGATTCAGGATTGATAGCTATGGAATGAAGTCCAGAGGTTGGGAAGGTCAAAAGGCTCTTGACAGAGAAAAAGAAAGCCAGTAATCTAGGCCCAGAGGCAGTCAACTACATAAATGAGTGATAGTAGTCTTGCCTGGGTGACTCAAGGTTCTCACAGCAGAGCTCCATAGACCTTTGTTTTAAGAAAGTATGCACAAACATCCACAATCAGATAACTCCATTCCATCATGGGTTCTGAGGTTCCAACTTAGATGGTAAGGACTAGCAGTAATCACCTTTACCCACTGAGCCATCTGCTGACTCAGCCATTAAATCTGAAGCAATCTGGAACAACTGAAAGCCATAATCCACAATCTAGGAAAAGAACTCTCCAAGCAGTGCTAGTTGTTAAACCAGATAAAGTTCCAGAAGGCACCAATCAGCTCACATGTGATGAAAGTCACTTCCGTTTTACTTCCTGCCAGAAGGGCTACCTGTTCAGCTCCTGTTCTGGATTTTGTCAGCTCCTGGTCTGCCCTGTCACTCCCAATTGAGATGCAAACTAGAGCCTGGGGTGCCTATTTGGCAACAGGACCTGACTATGTAGCCTCGGCTGATGTGGAACTCACTGTCCTTCTAATTCAGCTTCCCAAGTCTATGATCACAGGCATATGCCACCATTGCAAGCTCATTTGTCATTTGAATGGAAATGACTGGTCTTAAGTAAGAATCTGACAGTGTAAAGAGCACCATAGACATAATGGGCATATAAAGAAGATTTTCGAGAATACTCACAACAATTGTTGTTAATACACGAGAACCTTTCACAACTAGAAGCCACTACTGAAAGCCCAAAAAAGGCTTCTAATAAGACGCCTCAGTAATAATGCCAATTACTACGTATTCCAAATTTATTCGACCACAATATTGAAAGTAGTAGATCACCATCTCAGATAGCTGACTGCACACCAAGAAAGAGAGATGATCCTTTCTGCCCTCAGAATTGTTGGGAAGATAAAATGGTTGAAGTAATCATGCCTGGCTCTCTGACTAATGAACAAATGAGAACTGTTCCAAAGAAACTGCACTGGACGCTTGTAAATTCAAATCTGAATCTGAACGAAGAGAAAGGACACTGTAAACATATGTTTATGCATATCAGGCATGGCCAAAGAGAAGCCCAGGGCAGCCATGTATAACTAAGAATACAAAAGCTTGGCAGGGACCACACAGGAGGAGACTGAAGAACTAAAAAGCCTCCCTTCACCTCTCTCAGCATAATCCCACTACCTCACCTTTGGCTTCCCCAGCCTTTGCTGGGGAAGTTCCGATTTGATCCCCCTTTGTTTTTATGGCCCTATCCAAAGGGAAAAGGCATCCACAAAGCAACAACAGAAACAGCAATGGAACAGACAGGGAAGTAGAAAGCCAGTAGAATCTTACTTCCCTTACCACTGCAGTAGCCTGGTTGCATGTAGCTGTAAAGTAAAGCAATGCCTCCACCTAGTGGGGAAGCAGAGGTGTCAAACACTGGTGTTCGCCTCCTCCCATCCCCACATGATATTTGGCAGCTGTTCCAAAGCTACACGCCAACTAAATCATGCTTGACACTCATATTTGTTTCTGGCTACTTAATTCATTCATTTAGTCCAGTAATAGATATTAACAACATTATATTCCCTACAGCAATGCAAACAATTACAGACATTTGTAACATTCCAGCTTCTGCTATGTCACAAATGCTAATGCACCAGCGACACTAAATGAAAAGGATTTCTGTCCCTCCGGCAGTCAGCTGGATAGAATATGGGGAATGTTATCTTCTCTTTTAGTCAGAGTGATGGAAATGAAGATTATGGCCATTTGGTGGGGGGAACATTTACATCCTGGAGCAATATGTCTATTACCCTCTCTGATTAAAACAAATGTTAAGCTCGATGTGCAATTCAACTAATATGTAGCAAAGCAATTTTTACAAAAAATAAGGACAGCATCAAAGTCTATGAAGCCAAACTCTCTGTTATGGTTTATTACAGAAGACTCTTCAAGATATAAAAAACATTTCACACTCTCACCCACTCACAGTTCAAACTCAGTGTCTGAGAGTTCAGTCTCCAGTTTCTTGTGACCAACCGAGAGCAGCTTGGGAAAGAGAAAAAAGATTATCTGAAAAACAAAATGTGACTGGTGCCCTTAGTATGAGGTCTTATTAGCCCAATCATACCATGCTTCTTTTTGGACTGAAATCAAATTTAATGTTTCATACTTCTGTTACATGTAGAAACTGCTGCAAATTAAGTTCTAATTAAAATCTACAAGCAGCTGATAGATCAGCAATTGTTTTCAGTAGTGTGGTAGTTCAGATGTCTGTTAGAAAATCATCTAAGGAAGTATATATCTGAGAATGGGATGCAAAGAAAGCTGCCACCACCAAGGCTCACGGAGTGGGAAGCTAGTTAGAGACACAAGAAAGAATGAATTAGTGACCCTAAATGATAAAATATGCCCTTAAGGCAGAACAGAATTTTCTCAGAGGCGAAGAGGAAAAAAACCTAATCCTGTGACATCCACTGAAACAGTAAAGGTGGCCAAGGGAGACATGCACTTCATGGTTGACAGCACACTGTGCAAAGAAGATGCAGCTGAAAATGAGATCGTAGTTGTTTAGTTTCAGCATCAACAAAAAACGCAGTAGTGCTCATCACTGATGAGGATAATGCCAAAAGAGAATCTAGAGAGAGGGCCCAGAGTCAAATGCATTTGCTACATAATCTTTAGATCTGGAATTTAGATCCCAGCATCCACATAACAGCCCAGGAGTCCTGCACAGACCTAAATCCTAGCTCTGATGTGGGCAAAGACAAGACACATGTTGTCCTTTTCTGATCTCTGTTCATGTTCAAATGCATGTTTACCTGCTCACACACACACACACACACACACACACACACACACACACATACAGAGAGAGAGAGAAAGAGAGAAAGAGAGAGAGAGAAATAGATCAATAAACAATGACATTTTTAAAAAGTATATATTGTCTAGCTCTTAAGGCTGAAGCATCTAGGAATAAAACACAAACCTACCAGCAGTATCTCCAGGAAGCCTGGTAAGGCAGACAAATGGAAGTGACCAGCCTCTCTTATTGCCTTCTAATTTCAGAGAAGTACTCTCTAAATTAGCCCAGCTCATTTCTGGATTGGGGGATGGTGGAGGCTTCAGGTGTGTGTGTGTGTGTGTGTGTGTGTGTGTGTGTGTGTGTGTGTGTGTGTGTGTATGGTCAAGGGCCATAGAGCATCAGTAGTGGTCTAACACAACCTAAAGGAGTTGGGGTCTCTCCTTCTACCTTGTGATTCCTTGGAATCAAAGTCAAATTTCCAGGAAAGAACCTTTACCCACTAAATCATCAGGTCCCTCACTTTCCTTAAATTTTTATTTCATTTTATGAGTTTGGGTGTTTTGCCTGCATATATGACTATATACTATGTTCATACCTGATGCCTGTGGAAGCCACAAAAAGAGCTTGTATCCCCTGGGACCAGAATCACTGGTATTTATGAGCAGCCACCCATGTACTCTAAAAAAAAAAAAAAAAAAAAAAAAAAAACAGCAATGCTCTTAACCACTGAGCCATCTCTAGTGCTCTGGCACCCCTTTTTATTTAAAGCAAAACCTTGCTTTATTGCCAGGCTGGTTCATTTCCTGCCTTGACCTCCTAAATGATTGCCGGTATGTGTCACCATACCTGCTTCCATAACCATATTTAGACACTACCTTTCCTGTGTTCCTCATTCGTTCTCTGACACAGTTCGGTGTAACTTCTCACTGGGAGTGAAAAGCACTAGAATGCAACTTGGCTTAAGAAAGGTTTCCATGGTTGTTTCATTTCCTCTCTCATAACTGATGAAAAGAGGTTTCAAAGATGGCTGCATCTAGAGATGAATGGCTCTAAAAATCCCCAGGAGAGATCACAGCCATAGAGTAGTAGCTCTTGGAAAAACCATGTTTATGCTGCCTCTTCTTTTATTAGGATCAGCAGAAACATTGTAAATGTTCTAAATATGAATTCCCAGGTATTTCCTTAGATCTACAATATGATTGATACAATTTTCAAATGTCCTAGAAGTACTAGAAAATTATTTTGTTTGAAATTAAAAATTGAAAAAAATTTTAATACCACTTGTTATGGCCTGAACAGCTTGAAGGAAGTGGGACAAAGAGAAGTGAATTGTTTCAAAGATCTTTAAAGATAAACTCACACATCTTTATTCTATACACAAGAGCTAATTCCTTAATAAAATGTCAAGTTCTCCTCTGATTTTCTTATAACTGGGGAAATGTGCCTTCCTTTTTTAAGAATTTAAAAGTCTGCCAATATTGATACAGATGGGATGGTTAATCTTGCTTGGATCTGGAATCAGCTAAGAGATACACTTGTGGTTAGGCTTGGACTTATTTCCTGAGAAGAATAGCTGAAGGGGAAAGACCCTTCCTGTGTGGGGGCAGCATCTGCTAGCAGTGGCCTAGACAAGGCCTGAGAGGAATTCAGCCCTGCTTCTGCCTACCTGTTCCCTGCTGGCAAGTTCAACTGCCATGTTACTACCACTGCCTGCATCCTCTACGGACCATGGAACCCAGATGCTTCTTTGACATTCCAGTGTGGACCAGCAGCTTCAAGCCTTCAACAACCAGCCTCAGGCACTGAACAATTAGTGCTCTCAGCCTATCTAATGTGCAGCTAGCCATTATTGGACTAGCCAGCCCACACTATATAAGCTGATCTAATAAATTCCTTTCACAATTGTGATGGTTTGAATGAAAATGTTCCCCTGTAGATTCGTTGAGTTGGCATTATTGGAGGTGTGGCCCTGTTGAAGTAGGTGTGGTCTTGTTAGAGGAAATATGGCACTGAGGGGAGGGGAGTTTTGATGTTTCTAAGCCAAACCAGGCCTAGTGGCTGTCTCTCTCTTCCTGTTGCCTGCTGATCCAGATGTAGAACTCTCAGCTACTTTTCCAGCACCATGTCTGCCTGCCATGAGGATAATGGATCAAACCTCTGAACTATAAGTCAACCCCAATTTAAAATGTCCTTATAAGTGTTGTTGTGGCTATGACATCTATTCACCACAGTGGAAGTCCCAAGGCAACAATATGTACTCATTCTTTCAGTTCTATACCTCTAGAGCTGCCTGACTAATATAACACATAAACTGTCTTCTTTCTACCATAATGCCTTCTAATAACATAATTTAGACAGACAATTGCATTTAAACAGAAAATTGATTTCTCATATTAATATCTGTAAGAGAACTGTAACAGAAAACTTATATAGAAAAAGTTATTTGAAGATTTTAGAAAATATTATAAACAAATCAGCATACCAATGTCTTCAACAAGAAAAAAAATTTATTTATTTAGTAGAAATACAACATCCCAAAGCAAAGTAACAAAATCTCTCATATAGAGTATTTGTCATGCTTCAGAAAATCAAATTATAAGATATGTGCACTAATAAGACTGCTAATAAATTCATTCACTAAATAGTAATTGAGATTCTAGTCTCTGTGCCAGTCACTGGTAGGGATACTTAAGACACACACTGAATAAAAACAGGCCCCTATCCCCCAGAAGAACAATGGCAATAGCTTAATGAGTAATAAAACAGGCATTGTGTATAAACCTAAGAGTAAGAGAAAGAGAAGTAAAGTTTGGGGAAGTGGAAAGTGTAGTCAGGAAGCACATGTAAATGGTGCATTGTCTAGAGAATTCGTCAAGTCCCCCAGAAAAGTACAGGCTATTGACATTGCTCATTTGTCCCATCAGAACTAGATTGTAAGATACTCTTATTAAAGATACCACACACTTTGGTTATAGGACACAGAGAATCCAAGATGGCATTGAGCTGGAAATTCCATCCTTCCTGGAAAGCACCCATGCTGTCACAAGGTGCTAGGCAGGGTCTTTGGGGGGGGGGACTTATCAATGGTCTCACCCAGTTGTAATAGAACATGTGTGTTACATGGTTACCCTCCAAACAAGAAATACCCATTGGCACATCTATTTGGAGGATAACTAATTGCTTTGTGATTGGATGTGAGGCCTGTCTCTTGGGAGGGAAAACTCATCTGATTCTATGAGACTAGCCCATGGATGTGGAGGGCATAGGCCCAAGGAGGGAACATGTGGGAGTCTCTGTAAACACGATATCAGTCAGTGTAATGATCCTTGTTTGGAAAGAAAAAATATCTGGTTCTGCATGTATCAGTAGCCAGTGCTGCCTTAAATGTCTGGACACCAGACAGTTTATTTTAGGCATATTTAAGTGTGATACAATTTAGGAAAGAAATTTCCTGGTATAACACAATCTTATGCATGCAAGAAGACATAATTACATCAAAACTGTTCAAATGTTTATATTACTTCTTCCATCAAGAGGAGTTATAAATATAGGCTGTATGTGTTATCTTAAGGACCTAAGGGAGGATAGGATCTGGTGTGGTCTTGGTCATATCGACAGCACAGAGGTCATCTCAACTATAGGCCTCCTTCATTCCTGGTTGTGAGAGCCTAGGGGGAACCGGGTATGGCATGGACCTACAGATAGCATAGGGGTTACCAGCCCTCTCAGTGGAAAATGGGTTATACATCTTTTACTTTGAAAAGACAATCCTGCCTATTTTAAGACTCCTGGTTTTCCTAGTCCAATCTGTGAGTGCAAGAAACCTGGTGCTCCCAATAAGAACACACTGTTGTTGCTTTCTTAAATGAGCATGTTGTTAAGTTACTGTCTAAATAATTTTATGTTTGCCAATGGACTAGAGTGTCTTTCAAACCAGGAAACAGGAATTCTTTTTTGAAGAGGATGATGGTCAATGTAGACACTCTAATCAGACCAAAGTGCTAACAGTTAGTAACTGATGTCTTAGTTAGGGTTTCCTATTGCTGTGAAAAGACACCTTGACCACAGCAACTCTTGCAAAGAAAACATTTAATTGAGGGGATTTGCTTACAGTTTCAGAGTTTCAGTCCATTATCATCATGGCAGGGAGCATGATAGTATGCAGGCATTATTCAGGCAACAAGAAGTCAACTGATGTCAGAGTCCATAAAAATGGCTTTGCTTCATCTTGGCTTAAGGTCAGGGAGTTCAAAACTATCCTTACTCTTCCAAGGTTAAAGTCATAAGACCTAAAGGTCTAAGGCATGGCTACTATAGGATGTTTGGTGTTATGTATGGATGTCTTATCTAAATAACAAGGTATTTGGTCTAAGGCGTGGTTATTCTTAATTCTCAATGCCAGATCATGAGAGGTTAGGTTAAGATGTGGTTATTAAATGTTGGAGAATTAAGGAAGAAAGTCTGTTTGTTCCTTGTATCACGATAAAGAAGTCTTCCCCTTTTGGTTGGGGTATATAAGAATGTTGAAGAATAAACTTGTGGTGTTCAGTATTCACTGGAGTGGATTGTCCTCCTGACTCTATCCTGTGTCTCTATCTTTTCCTTAGTATCTTTACTTGCCATTCCTCAAGGCATACTCCCCCTCTCAGGTATGAACTAGGCAAGTCAGCTGGATCTGATTAAAGCCCCATCAAGACAGGTTACTACAGACTGTCTGTCACACTGAGGGAAGCTTGAGCAAAAGAGACCTCAAAGCCCACCCCCACAGTGACACACTTCTTCCAACAAGGTCACAACTCCTAGTAGTGCCACTCCTTTTGGAGATCATTTTCTTTCAAACCACCACACCGATGAATGTTCTTCCTTAAACAGGATGTATCACTACCATCAGCACCACCTCATCAAGATCCCAGGGATATCACAGAACAAAAGGAGGTAAAAACCTTAAGAGCCAGAGGATAAAGGTAAGTCTCACAAAACACTACCATGGAGATACAACTTTGCTTCTGCAACCATTAGCATATCAAGCAAGCCAAAGAAGAGTAGGCCTTTCAACTTTGATCATTGGTTGAGGAGGTACCTATGAGGCCCCATCCGTCCTAAAGAGCAAATAGCTGTTATTGGTTGTTGGAGTGCTGTGTATGTACAATTTCCTCTAATGAAATGGTTCAGAGGGAAAGAAAAGTGATAGCAGAGGGCAATGGAATCACAATAGATTGTATGTATTAAACTATTAAAAATGGAGGGGTACCATGTGATCTGAGAAGGGAAAAAATGAAGAGATTGGCCATATAATTGAAGAATGTCCCAAACAGAGGAAACAGAAGGCAAAAGCTCTAGAGACAAAGCCTACCCACCATGCTACTGGCAGAATAAAAACTTTCCTACAGCAGGAACAGGGTGAAACAGAAGATTAGAAGACAACAAGATTAGGTAAGTGTGTGGGCTGATTCCGTAGATCATTGTTAATTTCTTAGCTCTAATGTGAACAACAAGGGAGCAAATGGAAAGCTTTAACATAGGAAGGAAAACAACCTGCAATTTACCTCTCAGAAGTTTAATTCTAGTTGCTGGCTGTGTGATAGAATGTAAAGAGTAAAGGATATTTATTTTACCTAGTAACCCACATGAAAGAACATGGTGTTATTAATCCTGTAGGAAATAAAAAAAAAAACCTGTGAAATTCTGGAAATATTCTGTAGGATTGTCTACAGAGTATAATTAAGTAAATGCAAGAGGATGGGAGAAGTTAAGAATCAGTCCAAGGCTATAACTTGAACAACTGTAAGGGTAGTTTTGTTGTCAGAACATTAGTTTCCTATCAGATATGTTAAGGTATATTTGGCAATTGAATATGTGAATCTGGAGTTTTGAGCATATGGGGCTTGGCTGAGGATAGAAATTTTGAACTGGCAGATGTATTGATGATATTAAAACTATAAGATTAAGAAAGGTTATCAAGGAAATGAATAAAATCAGAAGTAGAACAGAGGCTATAAAAGGGGAAAGGTTGAAAAAGTAGGGAGGAGAGAAAAATGAACTAAAACAAAGAAACAGGGAGATGCAGTGATTGGGAGGAATCAACACGAGTCACTGAGAAAACAAAGTTTTTGTTTGAAGAGTGGAGTAAGAATATCAAGGAAAAGGGTATTGAACTGGGTAGAAAGTGGAGTCTCAGAAGTCTCCAACTTGTTATGTGATATTTTCACAGTGTTGATAAACTCAGCAGAAGTTTCGGAGGAGTGTTAGGAATGAAAAGTTCCAGAAGTTTTGTTACAAACCTAATCAAAAAAAATGAGGCAGCAATTAGTGGGAGGAAAAAGAAACCCAAGAAGTCTTTTGTTTGTTGTATTTTGTGTGCACTTGTGGTTTGCCTGCATGTCTGTGGGACAGTAGCAGAGCCCCTGGAACAGGAGCAGACTTGTAACTGCTGGGAATTGAACCCAGGTCCTCTGGAAGACCAGTCAGTTCTCTTAACCATTGAGTCATCTCTCCAATCCCCAGGAATTTGTTTTCATATGGGGGAAATGTTAACAGCAACAGACATGGTTTCTGGTGTGAACTACTAAAAGGAAATGAAAGCTAGTAACAGACAGAGAGGGAAACTCTGGAGCAATGTCTTTGAGTCTGACTGATGGGATCCAGCACACAGATGGAATGGTTGACTGTAGATGGGAACAGGAGGGTTTGTTGGTGGTAGTGGGTCCACCCAAAGATAAAGAAAGTGGGTTGTTCTTATACGATGAAATCTGAAATTATTCCAGATAACACTATTTCCTTAATGAAGGAAAATTCATAACTATAAAAAATTATCTTATCACTCTCTTCCCAAACAGGTGGAAAGGTATTTTCCAGATTCCAACTTCAATAGTTACATTTCTGTCACTTCCCAAGTGGCAGGTAACTACAGAAGTTAATGAGTCCTCTTAAGAATAAAAATCCAAGGTGGATTTGTAGAGTTTTTGCAAGCACACACACACACACACACACACACACACACACACACACACACACACACACACTACATGTTTTAATTTATATTATGTGTTTGTGACCAAGACCCCTTTTTAATCTGGACCCTCCTCATGTTCATAATAAAGAATAACAAACATGCATGCACCTTGCATCTTTAAGGTCATCATCACCTTCTCTTCAAATTGGTCTGCTGGAAAATTTTCTTCAGTGCTCAGCTCTGTGGGGAACATTAAGAAGCACTTGCTCATGACATGATTTTACAGTAAAGTTGAAGTTGCCTTTCCACAATAGTTTGTTCTTTAATTAAGTCTAAAAGTATGTCTAGTCCATAGTTTCCAAAGAACCTCACACAGATTTCTTTTTAATTGGTCCATAGAGACTCTCCTTGAGAAAGTTTCTTGATCATATATTTTATAAATGCCTCAAACTATATCAGTTTTTTGAAGATGGCCAATGTAAATTAACATATTAAATACTTTGAATAGTCTTGAGATAACAAGGAGCCTTCTGAATCCCCGTGTTTGCTACCCTTGACTATGAAATTCTTTTCATTTAACAAAAATGTAATAACATCTTTGGGAAAAGGTGGTTTGCAGTTATTTCTTTGCAAAAACACTATTCCATAATAAAATTATTTGAAATGTTTTGATAGTAGTATTCCAATACAAAAAAAAATATAATGTGACATACACTTTACTCTAGCATGTTCTGGTGAAGTTATTTATTCAATTTGTATATAGAGAATACATACACTTAATTGGTACAACCAATCTGAACTCACAGATACTGTGAGTGTAGCCCCCTTAGCCTCAGGAGTGTCCAGGCCCCTCCCCTAAGGACCTCCAACTGACATATTCTACTCACAGAATTACTGCCCTAACGGCTGGACTCTGCCCCCCACCCTACAGAGTAAAAAGGCCAATCTCTGGACTTGAAATCCCACAAATCTCCACCCTAGAAAACTCCACCCTGAAGTGGAGTTCCCTCTTCCGAAGAAACTCTTTATAAGCCCTGTATCCTGTTCAGTTTGCTGCTGTTTCTTGCCCAAGCAGAGGCAGCCACCCTGCTTATTTTTTCCCTCCCAATAAATCTCTTGTGTGAGGTGTTGAAAGACCCACAGAGCGTGGATCTTCATGCTCCCACACAGAAAAGGCGACATCCCAAATCACTCACGAGAAGCAGTCTCGATGCAAATAGCATAAAGAATTTTTATTTCAATTGCACTGGGGTCCACAGTCACTGAGGACCTCAAGGGCAGAATTGAGACAATTTTTATAGGGTTTATAACCAAGCCCACACATAGGTCACCGGGGCGGGGGTTTCACAAGCAGTTTACAAAGTCAGATAAATGGTTAGTTAGCTCATTTTTTGTTATCTTACTAGGCCAAGATTAAGTACTCAAGGGCCTATCTGCCATAGACAACAAGGAGTGTGACCTTGCCTATTTACTGGCAGAGAACAGGGTCTGTTATTTGAGGTTTTTAGAGCTTTTTAGATAGTATTTCTAAACTTTTAGCTTCCTGTGGTCATTGGAGAGTTAGGCTGTATTTTTCCATCCTTTCAGTGTGTTATGAGGTGTGACTCCGTGGTATTCCTAACCTCCTGGCTGCCAGGACACTTTTCCATCATAGCTATAATGCTTACAGGGAGGAAAACATTGAATGTTACAAATTGAAGATTGTTTCCTAAAGAATCTAAAGAATTTCTTACGAAGTGCTTCCCTGAAGTCAATACTGCTAACATTGGCTATTGTATTGCTCTAGTTTACCTCATAAGCACATAAGCACATGGAAGACTTCTAGATCTTCTAGATCTTTTTTTTTTTTTTTTGAAACAGGCTTTCTCTGTGTAGCTTTGGCTGTCCTGGAACTTCCTCTGTAGATCTGTAGACCAGGCTGGCCTCAAACTCACAGAGATCTACCTGTCTCTGTCTCCCAGGTGCTGTAATTAAAAAGGTGTGCCACCACCACCTGGCTAGATCCTTTACCTTAGATTACATAAGACTTTCCTCCTCAGTTTACCAGTGAGATGAAGTATATATGTTAACTATAGGCCAAAGAATTTGACAAGCATATTTCTTTAAGTTTTATTTTACTTTTAACTATATAAATATGGGTATGTGTGTAGATACAAGCAAAGGTCAATGGAAGGCTATTTAACATGGGAACAGGGGACCTAACTTAGGTCCTCTGCAAGAGCAATATATGTCATCTTAAGGGCTGACCTGACTCATCTCTGCAACCCAAGAGACTCTTAATTTTTTAATATCTGAAGATATCTTACATAGAATTGCCAGAGTAATTCCCTTAGGTCAGCGTGGATACCTCATCATTTGAAAGAAACCTGGACATCATTTGAAAGATAGACTTGAGTCACTAAGATCAGGAGTTGTTACTACAACATTGACTGCACTGAGAAGAGAGAGCAGAAATAGATGTATTGTAACTTGCTCTGCATGGCAAAAGAAATGTCTCTCTCGATATCTTATCTCTAAAATGCACAATGAACCTATATGACTAATCTATGTGTCAGGAAACAATAATCAGTCTTATGGTTTCTAAAGCCATGAGGAGACACCATGACCACAACAACTCTATTAGGGAAAAAATTTAATTGGGGCTGGCTTAAGGTTCAGAGAGTTAGTCCATTATTATTAAGGCTGGAAGCATGATAGTGAAGGCAGGCATAGTACTCAAGAAGGAATAGTGAGTTCTATATCTGGATTGGTAGGGAGTAGACACAGACAGACATAGGGCCTAGATTGAGTATTTGAAACCCCAAAGCTCTCCCCCAGTGACACACTTCATCCAACAAGACTACATATACTACTGTCAAGTAGCACCATTCCCTGATGACCAATAATCCAAACATGACTATTGGGGGGGGTATTCCTATGCAAACCATCATATTATCCAATGATAAGATATTATATAGAAATAATCAAATAATGTTCATTAGCAAACAGTCCTTTCTATTTCTATTTATGAAATACATAATGTAGGAATGATTCTAGAATATCGATTAGAAAAATGCTAATGTGAAATTCATTTAAACTTAAATAAAATTATGTAAGTTTTGAAAATTACTTAAATGTTTATAAATTTAAGTCATAACTTAAAGTAAATTGTGAAATGTGGATTGAAATTTTCATTTTAATAACTTTCCCTAATATATGTATTGAGTCATGTAATGGTTATTCGGGTAATTATTATGTGAAATTATATTTAAGTAATATGACTTAAAACTTTTAAGTTGAGTGAAGTGTTTGAAATATTGGATGACACTGCTAACTTAGTGAGTGATAATTACATAAGGTGCAATTAGCAAAAACATTCTACAACGAGACATTCTTGGGACCTGCAGAAACACAAATAGATGGCAAAAGAATGAAAACAAGTTTGTAGGGTTAAGGCTAAAGGAAGTAATCCAGATGTAGGTTTGACTCTCTAAAGGCCTATGATTTTAAATTCAAAGTCAATATTCAAATAATTAAGGGGAATTTAGGTTTGACTGTGTCAGGGTAAGGCAAAGTGGCTAAGTATTGACAGCAGAACATTTGATTAGATAAAGGAGCCATGACAGCAACCAAATCCAGGCAAAAAGTAATAACCTTGACTTTGAGAGAGAGAGACAGAGAGAGAGAGAGAGAGAGAGAGAGAGAGAGAGAGAGAGAGAAAGAGAGAGAGAGAGAATCTCCCAATTACTGTACTCAGTGAGAATTAGCAGTCTTGGGTTTCTATCTTAAAATGCAAACATAATTACTGTATTTACAAACACTCAAGGGTATTTTGATACATAGATATGAAAAAGGCAGCAAGATTCACTTACAACCCAAATGGATGTTAAAACTATCAAGGCAACAACAAGGCAAGGCTTGCAACTACACTTCAGAAAATTCATAAATTATTGTCATAGGACATTAAGTTCTGCCCAGAATAGTTAAAACCACCTATGTTAAATCTACCAAGATAGTACAATACCTAAGGTGTTCCTAACTGAACCCAACCATGACAATCAATTAGGGGTACAAAGAAAAGAGTCTGATGCTTTTTGGAATAAATAATAATAATAATAATTATTGCGGTTCAATAAGGGTCAGGATAAACAAATAGGTCGAATAGATGTTTATTAAGGGAGAAACAACTCACAACACAGACAGATGAACAGAGCAGTTAAAACTGGATGCTCCTCTCTCTGTGTCCCGCCAGAAAAGGCCTTTCTCCACCTCCTCCTGAGACTAAGCTCCACAGGTCACTTCCGCCCCTGGCTCCACCCCTCAATGGGTGTGGTCAGTGCCACAGAAGCAGACACAGTGAATATCCCACTACAATTCCCCTTTTAGTCTAAAGAAAAGATTTAAGCTTGATACAAAACTATATACAAAACAGTGAATAACAAGTGTGCTCTAAGAAAAGGAAAATCGAGACCAAAACCACAAACATATCTAGTCCTAGGGTGAAGGCATAAGGGAGTTACAATAGAGTTGTCCTAAGCTGAAAAGCTTAAGTCTAGTACTTAATATCTAACTAGGAAGAGAGAATAATACTAAGATAGTTTAATCTACAACCTCACCAAGACCTGAGAAGGAAAATTACAATACTAGGGTAGACGGGAAGTGCAGATGGGCAACTTCCAAAAGGTGCAGTGAGGACAGAAACAGCAAGCTACCTGGACAGTCACCTAAGGTCTCACAGCAATGTTGGTACAGCCAGATATGACTAAGGCCAGGAGTATTTGACAGACCACAACAAAAGCAGGGAGGTAGAAAGGCTGTCTTACCCTGACTTGGCAAGGTTCAGCAGTCTTCTAAGTTTGTCTCCTGCAAGCATATAGGACCGCATGTCCAAATCAGTGGTCAAGGCTGAGGCAGTTCCTTGCCCAAGAGGCCATTAGCCGAAGCGAGGATGAACTCCAGAAGGAGCAACAACAGTGTCCAACATACTTTCGAGAAAGTGCACGGTGCTGTCAGGAGCAACAGTGTCAACAGAGTACGTGGCTATAAGAACTTTCACTTAAAACTTGATAAAAGCTTTAAAAGGGATTTTAGAAACAAAGGAACAGAGACTAGCAAGACTTCTTAGTAGCAGCATTTTCTCAGTTGGATTTGTTGCTGTAGACAGAGATTTGCTCGGCTCCTTTAAGGGAGGTTTCCAAAATTAGCATAAGCGGCAAAAAAGCCGCCTTGCTTTTAAAGAGCTCTGCTAACAATTCGTTGGTGTGTATGAGAGCTGCAATGAAAGTTTACACTGTGTTTTAAAAAATACGCTGGCTTGGGAGAGAAAAAGAAACAGGGTACAATGGTTTAAAAAAGAAAAAAGAAAGTAAAATGGATGGATGTACTGGCACACTCCATTAATCCCAGCACTCAGCAGACAGAGGCAAGCAGATCTCTGTGATTTCAAAGTAAACCTGGTATGCAGTGAATTCCAGGACAGATAATAGTTACACAGAGAAACCCTGTCTCAAAATATGTAAAAATAGAAGTAGAATAAATAGAGTAATAAAAAAGCCACGTAAAGATGGAAAACACAGAGAGATTTTGGATATTATACGTGCTTCTGTTGTCTTTAAATTATTTGATTGCTGAGAAAATAACTAATGATAAAAGAAATGCTGCTAGATTAATTCAATTTATATATTTTAAAAATGCTTTGACTCCAAAATTTAAGCATAAGGACAAGTTACTGGGGAAAAGGATTTCTACTTTTGTTTCCACAGAAAATGAAAAGCTATGGATTCTTTCCAGACTTATGTGGTTTGATCAAGCCAGACCTCCTGAAACAATGCCCCAGATGATCCAACATTCAAAGCAGTTGAGACAAAGCCTTGCAGACTACTGCCAAGATTTCTGCATCTTCTTTGGAACCCCATGACAGCGCCCTCTACCAGCAGGAAGTAGTTTGGAAAGAACGACGCCCAAATTCCCAAATATTGTTTATAAATGTTTGTTTTCATTTAAATGGACTTGGTTATAAATGGCTATAACCACAAACAATCTTTTTAAAGGTAAAAAGGGAATTATGGTATAGATATGAATACTTTGCTTTGGAATGGATTTTCTTTTATTGATACAATTTAAGGTCAATTTTGTAATATGTATATTTCTCCTCTTGTTTAGGTATTGTGTTTATATAGCTCATTGGAAAATGTAATGTATAATTGAGAGTAGCCTATGATAATGAAAACTTTAGAGTTAAGTTAATTAGGATTTCTAGATATGCAGAGATGTATTTGAGATGAATAGGCATTCTTCAAACCTTTCAAAGACCTACAGAATATGGCATTTAAAATGGTTTAGGGATTTTCTTGACAGGGAGGCACAACTGCTCCTGGTAACACCACCTGCATCAAAAAGGAAGATGGACATTGAAGAAACTCGTTACAAAGTTTGCTTCTAATATGGCAAGACTAGCCATTTGGGCAAGGTACTGCTCTTCTGGACTGTTTGACTTTATGTTGTAGAAACTGGACATGCAGGACCCACAACAAGGTGACTGCTGATTCAAGATGGACATTGCTACAGGATTTCTGCTTCATGGAAGAGGCTGCCAGACAGCCAGACAGTCTACAGGACACAGACAAAAGTTTCCTGCCTTGTTGAGGAGTCTGGACACACACTATGGCCTATGGGCTGAAGATGGAACATTACAGAAGAACTTCCGGTGACTGACCAGGCAATGAGTTGTCTCTGTCATTTCTAGAGTTTATATATTATCCTTCTGTGGTCTTTGATGGAGTTGAAGACAGATAGTTATGGTTACAGTTTTCCTTAGTTAGGATTAAAGATAAGTTACATATAGGACTTTAGACTCACAAAGATAGGATAGATGATATTTTCTTTAAGTCTTACAAAATGTTAATGGACTAAATATTGTTAACTGTGATTCTTATTTGATAACTGTTGTATGATATATTTTGCTATGTTAAGGTTAAACCCCTTCTTTTACTTTAGACAGAAAAGAGGAGATGATGGGAGATGTTATTCTATACATATGTTTCTCATACTGGTTAATAAAGCACTGTGGCCAATAGAAAACAAGATAGGCGGGTCTAGGAGACCAGGAGGAGGAACGAGGAAGTAGGGGGCAGGAGTCGAGATGTAGCCCAGGGAAGGAGAAGACGCCTGCCGCGCGGCTCCCTGATAAGACGACCACGTGGAAATACTTAGATAAGTAGAAATGGGTTAATAATTAAGGCAGAGCTAGCCCATTAACAATAATGGTAATTGGCCAACAGGATTGTATCAAATACAGAGTCTCTGAGTGTTATTTGGGGCCGGCGCGGCAGACTGGCGGGTTGGCGGGCACGGTGGAAACATACACGCTACAAATAATAATAATAATAATAATAATAATAATAATAATAATAATAATAATGAAACGTAAAAACTAGAAATGCCCAATACCATTAAAGCTTTTTTAAAGTGTCAATATTTAACTGTTTGAAGCATGTAAATTTTTACCTTCAACCTCCTAACTACTTTTTTTTAACACAGATCCCTGTTTTTATAGGCATCTTCTTTATTCTACTCTTAAAGAATTGACCAAATCCACCATGCAATTAACTGGCCTAAACCAGCTAGTCAGGGCAGTCATACTCTTCTCTGCTAGTTTCTGATTGGTGTGAGCATGGACATGTAATAGCAGATAACAATTCTATCGTGTTACTATTGCTTAAGAAGGAAGCCTGCACACAGAGAGGTCAAATCCAAGAGAACTATGTAGGCAAGATCTTGGCATCCTACTTCTGGAGCTGCCTGACCTCTGGACTTCTTGAAATGAAAATAAGACTTTTATTGTTTTTATAGCTTTGTTACTGGAGGCTGCAGGAATAACTTAGGCGTTCGGCGCTAGAATTGGGATTGGGTGTCACTTTCTCTTATTTCTTTAAAAGTATAGTAGAACAATTAAACGAATAAAAACATTATAGACTTTTCTAGTGCATGCTCGTAATTTCTTTCTGGCTTTCTCTGTTCTTTCATGGAGGTATACACTCAGCTCCTTTTGCCTTATTTTTCAAGTTATAACTTTACATATATGTTATAATTTAGATAAAAAAGGTTTTTACATAAAAAATACGTGGTGGCAATTTCATTTTTAATTTTCAAAATGTTCTTAATGTTTGTCTCACCCACGTTAATAGTTTGTTTACTTGTAAGTTCAAAAGCATTTCCCTTTAGACCTTTCAAGTCATTGCTTTCACTTGACCTTGGTGTTAGTTTTCAGAGATCTGTTAAACTAAAACTTTGTGGGGATATGTGTTTGGATGTTACTACCCTATCAAATTTTCCTCATTACTATACAACACTTTCCATGAGGAGGAGGAGAAGAAAAAAAGAGGAGGGACCTATAGTCAGAGTTCTATTGCTGTTTAATGACCCCATGACCACGGAAACTCTTTTAAAGGAAAAAAAAAATACAGTTCAGAGGCTTAGTCCAGTATCTTCAGGGCAGGAAGCATGGTGGCATGCAATCAGACATGGTGCTGGAGAGGTAGCTGAGAGTTCTACATCTGGATCAGCAGGCAGCAGGTAGTGAGAGCTACTAGGCCTGACGTGAGCATTTGAAACCCCACAGCCCAACCCTCCAGTGATATACTTCCTCCAACAAGTTCATATCTACTCCAACAAGGCTATACTTCCAATAATGCCACACCCTATGATCCTATGGGAGCCACTCTCATTCAAACCACCACATTCTATTCCCTGGGCCCGTAGTCCTGTAGAATACATCATAATACAAGAAGCATTCAGTCCAACTTCAAAAGTCCCCATAGTCTCAGTGTGGTGGTTTTCCTTCATAGGGTGGTGGTGGCATACATCTTTAATCTCAGCACTTAGGAGGTAGAGGTAGGTGGATCTCTATGAGGTTGATCCCAGCCTGTCTATACAGCTAGTTAGAGGACAGCCAAGACTACACATTAATACAATATCTGTCTCAAAAAAAAAAAAACAACAAAAACAAAATAAAAAAAAGTTTCCTTTTCCTTCCTAAGAGATTTGTGGTCTCATCACAGTGATAAAACCCAAAGACAATTAGTTGTAGAACAAGGACAAAAGAATGATATCTAGTGAAAAATGCCTTGGGGAACTTTGAAAGGGGTTCCAGGAAAAATATAAAATAAAATAAGAGCCTTTTACTCTAGGTGCATTTTGTTGCCTGGACTGTCTTGGACATGATTTCATGCCTCCTGTGACAAACATTTACATTCAATTTACAAGGCATATATACTCTGCTGGATGTCAGAACAGCTGTAGAACCCAATTTGATAAAAGGATGTGCTGAGCACTATCTTCATTGATCCATGAATCTGCTTGTGGCCTTCTGCCTTGCTTCCATGCTTTCCCAGATATAATCTATAGTACATACTAGGCAATTGTGTTTAAATTGGTCTGTCCTGAGAAAGTCCGGGAAAGGATTGCTCTTACTGGCATTAATTTACATGTTTTTCTGAACTCAAATCACCTTCCTTGAATCATTGCTTTGTTTAATTTGTGTATAAAAATACACTGAAACAGAAATAGTTGTCTACAATTTTATTTGGTATAGACAAATAAAATGTCTATAACTGAAATAAAAATGTTTATAGCATTAGACTGTAGTCTGCACCATTCTCTAAGGTTTTCAAGTCCCAGGTGTCACAGACAGATCTGCACAAGTTGGCAAAAGTCGACAATCAGTATCAAAACTGTTTAAAGTTCAAAATTCAAAGTATTTTCATAGATTCATTGCAATCTCTTAACTGTAAACCCTGTAAAACCAAAAAAGTAGACCACATAATTCCAACATACAGGGGCATAAAATATGCATTATAATTCCAAAAGGGCAGAAAGAGAGCATAACCACACTAGACCAAAACCACACCAAAAACCAGATGGGCAAAGTGCTCTTTAGATCTCTAACTCCTTTCAGCTTTGTTGACTGCAGCACAATTCTCTCTCTTGAGCTGGTTTCTATTTCATGTTAGTAGCTCTCCTTGGCAGGTTTCCCATAGCTCTGGCATCTCTTAACATCTTGGGGTCTCCAAGGCAATCCAGGCTTCACCTTCACAGCTTCACACCATGGCCTCTCTGAGCCTCCATTCAGGACACTCTTGCCACACAGCTGACCTTAGCAGCTTCCCTTAGTTGAGGAGGAAGATTACATAATGCCTTTCTTTTATCCTTGTCTCCAAAACCAGAACACCAACAAAGCTGCCACTTTCTGCTGCTTGCTGTGTCTAAGACATGGCCCTCTTGTTCAAATACATTTCCAATAGCTCTCTGCTTTTGATGGTTTCCTTCACTGTCTAAATTAGCTGTCCTGGAACTTGCTGTGTGGATCAGGCTGGCCTTAAACTCATACAGCAATCTGTCAATTATGTCTTTATCAACTTTCTGTTTTCAACAATTTCCCTCGCTGCCTAAGCTTGGATGTCCTGGAACTCGCTCAGTAGACCAGCATGGCCTTAAACTCAGATCCCCCAGCTTCTGCCCCTGTAGCTCTGAGAATAAAGGCATGTGCCATCATGCCTGGCCCTAAGCCTTTCTGAACTCTTTTTATCCTTTCCACTTTCTTTAATTCTTTTTCATATGTTGAAGATTTGGTTTTAAAGAAAATGGCCCCCAGAGGGAGTGACTGTTTTAGGAGATGTGGACTTGTTAAAGTAGACATTGCTTTGTTGGAGGAAGTATCACTGTGGGGTTGGAATTTGAGGTTCCCTATGTGCCAGTGTCACAGTTCACTTTCAGAATTCTTAGCTTCTTCTCCAGCCTGAATGTCGCCATGCTTCTCACCATAATGGGCTAAATTATGAAACTCTAAGCCAGACCCAACTGAATGTATTCCTTGCTATGGCCATGGTCTCTAATTGGTGTAGCTTTCTCTACTTTCATTTTCACCTTTTCTCCATCTTTATCTTTACACCCGTTGTGTTGATTTGTTCTTTGGATATAGTTGAGGGCTGAGAGAGAGAAGAACCTTTCATCTTCTACAGCAGGAGACCATCTCCCCCATACTTACCAGAAGTTTTGTTATAAAAGTTTACACCAGGAATAAGACCAGAAAATGTTCAGAGTCATATGGTGATGTAGGAAAGAAAGGACAGAACAGGGAAGCTCTGATAGTTTTCTTCAGTGGTGAACAATGAACCCAGATCATTATGCATACCGGGCAAATACTCTACCACTGAGCTCCACTCCCAGACTAAGACATTAACTAGACATTAGCTAGACATTAGCATTTTTGAGCTATTTCTCTTTACCGATTATTTTGTAGACTCAGCCCAAAGAAATTTCACCAAAAGTTTGTGTCCATATGACTTTTGATTCTGTCTCTTACTGAATAGAAAGATACATCCTACTCTCAGAACATGTTTAATACTATTTGGTGATAATACTTGTCAAATTAGCAAAAGGAATTTTAGAATTATGTGCCTTTTAACCTAACAGTAACAGTTTGATCCTTCCATCTTCAAATACAGTCTTATTTTAAGAATACCATTTAATAACAGTAACAACATTTTTTCTGAAGATAATGAAGGACTTTTCACCTAAACTGTACTTAAATTGCTTCATGAGATGATTATATGTGTAAAAATAGCCCAGCAAAAACAATGTTATGCTATCTAAATAGGTAGAGCAGTTCTCAAGAGAAGCCTGTTAGTGGTCTATAGTCTAAAGGAAACCACAATGAATTCTGAAGGGACAGTCTTTTTCAGTAATTACTAACCCATAGCAACGATGATATGCTTGTCTACTTTAAGTATTGGCTTTCATATATTCCCACATTCATTATACCGTTAGATAGTTAATGTTACCTGGCAAAATTGGTTCCATGGTCAAGGAAGTTTGACAAATATCACTGTGTATTAGTTGGAGTCTGCTACAGCAGTGGTTCTTAACCTTCCCAATTCTGCAGTCCTTTAATACAGTTCCTCATGTTGTGGTGACCTCCAATCACAAAATTTGTGCTGCTACTTCATAACTGTAACTTTGCTACTGCTATGAATCATAATGTAATTATTTGATTTGTAGGCTGATATGTGGCCCCTGTAAAAGGGTCATGGGAGACGCAAAGGGTCATGACCCACAGGTTGAGAACCATTGCTCCAGAGGAACAAAACTGACAGAATGTGTTCACTCACTATATATATATATATATATATATATATATATATATATACATACATACATACATATATATATATATATATACATACATACACACACACATATATATATAATGAATGTGTTCACTATATATATATATATATATATATATATATATATAGTGTGTGTGTGTGTGTGTGGTGTGTGTGTGTGTATGTATGTATATACATATGGATTTTTTAGAGCAGTTTACAGGCTATGACCCAGCTAGTCTAACAATGGCTGTCTCTGAAAAGAAAGTTCAAGAATTTAATATTGTTCAGTCCATGAGGCTAGATGTCTCAGCTGCTCTTCATTAGTCTTCAGAATCCTGAATTAGAGCCAGGGTCCTTAGCTCCAGTGAAGAGAAATGCCTTAGCAGCTGGACATATGAACTTGCAAGTGAGAATGAAGGCCAACAAGCAAAAAGCAAAAGCTTCCTTCTTACATGTCTTTTATATAGGCTGCCATGAGGAAGTGTGGCCTAGCCATGGGGTGGGTCTTCTGACTTCAAATGATCCAGATTTAATGTCTTCTGATCTCAAGTGATCTGGATATGAGGTAAGTCTTCCTACCTTAAATGATATAACTAAAAATCCATCATAGATGGATGCCCAGTTGCATGAGTTCTTCATTAATTCCAGATGTAATCAAGTTGGCAACCAATAATGGAAGGACAGCCATCTATTGGGCATCTCCATGGGAGCCCCAGTATAGATGAGCTCACTGAAAGCACAAGGTAGCGCTCTGTCTTAGCCTATTCAGACCGATGGAACAGAATTTCAAACTGGGAGGTCTATAAAAAGATGTCTTTCTCACAGTGCTGGCAACTAAGATGTCTAAGAAGGCATAGGAAAGACTCTCTGCCTTATGAGGGTGCTCTTTCTGGTTCAGAAACAGGTCCTCTTATGCTGCTCAGACTGGTCACTGCAGCCACACAGCTATGGTGATGACAGCAGAATGGGGAAAACTTTTATGTTAGATCAGAATTGACTTTGACTTAGTCCCAAAGATTTTGGTCTATGGCTGTTCAGCTCCATTGTTTCTAGGATTGTTGTGAGGCAAAATATCATGGCAAAGAGTGAGTGGTGGAGCCAAACTGCTTACCACATGGTAAACAAAGCAGGTCAAGAGGCTGGGAACAGGGTGCCACTACAACTCAACTCTGAATAATGCCATGTTATGCATCCATCAAGAATTTAAATCCATCAAGCAAATAATCCATTAATTAGGTCACAACTCTCATAAGCTAATCACTTCTCAACAGTACCACCAGCTAAGAACCAAGGCTTCACAAATAAGCCTTTTGGGGAGACACTTCATATGCAAATCATATTACTGTAATCTCACATGAAAATGGTTCAGTGTTTCTCCCCTCCCCTCCCTTTTCCCCCCTCCCTCCCACCTGCACTCCATCTATCCCACCCTGGTATTTTTTATTAAGGTACCAAGAGGACTTTCCTCTTATGATCTAACCAAAGCTCACATTCCACATCTTAAGGGTGAGGATCTCAACATAGGAATTTTGGAGGTACAGAAACCTCTAAGATACAATATATATAATGTATATAATAAGGTATGAATATTACAAACTTACTTAGTTGATTAAGCATTACTAACCATCACAGAATGCTTATTACCATTTGTGACATAGTCACAAGAGTAAGCTGCACTACTTTGATGGATGGAATCACTAAAATATCACAAAATGTCCATGTTAAAATGTGTCCTGAACAGGTTGTTTATGAATATATATGAATATATGAATATATATGAATATATATATATATATATGCATGCAATAACAATTGGTGATAAAAAAAAAATCCATTAACTTGAATGAGAAATAGAAAGGGGATATGGAAGAGTCCAGAAGGGGACAAAAGGGAGAAATGTAATTATAGTCTCAAAACATTTTATATATATATATATATATATGTATGTATATATATATATAATACATATATATATATAATCTTTTAAATTTAAATTAGAAACAAGCTTATTTTACATATCAATCCTAGTTCCTGCACTCTCCCGTCCTCCCCTGTTCCTCTCCTCCAATCTCCATTCTACTCCCCAGGAAGGGTTAGGCCTTCTTCCATGGGGAGTCTTCAAAGTCTGTCATCATTTTGAACAGGACCCAGATCCCCCACCCCCCACCCCCATGTGTCTAGGCTGAGGAAGCATCCCTCTATGTGGTATGAGCTCCCAAAGTCCAGTCGTGTACTAGGGATAAATACTGATCCACTACCAGCGGCCCCATAGACTGCCCAGACCTCCCAACTAACACCACATTCAGGCAATCTGGTTTGGTCCTATGCTGGTGAAAACAAGGAGGACCCTAAGAGACGCATGCATGGTCCCCTGGAGAAGGGGAAAGGGACAAGAACTCCCCAGCAAATTGGGAGCATGCAGGGAGGGGAAAGGGAGTTAGGAAGAAGAGGAGGGGAAAGGTGAGCATGACAGAGCAGGAAGATTGAGTCAGGGAAAGTATAGAGAAGAGCAAGAAATGAGATACAGGGAGCCATAGTACCGGATACATAGTACAGGGAGCCAATATAGGTTTCAAGAGAAACCTGGCCCTAGGGAAATGTCCAGAGATCTACAAAGATGACCTCAACTAACAATCTAAGCAATAGTGGAGAGGCTACCTTAAATGCCCTTCCCCGATAATGAAATTGATGACTACCTTATATGCCATCCTGGAGCCTTCATCTAGTAGCTGATGGAAGCAGAAGCAGACACCCACAGCTAAACACTGAGGCAAACTCTTGGAATCCAGTTGCAGACAGGGAGGAGTGATGAACAAAGGGGTCAAGACCAGGCTGGAGAAACCCATAGAAACTACTAACCTGAACAAAACCTTTCTAAAAGGTTAAAAAAACTGTGTTCAGGAGGGTTTCATTATAGATGATTTTTCAAATAGTTCTATTTCAGCCATTCTGTTTTAAACCTGTTCCAATCAGGCACATTCAAATTAGAGAAAAACTGATGTCAATTTGCCATTTGTATTACTGGGAGAAAAGTGGAGAGGTCCATTTTCAAGCCAGCATCTAACTGATAATTAGTAGTATTTTCATGCCTAATCTACTATATTTGTACAATTCAGAATGCATTACCTCCATCTCAACTAAAATGCCAAAAACATCTCTACCCACAATCTTACCTAAAATTTAGTAAGTCCAAACTGAACTTCTCTGTCTTTTAAATGCCTTCTTCATTAAGTTTTCTCTATCTTAAGAGTAATAATCTTTACAACTTCAAACTAGCTTTCATAGTACCAGAAGGTAGCATGCAAGCTTCCAAGGTTGGGCAGTAACCAGCACTCTTACCCAGCTCTGATCCCTATAAACTAGACAACAGACAGAAAGCATGACACAATATCCCTAAAATGACAAGCGTGGCACCCAAACCTTGACAGTAACACAGAGTGGCTCTCTAATTGGACTTAATACCTGCTCTAGAGGGAAATAGAACTTGAAACCGAGGCAACTTCCAGGGTTAATGAGGTCATGGATCTTGGAGACCCTACACTCACTTTTCTGAACCAACATTAATTCCTAACTACATTCTACTTATCCTTATGCCCACAGATACTATAGGTCTCAACAGTCATCAAAGAAATGTCTCCTTGCAACAGATCACGACCTAAAACTACATCAGATCAAAATGCAAAGAACAGTGATCACGTGATGCCCAGCTCCAAATGACAAATCTACAACACAACTCCTGCACCTAAAGGTTAAGGAAATCACAGCTGGAAAGGGAGTGGAGAAACTATGAGACGGAAAGGAACAGGAAGACTGCTCTAAGACTTTGTTTCCAAGAATGTCATTTCTTAAAAATGGTCACCCAAGCAAAACTTAAACAAGCACTCCACCAAAACACATACTAACACAGAATTGGGGAATTCAACCCTACACAAACTACAGGGGATTGCTGACAGAGAAATAGTCTTCCCCAAGGAGGATCCTCCAAATTAGTTATCCAATACCAAGTGGTTATCCTTGAAATCATATACACACAAGTAACATTATATAGACCAAGCAGGTTCTATTTATATTTTTAGACGTGTTTGTGTATGGGTGCTCATGTATGTATATTGTATATAGTATTATTATATATCATACCTAATATATATATATATGAGGCTGTGAAACAGGAACATGGAAACAGTTGGAGGAAAGGGAAATTTGTGCAATTTTAAAAAGTTCAAATACAACAAATCTGGTTTACTGCTACATTAATTAACATTAACAAAAAGTAATGTTAATGTTAATGTTAATTACATTGTGATCTGGTAGGACACAGGAAATCTCCATTTTGTTTGTTTGATGAGGCTTGCATCCTATGGCATAATCAATTTTGGAGAAAGTTGCTAAGATGAATATTCCTTATCTATTGAGTGGAATATTCTTTGTTAAGTCCAATTGATCTGTACCAGTGGTTCTCAACCTGGTGGTTAAATGACCCTCATAGGGGCTGCATAACAGATATTTACAATTCATAACAGTAGCAAAATTAGATATGAAGTATCAATGAAATTATTTTATGAATGGGGGGTCACTGCAACGTAAGGAACATAAAGGGTTGCAGCACCAGGCAGGCTGAGAACCACTGATCTGTATCATATTTTAGATTTTTTATTTCCTTAGTTTGGAAGACCTCTGAGTAGGGACTTTAAGTTCCCCCACTGTTATTATGTCAAATCTATGTGGCCTTATGACTTTATTATTTATGAAATTGGAGGCTCCAACATTAGGTACGTATTTACAATTGTTATAGCTACACTAGCTTGCTTGATGCCCAGCCTGATGACCTGAATTCAATTCTTGGTAATTCTAGTACTTACACAGGGAAAAGATAGGACTCCTACAAACTGTCCTCTGACCTCCATATATATGATATGGCATGTACACTCACAAAAACAGATAACTTAAAAAGCTTATGTAACCCAGTACACATTTAAAAAATATTAAACCTACTGAATACTGACTGTTACCAATGTCCTTTTCTGCTTAATAATAATCTCATATTCTCCTGGTGAGTTCTTTTAATTACTCAACACATTTCAAAAAAAAAAAAAAACTAAAATTATTTCAGTATTGCACAATCATCTTGGTATTTGAGGCAGGGTCTTGATGCACAGCACAGGCTGACCTTAAATTTGGGAAGCTACTGCCTCAGTTTCTGAAGGGTTGTGATTATAGGTGTGTAACATCATGCCCAAGAAAGAATAATAAATTCTTAAGAGGAGAAATATAAGTATTTAGAATCTACTATGGGGGAGAATGAAGATAGTCAGGTCTTAAAGAGGGGATATACATGTTAACAATATGAAAATAACTCATCCTTCCTTAACACTTATTAAAAATGAGGTATGTTTAACTAACTTTTCATAAAGACTATGACTCTTGGCCCAACACTCAACAACATTCAACATATGGATATTTTCTTACTACCAAACATAATTTCCAGGAAATAAGATTCATGAATATGAAAAATTCATTTTCTTAAAAATTCTTAAAGTAAGGCTGGTAAGATGGCAAAGCAGATAAAATGTAAGCTTGGGGACCTGAACTCAGATCCCCAGTACTCACATAAAAAGCCAGGAATAGTGGCCTATACCTATAACCCCAGCACTTATATGGGATGGGGACAGGGGAAAGAGGAACTAGTCTGGGAAATACTGCAAACTCGACTCAGAGGGACTACCTCAAAAATAAGCAAAAAAATAAATAAGGTGAAGAGCAATAGAGGACACCCAAAATCAACCTCTAGCCTCCTCAGGCAAATGCACCTGCATATTTATGTGCACACAATTCTCAAAAGGTGGGGGGACTAGGAATGTACTTCATGGTGGAATGAGTACCTGACATACCTTGAGATCATTCCAAGAACTACAAGAGTGTGTGTTGAGAGGAGGGGTAATCCCAAAGATTGTTAGTTTCATGCAGCCTCACTTTTTCTCAACCAGGCCTAATTAGGAAAGGCTTTGTGACAGAACATTTGCTCTCAAAAAGTAAATACACAAAAATTATAGTTAATAAAACCTTCAAGCTACTGAAATATGAGATGGTAACAAAAGAGAAGCTACCAAATGATAATAAAGTAAGATCATCTTAGTGGTTTCTGGTTAGACAAAACTACATAAAGAATATGTAGTTTTTAATTGACCTTTGATTAGTATTTGCTCCATTTTATACACTGTACACTCCAGAACTGCATAATAAAATGACAACAGTGAAGATCAGGTTGTAAATATTTGTATTTCTCTCACTCACACAATATTGCATGAGACATTACTAGTTTTTATATGCATCCATAGGATTAATACTCAGATGGAGTATAACATGGAAAAGTGCAGAACTAAAGAAATAATTCTAACAACAAAAAAGCACACATTTCTTAGGATTTAAAAATATTGCACATATAAGGTTGCACAGAAATTACTGGCTGCTTTTACAAAAACAATGAGGTATTAGTCAATCTCTAGATAAAGGTAAGTGCAAGAGGAACTACACATACATACGCCAAACCAAACCAAACAAAAAAAAAACACAAAAGAAAACAAATAAAACTCTTAACTCATAAATTGATACTAAGACCTAGAAAGTCAACAAACAGAAAAACAAAAAGTTTAAATAGCTATGATTTTGATCATTCAAAATCATTAGCCCAGGACCAAACACACAATCTCTTGGCAATATTTCATCTTAAGTTTTAAACTTTTTCATTTTCAGCTTAACTACGTGCAATACAATCATTCCTGTCAAACCAATTCTACTGAAGAGGCAACTTTTTGTGGTAAGTATCAAACCAGCACTTTCTAAAGCATTCAGTGGCAATTAACCAAAAGCCTGTTGTCTCCTTCACTGACTGACTCAATTACAGTTTCATAGACATTTAGTAACCCAAGTCACAGGTGCTACAAAGGCATGCGATTTTAAATTAGCAGAGGTTTCACTGTAAAAATTATTCAAGTTCACACAATTATATCTATAGTAACTTTTAAAGTTTAATATTTAAGTATGTATCAGGCAAATTGGGTTTTGTTTGTGGATTTTTTTGGGTGTGGCCAAATTAGTGAGTTAATGGATAGGTAAAGAAAGAAAAAAATCTTGCAAATGATCTTTCAAAAGAACCTTTCCTAATCAGGAAAATTAATAATTAGAGTTGTGTACTAGCTGAATGTGATTGAATCTGTCAAAAATATTTAATATACGGAATACCTATAACCAACTGCTTAATGTAAGTGAAATCATGCATTTGTTAAAACAGTTCACAGAAAACTGTTTTTTCATCAGACATAGTGAGAAAGATTAAACTAAGTGGGCTTAGTAGAAACAGAAAAGAACCAACTATTGTCCTGAACAGTCAGTGTATGTAGTAACCATATTTCCTCTTCGCTGAGTGACAGTCCTGCAGTGCTTACTAGATCCATGAAATCTATTTTCAGTCTGTACTGTGTGTCGATTGGTGGTTTCAACGCCGCTAAAAGAAAACATTTTCTCCATATCTTCAAACATATCATCAAACAATCCACCTCCAAAAGAAAACTCCTGGAAATGATGCCTTTGTCTATTGGAACCATCCTGGTGTGTCTGGAAGTGATTTTCAAAATGCTTCTTAGACCGAGTGTTTTGGTTCTGTCCGAAAAGATTAAAGTCTTTAAATAAGTCATCAAAATTGAAGTTAAAAGACTGTTCAAAAGGACTTCCACTCCCTCTTTGTCCTTTGCCATTAGTAAAAGCAGTGTGTCCAACTGTATCATACTCTTTCCGCCTATGAGCATCTGAGAGCGTTTCATATGCTGGAAGAGATAAAAATCTTTTAGCAACTGAAGATAGTCAAAATAATATACATGTAAAATTAAAATACATGATTCCAACTTATGTATTTCTGGGAAGAATTTCACATCACAAATATTGTAACAAAATATTACAAATCATAATAAAGCTTTCTAAAATGTAATTGAAATACAAGGAAGGGACTTTGTTTTATCAACTCATCAGTAGTTAGAACAATGATATCTTTCTAATTATTTCTTCAATTAATATACTATATTTGTTAAGTAAGCTACCATTATCACCAACTTAAAAAAATATAATTTGTTCATCTTCATATTATTTGTACAAAACTAGTACTTGTATTAAAGAATTACATTAACAAATGCATCCAACTAATACAAAATCAGGTTTTTCACTTTACTAAGTAAATGTTTAACTCCAACTTTTTGTTAGGCCCATTAACTACTTAAGTAACATACAGGGATGTACTTTTGTTTTAGAACTAGTGTGAAGACAAAATGTACGTTATAGTTTTTTTAAAGACACATTTTAAAACGTAGATGCAATAAAGACACCTTTAACCTTTTTTGTTTATATTAAGTCAATACTTAGTAAAATATATTTAAGTTACTTGATAAAAATTTTGGCTAATGTCCCACTTTATACATAGTAATCTCATAAATAACAAATAAGAGAAATGATGTCTTTCTAACATTTTTAGAATTTTAAATAAATTATCTACTATAATTCATTAGGAGCCAGGTTATCTATTCTAATTAAGTAATAGCAAAAATCTACATCAAATTCTCCTGTTTCCATAAGCTCTTTAAGAGCACATGAAATTCTCCGTTATCACTGCCCTTACTAGAAATACCCATGAGACTGCAGGAAGTCATTTACTTACCTTCTGCAATCTCTCTGAATTTTGCTTCAGCATCAGGGCTCTTATTTTTGTCAGGGTGGTACTTCATGGCTAATTTGTGAAAAGCCTTCTTGATTTGTCGCTCTGAGGCAGATTTTGGCACACCTAAGATATCATAGTAGCTCTTTGAGGCTAGGATTAATTCTGTTATCATTAAAATGCAAATTGCAAAGATGAAAACTGACTGGGGAGTAGCCATTTCTAATATCCTAAAAAAGAAAGGAAAACACATTTTTTTAACCCAAGGATAAGACTTCTAGAAAGCAATCACCCCAACAAACTTTTGGTATAACAGACTTAACAGCAGCACATAGTATCACATACTCATGACATAGTACCTCTAATATTAAGAATCTATTAGCAAGCCTTTTGCTTATCTGTTGAAAAGAAAGCTAAATTGATACTTTCTTAGGAAGGCAAGACTTCTACTATTTATGTTAATAACTTGTTTGCCTGTGATGTTAAAGGTATTAACTCTTCAAAATATTTTTTAAGACAGCATCATCCTAAATAGTACTAGCTGGCCTAGATGTCCTGATCTTCCTACCCCAGCTTCCTCAGTATTGTCTTCACAGAATCTAACTTCAGAATATGATGCAAATATTGAAAAATAGAGTCTTCTTTGTGTTTGGCTAGAATCTTAACGTCAAGGCAAAGGTGAGGAAGGAAAGATGTTTCTCAAGTTGGTTAATTCTATTTGCTCTTAAAGGGGTTAAAACAATCAGTTTTCATATATGTAGGGTCCCAAATACTTCAAAATATTAACTTCTGCTTAAAGCTCAAGATTAGTAAAATTTAAGACTTCTACTAAGGCTAGGCTATCAGAGGAAGGAAATAGTTTGTTCTGTGGCTAAGTGATTAAGTTTTCCAAATTTCTGAGCGAGTAAACCATTTCTCTTTAAGACATTTTTACTTAGAATTGATAATACTTTGCTTTCTTGAATGCTGAACCCCAGAAGTCCTTAATAACCTATGATGACATAACGCGGCTGACGAAAAAGCGCTATAGTTTGTGGAAACTGCCAGCCGTCCTCTCCTGTGGCCTATTCTGAGCTTAATTAGCAGGTAGGTTACTTTTTTCCTGAGAATTAGTCATAGTCACGCGTACCAACCAGAAAGTACAACCTCTTGGTCTAAAGACTCAAGCAGAAGCCAGGCACGGAGGCACATGCCTTTAATCCCAGCACCCGGTAGGCAGGGATAGGATTATTTTGGAGTTCATGGCCAGTCTGATCTACACAGTGAGCTCTAAGTCTACCTGTCTACAAAAAACAAAAAAATAGTAATAAAAGTAAACATAAGCCGAGCTTGCCGGGTGAGCGCCAGAAACTGTGAATGTCCCCTAGTGAAAGGGCGAGTCTACCACTGACAGCAAGGCGCCTTCCTCGGCTCCAGGCTGACCCTGGCGATGTCTTAGTGGCCTCGCTTCTCGTTCAAACAATAGGAGCGCCCTCCTCGACCCCGCAACACTCGGGACCGGCCCGCTCCACTGGGGCGCCGGTGCCGTGTTCGGGCCCCACCGGCAGGCTCCGCGACGCCGCCGGCCTGGCCTCGGGGAAGCGGACCCCAGCCCCACCGCCTGCACCGGGTGTGACGCAGCCAACTCGGGGTACAATCGCTTCGCCGGCCGAGCGGCCGCGCGACCGCGGGACGCCAAGGCCGAGCCGGCACAAAGCGGGGCCGTCTCCGCGCCGCCCAGCCCGGTCCTCACCCGTGCGCCTCGCCCTGCAGCAGCTGCTCCACACCGCGGAGGCCCGGCTCCCGGCTCCCGGCTCCCGCACCCCGGCCGCTCACGCTCCGACCTCGCCGACCAGCCTCCGTCCGTCTCGGCCCGCTCCCTACTGGCGGGAGTCCGTGGTTGGCGCGACCGCCCCGAGAGGACCTACACGAAACGCTTCCCCATTGGCTCCCGCCCGCCCACCTGACTTTGGCGCCTTACGCGCACGTGGAAAACTGTTGTTGCCTTTTGATCTGTGCGTCACTTCCCGAACCAACCTCCAGGGGGCGGCGCTAAAGCCTGGGGAAGCGGAAGTGAGTCGACGCAGCACACCTCCTTCCTTGGGGCGGATCGCCGGGGCGGATCTCCGGGCAGGCGCGGTGGGCTGCGCGAGCAGGGCCTGGCCCTCCAGCCCGGAGTGCCGGTTTGTGCCCTTTGCGGGCCGGTTGACCCGAAGTGAACCCTTGCTGCTGCGCGCCGCGGCGTAATAAAGACCGGAAGCTGAGCTTTTATCTTTAAGTAGCAGGGTGACCTAAGACTCAGCCTCACCCTTAGTGAGTCAGTGGCCCTCGGAGCCCAGCACTGGGTCTGTCACCTGTTAGTTGTTTGTCCTCGGTTCCCCTAAAAGGCTTGAGCACATGGTGCTTTGCACCGTGCAAGGGGGTTTCCAGCCCTTTCCCTGCTTTAGCTGACCTCATTTCGAGGTAAACTACGTTTAAAGTCCATCTTGAGTCGCTAATTGGGAAAGTGAGGTTCTTGTGAGGTTGGTCACTATAGGTAAAATGTGACCCCATGTTGCTTCCGCTGAATGATGTGTGCAACCTTGAAAATTCTGATAAGACTGGAATTGTAACTTGTGTCCTGTTTAAGGGTATTTATACTCTTCAGTTAGTGCAGAGAGCGTGAAATGACAGCATGAGATAGTCCAGAAACAATACCTAAGTACTTAGTTCATTCAGAAGTCAGGGCAAGAGGTGTGTCATTCCACATCCGGATTTGCTGGGTTTAAGCCCTGGTTCCCTTGCTTTAGTAACTTTTGCAAAGTGTTGAATCTCTCAGCTCCTCAGATTTCTCTTCTATATGAGTAAACACATAAAACAGTACTTGGAGTATATGTTTCACTTGTATATGTTAAAGTCAGTGCAGTTAAAGTATTCCATTTCCGTTTCCCTTGTATTTAAGTCATTCCAGATCTAACCTGATTTGTCATTTGAGAATATCATTATTTTTTGTCCAATGTTGTTATTCAATAATGGTTCCACCAAATAAGGGAAAAAATTATAAACCCGTCACTCACATGACGTGGCATTATTTCCATGATTGGTTGCTTTGAATCCCTTCCACAAAATGCAGTGATATTTAGAAAGGAAAAGAATCTAATTCATGGTTAGTTAAAAGGCCAATGTCATAACAGTGATCCCTCTAGCTCTGAGAGTTGGAGTCAAAGATATCTTTGACTTTTTCAGATATCTTTCATCCATGTGGAGGGCATAATTTCAGAAATAAATTTTTTCTGCTATCAATTTATAAGAATCTAGTACTTTTTGGGCATTTAATGTTCAGCATATATTCTGGTGCACATTTGTAATCTCACATTCTGGATGCTGAAGCAAGAGAATTAGGAGTTCAAGGCCACGCTAGGCAACACAGTAGAGCCCATGTCAGCAAAAAAGAATTGTGACTATCTTACAAATTAATTACAGAAGAATGTGAAACAAAAATACCAAAAAGAAAAGAAAAGAAATAGGCCAATGTAAGAAATTATTCAAGAAACAATCTAGAAGATTTCTTAAGAACATGACTAGGTCAGAGAAGTAGTTTGATCCAGTTACCAATAAAGACATTCACAAAGTGCATTTATAAAAGTTTGTTATATAACTTTGCATGTGTATGCTACATATTCCACATGAAATTAAATGTTACAAAAGCTTGATCTTGTCCTTTTTGCATTTTAGTACCTTTTTGGTTATGCCTATCATATTTAAAAACAATATACTTGTATGTTCAAGGTTAAAGGACAAATTATTTCATTTGGTGAGAACTCCCAAAAGTACATCATCTGGTTTTCCTACATAAAGTTGTCAGTGGGACAAGTTATTTCCTACATACCTAGGCTCTTCTTGTAGGACCTTGCAAACTTAGAAAAACTTGAGGCAAGTAAAAATGCTAATTTTACAAAGCATGAACTAAGTAATTTGAGATTGAGAGTATAACAGCTATGTTTTGTGTAATTATATAGTATATGGCTTGGGTTGTGTTTTTGGAAGTCATCTAATTAAATATAAATTATTGTTAGCTATGCTTTAATGTACTTTACATTTGTGAAACAGAAATTTTTTTCTGTCAAATTCTGGCACTGCCATTAATACACTTTTGCCTATAAAACATATTCACTATCTTAGAGCCAGCCCTGAATTCAGATTGTCAATACAGGAACAGAATGTCAAGTTCTCTGCTTCAGTCAACTGAGTGCTGGGAGTTCAGGGTATATCATCACACTCGGCTGAGTTTGAACATGTAAACATACTCAATTCTTTTCTTTCATCAGCATTCTTCTTTCAGAACTTGAATGTTACAGTTCCTAATCTGGGATCAACATCTAGAAACATTTGACTAAATTGCACATATGTAGAGCTCATGCAGAGCCCAGTAGTAAAGAGAATGGAATATTAATAATTTTATTTTCAGTTAAAGCATTTGTTTCAATTGATTCCTCACTTAAAATATTAACACAAGATAAGCATGGTGATACATACCTGTAATCCCAGCACTCAGAGTGAGGCAGGAGAATCATGAAATTGAGCCAGCCTGGCCTATACTGTGATCTTGTCTCAAAAAAGAGAGAAAAAAAAAACAAGCTAAAATGTTAATACTGCCTAAAATTGTAGACAGCAAACCATTTGACTTGTCCTTTATAAAGTACATTTGAATGAAAACTTGTAATTTATGAATGTATTTGCTACTTCTAGCAAACTATATAATAATTATGTGTAACCCATAGGAAGTATATGTAAATTTTATCCTTTGTAGCAACACATTTTAGTTGAAGGAGTAGTGAAGTGCTTTATAAGCTATTCTCAGATGAAGCTATGACCACTTACCATATCTTGGTTTTCTTACTGCACAGACAACATGATGGTGATATTTGTAGAGATTCTATTACTTGATAGGGATGGTTACCTGGCTTTTGTAACACTCAACAATGGATTGCTTAGATATGCAAGCTGGGAATTTGGCAAAATTTTTAAAAATACATTGAAGTTTTTTATTTGTTTTTTAATTTCAGGTTTCCTCTACACGATAAAGACTTGAAAAGTAGTTGAAGAATATGAGGTGTGAGTTTTGAGTTCCCTGTAAACACCAGTTCTTGCGTAGTGACCATTTTACTCCTGACTCTTGATATCAGATGGAGTATCCATTATTTAAAGCAAACTGTAATTGAAACAATATTTCCTTTGCTCTAAGACTATCAAGTGTTGAAGTAGTAGAGAGGGAGTAATGTTGCAGGGACAATTTTCAAGGTGAATGAGTAGAGAAAGTAGGAATGATTACTATTGAGAAAACAGTATGAGAGAAAATTGCATGAGAAAAAAGAAACACTAATTTGTACTGGTACTAAGAGTATGACAGTTTCTTTAAAATTGAACTATTATGAAGCAGTTTAAGAAACAACAATTACAAAAATAGCCTATGCATACTTACATTGTATTGAAGTTAACTGGTGGGTTATGCTTTACTCACTGGTCTTTTGAAAGACCTAAAATGTTTGTCATATATTGAAGAGAGTAATGCTTTTTAAAAATTAATTAAAGATATATTTAAATAGAACTTTCATGATTAAGTTTGTTTGACCAGTGTACTGCTCAAAATTATAGTTTACATAGCTCTAATGAAAGTATTTAAGTATGTCTTTTTCAGAATTTAAAAATATTTTCTAGGGAAAAGATACTTCTAAAAAAAATCTCAGAAGAGAAAATTGGGGGATGTGAAAGAAGTATGCCTAAAAGCTATGTCAGCATAATCACTTGGATTAAATGAAGCAAAGGAAAATACAGGTAACATGTACTTTCTGAACATGCAGACTTGCTTGATTCATCTGCTCTGGTGAAGCCACCAGCCCCAAGTGTAGAAAGCATATGAGGTAACATATTAACTCTTAAGCTAGATACTATAAAACATCAATACATCAAAATTTAGGTATAGTTGGGTTTTCTACATCTTTTGAGAATCAAAATTCTCCAACTGTTGCTTTGACAACTTCAAATTCAGAATCCAAACTTTATAATTAATTTCATGGAAACGTTGTCAGGTCAGGAAAATTCATCCCTCTTCAACACAGTTGGAAAATTAAACATAAATAACAAATCTATTATTGCCATTTTAGTGCAGATAGAATATTCTAAGCCTGCAGTTAATTCTTTCATACTAGCTTCCAAGGAAACCATGAAAATGGAAGACACAGACACTGAATACTTCTACAGGGATGTAGATCATAATGCTGAAGTTTTACAAATTGAACATTCTTACTCCAGACAAGATACAAATAAGGAACATCTTTGGCAAGAAGTCTTTAGCCTACAGTCAAAGATCACTCTTTTTCAACTGTAAGAACAACAAATTCTAGGAACCTTGAAGTCTTTGGAAACTCTTATGAGAACTGTCTTATCTGAAGAAAACGTCAAGGTAATATATAGTCACTGTGATATGAAGAAGTTTTTAAGGCCATGATTTTTGCATCAGCCTTTTCCAGATAAATAAAATCTTGTGTGAAGTGAACTATGCCCTGTATATAAAGTTTTTTGAAGCTATGAAAGCACTTTACATAGAGCATCCTGTTCTTATAATGCTCAGTATAAGAGGAGAAACAAGGAGACTTGTTTGGCTGAAGAAACAGTCTTATTACTTGATAATTATCCTATTATAATTAAAGCAATAAAATAGAAATAATAGAAAAAAGATGCAGTCAAAATTGGCCAGACTATATCAGTCCTGGTTGTGCTTCTGGCATATAACTTGAGCAAGCTAGTGTCTTGACCCTCCGAGGATAGGAAACAAAGCTCAGTGATAAAGCAGTTGCTTGGTTTGTACATTTGCCTGGTTTGGAGGTCAATCCCCAGGACTGGGGGCAATAGGAGAGCCTCAGTCCCTAATGTCTGTAAAATAAGGGCACTTAATATATTAATTCCATTTCTTTGAAGATACTTTTCTTAGAACAGATTTTGTACATGATGATACATACTTAGGTAATAGCAAAAGATGGCTAGAATTTAATATTAACAGATTATTCTTAATACCTTTTTTGTGTTGTATAACCATTTGGCTATAGTTACATACCTATGGTATAAAGGGAAATACCACCATTAGAATTTTATTTCAGTTGAACTCAGCCTTCTAGGCAGATAACTTTTAAAATGAAAAAATATATATATTTTAGTACCTTACATATGTGCTTATGTAGCTCAACATTATAATACATTTAAGAGTCTTAACACCCTGTGTTTATAAACCTATATTTATAAACCAAAAATTTCAATGAGTTAATAATATTAAATATTTTATAAATCAGTTTATATCTTGTGGGTGCCCATAGAGACGACTGCAACTCTATCTTGGAGAGAGATACGAGGACACAAGCACAAGGACAGAGAGTTCAAAACTATCCTCAGCAAGTCATGAGATTTAAAGGTCAAAGGTGTAGCTACAGTAGGATGTTTGGCTATCTTATTCTAAATAACAACAGACCTGAATCTGAGCTGTGGCTATTCCTGACTCTCAAGGCTAGGGAAGGAGAAATTGAAGCTAAGGTGTGGTTACTGAACCCTTAGAATAAGTGAAGAAGAAAAGTCTATTTGTTCCCTGTACATGATACTTTGTTTTCCCCTTTTTGGATAAGATATATAAGAGTGATGAAAAAAATAAACTTGTGGCATTTCAGCATGGACTTATCTGCCCTCTGTGTCTCTGTCTTTTCTTTATCGTCTACAGCTAGCCTTTCCCTCATTCACATTCCCCCACTCAGGTACAGACCTGGGGCGGCTAGGCTGGTTCTGATTGCAGCCCCACGAAGACTGCTCTGGACAGTATCTATGTTCTAATAAATAGGGATTTTTGAAGTCTGTTTCTATTACTTTTACATCCAAAATAATAGTGTGACTTAATATTATACATTCCCTCCTAAGTAAGTATCTTGTAAGAAAGAAATTATAATTAGTTAAGACTTTTATCTAAAATTGATGGTGATATAAGTAAAAATATTTTTTGTATCCATAGGTTTGTTTTAACTTTTTAAGTGATTTTATTCCATTACCCTGATGAGTCTGTCCCTTGTTGCCCCCATCTCCCAGGTGCTGAGTCAAGTGGCTTGAATGTGGTATGACACTCAGGTCCAGGTCACTGCAGCAAGGGCTCACTATAAGGTAGTCATCTGCTCAGTGATGTGATGGGCCTTTCTTCAAATTCTGTCTTTTGCTTGCTGTTGGTCTCCTTTGCAGTTTCGTTCTTGGCATTTCTTTGTCCACTTTCAAAAATTCACTGAAGGCAAGTGCTTCCACCTTCTTGATGAAACTTGTTATGTTCAACTCTGGGGTTGTCATCTAGTTCCCAGATATTTTCTTGGTTTGGCTGTAGTCAACTGATGATATTCTCAATCTAACCTAGTTAACCTCTTATTAAGTTTTGTGTGCAGATTCTGACCTGCTTCAATTTTCACTTGACTATTATAGGAACCTTTTAGTTAATCTTGTATATACCTATAAGGTAGTTAACTTATATTCTATATAAGTTATACAGACATAAGCTTTGTCATCCACCTACCACTTTGTTTTCTAGCTCAGAAACCTCATTACTTTCTAACACCTACTAAATGAAAGTGAAGCTTGTTACCATTATGACAGTGATCTATCATTGTGTTTATTCTTAGTACTTGTCAAACATACTAGACAAATACCTTTATCCCTGTGTTGATTTATTTTACTCCCTAACTTCAGTCAGTATATCATAATCAGCTTTATTCTTTATGAGACTTTATTTCTATTTTTCAGTCGGAATTGTTTTTGTCTACTTATACAGGACTTTGGGTCTGGGGGATGTCTGCTTTAAGACAGGATCTTACTGTGTATGTAGCTCAGGATCCTATCTCAGCCTGCTTATTGCTTTAAGTAGAGGGACAGGCATATACCACATAGAATCTAAATAGATTCTAAATAGAATCTAAATAGAATCTAAAATAAAAAACTGAAAGCAGCAGTAACCATGTGTATTAGAGGTAAAAATAAAACCTAGATAATGCAGAGTATGAGACAGATTTGATTATACTTAAGATCCAGAGTAGTGAGAATAAAGCAGCTTATTTTTAAAACTGTCAGTCTTTATAAAAATGGCTAATAAAGGAGAGTAGCCAATAATAAAATGGTTGTGTATTGAAATAAAGAGAAAATATCTGAGATCAATGTATTATAAGTGAAAATTCTAAGTAGGGAGGATTTCTAAGATAGAATTCTTTGATTCATGCTCTCAAAAAAGTGACTCTCCCAGACCCTTGCTAAAAGTATAGAAAAATAAAAACATAAAAGAAAGTCATGAGAATTATTTCTGGAATAATTTTAAATGATAATTTACTACTCAACTGATCTAGAAAAAGAAATAGTAAAAGATAATTCAAGACAGAATAGAAGTAAAAGGAATCCTAAAGTAGTCGCAGTCCAACAGCACCTCTACAAGCTTAGAGGGTATCAAGCACAGAATGTTCAGAGATAGAGTTCTTCAGGAAGACAAAAATGGACAGAATAGCAAATATGTTGAATATCTTTCAAGAAAACTCATCTGCTGGATAGGATTTAGACATTGCCATGGGATTAATGATAAGCACAGATATGCAAATATTAACACAAAATACAGAAGGTCAAACTATATTGGAGTACATAATTCCACTTATCTAGTCAAAGTAATGTAAATACTTTATCATTTAAGTACAATATCATTTAAAAAATATAATCTTGTTATATTGAAAGTGGGTTTGTGTGTGTGTGTGTGTGTTGGGGGGGGTTAGTTTTTGTCAACTTGACACAAGCTAGAGTCATTTGGGAAGAGGGAAAGTTGAGAAAATCCATCCATTTTCTGAAACAAAGGCTTTCTTCTGAAAGACAGGCTTTCAGGCAGGACTCTGCAAAGTATCTTGGTTGATGATTGATGTGGAAATTCCCAACACCCTGGGCAGTGCCTTTCCCTGAGGGAGTTTGTCATTGGTTGTAATAGAAAGCAAGCTAATCAGGCCATGGTCAGGAAGGCAGTAAATAGCATTATTACTCCATGGTCTCTGTTCCAGTTCCAATCTCCAGCTTCTTGCCCTACTTGAGTTACTGCTTTGCTTCCTTCAGTGGACTGTGACTCGGGTTATGTAATCAATATAAATCCTATACTCCCTACATTGCCTTTGGTCATGGTATTTTATCACAGTAATAGAAAGCATACTAAGATATGTGCATATGTTTGTGCAAACAAGTGTATGAGTGTAAAGTTGGTTGTTAGATATCTCTTTATTTTTCACCTTACTTTTGGAGAAAGGTTTTTTTCACTGAACCTGGAGCTTACAAATTTGATAAAACTAGCTGTTCAGCTAGCTCCAGGGATCCTCCTGTCTTCATTTCCCTATTGTTAGGAATACAGCTATGCTACTATGGCAGGGTTTATACATGAGTGCTGGGAATCCAAACTGAAATCCTCCTGTTTGCACACCTAAACCATTTCTGCAGCTCCAATCTTCTTCTTTAGTCTTTCAGCTCCCCTTAGTTAATTCTATTGCCCACTCTTTCTTTACTTGCTTTCATAAAGAAAAGTGTAAGTCATTGCTAAGCACAACTTCTATTATAGAGCCAGAGTTCCATGAATATCTATAAAATGGACAGTAATGCCTATTAAACCATAATTCAAAAGTATTTTGCTGCACTTAATCCTAGCTCCACAGTAATACAGGAAGCACATATATTAGTATTGTTTTCAGCTTTGTGAGTATATTACTGCCTCATTATTCAGGCAGACTCTAAAAATATTAACTCTCTTAAATCTCTCTTGACATATTACTACTAAAATTGGTTGAAATAAAGTTGAGTCTCATACAGTCTAAAGTTTTATAACCTCAGGTCTGGACTATAGAAACCTTCAGAAGGGTCATTGGATCTCCCGAAATTTAATGAAAAATTGTATGATAGCTACTTTTCTGGAAAGAGCTCATAGTTTGTTTTGAGAGAGAAAGCCTATGTTTCCCAGACTCACTGTGCCCCCACAGGATGGCCTTCTTTCAAGTGCTGGAAATACATACACATGCCATTGTGTCCAGCAAGAATGTCTAACTCCAATTATATTAGGAAAGAGATAAATGACCCCTTCCCCAAATTTAACCACTGCTGCTCAAGACAGTATTATATTATTATATCTTGTGCTGTTCCTTAGAGAAACATACAACTCTTGCATATATTATTGCTTAAAGCCCTGGAATAGATAAATTAGAAAGTTGTTTATTCTAGACATGAATACAAAATATATATATATAAAAAAGCCCATTCAGCTAGGTGGTTTAATTAATGAGAGGCAAAAGGAAAACCTGGCACTGGCCCATGACCAAAAAAAAAAAAAAAAAAAAAATCAATGTAAAATATCTATTACTTATCAGTGTTAATTAAACAGCTATTTGTTTGACCTTGCTAGTATTCCATATTTTTGTTATCTGAGACACCTTTAAGCACATCAACTGCAAGCTACCTTCTAGTTTAATTTCTGTATTAGTTACTTTACTTGCTGCAAGAAAATACCTGATAAAAAGCAACTCAAGGAAGACAAAAAAGGAATGAGAGAGGTAGAAAAGAAGAGAGACAGGAAAGTGGGAGGGAGGAAAGGAGGGAGGGAGGGTGGGTTACATCATGTGGGAGGAGAGGTGGAGGAGATTGAGAGAGTTGGTCACATTATAGCCACCACCTGCAAACAGAGATTCAGGCTCACTTTCCCTTTTTTATTCAGCCCAGTACCTCAGGCCATAAAATGGTGCCTCCCAAATGAAGCCAGGTCTTCTATTTCAGTTAACCTAATCTAGAAACTCCCAGGCAGACCTAGGCAGACCTTCCATGGAGATACTAGATCACATCAAAATGGAAAGATTAACTATCTTCAATTTAGGAAATGACAAAACACAAAGGAACACAATGTTGAGCAACACAGAAGGGACATAAATTCTGGGCTCAGAAGACTGAAAAATCTAACATACCTTGGGAGATGTAATCTTGTTTCTTTTGGGAATATATAGTTTGCACGCTACTGGCTGTTACTATAAAAATACATATATAAAGAAGGGTGTGTTGCAAACAAAACCTTTGTGAACCTGGAATTGAAACAAAAACCAGTACATACTTGGCAAGTGCACTACTGAGCTACTCTGTGACTCCTTGCCCACAACAAACAAACAAAACATTTAATGAGATGAAACACCAAGAGGTGACTGGAACAGCAGCTGAGAGCACACATCTTAAAACCCACAAGCAAAGAGCAGAAACCTTACACTGGGGATGGCCAGAGGCTTTTGAGACCTCAAAGACTGTCCTCTACTAACAAACCTTCACAAACAGGCCGCACCTCTGAATCCTTCCCAAACAGTGCTACCAACTGGGTACCAAGTGATGGGAGATGTCATTCTGTAAATATGTTTCTCTTATTGGTTAATGAATAATGCACTGTTGGCAAATAGGAAGGCAAGATAGGCAGGACTAGGAGACAAGGAAGATTCTGGGAAAGGACTCAAGACGTAGGACATGAGAAAAGAGGTCCAGATCCTCTCTCGGGTAAGATAAGACCATGTGAAAACACTTAGATTTGTAGAAATGAGTTAATAGCTAAGAAAGAGCTAGCCAATAAGAAGCTCTAGGTTTGTAAAGTCAACTTGAGTTTTGAATAGAAACAAGACTGTACTGATTGTCTTCTTACATTAATCTTGACACACACACACACACACACACACACACACACACACACACAGAGAGAGAGAGAGTAGTGCATGAATACATGTGTGCAGGTGCATGCACTTATACATGTTCATACAAAGAATGATGTTGGATGTCCTATTCTGCTACTTACACAAAAACAAAAACAAAACAAAACAGGGTCTCACTGTGTAACCTTGACTGACCTAGAATTATGTAGACAAGGCTGATCTTTAACTTAATGGAAATCTAGCTGTCTGTGCCTCCCAAGTGCTCCAAGTGCTGGGATTAAAGAAGTACACCACTTCGCCTGACTTCACTTTCCACTACATTCTCTTACATAGGCTCTGTGTAGTAGTTTGAATAATAAATGGTTCTAATAGGCTGATGTATGTAAACACTTGGTTTGCGAAACTGTTTTAGGAGGTTATAGAGCTTTTAGGATGGAAGCCTTGATAGAGAAAGTCACATGGGCTTTTAGAGCTTATAGCTTTCTGTCATTTCCAGTGCTTCCTGTGTATAATCAAGATGTGATTGCTCTACTTCCTGCTCCTGACAGTATACCTTTCCCACTGTTAGGTTATACTAGAGAGGTATATAAGGAAGAAGCAAAGGGTCTCATGAAAGATTCAGTTTCCATTAGGGTAATTAGTCTCCAGTCCTGTGTGATTGCCCCAGCCCTGGTAGAAGAAAGTGCTTGTATTCATGTCCAGGTTAGGTAGTATCATTGGACACTGGATCAGTCCACTCAAAGGCAAATATGGATTGGCTCACTTTTGTATGATGTGAATATATGTTGTTTTTATTGGTTGACAAATGAAGCTGTTTTGGCTTATGACACAGTAGAATGTAGCTAGGCAGGAGATCCAAACAGAGATAGAGAAGGAAAGATGATGGAGTCAGAAGGATGCCATGTAGTCATTGGAGGGGCAAGACGTGAGGTAACAAGCCATGAGCCTTGTGATAAAATATAGAATAACAGAAATGGGTTAAATTAATTGTGAGAACTAGTCAGTAATATGCCTGAGTCATTGGCCAAACAATTATAATATTAAGCCTCTGAGTGGAAGGGAGCTGGTAGGCTGGACAGAAACCATCCAACTATACTCACTAGCTAGGGAAATGGAGAAGAAAGTATCCTAAAAAAATCTCTCTAATCTCAAGGAGACTTCCTTGGGACTATCCCTCTTTAACCAGAATCAGATCTGAGTTCATCATACAGACTTACCTCCTCTGAGTGACTGAAGGACTCTGTTTTAGTGTTGGGAACAGAACAATCACTCCATACCTCTCCTGACTCAGTGAGGGTTCTGAGATGTTGGTTGTGACAGGGGGTACCTCTTCCCTAACCACTCCCTGGCCAGAAAGGCCAGGACCAAGGCTGATTTCACTGGGGTCATCCAAATGAAATGATCCACAAGAGAAAGTTACTGACAGTCACGATGATTAAAAGTTTTAGTCTTTTATCAGATCCTGAGTGGGCTTGTTCCTCTGGAAAGGCTCTTGGTGTCCAAACTGGGAGTGGGGTGGGGGATGACATAGGTAACATTAGCAAGGGATTCAGAACTGGTTAGTAACACCTGCTTTCTTTGTGAGGATCAGGGGTAACTTCCAGACATTACACAGTGGGGTGATACCTTTCTTGCACAAATATAACCTATCTGGGGGTCAGAGAATGGAACTTGCCACTAGATAACCATAGAGGTCTGGAGGTAGGAAGTGGTGTAGCTGGGCAGTAGTAACAGGATATACGCATCTCTGTGGAGATGCTGAGAAGGCAAAGGAGTTGCAGGTTCAGCATTCCCCAGTGAGATAAGACCATGTGGAAATACATGGATTAACAGAAATGGGTTAATAATTAGGACAGAGCTAGCCAATAAGAAACCCAAGCGAACTGCCAACAGCTCTATAACTAATATAGTGTCCATGTGTTTTTGGGGGGCTGAGAAGGGTGACAGGATCTGATAGGCCAGAAAGCTCACATTATAACATAATATGTTTGAAGTGTAGCCAAGGTCATGAACAGTCACAGAAGTCACTGTGAATGTGACTATTGGGAGTGGAAGGACAAGAAGTAACTAGGGAGTCACAAAATAACATTGGAACAAGATGGCATTACTGTAGTCATTTAAATCTGACCATGGAGAAACACAAAATATGATTCCAGAACACCACATTTTGAATTACAATTTTCATGTACATAGCCTGGAGGTCCATATTTTTACAAGACCACATGGAATTATTTGCATTGAAAAACATTAAACTAACTCAAATAATACTACATCTTGCTTGATGCCTCTATTCTTCTCTATAATCTGATGCAATTATTTTATTATTTATCTTCTTTTATGATCTAATGTTATTAGCAGTTCAAAATTTGGTTAAACGGAAACTAATGAGATATGCCAGCATGTGGGATTCCTTTTCAAATACTGCTCTGTTCCTTGCCAGCATACCAGTCAATGTAATTCCCAGAGAGAAATGTAGTGCTCATGCCAACACAGTATTCATCTCACTGCCCATGAATCAAAAGGAAATGTCAAATTCCAAGTGTTATTATATAAGAATTATATTTTGTAAGATTGTAATTACCATAGTGATTCATCTTGTGAATCTTGACAAAGTAAATTGAAACCTTTTGGAAATGATTTTCCATTCTAGGTGCCTTTAGGAACATCCATGAGCTGTGGAAGAAGGTCAAATTATCAACATTAGCAGTAATTTAGAAGTGGATTCTATTGTTCATGGATTACTTTGACTCAATGGACTTCAGTGACAAAAGTAACCAGATCAGGAGGAAATGGCAAGAGAATTAGAGTTATGAGATTATCTCATGATAAATCAACAGACGAGGGAATGCTTTTATGGGTGAGGAAAGAAAGTGTTTGAAATGTTATCTGCTCTTGATGAGGGGGCTGTGAATGCTACAGAACTGAAAATGAAAGATTTTGAATATTATACAAACATAGTTGATCAAACAGTAGCAGGATTTGTGAAGATGAATTCTGATTAAGAAAGATGTTCTAACTAGACTTGGTGGCACATTCCCAGCACTTGGGTGGCAGAGGCAGGTTTGAGTGAGTTCTAGTACAGACAGGGCAGTTGCAAAGGAACACTGTCTCAAACACACACACACACACAAACAAACAACAAAAGAGGTTCTACTCTGAATAGAATGCTGCAAACAGCATTATATGAAATCTCCATGCAAAAAGGGTCAATTAATGTGGCACTTCTCGCTGCTCTAAATTTAAGGAACTGCCAACAAGCCAACCTTTAGCCACCATCACCTTGACTAGTCAGCAGCCATCAGTACCAAGAACGACCTTGTGTCAGCAAAAAGAATATAACTTGCTGAAGGCTCAGATAATTGTTAGCACTTCTTAGTGAAATGACATTTACTTTTGAACTGAAACTTGTTGTATAGATCAAGATAACCTCAAAATCACAGAGATCCTCCTGCCTAAGCCCTCTTCAGTTCTGGGATTAAAAGTATGTGCCACCTCACCTAGCATTGAAATAGCATTTTCAAAGGTAAGTTATGTACATTTTTATGTGTATATGATAATTTAATAAATACTGGGCATTTTGTATGTTATTGCTATGTAATAATTCTACTGTACATTGTGTAAATTATGCTGTGACTTGTTTAATAAAGAACCTGACTCGCCAATAGCTGAATAGGATAGGGTTAGACAGAAAAGCCTGACTAAGGACAATGAGGGGAAAAAAACAGAGCAGAGGAGTCACCACCAAGACATGGAAAAGAAACAGAAGATGCAAGATGAAAGAGAGGCAACACCACATGGCAGAATGTTGTAAGAGCTAGTTGGTAATAAGCCCGAGCTATCAGCTGAGTGTTTATAATTAATATTGTGTCTCCATGTTGGTTATTTGGGAACTAGTGGGCAGGAAATTTTCTTTTTGTCTGCCTACATGTTACCTCATTTAAGCTTCCACAAAACCTGACAAGATGAGTATTACTGTGACACACCCTCTATATTCAGCTTAGAAATTTAAGCAGTGAAGAAAATCTAATCCACAGGGCTCTAAAGATAATACCTCAATAATTTTATGAAATGCAAGTGTTTGTTGCCTTTTAAAAACAGGTTATCTCTCTAGAATGGGATCCAAATGTTCATGAAAACATTTTTCAGCTATTTAAGTGAGACTTAAAAGTTGCATAAATCTCTCAAGTCAATGTCAAAGTTAGAATTCCAGTCTTCAAAGCACGTGCTCTCCACAGGCATCATACTTCCCCAAGGCTGCAACTCCATGGAGAATCAACTCTCAACACCATCAAGCACACTGGAAGAAAAATCTGCTACTTGTTCCATTGTAGCTTCACAGCACTTCATTCATACTTCCAGCCAGCGTTAATCTGTTTGCTGTATTGTCCACACTCTTTTGTCCTGAAATGAACTCTGTGGCCTGTGTTAGTAGTTGCTTTCATGGAAGTCCCACATGCCCGGGCACTGCTGATGGCCTTAAGGTAAGTAACTTGTTTACCTACCGTAAGGTTTGTCCAATTGCCAAACCTCATTTTGTGCCACAGGTCAAAAAGCCTTTGAATGATTGAGCCATGTTTCTGAAAACTCCATTGTGATAAAAGGGAAGCTTGCAGAGGCAATCATATGCACAATATTATATTCAGGGTGTAAAGGGACAGTAAAAAAGGAATCTTTCAGGTCCAGAACAGATGTGAGACTTCTGCCACATAGACCCTAATTTGTTCTTCAGCCCAGATCAAACTGTTGTCTATTCATGGCTTCAGTGATCCTTTTAATAAATTCTTTACCCCCAATGGTCTCTCAGTGTTCCTCTTGAACCTACATTTGAGTGTTTCCAGGGTCCCATTGGAAAATCAAGGGTAACGCCCTATCTTAAAATCTGGGACCTTAATCACATATGCAAGACTTCCTTGCCACGAAGCATAATATATTCACAGGCTACAAGAACTGTTATAACTGGACCCCACACCCTAGTATGCCCCTATGTTGTGGAATATTCTTTTTGTACACTATGAAGAAATGTCACTGATTGGTTTAATAAAAAGTAGAATGGCCAATAGCTGGGAAGGGTTTCCAGGCACAAACGACACTAGGAAAAAGGCAGAGATGCCAGGTTTGCAGAACAGGATGGGACTTACAAAATATAGGTAACTTATAGTAAAAGAACATAGATTAAAATATATGGGTTAACTTAAGTTATAAGAACTAGTTAGAAACAAGCCCAAGCTGTCAGCCAAGCTTTCAAAAATTAATAAGTCATCGTGTTGTGATTTGGGAGCTGGCTTAGCAAGACAGAGAAAGACTCACTATACCTCAGGCTTTGGGGGAAAATACAGATGTTAAGAAGACACATGGCCAAAGCTTATCCTTGTTTACTGCTGCATTGCTGGTTCAAGCTTTCTGCTTTGGAAAAACACATGATTGCATCTGCAGTTTTGAAAGATGACTACCTGCGCAAGACACTGGGTTAGAGGTTAGTAACAAACTGTAGAACCAGTTTATGTGAGACTGACAAACAGCAAACTCTAAACTAAAGCAAGGAAAATGAGAACACAGAGGTGAAGAAATTGCAAGAGATGGTGATGTAAGATCCATCAAATTTCAGTACTTATTAAAGGTATGGCTACTGAAAAGGAAAGGAGAGGTATGGGAGGGACTGAGGGTTACATAGAATTTCCTGATATAGGAAGACAGTATGGGCATTTTCTATTATCTGACTGACTAACATAAGGAATTAATGCAAACAAAGGGAGAGGCTATGGTAATGAACTCACTCCTTGACCAACATTTAGTTAGGTTCCTTTTATGCTGTCGTCCTTTAACATCCAAGTTAGGCCTATCGGAGACAAGTGCTAGCAAGAATCCTCTATGTCTTATAAAATGAGTAGCCACCCTTGGTAACTGGTCAGTCTCACCTGCCCTCAGCAAGGATCCAATTCTGTTCTGTAAGAAATGTTACTTTTGATGTCATGTCACCTCTTTATAATCTTCTATCTAATGGCCACCCCCTTTGCCTATTAGCTCTAAATTCCACTCTTTGTTGTGTCAGAACTTGGACATGATAGCTTTCTATAGTAATAGTTCTGAACAATCTTTTTACCATCTCAGTAGTGTCAGGATATTTTAACAATGAAAAACCAAGAACTAAAGCTTCTTCCTAGCCCTTCTAAATTTTAATTGTGGAGTACAAATTTAACTATTGGGTAGCTTTGTAATGACTAGTACACTGCTAGGGTTTACCAGACGTTATGGTGGATACAACCAAACTTTCTGTGTCCCTCTGAAGCCTAGTATGTTGCTATATTATTATTATTATTATTATTATTATTATTATTATTATTATTATTTACTTTAGGGGTGGAGGAAGTGTCAAGGTCACCCTATGTAGACCAGGCTGGCCTCGAGTTTATAATCCCACTACATCCTTAACCTCTGTAATGCTGGTCCTCCTTAATTAAAGACACAAATGAGCTTGGCAGCACATGTAATCCCTTCCTAAAGGACTTTACAATCATCTTCATTTTACAGAGCTACAGAACCCTGCCACCCTCGAAGGTGAACTCTTGAGTACCTAATCTGACGCTCTAGTTAACTAGCTAATACTAGACCTGCGGCAGGTTGTAGTTTACCTCCCTGGTATGAAAAACCCATCAGAATTCGCCGTGTTGAAAACAGGACCATCGGTGGATGGGGCAGTACCCGCCAACTTCCACAGGATAATATAAAAAATAGTTTTTTGGTCGACAGACCTGGTAGCTATGCTAGAAACAAAGAGAAGGTGTCACCACAGCAGATTGCAGGGTCCAGCCAGGTTGCTCATACCCAGACTGCTGTTAAAGCAGTTTCCAGGAATCGGGGCAATACAGAGCACGCGGGGAGAGTTCTGGCATGCTCAGCTGTAAACGGTTGACGATCAACAAGCAAGCTATCAGGGACTCTGAGATCCAGCACCGAGAGATTAAAAGCCACGTGTTTCTCTGCAACACAAGCATTGCGTTGCCACCCATCAGCAAGCTTGTCCCAGCTGCAACACGCTTCCCGGCCCCTCCCTCCTGCAGCCACGCCCTATCGCGCCCACCTAGGAGGGCAAGAGGCAGAAAACCCCACCCAGGCATTGCGTCATTTCCGCTGGGGGCGTGCCATCGTCTGTTTGGGTTCCGGGAGCCGCAGCTGCGCTGAGGCCAGGCCAGCTGACTCGGACGTCAGCGCCGGCCAGAAGCGAGTGGTGGCCGCGGCGCCCGTGACAGCCTGCGTCCCGGTGAGTGGCCGAGGGCCGGCGGGGTGGCAGGTGGCTTCCGCGGCGCGGGCGTCCCGCCGGGCTCTCCCGCGGGCGTTTCTGGCCCGGCTGGACCCTGTCGCCCCGGTACCGCGGGCGGAGCCACCGGGTGTTTTGGTTGGTGGAATTCCGTCCCGCTGGTCCGGCCCGGCTCCACGGCCGAGCTGCTCGCTGGGTCCTGGACAGGGTGTTCTCTGGCAGTTCACTGGGGACTTGACGGTTTATCTGTTGTACCTTGTCCTGGACTGGGCTGGGTATTTTTGCTCCTCGACGACTTATTTTTCTGTTGGTTCGCGTCTGATCCTAACCCAGACCTCCGCTGCCGCCGTTGCTTAAGCAGAATCATAAACTGTCTGAGTCATCAGGTTGAAGTGTCTCTTGTCCCTGTCATTTCTGTCAAGATGCTAGGGTGTGTGTGTGTGGGGGGGGAGACCTGTTTCCACACCCAGTACAGTGATAATTTTAAAGAAAAGTGGTGACACTCCAAGGAATATCTTAGAGATAGACGCTGACATAAGCGACATCATAGAATACACTTAAAATACCATTTTTTTATTTCCAAGAACAGTTGTATTCAGGGGGCTGAATCCCTGATTGTAAAAAATATGTATTCCAGGCAACCAAGATGGTGTATTACCAGAAGGATATATAAAGGACGTTAAAATGTGAGGATTTTTATGAAAGTATATTAGACTGAACTAAAGGGTTATATTTTAGTGAGGCAGTTAATTGCGTCAAATCCCTTGTTGCTATTTTGTGAAATTGGGTATGCATGTTAGCTGTACCTTCAATATACTACTAATGTTGCTTCATAGTTTTTGCTAATCCATTTTTTTTGTTTGTTTTTCTGTTTCTACAACTTGATTTAAAATCTTGCTAGCAGTGGTCCTCCTCATTAATGATTTTGGATTAACAAAAGGGTCAGTTTCACTAGCTTATATTAATAGGTATTCACATGCAAAATCGATACAAGAACACCCTGTACTTGGAGTTGTTTCCCGAGCCAGCAAAGACGGGATTTGTTGCTTCATTTGGGGCACATACCTTTGTGAAAAGGTCAGAGCTAGACTCTTGTTTCATCTCAGTTCCAACTCTTCACTCCTCATTTCTTGCATTTTATTCTGTTTAGTACCCATTTCTTTAAAAGGTTATTGATGACTTTCATAGACATCTTTCTTCAGTGTTTTTGGTTTGAGGGCTTTTTCTACCTATTTCTAACTTTGGATGCCACTCAACATGCAGTCCACACTGTCCTACCCAAACCAAGAGCTTAACTTTTGAAACCAAAGTCACATTAATAGGCCCAGGAATATCCTGAAATGTCGAGGGAAATATAGGGTGTGTTTGTAGCTAAGCACTAAAGAGCACAAAGAGCTCATGCTTGTTGGGTGCTGTGTGTCCAAATACTGTAGGCCGTCCTTTGGTAAACCTTTATGACTTTACTGGTTCAGTTGCCACTGTGCTGATTATTTTGTGTATAAATGCAGTCTCTGTGCATTTCTGTTTCAGTGACCTATGATTACTTAATTCTACAACTCCCAAAGAAAAACCCAGTGCCTTTATGTGATCCTCTTTCCTGGTCTTTCATGTTCACATGTGTCTGATTCGGGAACTTAGAGTTCTGTTGACAACTTCTCCTTTTCCCACTGATGCTTGTCATCACACCCTGTTTTTCTTTCTAGGAAATATTTATTTTTATCTCTAATTATGTGTATATGTATGTGTCTATCTGTAGCTAATGCAAACACAAGTGCAACACCAAAAGAAGTGTTGCAGACAGTTGTGAGCTGGAAGCTATAGCAGCCTGATGTGGGTTCAGAGAATGGAATTCTGGTTATCTGGAAGAACAACACACACACACTTAACCACCCAGCCATCATTCCAGCCCCATCTTTGTTTTATATACATTTTTTTCCCTCCTCATTTCAAAATGTGTCTCACAGTGTAGCCTGTTTCTGCATTCTTGCACTATTACTGTATTACTTGTTGCCTTTTTTTGGACTGCATTGTTGCAATTATTAAATGATTATATATGCATATCTTTGGGTGTTTTGGAGGGTGTGAGGGGTTGAGACAGGATTTTTCTGTGTAACCACTCTGCTTGTCTTGAAACTCACCCTGGCCTAGAACTCACAGAGATCCACCTGTCTGCCTCCTGAATGCTGGGATTAAAGGCATGTCCCACCACCACCCTGCTATATATGTGTATTCATTTCAACTACAATTGGGCCTACACCTAGCATTTCCTTTTGTCCCTTAATGTCCTTTAGTTAAAGCTCCTTTCCCTAGAGAACTGTCTCCCATTCTGCTTACACCTTCACTGTGTTGATAACTAGTTCGTCTTTCTTGCTCTTGTCCCAATTTATAGCACTTTTCACTTTTTCACTCTTTTTCCTACTTTTGCTGTGTCTTTTGTTGTGGTTGAATTTCCTCTCAAAACATTTTCTCGTGCTGACGTTTGTTCGGCAGCAGTGAAGCTTGTTGCTCATTTCAGTTTTAAGTAATTGTGGATTGATAGTTGTTTCTGATAGGTATAACTAATGTCTCATTTTGTTCACAAAATCATCTTTCTGTAATGCTTTCTATTTTGGAGCCTTTATATTCTGTATATTGATGCCAAATTGATAGGTATATGTTCATAGTTAGGTCTTTAAAATTTAAAATTGTATCTTTAAAATTTTCTAAAGCACTTTAGTGTGTGTGTGTGTGTGTGTGTGTGTGTGTGTGTGTGTGTGTGTGTGTGTTATGTGGGTATGCTGATGTCTCAGGAATTGCACTGTTCTTTCTATGATGAGTTGCAGGTATTGAACCCAGATTTTCTAGTTGGCATGGCAACTAGTGAGAATGAGAGAGATTGCTGGCTCCAGATGATGTTTTGGAAAAAAAACAATGCAGATTGTATAAATCATAGTCTAGATCTGCATTGGTCTCTCTTCTGCCTCAGTCTTGGACTGTTTATTGTGAATCTTATATCATTCACCCACCTTCAATATAAAAAGTTCTTTCTGTCATTAGAATGTTGCTTGCTTCTCTTCTATCTAGAATTTTTTTAATCAAGATTCTCACAAGCATTCATTTTTTTCACTTCATTCAGAGAGCCCCTAAAATGCCAAAGTATCAATTCTTGTGACTGTCTCATGTAATTAGTATTCTTTGTGCCCTTCCCTTTCTGCTTTAATTCATGACACTACTTATTGTGAGCACTAACTAATTAATAGGTATCTATTTGTGGTGATCTGTGGTGATCTACAAGACTGAAATTGAAGAAGTAAATAGGTCACCCTCTTACTGTTATGTACCCCCTTTTAATCCTGTGTAAAGTATTTCCCTTAAATTTGCTGTAGGAGGTTTTTGCTTTTACTTTTTACTGTCTAAGATATCATCATTCCCAAACCTCTCCCATCCTTATCAGTAGGTTAAAGGTATATTAGAGAGCTAGTATGTAGCTAAAAGTATTCACCTCCAACATTTTAGCCTCCTTTATTCTTTATTCTTGGATACCCCTTTTATTCCCTCCAGTATATTTATTCTTCCTGTTATCTCTGGACATTTAGACTTACTTAATTTCTAAATTAAGTCTTATTTCTAAAGCTTGCTTACACATTTTTCCTGTTGGCTGTATGTATGGATCCTCTCTCTAGGTGATAGTTCATTCCGTGGCATGTTTTGTAATCTCTCTGAGTTAATGTTCATTGGTAGTTGCCACTTGTCCAACATTTGGGAGTGACTTGACGTTTTAGTTGTCTCTGTTGAAATTCTGTGTAATTAACCAGCTCTGACCAGTTTTCATTTGCATAGTATCTCAGCACTATGATGGTAGATCCAGGTCTGTAGGTTACCTTGTACTGCTTTTAAGCATGGCTTTTGTTCTTTCTGGGTTTATGTAACTGGAACCTAGGGCTTTCTGCATGCTAGGTAAGTAAGTACTCTGCCAGCTGGACAACATCCCCAGCCCCACAGCATGACTTTTTATCTACATATACTTTATCAGGTATTTCTGCATGGTGGAAGATGCTAATTTTTATGCCAACTGAACTTACCACATTCACTACAAGTGCCATGAAGCTCAGAAGATTGCTCTAGGAAGGCAGACAGGCTTGTGTCTCTGCTATCCTTCCTCTGTATAGTGTGTGTGTGTGTTAATGTGTGAACCTACAAGGTAGAAAGGATTTAGGGGGGGACTTTTCTCCTCTCTGTATAACAGTAGTCAGTCCAAGTTTTCATTTTCTCAGTGAAACTTTCAACTTCTGCATTGCTTGACGCTTGCAAGATACTCGTTATGTTTTGTTGCATGCTTATTTATTTAGTGTGTGTGTGTGTGTTTTAACATTATAGGCATTATCTAGAATTCTCTCATCTTTACATGTGAGTTTCCTTTTTGCAATTTTAATTGGGTGTGTCTGTGGGGGGGTGGGGAGGGAGGGAGAAAGGGAGAGAGGGAGAGAGAAGGGCACAGGGAGGGAAGGAGAGGGAGAGAGGGAGGGTGTGGGGAGAGAGGAAGAGAGAGAGAGGCACAGGGAGGAAAGAAAGGAGAGAGGGAGAGGGAGAGGGGGTGCGGGGAGAGAGGGAGAGAGGGGCATGAAGAGGGAGGGAGGGAGAGAGAGAGAGAGAAAAGAGAGAGAGAGAAGGGAGAGAGATAGAGAGTCTCTCCCTATATCTTTGGCTGGTCTCATACTTGTGATCTTTCTGCCTCAGCCTCTTGAGTGTTGGGATTACAGGAGTATGGCACTATGCTCAACATTGTATTGTTTTAACCAATCATTTGAGATGGTTCCATTGTTTTTCTTAACTAGCATGATGGTCATAGCTTTAAAAGAATACATTTAGTGTGTGTGTGTGTGTGTGTGTGTGTGTGTGTGTGTGTGTGTGTGTGTGTATAATAGCACATGATGATCAGAGGACAACTTGGGTAGTCAGTCTTTCCTTCCATCACATAGGTCCTAGGGAATCCAACTTAGGTCATGAGGCTTGACGACAACAAGTGCCTTTATCTACTTAGCTATCCAACTAATCCTCACCCATTTCTTAAAGAAAAAAATAGTGCTTGCTGTTAGAGCGTGTGATATGTAGTTGTAACTAAATGCAGTTTAAAATAACACTGTGTACTTAGGTAATATGAGTTACTTTCAATAACATAGTAACTCTAATTTCTTTCTACTTTCCATTGTATCATCATTACTCATTTCACCAGTATATGAGCTTTGAATCTCTATAATTAAATCAGACCTCTCTTTTTGAGTCCATATTAATTGTGTAAAGTAATGATTTTTATTGTGACATTCTCATGCATGCATATAATCTCCTCATTATCACTCTATGGATCTCAACCTTTCTTCTCCCACCTTTCCTGATCCCTTTCTTTCCCCTAATAGTTTAACTTTTACTTTCATGCCATGTCACTCTCACCCTTCAGATTCTACCATAAGAGAAAGCTTGTGATATTTTTTCTGAGACTGGATTATTTTATCTAATATGGTAACACCAGTTTCACTCTCTATAGGCCAAGTATGCAAACACATGAGCCTATGAAGGCCATACCCATTCAAACCACCATGCTATGTATGCCGATAATATTAGTGTATAGTTTTTGTTCTGTTCACATTTGGTTGTGATAGTAAGGTGGTACTGGCTTTTCTTGTTTGGGAAAAATTTTAATACAGTTTCTATTTCATTGCTTATTATTGACCTGTTTAGGTTTTTCTTTTTTTCTTTTTCAGTATTTTCTTGTTTTAATTTTTTTATGTCATTGGTGTCTAGAAATTTATCCATTTCCTATAGAGTTTCCTAGTGATGGATATAATTTTTCTCTATGTTATAGTAAGTTGAGTTCTCATTTTCATTTGATTTTATGAATTGACCTCTCCCTTCTACAAGGACTCATTAATAATTGAAAAGTATATTTTATAATTCCCACATGTTTATTTTTTATGTTTCTCTTGCTGTTTATTTCTAGGTTTCTTCCATATGATCTGATAAGAGTCAGGAATTTTGAAAAATTGGTTAGGATTTGCTTTGTGACCTAAAATACGACATGTTTTAAAGCAAGTTCCTTGGGTTGCTGAGAAGAATGCATTTCCATAGCAGTGGATGAAATAATCCTCAGAGTTATGTTAAGCCCATTTGATCTTTGGTCAAGTTTTAGTCTGAAGCTTCTTTGTAAGTGTGGGTCAGTTCTGAGGTATTCTGAGTAGGATATTAAAGTCATCTGCATTATTGTATCAGAACCTATCTGTTTGCTTATGACCATTAGATGTCCATTCATTTTTATGAAGTCGGTTGCACCAAGATAGATTCATACATATTACACTCATTACATGCTGTTAATGGATTATCCCTTTTTTAGAGTGGCCTTCTTTGTATTTTCAGACTAATTTTTGACATCGGGCCTTCTTTGTCAGTTATGAACTAGCTTTCTCTGCTTGCTTTCAAATACCATTTGCTTGAATATCATTTTCCATCATCTTACTTTCCATCCATGTTTGTCCTTGACAATGAAAGAAATTTATTACACAAAGAAAACAGTTGTGTTTTTTTTTAATTGTCAAGTCTTGTTTTTGTTTTGTTTTTCATTTTACTTAGTTTTAAAGCAGTGGTTCTCACCCCTCCTAATGCTGCAACCCTTTAATGCAGTTTCTCATGTTGTGGTAACCCCACCTCACCCCAACCATAAAATGATTTTTGTGGTCACTTCATAACTGAAATTTTGCAAATGTTAGAAATCATAATGTAAATATTTTATGTTTTCCTATGAGTTTGGGGATTGTGTTGTTTTATTAGTCAATGAGTCTCCTGTGACCCTAGGTGTCCTGAACTCCTGTGTAGCTAAGGATGACTTAAAACTTCCAGCCTCTTGAGGACTGGGATTACAGGTGTGCACTATCATTCCCAGTTTTTGCAGTGTTAGGGATTTAACCCTGGACTATATCCATGCTAGGCAAGCATTTTCATCATATGAACTTTAGTTTCAGTGTTGTTTTTTTGTTTTTTGTTTGTTTGTTTTGTTTTGTTGTTTGAAATCAAGAGTAAAGACAATTTACATTCAGGGTATTTGCAAAATAACTTTGATTTTATTTTTGACAACTTCATTTGTGTATAAAGTATATTTTGATTATTGTAACTACCCACTCTAAACTTCCTTTCTGTCCATTCTTATTATACCACCCATACATATAAATCCCTTTCTCTGCCTTCTCCCCAGGGTCTCTTATTGAAGCCCACTGAGTTCATGGATTTAGAACTATCCTCTGGGTTCATCAGTGGTTACAGAACTGAAGACAAGGACTGCTCCCCTCCAACCCATCGGTAGCCAGTAGTTCAACAGGGGTAGGTAGAGCCCCCATTATCTTTGCTTTACTGTTGGTAAATCCAGTGCAGACAGTGTCTCTGTGTCCTGGAAGCCACTCCCAAACAAATTGCAGGGAATCTTTTTACTAATTATGAAAGCTCGGTTGATAGCTTCTGCTTGTTGCTAGCTAACTTTTACATTTGAAATTAACCCATATTTCTTATCCACCCTCTGCCACATGGTGGTGCATTCTTTCAATACAGAACATTCGTCTTGCTTCTCTCCTGTTACTCCTCCAGCTCTGCCCTCTTTCCCAGCATTCTCTCTGCCTTAAAAATCCTCACTAGCCATTGGCCAATCAGCTTTTTATTAACAATGAGAGCAGCACATTTCACAGTGTACAAAAGGATTATTCCACAGCAGTGTAGACCCATTGCAGGCAGCCACAGCTGCTGTGAGGTCATGCCTGATGGCTGCACTCTGCACTCAGACAGCATTTCACAGTCCTTCTTCCTGTCTTTTGGATCTTACTCTTTCTAGCTCTTCTGTGATGATCTCTGAGCCTAAGAGTAGGTAGTACAGATGTCCCTTTTAGGAGCAAGCACTCAGCTGTCAATTATTGTCAACACCTTTGCTCATTGCACTGTTCTCTGCACCATTTTCTGGACTGTTGTTCATTGCAAAGAGAAGCTTCTGTGATTAAGGCTAGGAGTCTATGAATATAAAATAAATGTTTTCAGATTTTCTAATGCATATACCGATGCTCTTGGCCCAACATGCCATCACTGGTTCACTGGTTACAATAAAAGTCTCCAGTCCAAACCTGCATCACTTTGTCATTCATACTCTCCCTCCCCTGAAAGAGTAGCCATTTGCTAGGTCCTGCAGTTATTCAAAGGGTCAAATGCAAATGCATTTTGCATGCAAAATTGCAGTTGCATAATTAACATTTAAAACTTTTTTACTCTTTATATGTTTGTCTCCCTTATGTGTTCTTATTATCCTCCCACAGGAGTGTAACATTCTGTGACTCAAACTGTTCTTAGAACAAGGAAAGAAAATTTGTAAAAGAACTTAAAAATAAATTACCTGGGACCTGCAACAGCTAAGAGTTTTATAGTTTCACAGTGTGAACATACATTTATATCCTAAGTGTAATTTGGAATTAACTCTCTAACAAATTCATAAATTCATTTAGTATATTGATTGCTTTGGCTCATAACATTAAGGAAAGTTTTTTGTATTGTAAAGTAAGATTTTAATTCTAAAGTATGTCACTTATACTTGTAATATTAAGGGAGGATTTTTATATTATAAAATAAAATTTTTAATCTAAATACAACCCTAAATATGTCCACCAAAAGTTTGTAAAACTAAACTGTAACTATATCCTATATTCATTGTATTATATGTTATTTACAACCCCCCTGGCTAAATATTAAGTACTGTAGCAAAATATCTCAGTGGATAATAGCACTTGCCCCCATCTTGATAACCTGGTTTTGAACTCCAAGAAATACATAATAGGAGGAGAGAATCAACTCCCACAAGTTGTCCTCTGACATACACACATCTTACACACTAAATAAGAAAATTTAAAACTTTTAACTTTTTTATTAAAAAAAAATGCTTTGGTTTACAAAAATATGACATAGAAAACAAGGGTTTCATGTTTTGTCCCTCTACCAAATGGGATATTTAAAACTGAAAAATTATATTTTATCTAAATGACTGTGACACAAGGATATAATGATGTGTTATCACTAGTCTGAATGTTTTCCCAGTGGGCTAAAACTTTCCCTTGCTGGCAAACTACATCCTTAGCAGTGACAAAAATTCTGAGAGGAAGAATTATGAATTCCTACTGGAAGCATTCCTGTTAAAGTACATAACGATTAGGAAACTCACTTTAGTGAACAAATATTTGAGTCTGCTTATAAAGTTTAGCCCATTATACAACATTTTATTATGTTTATCATTCAGTCTTCTGGGTTACTTCTACTAAGAAATGGATGGACCGGGGTGGGGGCGGGGAGCAAGTTAACTTGTAAATTTAAAGACTCTTTGCTTTTGCATTGGATCGGATCTCTCAGTGATTTTGGGGTTCAGAGTTTGGGTACAACATTAGAACTTCAGGAAAGTAAACAGACTATGCAGATCTAGGATTGTCTTAGTTGAGTTTCTATTGCTGGACTCAAACACCATCACCAGTGCAACTTGGAGAGGAAAGAGTTTATTTAGCTTACACTCCCATATCACTGTTCATCATCAAAGGAAGTCAGGACAGGAACTCAAAACAGTGTGGGAGCCTTAGGGGTGCTGCATACTAGCTTGCTTATCATGGCTTGGTCAGCTTGCTTTCTTATAGAACCCAAGACCACCAGCCTAGGGATAGCACTGCCCACCATGGACTGGGCCTTTCTTCATATTACTAATTAAAGTACACTACAGGCTTGCCTGCAATGCAGTTTTATGGAGGCAGGTTCTTAATTGAGGTTACCCCCTCTCAAATAATTTAGCTTGTGTTAGGTTGGTAGAAAACTATTATTCCAAGGACCAAAGCTTAAAGCAAAACAATAACAACAACAAAAAAACCTTGCTGTTTTAGTTTCTTTGAAAGCCATTCATTGTTCAGCTCCATGTCTGACCTAGTATCTCTGTAATGGCCAAAACACTTAAAAATGGTTATTTGAATGAGGATGGTCCCCATTGAGTCATGTGTTTGTGTATGTACTTGGTTCCCAGTTGATGGAACTGTTTGAAAGGATTATTAAGTGTGGCCTTGTTGGAGGTAGTCACTGGGGGCTGGCTTTGAGATTTCAAAAACCTGTATCATTCCTATTTAGCTCTGCCTTACGTTTGTGGATCAGACACAAATTCTGTGTTAGTGGTTGTAAGCTCTCAGCTACTGATCCAGCACCATGCCTGCACATCTGTTGCCATGCTCTCCACCTTGATCGTCATGGATTTTAACCCGCTTAAACTATTAAGCCCCAAATAAACGTCTATAAGTTGCCTTGGACATAGTTTATTATCACAACAATAGAAAAGTAACTAAGACAAAGTTGGTACCAAGGAGTGGGGTAATGCTGGTGGGCCTGATCGTACTGTTTTTGTATGTTTGTTTTTTCTTTTCTTTTCTTTTTTTTTTTTTTTTTTTTTTTTTGAGCAGGGAAGAGTTTGGGAGTTTGGATTAGGAATACAATTGAATACTGTAAGCAGGGTTTAACAGATCATCCTAGTAGAACCTTGCAATACAGATTGCCAAAAGTAAGTGGATTATGGTGGCTTGGCCGAAGAGGTTCAGAGGAAAACAGTATTAACTACTGGCCTAGAGAGCATTCTTGTGATATTCTGGCAAAAATGGGGTTGCATTCTGCCTTTGTCCTAAAAATTTTCCTGAAGCAAAATTGAAAAAGATTGATTTCCTTGGTGAAGATATCAAGGAAATTGATATCTTCTCACTTGTAGAAAGGAAATGCCTGAGGAATATTCTCTCTCTATAAAGCAGCTACAAAGGAAATCTTATGCAAATGTGATTCAGTGGGACCAGGCTTCTGTCCACGTGGACAGTCAAACTTCATAATGTCAACAGATAGTTTGGGCTTTAGAGTCATGAAGGATACATGAGTAAAGGGGTTGTGGAATCTTCTTCCATGGTTAAGGAGAGCTATTGAGACCTGACAACATGTGACAGGGTAGGGTCTGTATGAAGGCCCCAAGAGGTCTAGTGTCCCTGAGAGGCCATTGTGTGAAGTTATGAAACCAGAGTCAAGAGTCATATGCCAAGGAGAGCTACAGACAGGGAGTAGGACCAGCCCAAGGAAGAGAAGTTTGATGTAAAGCTGGAAGGGAAGAGCCATGTAAGTCCTTTGACATCAGACATGGAGCTATAGTTAGATTTTGAGTTTACCCCACTGAGTTTCGGTCTTGCTTTGGTCTATATTGCCTCATTACTCCTCCCTTTTGAAATGGTAATATATATTCTGTGCTATAATATGTTAGAATTATATATAACTTGCTTTCAGCTTTTGATTTTACAAGAGGTTACCTTGAGTTTCACAGAGACGTTGGACTTTTAAACTGTGTTAAGACTGAAAGATTATGGGGACCTTTGAAGTTGAACTAAATGGGTTCCAAATTATGATATGGCCACAAGTCTTTAATTGGGAGGAATGGAATATGGTGGCTTGATGAAAATGGCCTCCTATATTGACTTGTATACTTGAATACTTAGGAATGATTAAGAGGTATGGCCTTGTTGGAGGAAGTATAATAGTGGGGACAGACTTTGAAGTTTCAAATATCCTTCCTACTCCCAGTTAGCTCCCTTTGCCACCTACTGCCACCTACTTATGATTCAAGATGAAAGCTTGTGCTTGTGATTTGAATGACAATGGCCTCCATAGGCTTATATGGTTGGATGTTTGGTCTCCAGTTAGTAAAACTGTTTGGAGAAGATTAGGAGATGTGGTCTTTTTAAAAGAAGTATGTCACTGGGGGTGAGCAAGTTGCCTTTTTCTTGTTCATGGTGTTATATCACAGCAAGAGTAACCATAACAAAGAGCTCTTAGCTATTCCTGTCACCATCTTTTGCTTTGCCATGGACTCCTAATGAGCCCTCTGATATCCCAAATTAAGCATTTTCTTTTCTAAGTTGCTGTGGTCATGATGGTTTCTTACCACAACAATAGATGAGTCCAAAAGCTAAGACTGTTCTAAGAAACACTGAAACCGGCATTATAGTTTTACCTGCTCTGCTGTATTCTTTCTTCTTGTGGTTCTCCATAGGGATCTAGGTCTCAATACTGTGATTTATGACTTTCTTTGCTCTGTAACTACTAATATCTTATATAACCACATCTCCAGTGGTCATCCTGAATCTTATGTCCTCACACCATACTCAGCCAAACTGTGTTATTATTCTCTTTAAAGTTAAAGCTTTGTTTTGTGTTGACTCACTTTCTTACATCTCAGGTCTCTTCACAGGAAACAGCATCTCCTTTGTTGGTGTGACTTTTCTCCATAATTAAAAGAATAAATGAAATTTAACTTCAATTTAAAGTGTATTCAGATCTCAGGCAGTTGTGGCACACACTTGACTTTACTCTCTGCACTGTGGAGGCGGAGCTAGGCCGATCTCTGTGTTCAAGGAACTCTACAGAGCAAGTTCCAGGACAGGCAGAGGTATACAGAGTCTTGTCTTGAAAAAACTAACGAAAGAAAGGAAGGAAGGAAGGAAGGAAGGAAGGAAGGAAGGAAGGAAGGAAGGAAGGAAGGAAGAAAAGGAAGAAAGTTGCATTGGATTTTTGTCAAGTAGCTGTATCTTATTTTCTTAACCCATTATCAATAATGTGTAGAACTTATATTTTTTATATGCTACCTTCCCTCCATGCTTATTACTAAAAATTGATTCTGTTTTCTTGCATATACTAGGTGAGGTATGTCTCAGATACCTCTGAGGTATGTTTTTACTAGTTAAAAGGATAGGGCTTTTGTTGTTGTTTTATTTTATTTTCTTCAGTATCTCACCCTGTAACTGAAGCTGCTTATCACCATGAAGTTCATACTAGTCTTAAATTTATAATCTTCCTTGCCTAAACCTTCTGAGTATTGGGATTGTAGGCATATACCACCCCAAGTACGTTTTATTTGGTGCTTTTACATTTTATAATATTTTTATGATTTTACTGTTATTTTTCTGTGAATGGCCTATTTATGTTCCTTGTCCATGTTAGACTATTCTGTTTATGTTTTTTATATTTCACTTATGATCACTTATAATCTGCCACACATAACTTCTGATGTGTGTGTATGTGTGTGTAGACTAGAAGTCAACATCTGATGTCATCTTTTGTCACTCCCCACTGTATTCTTTGGAACAGGATCTCTCATATAATCATTGGCTTACCACTCACTAGATGGCTGGCTAGTGAGCACCTGGATTTCTCCTGTCTCTTCCCTCCCCAATACCAGGGAGTATAACTTGGTTCCTCAGGCTTGCACATCAAACACCTTACCCACTGAGCCATCACCCATTTCCCTTAATTTAATGAGAAGTTATTAGATAAGGGAAATTAGGGAGCCTCTGAAATGAACAATTATTACTAAGTAAAGGATATAGTCTTGACATGACCATTTCTTGCTCAAAGCTGCAAGTTCTTTAGTAACATTTAATATCCTGTCCACTGTGGGTTGAGAACTCTACAAAACAGATGAAGTAAAGGCCTGACTCTTGTCTTCAGAGTACTTAAAGTCTACTGTCTCAAGCTAGTCAAGAATGTAATAATAATAAAAAAGAGAAAATTGAGTGATTAGAAAAACTTAGAGCTGGGCCGTGGTGATTCATGGAGCACACCTTTAATCCCATCACTTGGGAGGCAGATACAGGTGGATCTCTTGTGAGTATGAGGCTAGTCTGATCTATAGAGCGAGCTCCAGGACAGGCTCCAAAGCAATACAGAGAAACCCTGTCTGAAAAAACAAACAAACAAACAAACAACAAACAAAAACGAAAAGAGAAAGAAAAGAAAAAGAAAAACTTAGCAGGAAATGTCTCTGATTTCTTCCTATTCCCTGACTTCTCACTGATATCTGCACTAAATGCTTAATTATTTTTTCTTACTTTTAAAAGTAAATTTTATCAGCCTTATTAAAAATATAGTATTCCATCTTTTAAAATTTTTGTGTACTGTTATTGTTATATGTTTGGCCTTCATGTATGTCTTCTGGGTACCACATACAGAGACCTGAAGAGGGTATCTAGTCCTCAGGAACTGGGGGTTGTAGACAGCTAGGCTCTTCTGTAAAAGTGGCAAGTGTGCTTTACTGCTGAGCCATCTCTCCCGCTTTATTACATCTTTTTTTTTTTTTAATTGTTGGGGTACAAAGTCATGTATGTAAATGCAGGTTTGATTTTTAACTTGAATATTAATTAATCTTCTTTTTTTTTTAACCATTTCAGGTAAGACCATGAATTATGGAATTTCTTAAGTGAAGAATTTAGGAGTGAAATGAGAGAATGTCACATAGAAAATAAATGATTTTTAAGTTATGTCTATTAATTTGACTCTAGATATATATATTTACTTCCTCGGTAATGCAAGAAGTCTTTGTGGGAATCAGAGGAGCAAACAGCTGCATTTTCTGTGTTCTAAACATTATTGGCGAATGAACCATATCAATGTACACAGAGATTTTCACACAAGTAAGAAAAGCTGTAAATGGAGCAAAGGTAAAGCATGTTGTAGTAAGCACTGGCACTCTCCAAACAACCATGGCTTACATATTGGAGTTTTGAAACTTAGCACTTCTGCTCCTAAGGGACTTACAAAGGTGAGCATTCATATGTCCCGTATTAAAAGTACTTTGAATTCTGTTTCAAAGGCTATTTTTGGCAGTCAAAATGAAATGTTTTCACGGTTAGCTCAATTTAAGCCAAGTTCTCGATTTTTAAGAAAAGTATCAGATAGGGGCTGGTTAAAACAAAAAAATGTTAAACAAGCCATTGAATCTCTGAAAAACTATAGTGATAAATCAACAGAAAAGAATTCTATTGTGGAACAGAAAAGTTACATTGCAGATAAAGAAGAAGATACAGGTAAACGGAGCCTTTTCCATTACACATACAGTATAACGACCAGATTTGAAGAGTCATTCTACTTTTTAGCCAATCATATTAATTCATACTTCAATCGCAAGGAAAAAATGTCTCAAACAAAGGAAGCTAAAGGTCTTCAGGACAAACCAGACTTTGAAGAAGGGAAATCCAGTTCTGACCCCAACATCCTGACAGAAACACCAGACTCAGAATCTCCCCTTGATGTTGGGGACAGACCTTCCAGCCCTAGCCAGATGCCTGAGGTTCTTCCAGTGTCTGCAAAGCAAAGTATTGCTAACTTCCTCTCTCGTCCCACTGAAGGCGTACAAGCCTTAGTTGGTGGTTACATTGGTGGACTTGTACCCAAATTAAAATCTGACTCAAGGAGCCAGCCAGAAGGACAGGGAGAGCCTGCTAACACTGAACCAGCTGCCAGCAAAGACAAGAAGGCAGAGGAGAAAAAGCGAGCATCTCTTCAGCGAGAAAAGGCAAGTTATTTTTCAGTGTGGGCCTAAGAAGCATTTAACCATTTGTAGGATAACTTTATATCCTAATAACATGTTTCATATGACCTTGTAGATTATTGCAAGAGTGAGTATTGATAACAGAACTCGAGCCTTAGTTCAGGCCTTAAGAAGAACAACCGACCCAAAGCTCTGTATTACTAGGGTTGAAGAACTGACTTTTCATCTTCTAGAATTTCCTGAAGGAAAAGGAGTGGCTGTGAAGGTAATTTCTACCTTATTTGTCTTGGAATAAAATTCTAATAAACCTGTAACATGGGAATGCCAAGCCTTTCTCATTTGAAAACTTTTGCTGTTTTAAATCATACAGTATATTTGATAATTGACCCATTATTTTATGATATACATTAGGCTAATGAATTACTTTTATTCTGTGTCATAAATTCTACTATGATTGTGAGTATCTATACTTTGAGTTGAGCATATATAAAATTGGAGCAGAAGTTTAAATATATTAGTTCCACTGCCTATTAACTGTCAAATTCTTAATTACAGTGCAGGTATTTTTACTATACAAATAGTAAAAATTTTCAAAATATGAAATGGCCATATACGTCATATACCTTAATCCCAGTGTTTTGGAGACTGAGGCAAGAGCATCATTAGTGTGAGACCAGCTTAGGCTACATAGCAGAATTCTGTCTTAAAAACAAAAGACAGGAAATGTAATATAGAAAGCCATTGCTAATTTTTATTCACCATCCCATGGTCCTTTCACATTTGAAGTCCAAAAAATTTAACTAATAATTATATTGGTAAAGCAATTAGTTTTCCTCATCTTGGTAGCCTATCTATGCAGTAGTGAACACAGTTTAGACTTGTAAATGACCAAGGAAGGTGAGTCCCTGGGTCTACTCTAAGTTTACTTGTGTGCTTAATAATTTGGAAATACCATAATGAAATTTACAGTTTCATTAAAACTCTGTTAGTGTTTAAAGTCTGCCTTACAGAAAATTGTTGCTTTATACTTTTTTTTTTTACCTTCTGAAAAGTGTATCTTTGAAATGTGCCCTTCAATAGTTTGCTTTTAAGAATAGTGTTTATGTCAGGGATAGCCAGAAAGGAGAGGTCTAAAATAGAATTACTGTTTTAGTTCATTGAGCTGCTGTAACAAAATTCCTTTCCCTGGGTGGGTTACATCCAACAGAAATCTATTTCTCATAATCTGCGTAAGGCAGCATCTCCTTTTGGCCCCCTTCTCAAGGTCTCTAATGTCAGGCGTGAGGCAAGGTCTCATGGCCTAAGCACTTCTTGAAAGACCCTACTTTTTAATATTAATACACCAGGAACTAAGTTCTAATATGAATTTTACAAGAATCTTAGCATTCAGGTATAGCATATGTTTTAAAGAATGATTTAATAGAATCTTATTCAAGAATAATGTAGATACATCTGTATCAAGTGAAGTTCACAGACTTTGCATAGAATTGAACAGAACAGTGTCAGCCCTACAGGTCTTCCTCCCATCTTTCAGTTGTAGTCAGCAGAAAAGGTTAGTTTGTGTTCCATGTGTGTTTGCTTTCTTTCACTTGACACACAGATAGGCTTTATTCGAAGTGTGGTGGTGTGTAGTTGTAAATGATTCCTCCTCATTGCTTGTATTTAGTACAGTAGGTCACAATTTAGTCTTTGTACTGTTAATGGATTTCGGAATAGTTTTCAGCCTTAGTCTATTAGTAATTGCCTCAATAGTTGAACTGTTGAGGATTCCCATATATTTGAGAACTGATCCCAAATATAAGAAACCATCAATACTGAGAAGAAATGTGGTGTAGAAATTCTATCAGATCAGTCAGGAAAGAAAATCTAGGTAGTTGGAAGGAAGTTGTCACCTTTCCCCTAAATAATAATCTAAAAACAATGAACTGAAGAAATTTCATCATGTGTTGCTTGGTTGTGAACTTTGCCAACTAAACTACTTTTTGCCAACTTCTCCCACTTACGCAGCTTTTCTTTTGCTTCTTTGTATTCTTCAGATAGGCTCATTATGAAGTGTAGCCAGGCCTTAAACTTACTTTGTGGCTCATGCTCGCCTGATCTTCAGCCTTCTGCCTCTGCCTTTCAAGTGCTGGATGTGTAGGGTGTACCACCATGGGGGCGGGTAACCAGCTTTTTTTTCTGGTTGATGCAGTCCCTTTGTATGTTATGGTTATAAGTTCTCCAGGAGAATTGTGTATGTGTACTGTGTCTTACCACCTATGCTTATCTTTTCTATTTAAAAAATGAACAGATTCTAGTTTTAAGTTAGCCCAGTTTATATGTATTTATGTGTTCTATTTAAGAAATGTTTGAATCTTTGCATTTCGCCTGATAAGTGTGTGGCACTCACTACTCATGACTTCTCCGAGAGCAGTACATGCTTCTAACCACTAAACCATCTCTCCAGCCTCCTAGCTTTGCTATTATTTTGCTTAGTTTTTTTTTTTTTTATAAATTATTTTTCTTTGTTTGTCTGTGGTAACATGTGAATCTGGTATCCTGTGGAGTCCAGAAGAGGGCTTGAGATGCATGGAGCTGGAGTTAACAGTAGTGAACTTCCATGTAGGTGCCAAGAATTGAAACCCAGACCTTAGGAAGTGTAGCCAGTGCTCATAATCACTTACCCAGCTACACAGCTCCTACTTTGACTATACTTAATATCCCATATGAATTTTAAAGTTAAACAAAAAGGATAATAAAATTATGCTAAAAATGCATTGAATCAGTAAGACAGCTTATGGTAAATTAAGTATCGATTTGATCATTGTTCTCCATCAGTATTTAAAAATTCTTCAATGTGAGAGCATTATACATCTTTGATTATGCTTATTTTGTTAGTTCATAACTATGTGATGTTTTGAGGTATAATTTTATTAATGTTACTGTGATTTAACCATCTTTTATTGGTAATCCTAATAGGAGAGTCACTGGTCTGTGACTATATGACATCAATTTGACATACTTTGTGACTTTTCTGATTGCTGGGCATTGTGCGTTTCAAAAATTGCATAAGTTGTAGATTTCCTTTTCCAGAGTTACTTTGTTCTTCTGATGACATAACAAAGGAAACACCATCACTAAGTTAGGGCAGAGCTGAGTTAAAGGTGATTAGAGTTTTGGACAAACCCCTAATTTTCTGTTCTTAGGGGTACATTCCTGCACTACCACAATGCCTTGGGTTGTACAAACTCAAAAATACATAACATTATCTTGTTTTTTCAGAAGGCTTAAGTTTATATTTTCTCCTCCTACACATCCTGCTTCTGCATGTGTGTTAAATTGGAATCCACTTTGCAATGCAAGTGTTCCAGGCTTTCAATTTTGTCAGTTCCAACCTCATGAGAATATGTATGTGCTTAGTTAGTTTCTCTCTTCCTTTGTGGCCCTTATACCCAAACCCAGACTTTCTATACTTGGTGTCTGCCCAGAATCAGCAAATACCCAAGCAAAGAGCAAGTTTATCAGCTCCAGGCAGCAGTTATCCCTCTCTAGATGGGAAACTGCTCACCATGCTACCTTAGCAGCTCTGTAGTGCATTTATTTCAAAGGTGGTCTTCTTGAGTTTGCTCAGGATTTTCTGATTGTTCTTAACATGGGCGTGGACCTCTAACCAATTGTTGCATCCTAACAAGAAATGGAAATTTGCTTGTGTATCTTCCATCATTGTTCAGATTCCTGTAGGGGCCCTGTGGAGTGCAATACTAGCTAGGGCAAAAAGCACAACAACAAAGGTAGTATATCACATTTGTTGGCCTGCACAAGACACAAAGTGAGTAATGCACTTGAAAATTATTTCACTTATTGAATATTACACAACTCAGCTTTTCCCTTACATTTTTGTAAGCTTTTTGTCAAAATTACTACTAATTGTATTAAGAGAGTTATATTTTCTGTACTGAATATTAGATGTTTTCTATTTGGAAGGTAGGCTTGCTATGCAGTTCAGGCTGGCCTAAACTTATTTGTAGCCCAGGCTGGCCTCAAGCTCACAAACCTCCTGCCTTAGACTCCCGGGTGCTGGTATAGGGGTGTGTTATACCACTTGGAACATTGCACTTTCAAGAAATATTCAGGCAGAGGCTGGGTTTTTTGTTGTTGTTGTTTTTTGTTTTTCTCTTTTTTTTTCTCAAATTAGGACAAACGTATGCTAAATTGTTTTTGATATCAGCTGGTCATAAAGTCATTTTTAATAAAAATTTAGTTACAGAGAAAGTAGTAAATGTATTAATTTTAAAGTAATAAAAATGATTTTATGATCTATTCATGTCAGCTAAAAATACTTGTTTTCTTTTTGTGATAGGGTGTCACTGTTTAGCCCCAGCTGGTCTTGAACTCCAGATTCTCCTGCCTCTGTCACCCTGATGTTGGGATTCCATGTGTGTGCAACCATGCCAGCTACACTTTTCCTCTTGGTGTGACATAAATGACAAAGTATCTTTTTTTCCCAATGTAGGAAAAAATTATTCCATATTTATTACGACTTAGACAAATGAAGGATAAAACTCTTCAGGCTGCAGTTAGAGAAATTTTGGCCTTAATTGGTTATGTGGATCCAGTGAAAGGCAGAGGAATCCGAATCCTTACAATTGATGGTGGAGGAACAAGGTAAGGCTAGGAAAAAAATGGTTTTTAAAACTACAGATTTAATTCAGCTTTGGAGATTTTGAAAATTTTATTATAGTTATCATAATTTTTTTATTTTTATGTTTATGGACAGGGATTCTTTGTATAGCCCTCATTGTCTTGGAAATCACTCTGTAGACCAGGCTGGGGCCTCAAAGTCATAGATATATCCTCCTGCTCCTGCCCCCAGAGTGCTACAATTAAAGGCTAAAGGCATTTTCCACCAACATCCAGCCGTAAAATCAATTTCTAAAAGTAAAACGTAAATCCACTTTTATTTATGAATATAAAAGTTACATTGTGACTTGTGGCAAGTGGATCAATTGTTTTGATTTAATCTTTTTTATATTGCAGATTTGGCCTTTAGGAGCATACCAACCATTCTCTTATAAATTTTACAGTTTTGTTAACTTAAATGTCTGTTTCCTTTTTCCATATATACAGTTAGTCAGCTAGTTGCATTATACAGTGATGGTTAGAAGGAGAAACTAGACCATTAACTTGCTTCTCCCTGTCTTGCCTAGATGCCAGTTATGGTGCAATACAAAAAATAAAAAATAAAAATAAATGCCATCTTTGTTCAGTAAACAATGTCATTGTCAGTCTTAATTCTTACTATCTGCAGTCATCTCTGCTGATTCTTTCATAGTTTACTCTATCATGGTTTGCCTAGTTTCTGGCCTTGTATTTTGAACCTTTTCCCTAGAATTTTCTATGCTAAGTTCTTATTTCCTTTGATTTTGCCCTTTACCTCTTATTTTACTCTCCTATGTTTTTGGTTGTGTTTCACAATTCTGTTAGTCAAGTCCTTGACATAAATGTAAAGTGAAACAGTAGGTGCAAGAAGGAAGTTGTTCCTTTTTCCATTCATATATGTACTTAGAAAAATTGGGGAAGGAAAAAGAAAATCTATAAATCAAAACTTCAATATTATTTTAATATTTTGACTTATTTTCTACAAGATTTTATCTTGTGGGTATATACATGCTTGCTTTATTCCTTTGCAAAAGACAATGGATGCCACATTGTTACATCTATTTTATACAGCATCACCTTTAATTCTTCATGTCTTACCTGGAATTACAATAGAGCAGCTCTCTCTTATAAGCCAGTGCCTGATAGCTCCTGGAATTCTCATTACTTATCACAGCTTAAAAAAATAAAGTTGTGGCTGGAGATGGCTCATGGCTCAGAGGTTAAGAGAACTGGCTGTTCTTACGGAGGTCCTGAGTTTAATTCCCAGCAACACCATGACAGCTCACAACCATCTGTAATGAGATATGGTGCTCACTTTATTTATTTATTTATTTATTTACTTACTTACTTACTTACTTACTTACTTACTTAGTTTTTTAATTTTTTTTTAACATACTAATCCCAGTTCCCCCTCTACCTCCTTCAGCTCTCCCTACCTTCCTCTCATCCCCCCATTTTGCTCCTTAGAGAGGACTCCCCATAGGAGGAGTGAACAAAGTATGTCCTATCCCTGTGTTGAGGCAGGACCAAGGCCTTCTCCTCTCTGTCTAGACTAAGGAGAGTATTTCGCCATAGGAAATGGGTTCCAGAAAGCCAGTTCTGCACTAGGGGCAGATCCTGGTCCTATTGCCAGTAGCCCCACAAACTGCCCAAGACACCTGCATTGAGCGGTCTAGTTCAGTCGTATGAAGGTTCCTCAGCTGTCAGTCCAGAGTCAGTGAGCTCCTACTAGCTGTTTCTGTGGGTTTCCCCATCATGGTCTTCACCTCTTTGCTGATATTATCCTGGACTCTGGGAGCTCGTCCCAGTGCTTAGATGTGGGTCTCTGCATCTGCTTCCATCAGTTACTGGATAAAGGTTCTTTGATGACAATTACAGTAGTCCGCAATCTGATTAGAGGGGAAAGAAGGCCAGTTCAGCATTTTTATGTGGTGCACAAGTCATCCTTTTGTACTCCTGGTAATTTCCCTATTGCCAGGTTTCTCCATAATCCCTTAATGCCTCTCCCTATCAACATAATTCTTTTCTTGCTCTCCCTCTCTGTCTTTTCCCAACTTCCCCATCCAGTGCCCTCATATTTAGCTCCCCACTCCCCTTCAACCCTCCACCCTCCCTCTCACACTCGAGATTTACTCAAGTGTTTATTTCCCCTTCCTATGTGAATCCATGTATGTCTCTCTTAGGGTCCTCTTTGTTACCTAGCTTCCCTGGAGTTGTGGACTGTAGGTTTTGCTGTATGCCTAATATCCACTTATGAGTGGCTTTCTGGGTCTGAGTTACTTCACTCAGGATGTTTTTTTCCCAGTTCTGTTCATTTACCTGCAAATTTCAAGATGCCATTTGTTTTTACTGCTGAGTAATACTCCATTGCATAAAGGTACTACCTTTTCCTTACCGATTATTTGGTTGAGGAGCATCTAGGTTGTTTCCAAGTTCTGACTATTATGAAATAATGCTGCGATGAATATAGTTGAGCAAATGCCATGTGGTGTGAGTGTGCGTCCTTGGGCTATACCAAAAGTGGTATTACTGGGTCTTGAGGTAGATTTATTCCCAATTTTTTGAGAAACCAACATACTGATTTCCAAAATGGCTGTACAAGTTTGCACTCCCACCAGGAATAACTGCCTTTGGTGTTTTTTATATTAACCATTGTGATTGGTGTAAGATGGTATCTCAGAGTTGTTTTGATTTGCATTTCCCTGATGGCTAAGGATTTTGAGCAATTGTTAAATGTCTTTCAGCCATTTGGATTTCTTCTGTTTTGAGAATTCTCTGTTTAGATCTGTACCCCATTTTTTAATTAGGTTATTTGGTATTTTGGTGTCTAGTTTCTTGAGTTCCTTGTATATTTTGGAGATCAGCCCTCTGTCAGATGTGGGGTTGGCGAAGATCTTTTCTCATTCTGTAGGCTGCTGTTTTGTCTTATTGGCTGTATCCTTTTGTCTTACAGAAGCTTCTCAATTTCTGAGGTTCAGTAATCTGGTGCCTGCTTCTGGCCTACAGGGATACATGTAGGCAGAATACTGTATACATAATAAATAAATAAGTACATCTTTAAAAAAAAAAAAGTTAGGCTGGGTGTGGTAGTGAAACACCTTCATTCCCAGCACTTGAGTGGCAGAGGTTGGGGTCTCTGTGAATTCAAGATCACCCAAGACTATATAGTGAGACTATGTCTCTTAATAAATAACTCAAAAAAATACAATTTTTGGTCTTTTATTATTTGGTCTTCTACTGTTTGGGGTCTTTTACTGTTATCTTTATTTTTAAGCCCCATCAAGATACAATTTGAAGTCCTTCCATTGTCTTGTAGTGCTGGCTTACCCCTCATCATGTATTGTGAATTGAATGTGTTATTGTTTGTTAGAATTGTCAGTCTTAAGTAAGCTGAAACTCCCTGGACTGCTTTTATATTTAACATTCACATGAAAATATTTACTACCTTTAGTAAAAATCCAGAAATGATCAAAGTGTAAGTAGTATTAACTAATAGACTCTTAATGTAGAGAATGGTTCTCAGTTTATTTAAAAAAATAATAATAAGTAAAAGGTAGCTTGAAAATCTGACTAGTGAAACATATCTAAAAATACATAGAATTATAGCTGACCAACTATATTAATAAAAGAAGAAAACAGTTTGTAGTACCTCAGAACAATTGAGTATGGTTTAAAGAATTGAGAATTTTTTAAAGTATAATATTAGTATTTCTGTATGTTACTTAAAAACAATACTACATATGTGTAAGTGTGCTACCATTGCACAGGGTTTGTATTTTGAAGTGATCCTAAAATTTGGCAAGATGATTTTTTCATTTTATTAGCATTTGTTAATAATACATTAACAAAACAATGGATTTCATGTGTAATAACATACTTTGATCATGTTCAGTTCCCTATTCTCATTCCCTCTTCCTTTACCTCTAAGCCGTCCTACTTTCATTCATTAACATTGTTTTCTCTTCTTCTGTTTCTTACTAGGTCAGATTATTTTTATTAGTTGTAGTTTGTGTTACATTTTCTTGGTAGCATATAAACTGTAAAAGTAGTTTTACAGAATTGTTTTATTCTATAACCTAAGTTTCCCTTGAAACAAATTATCAGTTTGTGTTTTCTCTTTTACAGAGGTGTGGTTGCCCTTCAGACTCTGAGGAAATTGGTTGAACTTACTCAGAAGCCAATTCATCAGCTCTTTGACTACATCTGTGGTGTAAGCACAGGTAATTACCATGTATATGCCTGTGTTCCACCAGTGGATTATAGCAAGAGCACGAAGCACAGGCTTCGGATCATTGTTCTTCTCTGAAGTGATGGGCACTGATTTCATAACTCTAATGATAAATAACCCTTTGTGTCATGAACTTTTAAAGCTGCTTATTGTTTAAACAGGTAACCTTTTAAGTTTAAGCATTTAAAAATGACTTATTTTTTATTATGTTTTCAGCAAGTCACATTGATGAGGAATAGTTACTGCTTTTTTGGCATAGTCACTGTAAGGAGATGATGGTAGAAGGATGAAGTGGTAGGTGGTCTGATGGCACTTGAGTTAATATGCAATTAAAGTGGTAACAAGCTTTGTTTGTAAGTGGTATCAATGAGTAATTTGATTCCTATATTACTTATATGGTTGCTTGAAATTAGATCTTAAAGAGACAAATCTCTTTGGTTTTAAAAAGCCACTTTTAAATATTGCTAGTTGGTATATGTATGAAATGGTGGTTTATATCTGTGCCTCATTCTTCTGAATTATGTTAACTCTAAAGATCACTACAACAAGCAGAGATTTCTCTGCGTGGTTAGGGTTAAATATGGCATATTCCCAGAGTGCATGCTAGTTGGTGCCCAGTTGTAAAGACTAAATGATGGGGACTGCTGCAAGGGTGGTTCATGCTTGATGCTGCACACTGGAGTCGGCTGTTAGCAAGCATGGACAAGGATGGCCAGAAGGGGGTCTCTTAGTATGTTATATTCAAAATGGTTTTCTCTTGTAGATTTCATTTAATATGTTATCATGTATTTTGATCATTAAAATAAGAAAACAAGTACATATCCAAAGTTGACTGATTTGGCTTTAAAAGCTTCTCAAAAAGGTATTTCTTAGAACTAGCATCGTCTATAGGTTTGTTTATTTTGAAACATACCCCTTTTCTGTTAAATTTGGAGTGGTCCTGGCAATTAAACAAACTCATTCCTTGCTCTGGCTCCTTATTAGGTGACTTCCACAGTAGTGCCTACCCCTCAAATCAGTGACCAGTCATGACATAGCATTATAGAATATGTAAGTTTCTGTGTTTGTGGGTTTTCTTTCCACTGCACTTTCTAACTTGTAAGTGCCTCATCTTTTATCTTTTTTTTTTTTTTTTCATTTTGTTTATTCTGAGCTTATTTTCACTTAACGATTTTTATGAAGTTAACAAATATGTATTAGTTTAAGGGTAATATTCTTACTAGCTTAATAAAATTAGTTCATTTTAAAAATATGTTTATATTATAGTAATTCTTTTTAAACAGAAAAGCACTTTCCTAGCAGTAGGGAGGTTGAGGCAGGAGGGATCTCTATGAGTTTGAGGCCAGCCTGGTATACATACAAACTCCAGGACAGTCAGGAAGGACTACATAGAGAGGCCCTGTCTCAAAAAAATAATCATTTACCTTTTTTAAAACAATTTACTTATGTTTCTTAGGAATATTTTCCAAATTGAAAATATTTTTACATAGTTTGAGCCATAACATTATATGTTAAGTTATCAGCTAGCTAATCTTTTACTAGAATGATACCAATTAAAATAAGGCTAATAAACTTTTCAGGGCTGGAGAGATTAAGAGAGCACTTTAAATTTCTAAAGGATGAGGGTTCAAATCACAGACATCTCTAACTCCATTTTCAGAAAACACCGGACACCCGGCACACATGTAGTATGCTGACATAAATTAATTCAGAACACTAATACACATAAAATCAAAAAACACCCTTAAAACTAAGGGAACATCTAAACTGCATTGTTTTACACACATCTAAACTGCATTGTTTTACTTTTTCCTCATATCTCAACACTATTTTCTTTAGGACAGAGTTAGGCAAAGTATAGCCACTAGGTGGCAGCGTGTTTTACCAATTACAACTGGTATACAAAATCAGCTTTTTTAAAAGGACATCCTAAAATATCTGATTTCTTTCATTACATTGATTCTAGGACCTAACTCAAGGAGAAGTTGCTTAATGAATTTATGAGTTATCAAATACACTGTATTCTTTTAGTAAAACATGCTTTTTCTTGCCATTTCATCTTATATGTAATCTAATTTAGTATAAAACAATATTTTGATATATTTTAAAATTATTGACATTGTCATCTTGAAGTCACTGATATTTTTGGGACCTGGAAAAGCTTGTTACATTAATCAACTATAAGGAACTTATTTATTATAGTTATTATTTATATCCCTTTCACAGATGAAAACTTAGGACTCTGAGAAGTGATTTGTTCCAAGTCCTATGTCCAGTTAGAAAGCAGAACTAGAATTGTAGCAGTTTGGTGACTCAGAGTCATATGTCGTTATAAGAACAGTCACTTCACTGCTGATAACAACTAAGAATGTTCTTTCCAGGGGCCATATTAGCGTTCATGCTGGGATTGTTTCACATGCCGCTGGATGAATGTGAGGAACTCTATCGAAAGTTGGGCTCAGATGTGTTCTCACAGAATGTTATTGTTGGGACCGTCAAAATGAGTTGGAGCCATGCATTTTATGACAGTCACACATGGGAAAAGATCCTTAAGTGAGTTTTCTTTTGAAAATATTTCCATTATATAGTTGTTTATGCATATGCAAATTTGAAAACTACAAAAAATATAAGAATCATAAGCTACTTTTGTCATACTAAAAAGATTCCATGGGGCTGGATGGTGGTGGTACATGCCTTTGATCCTAGCACTTGGGAGGCAGAGGTAGGTGGATCTCTGTGAGTTCAAGGCCAATTTGGTCTACAAAGCTATACAGAGAACCCCTGTCTTAAAAAACAAACAAACAAACAAAAAAGATTCCGTGGGAAATTTTGTAGGGATTATCAGTTATAGCATGACATATATTTACATCCTTCAACTTATGAAGTCAATTATTGCAGTTTACATATTATTTCCTGGTCTTCTGAGCCTGCTAAGAAGGAGTGATTCATACAATTTCTCATGAAGTAAAAATACTATTTAAAGATGTTCCAATAAATGTGTAAAAGAAAATTACAGATCCAACTAATATACTATCAAATGCTGTTTTTATTTTGTAACACCTGAGAGTGTCTTCATTAATTTGCGTAATATGTTATTGCTGTGTGATAAGAATTAATTGAATTTGGATTTGAGCCTCTTGGAAGTTTAAAGATTTGTTGTTGTTGTTGTTGTTGTAGCACTGTAACAGAGCTACAGGCAAGTGTATAGTCCTTGATTGTTAATAGTTTTGATATAATTCATGTATTCTTGTTTAATAAAGGGATAGAATGGGATCTGCACTAATGATTGAAACAGCAAGAGACCCAACATGTCCTAAGGTGAGTCTGAAATCTCTTAGATAGATCATCACAGGGTCTGAAGAAAACATGTATTGTGAGTAGTCACAATAAGGAGAAGCATTGTGGGGAATATCTTTCAATAGATATTACTGATTCCTATCAGGTCATTCTATTGAAATACAGTATATAATCATTAGACTACTTCTATGTGTAGTAAAAGTGTAATAAAAGTTTATAAACATGAATTGTGGTTGAAAATAGAGAGTAATATTTATTTTATCATAATTTAACAAAATCTAGTGATTTAAGGAAAATTAAAATATTTTATTTATTTATTTTTTAAGTTATTTATTTATTTTTTTTATTTTACATATTGATTCCGGTTCCCTCTCCCTCCTTCTCTTCCACACTCCCATGCCCCCCGACCACCCTCCCATCCCATTCCCCCCCCCCCACACACACACACTCCCCATGTAAGGTGATGCCTTCGTGGAGGAGTCATCTAAAACTGTCAAGTCATTTGGAGTAGGGACTAGGCCCTCCCTCCTGCCTCTAGGTTAAGGGAGTATCCCTCCATGGGAAACATGCTCTGAAAGTCCTTTTGTGCACCAGGGATACATCTGGTTCCACTGTCAGAGGTCCCTTAGACTGCCCAGGCCTTCTAACTGAGGCCCATGTCCAGGGGTTCTGAGTCGGTCCAATGCTGGTTTCCCAGCTATCAGTCTGGGAGCCCATTAGCTCCTCCTTGTTCAGGTGAGCTGTCTCTGTGGGTTTCTGTAGCCTGGTCTTTTCCTCCCTCTCTGCGTCTGGATTCCAGTTTGGCTCACTGTTTAGCTGTGGGTGTCTGCTTCTGTTGGAAAAATTAAAATATTTTTTTATCTTAGACTTTTTAAGCAGAAGTTGTATGTAGTATATATAATCAATAGAATTGTATTAGTGTACAAATGGAATCTCAGTTTTTAAAAAAATGAGTCAGTTAGGTATACTTTTATGAAGTTCTTTGTTCATTGAATTGTTTGGAATGCCACAATCTGAAATTGCTTTATCTTGGTTTTAACAGTAGTTGTTTGAGGATTATAATTGATGTGCCTAGGAATCCCATATGGCTTGAACTTATTTATTCTTAAATGACAAGCTGTAAGGATATCACTCTCTTTGTTGCTTTTATAACTTCATCACTTTCATACCTTCATTTTGTGAATGCTGTGTGCCTTGTGGCAATACTGAATTTGTGCATGATAATGCTGTGGCTTTACTAAAGTCATAATGCTTTCAAAGCACAGAGAAAAAAAGACCAATTTGTAAGTATACTATATTAATCTTTAGTTGTTTTATTGATGATGATATTGTATTAATTATTACTTTAGAATAGTAAAGTGAGCTAGACACTTATGTGGAGTTACAGGACTTAATATCACTATTAATTAAATAATCTTACATATGAAGTAGTTTCTTGAAATGGATGCTGTGGAACCCACTAGCCATTCTCTGAAAGCATACATTTTAAGGGATGTAAGGAAGGCTACTTTGTGAGACCTCATTGTGAAGGCTAGTAAGTAGGAGCATTCCTGGCAAAAGGACAAAGAGAATGGTCTATGCAGGGCTCAAAGAGAATTCCAGGAACTGCAAGCCTTCCTGAATACTAGGGCCCAAGGTTTTGAGGGCAGCATGTGGGATGAGACTGGAACAGTAGGCAGATTAGGTCATCACTGGCCTTGAAGGCCATGACAAAGGGATGACTTCATTCCTTGGGAGAGGACCCTATAATGTACCCTACTGACCCCTCTTGTTTGTTCTTCTGGATCACTAGGCCTCTGTTGTTGTTTGAATATTTGCTTCCAAATTGTGGAAATTGTCAACTTTGAGTAAAGGAATTGATGTGAGCATGGGAAAACTTGAGCCATATCCAAAGGTTCTTTGTTGTGACAAATGGAGCAGCTACCCATTGGATTCTTAGTCACCTTTTCTCTGTATCCCAGTTATAGAAAGACCCTGTGGATTTTAGTGGATGGCCAACTGGCACCCATAGATGCGAAGAGCCATGAATTACTTACAGAAATTTAGGATAGGACCTTTTTTTATTAGATGACAAAGCAAATAGAACCCTGGCAGGGCTTGACACAGGACAGAAAAACTTTAGTTTATTATTTGAAAGCTTTGAGAATTTGTACAGGGCTATTCTCTAGCTTTACTAAAATAACAATATTTTTAAAAAATGTCTCCATTTTTCTTTCCTTTTATTGAAAATATATTCTTTTGTCATGCAATATATCCTGATTACAAGTTCTCCTCCACCTGCTCCTCCCAGTTCCTCCACAGCTCCCCTCCCTTCTGGAATTATTCCCTTTCTATCTCTCATTAGAAAAGAGAAGGCTTCTAAGAATTAATAACCAAATATTTCATCATATCAAGGCTTCATATATACCATCCCAATGGAAGGAAAAGAGCCCCAAGAGCAGGCACAAGAATCAGAGACCCACTCATTCAAGCACTCAGGATTCCCATGAAAAGATACTAAACAAAACACTATACTATATACACAGAGGATCTAGTGTAGACCATGTAGGTCTGAGCTTGCTGCTTTAGAATCTGTGACTTTATATGAGCTTTCCTAAGTTGACTTAAAGAGCCTTGTTCTCCCAGTTTCCTCCCTCCCTTCTGTGCTCTTATACACTTTCTCCTCTATTTACCACTCTGGTTGGCAGTGGGACCTGGGAGAATGGATCCTATAAAAGAGGCAGGCTAAAGCCCCATGCAATAGCCAATTTTAATCAGAGCATCAGACAGTTTATAGCCTGAGGATTAAGAAAGCCTGAGTAAAGGTCTCATGAGTTCAATCTGTGTGTAATCACATGGACAAGCTGCAAGTGGCAAAAACATGTTTTTTCATAGAGACATATAAACAAATAATAGCTAGTTGTAATAAATAATTCCAAGTAAATTCACTCCTATCTACTATACTAGGAGGGCATGAAAGCACATTCTAAGAACAAACCATGTTATGGAGGAAGAGCGATTATAAGACTCTAAGTTTTCTCACAAGATCTCAAAAATCTCACATAGTTTCATTCATGGACCTTGATCTAATATGCTGCCTCTTCTGAAGGATTCCTATCCCATTTAGAGCAGTTTGTTCCAAGACTCTTACTCTGTTTAATTCTGGCTATGGGTATGCATCTTTTCCTATCTGCTGCAGGAGGACGCTTCTCTGATAATGACTGAATACAGCACTGATCTCTGAATAAGCAGAATATGATTAGGAGTGATTTTATTGATAGCTTTTTCTTTTAAAATAGTAGTCTTTGGTTTTACCCCAGGTCTTTGGGCTTTTTAGTAGAGCTCTGGTAGTTGATCAACCAAGCAGTGCAGGGTGTAGGCTCTGTGTCATGGAGTGAGCCTTAAGCCAGATCAGACAGTGGTTGGCTACTCTCACAAGTCTGTGTCACCATTGTCATAGCATATCTTACAGGCAGGACGGATTGTAGATCAAAGGTTTAAAAGCTGGGTTTGTGTTTAACTTTCTCTTTTGGTAGCTTGCAGAGTAGCTTCCCACACCAAAGACACAAGTATATAGGAGTGAAGGCTCCATGGAGGCACTAGTTTTACTGCTCCTTGTTCAATGAGTTGTGTGGGTGTTGGTCCTCAGCAGTATTAGCTGCTGTCAGTTTGTGGAGAGCAACAACCTGAATTGTCTGGGGATTTGCATGGAACTCCCTCAGCTAAGAACTCAACTGGATGCACTCAGTCCCAGTGCTAGAATCTTTGTTTGGTGGCTAGAGATGGCCAACTGGGACTCTGTATCCCCCACTATTAGGAGACTGTATTAGGATCTCCTTCATATATAGGAAGTTTCTATTGCACTAGGTTTCCATGTCAGATCCTCAATTCCATCTGTTTCTCCCCACATTCCCTCCCTCAGCCCTAGCTCCCCTTTCTCTCCTTACTTGATCCTCCCATTCCCATTGCTAATTACCCCCAGTGTGCCTATAAAATCTATTCCTCCTCCCAGAGAGATCCATCTCCCCACTCAGTTCCTTTCTCTATAACTAACCTCTTTGGGTCTATGGATTATAGGTTGATTATCATTTATTTAATGGCTAATATTCACTAATAAGTGAATACATGCCATAACTATCTTTCTTGGTCTAGGTTACCTCACCCAGGGTGTTTTCTTCTACTTCCATCCATTTGATTTCATATTTTCCTGATGTCATTTTTCTAACAGCTGAGTGATACCATTATGTAAAACACAATTTCTTCATTCTTTTTGTGTTTTTTTTTTTGAGGTGCATCTAGATTGTTTCTAGTTTCTGGCTTTTATGAATAGAGTAGCAATGAACATGGTTGTGCATGTGTCCTTGTGGTAGGATGGAGTATCCTTTGTGTATATGCAAGAGTGGTATTGCTGGGTTTTGAGGTAGATCAATTTCCAAGTTTCTGAGGAATCACCATATTGATTCCAATATTGACTAATCAAGTTTGTACTCCCACCAACAATGCATGACCCTTATCTATACCTTTGCCAGCATGAGTTGTCACTTATGTTAGTGATCTTAGCCATTCTGACCGGTGTAAGATGGAATCTCAAAATAGTTTTGTGAAATTGTAATATTTTCAAAACACATAAAAACAGACTAATTTATTGATCTTAAGTATTTAATTGTTGACACTATTGCATTAGTTACTACTTTAGAAATGTATACAATTGTGTCTTTTTAAATAGTCACATTAAAATATACATTTTATTATTGTTCTCATCTAACAAATCTGAAAATTGTCTCAAAGCTTATGCCTTTCTTTTTACAAACCTTTGTTTCTCTCATAACAAACATGTATTTTCTTTGAGTGTTTTGTGTTACACACTGATCATGTTGGTGTTGTGGATATAACTGTTAGTATTCAGCTAATCATGGCAGTTCACATCTGTAATTGCAGCACTCAGAAGGTTGAGGCAGGAGAATTGCACAAATTCAAGACCATCCTAGGTTACATGGTGAGTTTTGGGCCAGGCAAGGTTGCAGAATGATGCTCTCTGCCTTTAAAAGAACTAATAAATAATGATAACTAATAATAAATGATACTTAGTTTTTAAAGATTCTAGATATTGTGGTTAATAATAGTCATATTGTTTATGTTTTGACTCTTTAGGTAGCTGCTGTAAGTACAATAGTAAACAGAGGACTGACACCAAAAGCTTTTGTGTTCAGGAACTATGGTCATTTTCCTGGCATCAACTCTCACTATTTAGGAGGCTGTCAGTACAAAATGTGGCAAGCCATTAGAGCCTCATCAGCTGCTCCAGGCTACTTTGCAGAATATGCACTGGGGAATGATCTTCATCAAGTAAGTTGACCTGTGTAACTGTCTTTAAAACTGTTACAATTTGCTTATCTTTATTACAAAAAAAAAGAAAAAAAAAAAAACCTCGTTCAAAACAAAACAAAAAAAACTTTAAAAAAAACTTAAGAAGGGCTTAGCCATTGAACAATAGAGGTAGCTCAGTGGTTAAGAACAAGTACTGTTCTTCTAGAGGACTTGAGTTAGGTTGCCGTCGCCCATGTCAGGAGCTTAACAACTATCTGTAACTCCAGTTCCAGGGAAATCTGATGTCTCTGGCCTCGTGGACATCTGAGTGCACATAGACACATAATTAAAGACAATAAAATTAGGATATTAAAAAGAAATGAAGAAAAAAGTAGCCATGCCAGCTTAGAAGGTAAGGCAGTAAGATTATAAGTTCAAAGGTAGCCTAGGCTCTTCATACTGAGATTCAGTCATAAAAAGAGTGAATAGAAAACATCTTGTTTTAGAATAAGACAAAAGTGGAAAGCTGACATAGATGTGAGACACTGGTGTTCATTGATCAGGGGAAAGTCACATTTGTGGAATCAGAGAAAACAGCATTTTCAGAAAGTGAGGTTACAGTGGGAATTTACACCATGAATATTTTTCTTAAGAGTGTAATAGAAACATCTTACAGTGTATAGAAGAGAAGAGGACTGTTATCAGTAGCAGGAAAGAGCAAAGAATTCCATGCCTTTATGGCAAGGGATGATACACTGAGGTTTAGCTACATGCAAGGAACCTACAGATTCTTTGAGGAAAATGAGTTTAACAGCCAAAATATTTATTCAGTATAAAGTGATCCATTACATGAGGTAATGGGTCAGTTCATTCCCAGAGCTATCATCACTATAAGCTTTTTGATCTGCCATGGAGTATATAGATGGTTATTTAGGATTTTCAAAACTGAACTGAAATAATATACTTGGTGATAGAGAATCACCCCTCCCACACACAGATATGCACACACATTCTCTTGTGCAGGGGTTCAAACCCAGGGCCTCAGTTGTGCTAGTTAATTGCCCTCACATCTTTAATTTATACTTTGATTTATTTTAGTTTTGGTGTTTATTCTCTGCCATTCTACTTTGAGTTTAGGAATGATAAGCATTTAACTGTATCACTAGGAAACACACTGAAAATTAAGACTGTTGACTCCATAAACATAATGAGCACTATGCCTAGAGTGCTTAGTGGCTTTGCTTCCTTAGTTGTGTTCTTAGGACCAATGTCCTCTTCCTGGATTCAGCCGAAGCCGAAGAACAGAGATGCCAGTGCTCTTAGGACAGCTGCAGTCATCCAAGTGGCAAATGGAGTGAAGTGTTTTCTCTTTTATCTCAGATATGGGCCCTTCGTAGAGCAGTTTTCTGTAGTTTTTGTCTCAGAGACTGTCAATACTCAGCACCATGGGAAGGGCCATAGTGTGAAATGTTTACATCTGTTGATGAGAAATATCAACAGATGTAACAACAGATGTTGTTGTTATTATTATTTTAATAGAAGGTCTTGCTATGTAACCCTGACTGTCCTGGTATTTACCTATGTAGCTGAGATTGCATTTAAACTCACAGCAGTCCCCCTTCCTCAGTCTCTAGAATGCTGGGCTAAGAGATTTGCATCACCATGCCCAACAAGAGATGTCTTAATAGAATATCATCTACTGAAAGTGACACATAAAAACATACCACTATCTTTCATAGCTCTGTAGTTAGGGGGTGGTCAGCCATTCAAAGATGAATACTGAAAGGTAGAATGGAATAAGCAATGAAAGGATGTGACCAGACTGCTTTTCTCAGAATGTGATGGCCTTGTGTTTCCCTGTAATCTCAAAAAAATTATAAAATGTCATATTAGTAATCATTGACATTTAATGTATCTGACTTCTAGTGTGAGCACTTGCTAGAATATTATTTGAGGAAGTTAGGTCAGTGTGTGTATGTGTGTATGAGGAAGTTAGGTCAGTATGTGTATATGCATATGAAATAGAACAGTCCAGAAATAAACCTATATACATATGACCTTTATCTCTGATAAAGATACAAAGCAAGTCAAAGAAAGGATAGTCCTTTTGGGACAGGCTACTCATGTGGATAGTGCATGTGAACAATCTGTGTGCCTTTGCTCTCCACCTTGTTTGTTGAGACAAAGTCTCTTACTGAACCCAGAGCTTACCAAGTGATTAGACTGGCTGGTCATTAGGCTCTATGGATCTGCCTGTCTCTCTCCTTCAGTGCTGAGGTTACAACACAACATTTACCACCACACCTGGCTTTTACTAAGTGCTCAATATTCGAACTCAGGTTCTCTTGCTTGAATATCAGGCCCTTTACCCAGGGAAGCATCTCTGCAGCCCAAGGATACTCTTCTCACAAATTGCTTTGAAGTAGTCACTGTTGGCGCATCCTACCTCTCTCTTTCCCACAGAAACACACCAAAAACCTTGACATAAATCCAAAGTTACTGTCCATTCACAAATATCACTGGTACATTGGACTTTATCAAAATTGGAAACTTTTCCTTTGCAGAAGTAATCTTAGAAACCCAAAAGGTAGTGATACACAGGAAGAAAGTAGACTATTGAAATATAAATCATACATCTACAATGGGATTCATGTGGAAGCCATCTAAGGAAAAGCCTACATAGTTCCTTAAAATATCTTTGGTCAGATGTATGTCACTAGATTTTTAAGCTCAATATCAATATATTAATTTAAATATTACTATGTGATTTATTCTGTTATAGTTTGGCCATAATTTTAAATACTTTTTTATTTTTCTAATACTCTTATCAGCATATTTTATATTACATCAAAAAGTAGATTCTGAAAAACACTTAGAAGAGTGGTTCTCAACCTTCCTAATTCTGTGGTCCTTTAATACAGTTACTCATGTTGTGGTGACCCCCAACCACACAATTATTTTTGTTGCTACTTCATAATTGTAATTTTGCTACTGTTATGTGTCTTCATGTAAATATCTCTGTGCTTTCCAATGATCTTAGGTCACCCCATGAAAGAGTTGTTCTTACCCCAAAGTGGTCTCAGTCCACGGTTGAGAACCACTAACTTACAAGTTCAAACTTTCTCCTACTTTTTTCATATTATAGCTGTATGTGGACATCATACCTTAAAAATTAATGTTGTTTAAATTTCCATTAATTTGATTATGTTGAACTTGTAAGAGATGGTTTTGTTGTTGTTAAATACTAACTATCCTGTGTCTTCAGAAATTGGTTCAGGGGCTAGAAAGATGTTTCAGTAGGTAGAGGTGTTTGTTACAATGTCCATTGACCTGGATTCAGTCTCCAGGCAGAAGTTTTTCTCTGACCTTCACATGTGTGAACACACAATCAATAAATACTACATGAAACTGTTTTTAGAGTTTTCAGTTCATCTCAGTATTTTTGAGCAGCATATACACAGTAATCTAGAAAAGTTGTTCAAAAATACAAAACTAAAACTTAGCATCTTAGATGGTGGATTCTTCCATTATAGTATATGAATTAATCCATTTGAAGGGATCTTCTTGTAAATCACTCAATACACTGTTAGATTTTCCCTGTAATAAGTACTGAACGGCTTATGTTCTACAGGATGGAGGTTTGCTTCTGAACAACCCTTCAGCCCTGGCCATGCATGAGTGTAAATGTATCTGGCCCGATGCACCATTAGAGTGTATAGTATCTCTGGGCACAGGACGATATGAGAGTGATGTGAGGAATACTGCAACGTACACAAGCCTGAAGACCAAGCTTTCTAATGTTATCAACAGTGCTACAGATACAGAAGGTTAGTGTCTTAGTTGGGTTTCTGTTTCTGTGAAGAGACACTATGACCTCCTCTTATGGAGGAAGGCATTTGATTGGGATGGCTTACAGTTTCAGAGATTTAGTTCATTACCATCATGGCAGGGAGCATGGCAGCTTGCAGGCAGAATGGTACTGGAGAAGGAGCTGAGAGTTCTACATCTTAATGTACAAGCTGCAGAAAGTGAACTGTGTGCCACACTGGGCATAGCTTGAGCATAGAAGACCTCAAAGCCCACCCCCACAGTGATACACTTCCTACAGCATGGCCATACCTACTCCAACAAGGCAATACCTCCTAATAGTGCCACTTCCTGTGAGCTTATGGGGGCCAATTACATTCAAACTACCACAGTTAGTTTTTGTGTGTTACCTTGTGACACTTCAACTTACAGTGTTTTGATTTAAGTACATGTGAACTCTCAAAAAGTGGTTTAGTTCTGTCTTACATGATTAGAAAGCACGTGGGAGCTCCCTATCCTTCACTTGTTCAATGACCCTGAGGAAATTACTCTCTTAGAAGTTTTGCTCTCTTAGAGAAGTTTCTAATGCTGACCTGGCACAAAAGCCCAAATGGAGATTTGCCGATTAAGAAATGGAAAAGCAACAAAGGTCAGATGGGTTTAAATGTTCATATAATAGCTGTGAGACAGTTGGAAGACTAAGACAATTGGATTCTGACAAATGTGGAAGTCACCTGTCATTAGAATACATTCATGTTTCTACCTTTGGTGCCCTTCTAATACATTCTTCTTTAAAAGGCCAAAGTGACCCACTTAAAGTCTATTTAAAATATTAGTTGTCGTTCCTCTTTTTGTAAAGCTCTTCAAGTTTCCTGTCTGTGAAACAAAATCCAAAGCCGTCTTCCACTAAAACTTACCAGACTATATAAAAATGAACCCTGAATGTGCCTCTCCTTTCCCACAATAATTCTTGCTACTCTCCATACTTTATAAGAACACATGGGCCACCTGGCCACTACTATTGTTGTACTGTCCCTATAAGGCTCTGCCCAGGTACATGTGTGTCCTTAGCTTCATTCAGGGCATCTGCTCTCCAGAGACCTATCCAGACTACTTCTCCAACTTCTTCACCATCTCATTCCAGCCATTTACTTTGTTCCTTTCTCCCTCTCAAAGTACTTGTCTTCTTATGGTTATATAGTGTATATTATGTAATTATTTATTGCACATCCCTCTGTGCCATTAGAATATAAGACAAAAGGTGGAGGTATAGCTCAGTGTTAAAAGAGTCTGTGCCTGACATTTGTGAGGCCCCGAGATTCATCTTTAGCACTTTAAAATGCAAAAAATGTTTATCTTGCCTTCTTCAATTTATTGTTGATTCTAGTTCCTGGCACATATTGAACCTTTGGCATGTATCTGTTGAATTTTGAATTTTGAGTCTTATATTTATTTATATCTCTTAATTTTACAGCTTTCTTTTGGATCGTAAAATGTGTTATTAATTTCTTAAAGTAGCATTTAACAGCTCCATGTTTAAGTCAGTCTATCTACATGTTTTTAGTTAAATCATTGTCTTAGTGATATTTTTCAGCTCTCTGTTAAGGAGTTTTATATTTTAAAAGGTAACTCACAAAAACATGATAAACTGCATTTTTTTTCACTGTCTGAAGTTGTGTCAAATTCATGAGATATCTTTTTCACTTTGTTGAGTTAAAACTAACAAAACCTGTATGTAAGGTGTACAACATGTTTAAATTTAAATATATTCTTTGTAACAGTTGCTACAAATAAGGTAAAATATGTTTCGATCTCCTGGTGTGTTAACTTTGATTACCATACAGTTTATTTAAACACTAGTATTCATTCAGCTGTAGTAATTGAAAGTTTATACCTTTTAGTCAATATCTTCCCCATCCTCAAACTCCAGGACAGCTAACATTCAATGCCCTGTTTTTCCCAAGCTTGACAATATCATGCATTATTTGTCTTTATATATCTGGCTTGTTTCAATAAGTACATTGCCTTCAAATCCATCCTTGATGTTGCATATGACAGCACTTTTTTCCTGTCTTAAGGCTGAAATCCTACTGCATTTAAAATACATATTGAAATCCATATCTTGACTATTGCCAATGCTACAGTGAACATGGGATAACAAATACCTCTTTAAGATTCTGATTTCATTTTCTTTGAATGTATACGCAGAGTGGGATTTCTGGTTCATATGATAGTTAGATTTCTATTTCTGTGTAGCACCTCCATGTTGTTTGGATAGTGGTTGTATAAGTTTGCATTCCTAACCTATTTTCACTTCTTCAGCAATACTTACTTCTTAGTTTTTGATAAGAGCCATCCTTACAGTGTGACTTTGTAGTTTTAATTTGCATTTGTGATGATTCAGTACAATTTTCTTAATGGTTGGCCATCTGCTCAGACATAGTCTTTAATGAACCAGTCTCATACTGCCTAAGTATGCTCTAGTTAATGACACAAGTATAGAGGCTTAATTGTGATAGTTAACTTTGAAAAAAGATACAAAAATTACATTGAAACATAATAGTCATTGATCATAAATTGTTATTGAAATACAAACAAATAATAGTTTTATATGGTCCACTCTAAGCAATTACTGATCAAGTGGTAAATTAAGAGGAGGGCAAGACAACTAACATGCTTCCGTTTGTGTGTCATTCCTTTTTTTTTTTTTTTAATACTTTTTTTTTATTTTACATATTAATCCCAGTTCACTCTTCCCCCATCCTCCTGTCCCCCATCCAATTCCCCATCACTCCCCATGGAGGGTGAGGCCTTCCATGAGGGATCATCAAAATCTGTCTAGTTGTTTTTAAAAGAAGAAGAGTAAGGTATGGCTCACTGGAGACTTAGAAACCTTTGGCAGTCACAGGAATGCTCATGACTCGTCATAGTAAAACAAAAGTTTATTCGTTACCAAACTTTTTTAAATTATACAATCAATATTGATTAATTTTAATATGCATAAATATAGCCCAGTAAAGATGCCCCCCAAATGAAAAGCAGAAGGAAAGTAAGGCATTTAGCAGGAAGAGTAGTCAAGTAAGATCCTTAATTGGGCAGAATATATAAAGTATTTGGAAGTAGGTTGCAATTTGTAGGTTTGTTCTTATGGATTCCTTGAACCTATTGTGAGTTGGGGTGATAAAAGAAGTGCATGTTCATAATGTACCTAAAATGAAGGTAGTTTTAATTGAAAAAAAATGAATGGAGCATTCCAAAATAACTGACCTCACACCTTCTTTTCTTATCCACTCTCTCTCAATTTTTGTTTTAACAGAAGTCCATATAATGCTGGATGGTCTGTTACCTCCTGACACATATTTTAGATTTAATCCTGTCATGTGTGAAAACATACCTCTAGATGAAAGTCGAAATGAAAAGCTGGACCAGCTGCAGCTGGAAGGGATGAAGTATATAGAAAGAAATGAACAAAAGATGAAAAAAGTTGCAAAAATATTAAGTCAAGAAAAAACAACTCTTCAAAAGATCAACGATTGGATAAAACTAAAAAGTGACATGTATGAAGGCCTTCCCTTTTTTTCTAAATTGTGAGTAGGGCATACATATGCTCTCATAAATGAAGTCCATCAGAAGATCTACCAAATTTAGTGAGGAACTGTGTGCCTCAACATGAGCTTTTTCTAGCTTTCTGTGGGATACTGAGGAAGTTCCGGGAAATCCTGCAACAGGTGATGCTTTGAACAGCTTGAACCTCACTAATGATGTTGGTTACAGAAGTCACATGGCAATTAAATATTTAAGATGTTCATAACCTTAGGCATTTTATTACTGAGCTAGTTGGTTTTAGTATCTATTGGTCTTAAATTGTTTGATGTTTGAAAATTTATTAATATATGTGCCAAACAAGAAATGAGAAGTGCTGTACTTTGTACTTTGCTTTTATCATCTCAATCATGTGGAATTTGTATGACAATTGATTTTCTTTTATGTCAAAAGCTGGTTTCTCTCTACATTTACACTACTCAGCATATCACTAGGTGCACCTACAGTCCATGTATTACCTTTCACTGTAATATCATTTAAAGAGATGTAGAAAGTGGGATTTTTCTCTGTTAAAGTACCTATAAGTTTGAAATATGAAAGAACTGGAAGCAGTTTTCTATTTAAGAAGATTGGTGAATTGCCAGTGAGATAACTCTTCTCCTGAAATGCCAAGATAATGCTCACTTTCGTAGATTGAATGCTATCTTATCACTCACTGTTACAGAATCAATTGTTTGATTTTACTGAGAAAATATTCTTATCACTAACAAAAATAAACTATTGAAGTGGTCAGCTGTGCAAGGATAATGCCATTTTAAAGTTTTTTATTGCTCACAATGATTACCCTGTTTCTTGTAGCACTTAGAAATGTTAGTCTAGTTAGATTTACTACAGTAGTTCCTTTACCTATTAGGGTTTTATCTAAGTCTAAACCTGGTTCTGTAGGCCAAATAAAGTCTTCTTTGTTGTATCATTTCTTTTGTAAATCTTTAAATTGTGTTGTAATTTCCCATGAAAAATGACCCTTTGCCGTATACACATAAACTAACATTGACCCTGCTGCCCGTGTTGTCATCGTGTTTGTGGTGCTGGTTTACTGAATGATGTATTGACTGAAAGCTGAGGAGTGATGGAGGATGTGGGTATCAATCTGCTGTCTTCCTGACCGTGAGGACAGGGCACAGTTTGTGAGGTGCAGTTCTTTCACTTGTAAAAGGAAATTCAATTGTAACATTTTGTGAATTCTCGTTCATGTTTTAGGAACAAGATAAATATAATTCCAGTGATTTCAGAAGATAATTAAAATAATCCTTTTTAGACTATAAATACAAGTAAATTGTTACACAACTAGACTGATGTCTTTTACTGGTGTATAAGAAATAGAAACTACTGGAAATCTGCATATTCTGGAGACTCTATAATGGATTTCAAGCACAAGCTGTTAACTGTGGCCCACATAGGTGTATCTCATGAGGTTCTCTTGTGGTAGTCTGGTGCAGTTCATGCTTTGTAGCTTAAGTCCACTTCCCTTTTCTGTGCTTTGCCAGGGGTACTCAATGCCCAGTTTCTTCCTCCAGCAACATGTCTTGAATGCTACCTGTGCTCTTTTATCCTAACAAAGTATAGCCATTTGTGTTTTTGTTATCCCCACTGGTACTTGATACTGGTTATCCAAAGAACTGAGTGATTCCCTGAGATAACATTCATTCTACAATGGAAACAATGCTCTCTGTTTCCAAAAGCAAGGTACCAGCACTCACAAAGGTAGAGCTAGGAACACTGCACACTCTCAGACACAGTTGTCTTAACTAGAATGTACTTTCCTGGAATGTTGTAGAGTGACTGCTAACAGAATTGAATCTGTGATATTGGGCTCAGTTGATGAGGAAATACACATCGAGCTTTTTGCAAAAGCAGATTATCTCAGTATTCAGTTTTGTGGAAATAATTTGATGACACCTCTAAACGGACTCACAGACCTATAGAGAAGGGGCTATAGGAGATGATGCCTGAGCTTTTTTTACCCAGCATGCCAACATGTCAGCCTTTCAGAATTAGCTGCCTTTCTACAGAGTGGCCACAAATGCCCACAGTGAATTTCTTCTACAGGAATTGAAGATGTCCTCTGTGTAGTTAGAATGCAAAAACCATTTGGAAAATTCCACTTTGATTCCATCCCAACAAATTCTTTTCACTTTCATTGCACTGTGTTCTTTTTTGTTGTTGTTTCTTGCCAAGTTTAAATAAAACAGAACTGTTGACTTAATTTGACTTTTTGAAGCCAATCTATGGCAGTTACTCTTTCATGACTAGGAAATAAGAAGCACAAGAAAGAACAGTTTGTTCTGTTCCTGGCAGGAGCTATCTTCCATCCAAAAAGGATTCACAGACGACAGATGTCTCTGGACTAAACTATTTGCATGTGTTGGTCCACCACTTTGATAAATGTGTCTCGCAGAAGTCATACTAATCACCTTGTTTGATATAACCTTCAAATTCATCACACCCCATAGATATGCACTACTAGTTTGGTTAATTCTTTAAAAATAAAATATTGGATCAATGAAATGACCCAGTGTATAAAGGCACCTGCCACCTAGCTTGATAATCTGAGTTGAATTCCCAGAATAAAAGTTGATCCCTGATCACCCTGCAGGATACATGTGCATGCATGCAAATGTGACCACGTATGCGCACACAATAAAAAATAAAACAGTAAGCTATTGCAATGGTGAAGACCTGTAATCACAACAGTTGGAAAGCATAGGTGGGATAATCATGACTTTTCAAGGCTAGTTCAGGCTACATGGTGAGTCCAAAACCAATTGGCTTTGCAAGGCTCTGCCTCAGAGGGTGGGGGAAATAAAATATTGACTGTGATGTTGATTTTCCTTCATTATATAAAAACTGTGTTATACCTTATTCTTTGCTTTTAGGCACTACATATTGTGAGGTGTGACAGTAAATATTGTTAACTTGACAGAATCTGGAGTCACCTAGGAGGTAAATCTGTGAGCATGCCTAGGAAGAATTATCTAGACTAGGTTACTCAAGATGGGAAAGCCCATGAGCATGATAACACCTTCCTGTGGACTGAAGAAAAGGAAAAGAAGTTGAACACTAGCATTCGTCACTCTACTTTCTGGCTATAGATGCAGTGTGACCACCTGACTAATGTATCTGTCTCAGGGCCTCTGTGAACTCTTCCTTAAGTTCCCTTTTTCAGATATTTTGTTGCAGCAACAAGACATGACAATAATGCAGATAACATTTTAAAGATTACAGTGTGATTTAATATAAACAGGTTAGGTCATCAAAAATGGATGATAGTCTAATAGCTGACAGTTAAAACAGTCTTCATAAGAACCTTACAAGTTATATAAGTATTATCCCTATTCTTAATCTATGTACTATTACTGAGATAAAGATAGTACAAATTGATTTTTGACTGTTTTCTCAATGCCACAGGGAAGTTAAAAACGTGATTATGTCTATAATAATAGTTACAAAATTAAATACTGTATCTAGTATTAAAAATGTTGTCATTCTTTCAGATACTATGATATCTACACATTTAAACACCTAATTTATTAATGTGCTTTTCAGTGATCACAGTAAAAATATTTCATAGGAGAATAAAACACTTAACAAAGGCAGAAGTGATGACTCGGCATTTAAGAGCAGATACTGCTCTTCCAGAGGACCTGGATTCAATTCTTACCACCTTCATCTGGCAGCTTACAGCCACAACCACGAGTCAGTCCAGCTCCAGGGAGATCTCATACCTCTGGCCACTTCAGCAACCAGCACTCACAAGTGTGCATATACAAACACACATACACAAAGTAAATACATAAAAATAAATATAATCTTTGTCAGAAGTGGTGGCTCATGCCTTTAATCCCAGCACCCAGGAGGCAGAGACAGGTAGATCTCTGAGCTCTAGGTAATTTTGCTTTATATTGTGACTTCCAGGACAGCCAGATTACATAATAGACCTTATTTTAAAGCAAAACAATAAAATGTTTAAAATAACAGCAAGTACTCTTTCTTGTAGCCTGTATTACTGCTATGTTTGTGAAAGACAAAATGGTTGAAGACAATCCAAAAGTCCATCCTGTTATCTACAAAAAGTACAGGTATATCATCTCATATTAATTATATCCCATTGAATGTTTATTAGTTCAGGGTTAGACCTAGCCATGGGAAGAAAGGAGGGAGGGAGGAAGATTGTAATTGTGTCTATAATAATAGAGAGAGGGAGGGAGGGGGAAAGCAATATCTTGACAAACTAGAGAAACTAAGAAAAAGGGAAAGTGATTATATGTATGTGTGTGTGTGTGTGTATACACAGACACATATACTCTATACATATATGTCTATAATACCTTGCTAATCAAGAGTTTTATCTTTCTCTTTTATACTATTGGTCATCTTAATCTTCAAAAATAGTATTCTAGGGCAACAATCAGTTTGCTTTTGCATTGATGGTAACATATGACCACTCTAATGAATTTTTAGTAAACTCTCAAGTTGACCAAGTAAAAACCAATGAAGTTTCCATCTCTTTGCTTCCCAGATTAGTCTCAATGTGCTTTTATTCTATAATGCTTGTAGATTTAAGTCATTAGAACTAACATGTTCTATTCTCAGTCATTGAAACTACATTCTGTATCACAGGTGCTGTTATTTTGTTGGTTTTGAATGACCATGTCTGTCAAAAGAATTCAATTAATCCTCATATATGGATGCCCTATGTATCCCTTGCCTTGCCTGATTATGTGGAAAATGCCCAGTGCTTAACACTCAAAACTAGAAGCAATGAACATTAGACTGTTAGTCTGATTTGCCTGTAGATAGCTAGAATGAAGAATTACATGCTTCAAGTAGTCTGGTGAAGTTTAGATAGTATAGATTGACAATAGCATTCTCATTTTTTAGCTCAGAAAAATTTGACATCCCAGTCTTCATAACAACATTCATGTGCCTGTGATAGCATGTGGAAAATTGCTGTATCCAACTTCACGTGAATACCATCATCTCAATAAGAAGAGAACTCTCAGCTTAACCAGAGACAGCTTGGGAAAATGTCTGGATATCCAAAAATACTCAGAAATGTTATGAAAATAATCTACAAAGTGGATTATTTTGATTTTAAAACATGGCACTAAAACTTACATTTACTTCTTTATGGCTCATTATGTCACTTGCACTACACACAACTGCTCAAGAATCTTTTGCCCTTCTCCTGGACTCTATTCTAGTGTCTAGGCTCTATCATACATTCTACTCCCATGTAAATAAACATAGGAAAAATTGAAAGTGAGGATGTGCTAATGAGAATGTGGTGGTCACCTTTCTGAGCCTGTATCACCAAAAGTGAAATTCTTACTAAGCAGTAAATAACTAAAAGTTATTTCTATTTTTATTTTTATCTCATTATGTTTCCAATTCAGTTTGCCACAGGCTTTTTAGAAGTATTTCACACTTTGTCATTACTGCTACATGTGTTCTGACCTTTCATCTTTTCCTTAAATTGGACTAAACCAAATCATCTGCCTTGCATTATTATGGAAAGTGGGACCAATCAAAACACTTTTAAAGGTACCTTTGAAAGTGAAACTTGTCCCTGTGCTAGAGGCGAGACTCTAGCTAGGATCCCTTTCTTTTAGACAGTGGCACAGATTACAGGCCTGTTCTTTCACCTGGTGCCTGAGGAAAACCTTCACACATTTTCCTTTTGTTAAGAGGCTGAACTTTGTTCTGTCTACAAACTTTCTAAAATGTCCTCAGGCATGCTTCCTCATGTCACTCTATTATTTGGCCTTGACAAGGCCAGCAGTTATTCTACAAAGAACTTGGGCAACATACAGCACTAGAAAAGGCCAAGCATTGGCCTGCCAGCTTGGGGCCTCTCCATTGCTTTCCAATAATGACAGCTGGAAGCTGGGGTGAGAAGTGGATGCAATTAGTAACCATTGATCATAGTGGTAACTTGCACTTTTTGTGTGTTTTTTTAGATTTACTTTAAAACATTTATTTACTGGTGTGTTGTGTGTGTGTGTGTGTGTGTGTGTGTGTGTGTGTCTCTGTGTGTGTGTGTGTGTGTGTGTGTGTGTGTGTGTGTGTGTGGTGTATACAACTTGCTGAAGTTGGTTCTTCTGCCATGTGTGTTCCAGAGATGGAATTCAGTATGTCAAGGTTAGCAATAGGTACCTTTGCCACTAAGTCATCTCACCAGTCCAAAAGATGTATTTCTGTGGTATTTGCTTTTATTTTTGTAAATTGGAACTTTTTTGTTATCTAAATGATATTTCTGCCATCTCTATTATTGTCTGTTTGTTGTTTCAGTATGTCAAAGAACATAGTCTTCAATTAATTGAAGTTCTAGGGTAAAGAATAATGCAGTGAGCAATGTATTTTATATTGTAAAAATATGAAGAGATCCCAGTGTGTTGGTGCATAACTTTTATCCAAGTTCTGGGGAGGCAGAATCAGGTAGATCTGAGTTCAAAGCTAGCTTGGTCTACAGAGTGAGTTCCAGAACAGCCAGCACGCCAGCACTACACAGAGAAATCCTGTCTTGAAAAAAAAAAAAGGATAGAATAAAGCAGGTTTTATAAATAAATGATTTTTCACTTTCATACCCATTTTATCTAAAGTACCTGCTCATAGTACATTAGTTTTGTATTCACATAAAGGGCTTCAGTATATTAAAAAATGGAATACAGTGCATGAATTAATAACAGACATCAGATGAATTTTAACAGATGCAAAGAAAAGAGTTCTGTGATAAAGTTCAGTATACCTTAATGATAAAGTCCCTGAATAAACAAGGCATAGGAAAAACTAATCTTAACACAATAAAGGCTATGTGGCAAAACCTCTAGCCCTCATTAAATGGGAAAGATAGAAAGCATTTACTCTAACATCAGGAACAATACACATGTGTACTTTTTCCACACTCGGTGAATTTTTAGAGCAGTAAAGCAAGAGAGAACGAAAACAGGGAAGAGAGAATTCCAGTTATTCCCATCTGCAGATAATATAATTCCATACTTTAAAGGCTCTATGGAGTTAGCCAGAAAACTCAGGTTTGATAAGCATGTGTTAAAAAAAATCAACATGTAAAAATCAATAACTTTCTAATATTCCAATAACAAAGTTACCAAGAAAGAAATCAGGGGGAAAATCCACTCACAATAGATTAAAAATAATAGTAAGATGTCTATAATAAACCACATAGGAGAAAAAAGAAAACTCCAGTGTAAGTCACTGAAGAAAGGTTGAAGATAGACCTAGAAAGTAGACCTTCCACACTCATGGATTGGCAGAATTAGTGTGGCACTAGTTGTGGTGTCAAAAGCAACCTGCAGGTGCAAACAAAATCCCTGTCAAGATTCCAAAGACATTACTTAACAGAACTAGAATAAATAATCCTACCATTTATGTGAATCACAAAGTCAGTCCTTTAGCTATAACCAAGGTCTATCATTTTACCTTTTGGGTTCTAGATCCTTAATTCATGTGGTTCTCTACATTTCCACTCTTTTTACTAAACCCTCTACCCACTGCCCCTAGCCAATCTTTTTTCTTAATATCTGCTCCCTATCTTGAAGCAGAAAGCTCTGAATCCTCCAGTGGCCCAGAGTTCTTTTTTATTAGCATACATAGTTTGGTTCAAACTCTTTTCCATGACCTCTAGGCTTATCCCTGGCTTTGTCTCTCCAGCCTCATCTCTTGCTTCTTCTTGCTTTCCTCATTGTACTCTAGGACCCTCCCATTCTTTGAGTTGCTTACAAGACCCAAACCCTCAAGGCCTCTATAGACCACTGGGGGATTTTGTTGTTGGTACTGTTCCTAACAGCCTTTTCTCAATCACACCCATGGATCATGAAACACTCAGTGAAACGCTACTCACCACCAGCCTTAGATTCATTAGTTTAAAAACCTTGAGGCTGGGCTTTTCCTTCATTGTTCTTTACTTACTTGTTTGGTACTATTCTCTTTGCCAAACTAAAAGATTCCCGAGAGACAACTTTGGTCTCACCTCGTATTGTTATGTCTCCTACATAGAATCTGATACACAATAGATAATACACTTGTTAGCTATTAATACACCAAAGGAATAAATGTACCTGATTCAAATCTCAAACTGGAAATTATTATCATATGGCCCTAAGCAAGTTGATTAACCTCTCTGAGCCACCTCGGGATGTCCATTCAACAGATGGTGAACTCTTTTCCATAGTAATTTTCCAAATACAGAAACTTAACTATATTAAATTCTATATAAAAGTCTTTAATTAACATAACTACCCATTGATATTTAAAATTTGGTAACTAAGATGATACTGGATCTTAACTCTTTTCTACTTTGTGTATTAATAAATAATAAAATATTTTATAAAATATTAAAAATATTTTGTAAATAAAATATATTCTCACACATCTACCTTGATATTCACTAAAAGCTAATCTTTATTAATTCAAATAGCTGTGATGCTATTTAAGATATTGCTAATTAAACTAATATCAAAACTGGAAATTTTTGAGACATTTGGCTACTTGGGTAAAACAATTCTGTATTCCTAGCCAAAAATTAAGATAGCATTAGTCATTTTTAAGAAAATTGTATTGTTTCAATTAACCTTGCCTCCCATCCTGTTGCCTACCCATGGGGGAAAAAAGCAATTAGGACTAAATGCATCTCTTCATAAATCATTACTAAACTAAAACTACCTATATACAGAAGTAACTTTAGTATCTATATAGCCCATTTATTATCTCAGTGCACCTGTAACATTTGTAAAGAGATTCACTTCTCTTATAAATGGGAGCTTGAAGAAAGATGATAATTGGAGACCGATGTATCCAGAAATTTAAAATTGAAGACCTTAATTCAAGGTCAAGGTTTAAGTTTAGAATTCTTAGACACGTTAGAGTTCTGTGATAGAATGCACTTGTGCCTGGAGAGGTAGAATTAGCCCACCACCCAGCCCTGACTTGTTCCTGAACCTTCAGGGTCCTCAAGTACATGAAGGGAAATACTGAACCTGTACGTCCAAGTTCAATTACCACCTTTGCAGGCATGGCCACACTTCTGCACCAGGCTCTGGGCGTGCACACCATCCGAACTGTCATTGTTGGATGCATGAAAAAAGAGTTTTGAAGATCCTGGTGGAATTCTTCAATCCTAGGACTAAAGTATGGTCTAGAAAGAGGTGAAATAAGCTCAAAAGGCGCCAGAACAGGGCCTTCAAAAGCACAGTACTTGCTTGATCCTTTGAATATTTTACACTCTAAAATACTGGAAGATAGTATACCCATTAGGATGGCTATAAAATGCTGGAGACAGTACATCCATTAGGATGGTTATGCTCTAAAAATACAATTTATAAATAAATGAGTACATGGGTTTAAATGGAGGTACTCTTCAGGATCACATAATTCTGCTCCTAGAAGCCATAGTTACTTCAAAACAACAACAAAATCCTCAGAAGCATGTATAAGATAATTCCATATGAAGTATGGCCATATAGTCCTAGAGATCCTCAAAACAATACAGGGCATTGCCATTCCTCTTGGCTGCCCACTAGAAGTCAGTGTTATAACCTTATTGATAAAGATACCTCATAGTTTGGCAGCAGTATTCTCACTGGAACTGAATTGGGAGCCTCCTTGCTGGCTAACATTCATAGTATCAGAAAGTACTATACAAACTACTGATGGAGAAAATTCACCAATGGGCATACCCAGCTGTGGACCTACCAGGCAATAAATACTCACTTGTGCAATAGTAGCAAGGCTGTTAATGGGTCAACCAACTGCTTTCTGATTAGAGTTGAGTCCTATTCCTTAGAAGGAATTCTTGCCTAGTACTTTAAATCTGGGCAAAGCCCCATGGATGAGGAGGTCACAGGCCATGATGAGACGTTTACTACAATTATTTTGATAAATAACATTCTCTCAAATACCTTCTAAGTACTTGTGCTTATATCCATAGATTAGTGCTGCTTTTTGCAGTGGGCAGTGATAAATGAAGTGAGTTTTGAGTGCTCAGTCCTAACAAGAACATCTATATCACTACTTCCAAGGGGCAGGGAACATCTTGGAAGAGATGGCAGAAAGAATGTAAGGGCTGGAGAATGGGGAGGAATGCTCTGAACACTGTCCTCTGGGGAAGGATGGTGGCTATTGCAATAAATTCATGGCAACTGTCATTACCTGCAAGAGACTGGCACCTTCACCGATGGTGAAGGGGCTCATGTGGCCCAACCCTTGTTTAAGGAGAGTAATTTTTCTCAGTGGTTTCCCAGACTCCAGTAAGAACCTTCACAACTGTGTTTATAGAAGCAACCCTAATTAAATACACAGTGGATCACAAAAAGGACATGGGAACAGGAGACTGGTTGGAAAGAGGGATTAAGCAAGAGATGTGGAAGACAGAAAGTAATGGGGTGTACACATGATCAAAATGTTCCCTATAGTTGCATTAAACTTTCAATAAAACACCACACCTCATATTGTATATGTGTATAAAATTGTCAAAAAATGTAAAGATATGTTGGCATAGATGTGGAGAACATGTCATCCTTAGACACATCTTGGAGAAATGTAAATCATGGAAAACAATACATCCATTACTCAAACATTTTTTAAAGTATTATATGACTAGCAAATGTCACTCTGTGTTTGCAACTAAAAGAATTTAAAAAAGAATCTCAAAGATAGTCATATGCCCATGTTTATAGGATTATGAATGCCAAGAGGTAGAGACAACAAAGTGTCTATCAACAGATGAACAAGTAAAGAAAGTGTGATTTGGGTATACAATAGAGTATTCTGCCTAATACAGGCTGCACACTGTATAAACCTTTAGTACATTGGGCTATTCATAAAAAATACTATATTGTTTCATTTACATGAAATATTTACAGCAGCAAGATTCATAAACATAGCGAGGGCAGAGGTGGTTACCAGAGCCTGGAGGGAGTGGATGCTCAGGAAGATGTCTTGTGGATATAAAGTACAGATTTGTAAGATGAAACAGTTCTGGAGACAGATGGTGGTGATGGTCATGCAACATGATAGTGCTGAACTGGACATTGAAAATGGCTAAGATTGGAAGCTTTATGTTGTGTATTCAAACAGCTTGAGTGAAAATTTAAATCAAGGCTTAAAAGAAAGTACAAACAGAAACATGTATTTCAGTGTATACTAATCTAAAACCCTTCTTAAAAATGCAGCAAAACAGCCAAAGATTAGAAATCTGCTGAATCACCCACTCATTTAAGCCTCAATGACCGGCACAGGAGTGTTTCTTTCCTCTAGGGTGAATTCACCTTCATTGTGCCTGTCATCTGTAACTCTGAAGCCAGCAGTGGAAGGTACATATTGAGTGGCTTTCGGTGTCTGTTTTCCCCGAGAGGCAGTTTTTTGTTCTGGATGACCTTATCTGCAATGGCTTGTTGCACATTGCCCTTGACTAGTCTTAAATCTATTCAGTTGAACTGCTGTACATTCCTATAGACAGAAACCTTGGGAACAGATGGAGACATTGGCTATAGAAGCATGCTATTACTGTTGCAAATGCCCTTCTTTCGACTCGGTTCCCTGGTCCTGGGGAGATGGGGGGATACTGAGCCAAGATGAAGATAATAGTGACTCACAGGCTCCCAGAGGAGACATTTATATATGGCAGCCACTATGGGTCACGCTTTCCTCCTCTTGCTTGCATATTGCCTCCTTCAGATAGGTGTAATGCCACTGTGTTGCTAAGCAGCAGGCAAGAAATGGGTTTCAAATGTCTGGCTTCATCTGACATGTGCCCAAAAGGCATCAGGGTAGCACACAGAAGTCTGTGGTTGGGTAGCAGATGGCGAGGAGAAGCATGAGAGAGCAACTGGTGTAGTGCATCTGTGGAAACTTTCCACTGCTCACTGGTCATGTGATGTGGTACAGCACCTCTGATTATTACTTACATATTATGAACATGCAACTGTACATCCCTCTATATCTACAGTGAGTAATCACTACCCACTGGGAATTTCTAAGAGCTGGGCCAGCTGAGACCAAGGCTAGCAACCAAAAGGAGAAAGGTGTAGATCTGGATGGGGCACTGAGGATGGCCCATCTTGTCTGTGGGAGCTGACTGGGTGTGGAGGTGGGCACTGCTGAGGTATTTCATCTGTTCCACAATTGCTCCTTTGTCCAGCACTAGTTTGTACCTTGAGGCAATGGCAGCTGATCAAAAAGAGCAACATTGATGCTCTAAAACATCTGTCTGTGATGATTTAGTCATTAGCATCATTTCTTCTCAGCCAGTGTCAGTGCACTCAGAACCCAGCATCTATTCATAGGCTCAGGACTTCCAAGGAGGCCACCAAGGAGTAGGCCTGGACTAGAGTCATCTCAGATTTGACTGAGCCAACTGGATTCACTGGGCTGACTGAAACAGAATGAAGCTACAATTTGGGTTTTGGACCAATGACCTCAGTTCCTCACAGTTTGTTTGCCAGAGGTGTCCCTCAGGAAGGACAGCTGTCTTCATAGGGTATCTCTTCTGTGGCAACTGGTATCTCTTAGCTCAAGAGAGCATGAGTAAGAAATCAGGACACTTTTGTAACCTAAAGTCAGGAGTGACAATCCACTGCTCTGCCCAATTCTTTCCTTTGCAAACATCTCACCAGGACTAGGCTGAAGCTGCTTTGAGCTGAACTGCTCCCAAATACCCTGTTAAAACAACTTGGCTCTCAGCTTGGTGCCTTTGGGAGGTGATTGCCACCATACATACTTCTGCAACAATGTGCAGTCACAATGAAAGCAATGATACAAACAGCCATGGGCTCTAGCCTCTGGAACTGTGAGCAATGTAAACACTATGTAAGTCCATAAGCTTATGTATTTGTTGTAGTCATCATTGTAGTTTTGTATGGTTCTTAATATTTGTTGCAGTGATTGGCAAAGCTCTTAGTGGCAAGGAGGGACTGACTGCACATGGGTATGAATACAGCAGGCAGTCAGTAAAGATCACTTTATTAGCTGAGCTGCCCATCAGAATGACTATAATTTTAGCAGTATTGGATTATAATGTCCCTTCACATAAATGGCCTTTAAAAAATCCCTATTATCAACATATCACTGTCAGAATCTGAAGATACTGAAGACACATGTGAACACCAGTCTTGTAGCAGATTACTTAGTGATGTTATCATAAGAAGGTTTTTAAGTTCTCTTACTTTTCTGACCTGGAATTCACCAACCGTTCATTTGAGGTTTGTTAGGGTGTGGGTGGTGATGAAAGAAATTTTCGGGGCTACCACAAAAGAACACGGCTAAAACCAAATGTCTGTGTCCACCTGGTCTAAAAGGCTCATGTCACATGGTTGGACAGGTGGAGCTGGGAAGTGACGGGCTGGTGGGCACACTGACCATTACCAGCATAGCTGGGCATGCGCCTGATTTCAGAAAACTTGAGGCCAAATTACAGGGCAGGGCCTCTCTGGGAGGCCTGCAGTATGGATATGGAAAAGCAAACTGGGATGAGAAGGCAAAGGAAGCAAAATGGAAAGGGGAGGGACAGAATTCCAGAAAGGCAGAACTGAAAGAGAAGAAAGGAGAAGCTAAATCTTTTTCTCTCCAGATACCACTGGAGGGCTCCATGGCTCTCGATGGAGGTGCTTTAAGACAGTGACATACTCTGCTTCTCCAGGGAAAGAACACACTTGTGCGCTGCCATTGACAGGCGGTGTGACACAGTGGTTAAGCTTGAATTCCATCTTTTCTGCTGGCTGTGTACCCTTTCAAATAATGCTTCACCTCACTTGCCTCATTTTCTCAATGGAGGATGACACTAACACTGTATGGAATTGTCATTGCATGAAATGCTTTAATAAATGTAAAGTGCTCATAACAGCATTGAGCTCCTGCAAAGTTCTGTTGTTACTGAGTGATGAGGTAGAGAGACTTACCTTACTCCCAGTCCTCATCTGTCAGGAGTCAGATGGAAGCTTGGGATAGACGATAGGCCAGAGGACAGGATTAGAGAGGGGAAGGATAACTGGGTGATTGTGTTATGTCAGGATGCAGTCATATCACAATGTGTGGTTGCCACCCAGCAAGTCCCACACTGCTTTACAAAGTCCCTTTGCCCACTCAGCTTCCTAATCCTTTTTCAAACCATTCTTAGACTGCATCTGTCTGATTCATCCTGTAGTTTGTTTCTCTTCCAGGATAATAATCCCTAGCAATGTAGGGTTGCCATGTGGTTGAAACAATAACCTGGAAATTAAAACTACATAATGTTATGTGAGTATAATTAGTCTATAATATAAACATCATTTAATTATAATTTCAGGCTATCTGTGGGGTTCCCATCCCCTCCAAATAATTTTTCTTTGTTGAGTTTTTAAATTGAAACCTGTATTTATTTCACAAATATCAAGTGTTGCTGTTCCAACTTGAATTTCCTGAGCATTTAGGAAGTCCTTATTGTGAGAGTTTCTTCATTCCTCAAAAGGCCCCAATGACAAACCAAAGTTCAACCACAAGAAAGGTCACCCTGGGAAGCCCATGTGTTATTGGCCTTCCTTACAAGAGCATAGGTAAGGGATAGCTTACAGAAGTGTGTGTGACCCCAGACCTATCACAATTAAATGTCTTCACTCAGCACGGGTAATGTCTCCCCAATAGCCACATAGGTGGAACTCCCGATTCAATTAGTGTCCCTCGGCCAATATATTCTAGCACCTCCTGAGGCCACATGCAATTAGGGCAGAATTACATACAAATGGCTGGGACAGATGGATGATCAGTGAGGGTCTAATACTCCCCCACCCCAACACACACACTCCACCCTCCTTCCTTCTATGAGGGAATGCTAATAGTCAGCATGGACAGGCCTGACGGTGTCTTGAAAGCAGACATGGCTGATGTAATGAAGTTAGCTGCCATTTTTCTCTGAGGACTATTTCTACAATCGTCCTATACACTCTCTGATATTTAAATTGAGCCAAATAGCAATCCTGTGTATTAATGTTCTACAAATAGATAGGGAGAACTGTGCCCAAAGAACCTGTCACTTGCCTGAGATTCAATTATGACACTTGAATAGCTCTTATCCTAACTGGTCTCAGGGGAATCAGGACTGTCCTGAGACTCACTGGGACCTCATTCTCTCACATGTTGGCTTCATAGACCAGCCCTGAGGCCTAAAAAGAAAGCAATTTTAAGCAGAAGTTGAAGGAGTTGTTCAAAGGTCATCTATATGAGATTGTGGCACAAAAGAGACACAAGACATGCCGCTTTGGTGCCCAGGGGACAGCCTGGTGTATGAAGACAGACCTAGAACTGAAGAGAAGTGGCCATAAAGTATTTACCTCACAGGTTTGTCCTACATGATTCAGTGAATGTGGTCAGGAAATTACTGAGGCCCAATCTCAGTAGCTGAAGTGAAGGGGCAGCACCAGAGCTCAGAGCTGGGCATGAGAAGGACAGTCAAGAATGCCCCATGAGTCTCAGCAGTCACTTGTCAGGTAGGGAACTAAGAAATCCAGATGCCATCACAGAGGTGGGAATAATGAAGAATGGTCGCTTAGTATGGTAATTTGCAGCTTCATATCTGTTGATGGAAAATTAAGTAAAGATAAATTGTTCTTAAAGACCTGGGATTATTTTTGGAGCCAGATACGAAAACAATGAAAACAGACCATTAACATGTGACCACACACTAGTACAGTGTGACACACAGGGGACCCAGGAAAGAACTCACAAAAGAGGTGACACATGAGGAGTCAGGGCTTTGAAGATTGAACTAGAGTTTGCTAAATGAGAGGAGGGGAGGAGAGAGAGGGGGGGCAGAATATTCTAGATAGATTCTCACATTTAGAGGCTTAGGAAAAATCACATCGCCACTGAATGAAAAGGTCAGGTGTGTGTACATTGATAGGCATACCAGAGTCCTTTGTCCTTTGGTTTTCTTTTAGGAAACAAAACAAAACAGTCAGCCTATATCTTTTTTTGCTACCATGTCATCATCTGTTTTCTCTCTCTGTCTCTCTCTCTCTCTGTCTCTCTCTCTCTCATTTCTTGGAAGCTATTCTTGAAGGAAATTTAAAGAGTAAATGGGTGTGAAATAGAAATACACAGAAAAGTTGTGGTGGAGCAAGCTCCAAAGTATAGAAGAGGGACAGAAGTAAGAAAAAGTGTGCGGGCAATGACAGCATAGTAAGGGACCATAATGCTGTTTGAGGATATGAAGGGGGCCTTGTGTGTTTGGCAGTAGGAGAAAGAAGAGGACGAACGCTGTGCATTTTGAGTGCATGTAGGTTGAAGCTTGAGTTCAAATTAAAGTTACAGAGGGGCAGAGGAGCTGTAGGACTCATAACCGGAAGTCCCATTCTAATACCTCTTCTGGGGGCTGGAGGCTGACGAGAGGCTCCAAAAGTAAATGGTCAACCTGGCAATACCTGGGGCTGCCTGTAACTGGGCCTACAGTAGGAAGTGAGTCCAGATTAGGTGCCTGGCAATGTGTCTTGGACATAATCGCGCTGGACGGTGCTGCAAGGGGCTCCAGAGCCAAAATTGAGTAGTATTCAATGTGTTTACTCAAATTCTACACATTTAAGAAAAACAAAGTTCTTGTTTTACATTTAAAAAGTGTATAGTCTGCAATTTGAAAAGCCAATTTCAGGTACTCCAGAAACGCAATTCCTACTGTAAATAGCATCTGCTTAAACGCTACAGGGACCCTTCCTCAAGTGCATTTGGACAGGACAGTTGTAAAACTGTACTCACCCCATCTCAAGTAGTGTTTCAAGGAGTGAAATGCTTAGGGGAGAGGAGGGGGGGGATTGGAGGTGAGAGAAGGAGGAAGGAGATGTGCCATCCAGATCAATGCATCACACGGAAATCTAAACCCAGGAGAGTGGCATTTAAAACATTTTCTGCTGCATCTTCTGTTGACACATCCCAGTCAGTCGGTCCCTCTGAACACTCACGTCCTGCGTTCCTGGCACCCCCACAACCACCACCATATGTTCTGCCCTGTGGCGGAGGTCCACAGAGGCTGGACAGCTCAGGTGAGTGGCCACCCAGTCCCCAGGGCGCACGACGCTGGAGCCCATTCGCTGTAGCCGCGGCTGCGGGGAGGGAGGGGGTTGGCCCGGAGGGGAAGGGGCGGGAGACGCCCGGAGAGTGCGGGGGAGGGGGACGCGGGGACGCTACGAGAGTCGGGAGGGGCCTGAGCGCGACGCTGGGAAAGGGGAGCGGAGGGCGGGAGCGGCGGGGACGCGCGCTTCGCCTGGGTTGCCGGCGGACGCGCGCAGCAGTCCGAGAGCCTCAGACGCTCGGGAGCCAGGGACCGCGCAGGGACAGCCGGACTGGGGCAGCTGGAGGCGACAGCTTCTGAAATACGCACGACAGCTGCGCTTCGGGGTCTTGGGCAGTAGCGCCCCGGCGGGACGGTGGGCGCGGCGCGAAAACGTGAGTAGCCCTGGGTGTGTCTGGAGGTGGCACTGGTGACACTCAGTCCTGGTGGGTGGACGCGGTGAAGCGAGGAGCCGGAGGCTGCCGCGTTGTCACTCGAACGCTGGCTCCCCGGCTGAGCCCAGGCTCTTGTGGGAGTCTGGCAGAGTCTGCAGCTAGGGCGAAACAGGTCAGCGACTTCGTTTTCCCTTGCGAGCCCTTGACACAGCCGCGGGCGCCCGCTGCAAAAAGAAGACGCGCGCCCGGGGAGAACGCGGCTCAGACCCCGCAGCTCCCTTGTCGCCCGCCGGCGGGTGCCCACCAGCTCCTTAGGTCCCAGGTCAACTTCTGTCGGGGCGCCGGTGCCCCACGCCTCCACGGAAGCCCTGCCTAGAGGTCTGCCTGTGGACAGATGGGCAGCACACAGCTTTCCTGGCTGGGAAGCGGAGGACCTGGAGTGTCACGATAGGGTCGCGGGACGACGAGCGCTTGAGTCCCGCGGGGCGCGCAGCGGCGTGCGCGTTCGTGTCCCCGCGGACACATCTGGGCGTGGGCTTTGTTCAGATGTTCTCACACCTGCGCGAATCGCCGTGCTCATGGGTGACACTGACTGCCCTCCTCGGCTCTCTCAACCCTGGCTAACACTCGGGGAATCAGAGGAGAGTAGGATAGATGTTGGAGACACCGCGCTAGGGACACTTGCAGGAGGCTTTGTTGGCCTCCAGGTGAGGGCCCTGGCAGTCCCCTCACCACACCCAGCCTCTGAGGACAGGAGCGTGTCAGGGTTGGTGTGCAGGATTCGAGGCAGACTGGAAAGAGTCTCTTCCCTGCCCCAGCTCAGTGGTGAGATCTGACAACAGCTTCGTCTCGGGATGCTAAGCTGAGCCTGGAGTGACTGAGGCGCTGGAGCACCATCTAGCTGAGAGCGCCATCTGTGCTCGGCACCGCCCCGGGCCCTCCAGGCAGCCCGGGTGGGCGCCGCTGCATGCCGGTTCCTGCGGTGTGCGGGCTGGGCCACTCTCGGCTGGCATCTGCCACAACACAGAGGGGGACAGAGGAGGCAGAGCCTAGGAATCATTCACTAAGAAGTGTTCCCTGGGTAGCAGGTGCAGTAAAAGAGTTCCCAGGGTCCATGGGGATGGTGGGCAGTTTATTTCTTTCCTTTGCTTCTGGCTACCTCTTCATAACCTGAAGCTGGCTGGCGGTCCCTGCGCTCTGGCCAGCACAGAGGGAGGACACCCTGAACAAGAGTCCCTCTCCTACTTCACCCCTTGCCTTCCTCTCCCAATGCCACCCTCATCCTGCACCCAAGGTTCCAGCACCTGGCTACACCACTAGGGGAGAGGTCCTAAGAGACAAATGTAATTTTCTTTCCCTGGTTTTGGATTGCTAATAGTCAAAAGTGTGGTTCTAAAGAGTGGGACCTTCCTTTCCGAGGCTCTAAGAGTAAATAGACTGTAATAGGGCAGGGAGCCTTGGTTCTGCACGCACCAAGAGCTCCCCCTGGGGTTGTTCTGAGAATGAACACCGTGGCCACTGAATACAAACCTAATGAGTGGGGCTGCTTCTGAAACTGTCTCATGTTAACCATTCTCTGCTGTGTGACATTTCAGAATTGCTAAAACATTGTAGGCAAGCAAATTCTTTCTGCATTATTAATTATGGTAGCCAATGTTTTGGGAGAGCTTCGGGTGTGCTGGAACTATGCACACACCACATCTCGTCTCAATTCCCTTAATAATCCTACTTTAAAATAGGAGACAGTGGCATAGATGGTCAAGTTACTTTTTCAACACCACATAGCCAGGGAGACCTGGAGCAGGATTGGGACTGGCTTTTTGTCTTGGTGATTTCCCATCCAAGACTTTGAAACTGTGGCCTTCTTAAGACTTACCATGACTTTAGAGAAAGCCTAAGATAGTCAACAGAAAGAATGCTATGAATTACAAAGCCATTCTATTCTAACTTCTTCAGACTTTTTGGTAACAAGCAATACTGTAATTCAGAAGAATTACAACCTTTTACTCCTATGATTCCTTCTTTATGTGCTCATTTTTATTCCTATTTATTTTTTAAGTGTGTGTGTGTGTGTGTGTGTGTGTGTGTGTGTGTGTGTGTGTGTGTATGTATGTGTGTATGTGTGTGTGTTTAGTCTATGGCTCGGGGGACATCTCAAAGGACAAGTTTTCAAAAAAGATCTTCACCTCCCACTATGTTTTGAGGCATGTTTTCTCATTTCTTTACTTTTGTGTGAGCTGACCAATTCTTGGCTTTCCATCTCACTGCAGAGATATTGAGCACTGCATCAGAATTTTTACATGAGTTCTAAGGACCAACTCACATGCTTGTACTGAAGGAGCCTGTGCTTGCTTAGCAGTCTACCCAGTCCCAAGTCAAACATTTATATTCCACTCAAAGCCCCAATCTTAAATGTCTCTTGTAGATGGCTTGGACTACAGAAGAGTTATTCCTGAAGTTCTATACTGAGTTAAAATAGTGTCCCAGCACAGAAATTTCAGGAGGCCTTCTGTATCCTGTATATGTGACCATGTGTGGTGCTTTTCACCAAGTCACTCCACATTTCTAATAGAAAAGAAGAATGAGAAGGAAAGTAATATTGACCACACTTGCCATAGCAGTTAGGATTGTTACAATTGACCAATCAATTGAAAAAAAAAATGGATAAATTTTGCTTTTAGAATCCTGACTCAGGAAAATTGCTAAGTGTTTCTTATTGTTGGGGCTATAATAGACATTAAAACTCTGTGCTTAACAGTTTGAATTTGAAAATTAGTGCACCAAGTCTCAGGGGACTGTCCTGGTCATGTATTTCAAGGGAGTGATATGGCCATGGCCTGAGGGCAAGCATCCGTACACCATAGTGGTGTTGCAGCAGTGACAACAGATGTAAAGGAAGCCATCTTAGGAGATACTGATTCTTGTGCAGTCCACATGGTAAAAATGGCCAGGTGTGAGTGCCTCCAAAGTGTGTGTCAGAGGGTGTTAGGAATGTGTAGACCCGGACTGTAGATAATTTTCTTAGGTATCTCTTCGATCATCACTTTTATTAGTACAATTTTCCTCATGTGATGGGTAGAATGGGATATCTTGTATCATTTAATGGAATTCCACAGAAAGTTTTTTGTAAAGAAATTAGTTTGTTCACTCATTCATTAGTATATTATTCATGAGTATTTACAGACTGTGTGACTGTTGCTAGACGGTTTCTTTCCTTCTAGGTCCTGCCGCCCTTCTCAGCCAAATAAACACACAAAGACTTATATTATTTATAAAACTGTTGGCCGATGGCTAGGGCTTCTTATTGGCTAGCTCTTTCTTAAGTATTAATCCATAACTACTAATCTATGTATTTGTACATGGCCATATCTTTCCGGAGAATGCCTGGCATGTTCTATCCTCCTGGTCCCTCCATGACATCTCTTCTTGGTGCAACTCTGACTACCTTTCCCATAATTCTCATCATCTCCCAGTCCCACCTATCTTCCTGCATCTATTGGCTATTGGCCAAAAAGTGTTTTATTAATTAACCAATTAGAGAAACATATATACAGAAGGACATCTTCCATCAAGTGGCCTCGTGTTCTGGGCACTAGAGTAAGAGTAATGAGCATAACATTTCTATCATCAATGACCATAGGTTGACTTTTACATATTCTGAATGTTGAGCTTGTAAACTTGAACACAGTAACACACAATTGAGTAGCACTCAAATCCTGGGGTCTGTAAAGCCCCCCCTTGTGACTTCTTCCTGTCATTCTCTTGAAGGGTACCCACTAAGTATCATCATGCTGACACTCTCACCATGGCAGCTTTACATCACGAAGCCTGCATCAGCTGCCACCACAATCTCATCCTAAAGAACAGCTTTTGTCTGAGGAGGATGACAACCCAGAACAAATAGGACTGGAGCAAGGCAGCTGTGCTGCGCTTGCCTACTTTGGTTAGCTTCTTGTGTGTGAACCTAAAGAATGCTCAGGTCAGCTTTCAACTGTTGAGATGATAGATGAATAGGGATTGCTTTGCAAGTGACTGACATTTGCAAATGTGGCTGGGTTTAGAGCACACATGGCTTTGTCACAGGACCACAGTATAGTCTCCAGCACCAATATCAGGGGAATCACAAGTACATATAACTTCAGCTCCAGGAGATCCAAGGCCTTTGACCTCCACAGGCACAAACAGTCAGATATTGTACATACCCACGCAGAGATACATACATTCAAATAATTAAAAATAATAACAACAAATCTTTTTTAAAAATCACTTAGATGTTCTTTCTGTTTTACAATTTATGTTTTCCCATCTGAAGAATCCCTTAACATACTTGACAGGTAAACAAACCTTCCCTGGCAGGTGAGACCAAAGAAAGGACCTAGGTGCTAAGGGCAAGAATTTAGTGGTATATTTTACTTAACTCATTGTCTGCTCATGCAAATGAAAAGATCCTTTGATTTCCTCACCCCACCCTCCAAAAGTCTCTATTGGCATCAGAGGTGAAACTCCTTCTTTCTCCAGATCTATTATGGCATAATTGAGAAAAATAAGTTACATATATTTAAAGGCATGGAGCTTGATGTTTCAATGCAGGTATATTCTATGATAGCCAACTATAATTGCCATATTCATCACATCACCTTCTATATTACCATTTTCTTTCTCATTTTGAAGTGAGAACATTTAAGATCTACTGTCATGGAAAATTTAGTGTTATTGACTATAGTCACCAACCTATTCATTAGATATCCAGAATTTATTGTTCCAATGTAAAAAACTTTGTACCCTTTGACCAATGTTTCCATTCCTCACTCACATTCCCATGCCCATCTCCAATCCGTGGAACCATTATTCAACTGTATGCTTCTGAGTTTAATTAACATTTTTTTCTCGATCTTTCCTTCTTCTCTTCCCCCTCTTTCCAACTTGCTTCTCTCACCCTTTCTAATGACTTATTTTTTATTTTATTTTTTGTTTTCCAAGACAAGGTTTCTCTGTAGCTTTGGAGCATGTCCTGAAACTTGCTTTGTAAACCAGGCTGGCCTCGAACTCACAGAGCTCTACCTGCCTCTGCCTCCCAAGTACTGGGACTAAAGGCATGCACCAACAACACTCAGCTAATGGTTTGGTTTTTTTTTTATTGTATATGTATAGATATTTTTTCTGAATGTATGTTTTTATCACATGTGTGCAGTTCCCAAAAAGGCTAGAAGAAGCTGCTGGATCCTCTGGAACTAGAGTTAGCTGGTTGTGAGCTGCCATGTAGGTACTATAACTTAAATCTAGGTCCCTGGAAGAGCAGCCAATGTTCTTTTGAGCCATCCCTTTAGGGCTCTTCTGTTTTGATACAGGGTTATATAGCCTAGGTTGGCTTTGAATTATCAATATTCCTACATCCACTTTTCAAGTGCTGCGATTACCCGTATAGGCTACTATATCTAGCCACTGACCTTCCTAAGAATGAAAAAGAATGCATTATATCAACAAATAATTGTCGATTTTCCTTCCCAAACTGAAAAAGGAGATGGCTGCATGGAAGAGGAACGTACTACATTGAGTTTACCTCCATTTTTAGAGAAGTGAATTGTTCATAATAAGTTATCTTTCAAAAGAGAGACTAATTCAATACATTTATGTAAAATGTAATATTATTGCTGTGTTGCTTTTTACTATCAGTAAAAAGCCTGCCATTGTAACCATCTTAAAATAAATAGGTCAGCGGCGTTAAGTGTATTCACACTATGAGAATCATCATCACTGTCCATCTCCAGCATCTTTATCTTCTCAATTTGAAACTTGGTGCCTATTAAATAATAATTAATCTTCTTTTCTAATCTATGGCAGCCACCATTCTATTCTGCCTCCATGAATTTAACCAAGTATCTCCCATGAGTAGAGTCATACAGCCTTTTATCACTAACATACCTTACTTTTTACAATGTGTCAGAATTTCTTTCCATTGTACTTATAATTTTACCCTTTATGCCACATTTTGTCATTCATCTGTCAATGGACACCTGGGTCCCTTTACCTTTTGGCTAGTTGTATGATTCCACTATAATTAAGTTGCATAAGTGTCTGTTTGAACCATTGTTTTCTATTGTTTGGGGGTATATATCCAGAAATGATATATATATAAAGAATATATACCACTGAGATGTCTCAGTGGATGAAACATTTGCCACGGAGTCATGAAGACCTGAGTTTAAATCCCCCAAACTCATGAAATGCCAGATGTGGCATGCTTTTGAAACCTCAGTGCTCCTCCAGAGAGGTAGGAACAGAGATAAGGGGACCCCTCAAAGCTCATGGCCCTTCTTCCCTGGCAGACAGTGCAGTGGTGAGAAGCAAAGAGACCTTGGCTCAAACAAGGTAGAAGGCAAGGACTGACACAGAGGTTGTCCTCTCACAGCTACATACAGGTCATGGCACATCGGTGGCGCCATAACTCAAACACACATGGACCATACACGCATAAGCACAGACTGAAGCTCTAAGTTAGTATGTTATGTTTTATGAACAAGTCACTCAATGTTTTCCAATATAGTGTTCTAACCCCTTTTCACTAGGAGTTGTATAAACTCTATCACTATGGCTGACCCTGTATCTTGTACAAAGTTTGAAACAAATGCTGTGGTGTGTGTGTCATACTCCAACATGAGACAGCATGGTAATGGTAATTTTGTTTGTCCTGTTGATATTTTAATGTGTGGAGTCAGAGTATATATATATATATATATATATATATATATATATATATATATATGTATGTATGTATGTATGTATATATATATATATATGTGTGTGTGTGTGTGTACATGTACATATGCATATATACATGTCAGTGGTGCATTTGTGCCCAGTGATTTTGTTACAAGAGTAGATTAAATTATTACACATTGTTATTGCCCCAAAATGACATCATTATTTTAATTCAGATCAAGAGCATATGGGCCCCAGGTCTGGAACAGATAGGAATATCTCCATGCTGAACGCTTAGGGATGTTCTGGAATTGTAAATTACTTTTCTGCACTGGGCATTTCTCCATACCATTGACTCTTCAAAAATGACACAATAATCCTCACCATCCAATTATAATTGCTTAGCTGAGCTAATAAAAAAGGATGTGGTGTCAACTTAATTGACCTATTTTATTGGCCTACAAGATTGGAATTACAAATTAGGAAAAAAAAACCAGCCTAATGGAGGGTGTCCCTCAAATAATTAAAAAGTTAGTGAGTATAAGAATTTTCCAGTGTTGATCAACACAAACTCCTGCACTGCTCACACTACCAAAGGTCTTACTTGATTTCAAAACTTCACTAGCAAGTTCTATTTGGCACTGTGTGTTCCCTTGTTATCTTTTCTATTGCCAATTCACAGGAGAATGATGATAACATTTCCTATTATACCAAATAATCTAAAAATTCTCCTTATTAAATGATATACACAGGATATAGTATTTTACACATGACTTTTTGTTTATAATATATTCTGCATTTTATAATATGCATGGTGTGCTGGTTCAAAACCCACTCTAACTAGAAAAGTCTATTCCCAGGGCAATCTAAGGGAATCCTGTAGGAGGTCTTCCACAGGGCACTATGCAATGAATTTGATTTAACTTTCTCAAGTGGGTTGAGAGCATTCAAAAAATCCAGTATGTGTGTTCAGCATATAGTGATCTTTCTCCAAATTTCAACTTTAAGGCTAATTCCATGCCACTTTCAGATGCCCGTGGCATTTGAATGGTGATTTATGCATGCAGTTTTGCTAACCATATAAATGTGAACTGTGAACATATTCCCTTAAGGGAAGAGGAAAGGAGATGGGGAGTGCTAATTTCCCACTAATTATGCCTTAAGGTAAGAATGGACTGTGCAAGAGTTTCATCCTGGAGGCTCTCTCTCCCCCCCCCTCTCTCTCTCCCTCTCTCTCTCTTTCTCTCTCTCTGGCTCTTTGAGGGAGGATGGCTTGCAAGCAAGCAGCTTTCCAAAGCCTGGTGCGCCTTTTCAGTCCCTCACCTCAATAGAGAGCTGAAAGGACAAAAGTGAACAAAGGAGGCCTGTTTTGCCTGCCCCACTTGCTGGGCTGTTGTCTTGGCCCTTTTCAGTGAAGGAGGGGGGAGCTGGGTCAAAGTTGAAGAACACTGAAAAGGAATTCAAGCTTCATGTCAAAATTTGAATTATAGCTTCAGTTTGAGTGCAGTGTAAATTAGTTTGAATTGAAATTTTGAATCTCCGAAGCTTAAGTGACAGATGGTGTTGGAACTCTCTACGTAGCCCTGCATGGCATACCCTTAACGTTGAGTGCCCAAGCCAGGCACTCCATAAACATATAGTTAACTGACAAAAGATTGAACACTGTAGGAAGTGCAGTTTGCTGCTGTACAGTGCATTAAGACAGTGGACTGTGTGAATTAAGGGGAGGCCCCTTGTGTCTGGCATACACTCAGATGCACTCGTCCCTTCTAATTGCATTGCAAATATTCTTTTGATTATTCTGTGGTTTTCCTTTTTCTTATCTGGTTGAATAGAAACAGAAATGCCAAACTAGCTCCCATGTAAAACTATATTACAGTAGTTTGGTTTATCTACAGAACATTTTTATGTATGACAAAGTAAATGTGTCATAAATATAGATCAACCAGTAAATTTTTTCTGTATAATATATTTATAAAGAATGATTTGGGTTTTCTGGTTCTGGTGGGGGTGACAATTTATATATTGTTATTGAAGTTATAAACATGACACGTGGTTCTGTTCAGCTTTCTAGGTAGTGTCCAATTAAGAATGTTTCAATAGAAGTTAGCTACAACAATAAGACAGTTACCAAGAAGTAGAGTTTACTAGAGTATAAATAAAATAACAAACAATTTTGGCTAATTTAAAACTTCCTTAATTTTCCATTAAAAAATAGTACTAAAAACAAAAGAGTCTCAGTTCTTGAAAACAGAAAAGTGAGAATTGAAAAATGACCAGATTTTGTTGTGTTAACTGATTCTTTAAATGGTTTGATGACCTTGCCTTTGGTCCTAAACACTCACTGACATGTGCATGCAAACACATGTATACATATACAGAGAAATTTCTTGTTTCCAAGGGATAACATGGAAATATTTTGAATAAGCAGCAAAGAGGTAATCTATGGAAAGTTTAGGCAAAAGCTAATTTGCTTCAGATTCATTCTTTTAGCTCATATGATTGAATATATGTTTCTTACATTTAAAGGTAAACTACAGTTTAAATGCTGGAATAGGGTTTTGAAACTCCATGGCTTGATGTATGTGTTTCTAGCAGCAGTTACCATGAGACAAAATTAGAGTGGATGGTAGGATACCTCATAGGTTGACTGATCTCCTGGAGCCCTGAGGGGATATTTGAAGTAGCAGATAGTGAGAAAGTTCATGGTCTGATTCAATCTGTGGAGCCGAGGATGAGACATTAGATATGAGAGTCTACAGAGGGTTTGGCTGGCGAGAAGGCTCAGTAGCACACTGAGAATTAGGACAACCCATACAAGTGTCCTGAGACAGAAGAATAAGATTTATGTAAGCAATGAGCAAGTAAGAACATAGCAGTGTAGGTTTAATAATACAAAACCTCAAGGAATAAATTAATAAATAAAAATGTATGATGATGTCTGGCTAATAGAGAATAACCTTTATTTCACATCATCCAAAATTGGATATATTTTATTTTGTTGTGAGACTTCAGGTCATTGAAGAAACTTGACATAAGACAAAAATAATTCATAAAATAATCTATAAAACAAAACATCACAACATATTTTCATTGAAAAGAAATTAAGAGTTTCCTAAGTTATCTCAGTTTTTATACTTTATGATATGCTTTAGCAGTTCAATTCTTGGCTGGATCTGCTCTTCTTTCCAGCCATTTTGTTCCTTTGTGTACTAGTGGCCACCTTGAGGAATTCAGATAAATGACCTGTGAATTATCCGACCTACTCAGGGTTTTCATTCATTTTTAATAGAGTTCTTTCCTTTGCACAGAATTATCTGACTCAGCTCCTAAAATACATCAAAATTCAATTCAAAGCATGTTTTTTAGGCTTGTGTAAGGAAAAAATGTATTCATTTAATCTACTGAAGGAGTGTAGCACACAGATACACAGGGAAACATCATATGAGGTCAAGTCAATGAAAGAGAGATGTGGAAATAAAGGCAAATATCTCAATTGCATGAAAATATTGGTTATTTTCTCGAAATAATATTGAGAGAGGAAGTTCCACATGTCAAAGGAAAAAACTAAGTAGTTGTTCAGGTCCATTGAGCCTTGCTCATAATAGCATCCTTCCAGCATTCTCTGGGTATCTAACTGAGGAAACTTGGTTCTCCCTCTGTTCTGTTAGGAGTCTGAGCTTTATACATGGAGATATGTATGTGAGAGTCCCATATTTGGTGGTAAACAACTAAATGCATGAATATGGCAAAATGTCAGACTATTGAAGGAGCTTTTGTTAGAGAGAATGGGGTGAGATTTTATGCTTCACTCTGGTGTGAAGACAAGTGGAGTCTTGACCATGGACAATCAAACATTCATTACTACATGCCTGTAAATTCTGCAGATTGTGGTTTGCTTTGTGTTTCCAAATCAGACCCTTGAGCTGGCAGGTGAAATGCTTCAATGAAAAAAAAGGTGCTATTTCTTAAATCACTGTAAGTTGATCTTAAATACTGTCTTTGTGACCCCAAGGACTTCCACTGTAATTTTCTGCCTCTGTGCACCCACAATAATTCTGGATTTATACAAGGCATTCCTTTCCCTCACTTTCTGAAGCTGTTATATGTCCTTTCCCTTTAGGGGTGTGTATGCATGACAGCATGCTCATTGAGTTAAGCACTTTCTGAGATTGCTTTCTACCCTGTGAATTTGCAGATACTGGAATCAAGGTGCACAGGACAAAAAGGAAAAGGAAGAAAGCCTGCTGTAGCTTTAAAACCACAACTTTGTCCCCACTTTGCTTGGCCCCTCCATCCTCATATATATTGTTTGCTTCATATTCTGAGGTGTGACTTGAGTTATTGCAGGTCCTTTCCCATCTAGTTAGTGGGTTATAGGGATTGTGTTCAAGGCATGGCTACCATATTGAGATATTGTCCTAGAGTTGTAAGTTATGTAGATGGCATCCTTGGTTAATGAAAGTTGGAGAAGCATTAGTTCACTCTACACTGATCAGGCAACCTTTTTGCTGAATGACTTTGAAAGAGTTACCTGTGTATTTTTCTTCCTGAAAGAATGTTATTGAAAAACTAGACCTTTTTCATCCCCCCCCCACACCTCTACTTCAAGAGGGCATAGAACTATCATAAATGGCAATTGAAAACAAATGTGCTGGAGGAACAGTGAGGCAGATGTACGCTGTAAAGTGGAAGACACCAATTATTTGGTTCACTATTGCATTTTGGCAAATTTGCCTCTGGTATATATGCATATATCTTACATCTTTAGTGGTATCTGTGTGTGGTAGTTTGATGTACTTGGCCCTAATAGGGAGTGACACTATTAGGAGGTGTGGCTTTGAAGTTGGAGTAGGTATGCCTTGTTAAAGGAAGTGTGTCATGGTGGGGCCAGGCTTTGAGGTTTCTTATGCTCATAATTCCAGTTGATTCCCTGTTGCCTGCAAGATGTAGCAGTCTCAACACCACCTATGCCTGCAAGCTGCCATGATCCTTGCCACCCAATAATTGACTGAAACTCTGTGAGCCCTCAACTAAATGTTTTCTTTATAAGAGTTGCTGTGAGATCATGGTGTCTCTTCACAGCAATAAAAACCCATGGTGTCTACCTGATTTTGAATCATGGAGTAATCCCATGCTACAATCTGAAAGGCTGGAACCTTTACCAATGCTGTGTAATCAGAACTGTTGAAAATACATTATATTTTTAATTTCCAACAAATGGAGGAACTGTGTGTGTGTGTGTGTGTGTGTGTGTGTGTGTGTTGTGTGTATGTGTAAGACTGACTTAATGTGATAAAAGGTGAAAATTTAACAAATATTTTCATCAGTTGTATTCAGTGTCAGCGGCTTTTGACCTCTGATTGATTTTGTTTCAAACCATAATATTTTTAAAAAAAGATAGTCAGTAATTGCTGTGTGTGTGTGTGTGTGTGTGTGTGTGTGTGTGTGTGTGTGTGTGTGTACGAGCGCACCAAGGATAGCTAGTGACCTTACAAATGAATAAAAACAAATGGCATATGCTTAGAAATCTGATACACAATTGTAGCGTAGCTTGTGGGGAGGTAGGCTCTTATCATCATGATGCTTCACATTTATCCTGTTCTCCTGCTCCTTAGTGGTGTGATGAATGCTATAAAAAGTAGTTGCCCACCTGCTATAGACACTGAGCTTGAGAAATAGGAATGTAGGCTGGGTTGAACTTTATCCTTTTATAGTGATGGTTTATATCTTTCTTTTGTGGTAGGCAAATGCTCTACCACTTAGACAAATTTGCAGGCCCTATTTGAAATCTTATCCCCCAGAACATGACATTTTTGGATATATGATTTTTATATTTTAAATGGAGTAATTGGGCTGGGTCCCAGCCCAATTTTATAAGTGATCTCACTAAACTGAGAATTTAAAGAAAGACAAATGAGAAAACGCTGTCAAAATGAAGTCTGAGGTTCAAAAGCTGAAGAAGACCACAGATTGCCAGCAACCCCTCCCCCAATCACTAGACTGAACACATGGAGCCTCTTCCAAGTTCTCATGAGGGACTAGTTCACCAACTCTAATCCTGAACTTCTGCCTTCTAGACCTATACAACAATAAGTTTATATTTCTTAAGTTTGCCAGTATGAGGTTCCATGATACAGCATCTCCTGTTAGTGAGCAAATACAGAATTAAAAAAGTCCTCTGTTCCTAAACAAAGAGGTGGGGTGTCCTCTCTATGTTCCTTTATCTGAATATATATCTCTATCTGCTGAGTGTGTGTATATCAAGTGGATATGTAGATATAGATCTAATATTTAGCTATGTAGGTATAAACCTGACATTTAGAGCGTTCAGTACACTTTGAATTCAGGTACATATATAATAGGGTGTGTGTTATTTTTTTAACCAGACAAATGAATGAAGTTGGGAATTTAACTGGCTAAAAACTCTCCTTGGTAATCAAGTTGGCCCTAACTTTGCTGTCTTTGTCAAGTTTAAACTGTTATCACCTGAGAACATTTGTTGACATCTCTGCAGGTGTTCTGCTGCTGCTGGCTAATCAGAAAGCTCCTTTTGACACATGAAATGCTAAGCTGTTGCTGTTTGCTCTCACTGAGGAACTCAAGCTTTGGATGAGCTCTCAGACAAAGTCAGTTTGAATGCTGCTTTGAATTTCGCAGCTCGCAGTAATCAAGCTGCACTGTTCAAAGAAAACTGAGAGCTTTGAATCAACTTGAATATTAGTTAGATTATAAAGTAAATTCTGAAGCCAATTCAGCTGGTCTTTTGTGAAGTCTGCTCAGTTGGTGTGAATGGGTGCTCTTCATTTCTTCTAGAAACAGCCTTGCCTATCTTAGACAATAGGCTCTAGAGCAATAACCCTGCCTATGGTCCTTTTCATGGTGTTTAATGAATAGCTCCATAAAAAAAAAGTGTAGAAGTTCTTTAAATGAAACATTTAGGATAAAGATTCTTGGAAAGAAAGTCCAAGGACTGTAATTTTTATTTTTTGTAAGATTTGGTGACTTCATTTTGGCATATGAGCCATAAACATTCATTAATTTGAGATTTTTCTGGTAATAATATTTTGTCTTTGCTATGGATTGAATTTGTTTACGATCGCATTGGGGTGAGGGATTAATGAGACTTCAGCGCCGTTCATCAGGAATCATTTTTTTTAAAGAAAAAAATAATTTTTTAAAAAGAAAAAATATTTCCTGTTGGCTGCTGGTGAAATTATAATATATAATCTTATTTTAATCCCTTCCCTTTCCTCCCTTCAAGCCCTCCATGTAGTCCTTCTTACTCTCTTTCAAATTCATATCCTTTTTTCATTAATTGTTGCTATATGCATATAAGTATATACATATGTATTCCTAAATATTACCTGATTGGTCTATATAGTGTTATTCTCTCTGTGTATGTTTTCAGGACTTTCCATTGGGTAAATAATTGGTATGCTCTTTACTGGCAAGACTATTTCTTCCACTCTCGGCATCCCTTAGTTACCTGTAGCTCTTTGTGTAGGACTGAAGACTCCAGGTCTTCTGCAGACCCTATTAGCATGCCTACTGTTGTTGTCTCCTAGTTATAGAAGATGCTACACTCCTAAAGTCCCACCATCAGGACTGATTAAACATGAGCTGACCCATGAACTAATTTTGAATCTTGGCTCTCTTAATTTCTCACCTGTTTTCAGCCTCTGTTTAATATGCAAAGCAGCATATTGAAAGGTACAAATTGATTGGTTGAGTAATCATGACCATAGACTGGGGCAGAGTACAGGTGGAAGTTTGTGTCTGAAAACCATGGTCTTGGTGGAAACTCTTCAGCATTTACATATTTGGTTGGAAAGAACTTTGTGAAAATTGCTTCTAGGTTTTATAGATTTGAGGACTGATCCAATTTTATTTGCATATGTACAAATATGGACCAGGAGGTAGTCTCTGTACTACTTACTAGTTCTTAGATACATTATATTCTTTGGAATTATTATCCCACAATAGTTGTATTAAACTCACATTTTAAAGTTTTATAAACTAGACCACTTTGTTTATTTTACATTTCAAACAAGTAGAATTCACCTTAGGCAACCAATTACTACTGAGGAGATTAGAAATGAGCTCCATCGTGGCTACATTTGCCTGCTCTGGCCATATTCTAAGGGTAGTTTGAATCTTTCTCAACCTCTTGCCTCCACTATTCATTTAAGAGCAGGAGCAGTCATGAATATGCATGTGTCACACACCTGTGACCAACACCCCACCACCATCAAGGAATAGCAGGGTATCAATTACTTTTGAAACACGTGATAGAGCAGCTGCTGTCTGTGTCCCACAGGACTCTCTGCTCTATATGACAGCTGCATAGACTATCCTGTGGTCAAACTACTTCAGCCACTTCCATGCCAGTATATCAAAGGGGGTGGGGAGCACAGGCCAGCCTACCAATCCCAAGGTATTATTAGTTCATTGGCAATCTGATTCCGAAGTCATATATATGTGTGTGTGTGTGTGTGTGTGTGTGTGTGTGTGTGTGTGTGTGTGTGTGTGTGTAATGAAGTCTCTGAATTTTAGAAAAAGGGTTTTGACATACATAGTAATAATCATCGACATATTTGTTATTTTGTCATAGGAGCACATTCTGTGAAGTCTCATTTAATCTTAATCTTCACCAAACCAATTTATGACAGAAGCCGGCAATTGTTCTTTGTGTGTGTGTGTGTGTGTGTGTGTGTGTGTGTGTGTGTGTGTGTTTTCTGTTAAGGAACAGACACTTAATGTAGTAGGCTTTCTAAGCCATGGACTCTCACCAGAAATAATCACAGATGGTGTACAAATGAATAAGCATGAGCATGTTTCCATAAAACTTTCTTTACCCAACTGGTACTGGGTCAGGTTTGACCCATGGGTCATGGTTGGCCTACTCTTACTTTATGCTCTTATACTCATTTTGTAGATAAAGAAACATGCTTAGAGAGTCTTAAACCGGCTATACTAGTATAGCTGCTGGTTATTAGCTATGCAGTTAACCTTTGCCTTTAGCCTCAGTTCCTACATGCTACTAAAGTCTATAACAAGGTAGCCTCTGAATGTTGTGAATTATGGAGAATGAGTCAAACTCCAAAGTGAAATATGTAATAAACAGCGTCAGCAAGATGCTATATGTAAGTAAATGTAGGTAGGCTATTTTACCATATTATAGTGAAGTGTCTTCTTTATTTTGAGCAATGATTTTATAATTTCCTATTTAGGATTTCCTATATTAGGATTCTAATATAACTGCTACTGTAGTCAATAGGCATGCTAGAAGCAAATGGCCTAAAGTTTTAATAAATAAATTTGTGAATTTTAGCCTTTTCAAGTGTACTTACATGTGGGTAGTCTGTGTCTTCTGTAGTGTGATATGCATACTAAAAGGAAGATGTATGAGCTCAGAATGAAGCCACTCCCTGATAGACAAACCAGAGAGTGAAAACTTTTGTACAAAGGTAACTCTATGCTCTTTGGAGAGCTGAAGTCTGCAAATGCAATTGAACCTCTATTCATTACCTTGAAAGCTCACAGCAGAATATAGCCCAGCCAGTGGGAAAGTTAGCTGTTTTGCTCACTGGACGTGATTTCTCTAAATTAATTGCTAACAAATAATTAAGGGTATAGTTGATGAATTTAGTGACTTTTTCCCCTGTTGGGTAAATTTTTAGAAAATATAGTTCTAGGTTATAGTACATTGAATTTAAATGTATTCTAAAAGGGAATTATAACATAATCACATTTTTCATGGTGTATTTTATAGCTTTACATGTTATAAAATCCAGACTTGGCAAATATAAAATTAGTGTTTGTTTAAAAATAAGGTTATATTTTTCCAGGTGTGTAAAGCAGAATTTTAAGATACCCACTAAGGTTTTGACCCATGTGTTTTCCTGCAGTGTATTGGTCAAACTTGTGAAAAGGATGGGATGTTATTAATACATAATTAGGTTACATTATATGGCAGACGTGAAGGGGATTTGGAGACGTAATAAAGATCCCAAGACAATTATGAGCTAATAGTTTGGGAGATTAGATTATTCTAGGTATGCTTGGCTTCATCTGGTATGAGCCTAATTAAAATACTACTACAGGAGACTTGCTCTTACCAGTTTGAGGAAGACCATTTTTATTGTGAATTCCTCTGAAGAAGTAAGGTCTTAATCCTTAACTTGCAAGTAGCTGGTTGCTGCCACCAGCCTAGAGGAGCTGGAAGAAGACCCTGAGCTGTGGGTGAGTAATCCACCTGCTCACCATCTTGATAATAGCCTTGTGGAGTCCACTGTAGCCACGCCCCAGCTTCTTGCCTGAGGAAATATATAAAATAATAAACCTCTAAAAATGGCACAGTGTGTTATAACAGCAATGGAAAACTAATGAAGCCACTCTCACCACAATCCAAATTTGAATTTTTTTATTATTTCCTGAAAATTTCCCCAGGGCTATTTACAATTATATTTACCCAAGGCAACATCTTTCTTTCTCTATATATTTACTTTTTTTTCTGGATCTTTTATATGAGTGGAAAAATATAGTGTAGGATGAAACTTAGACCACCCAGGCTTGCAAGGCAAGTGCCTATATGCTGGGCCAACTCTGTTGCCCAGGTTAGCATTTTTTTTGAGGCATCTCAATGAATCAGTGGTCCACTGTATAAAGATGCCATATTGTGCTTATATGTTCATCATTGAATCAACATTTGGATGGTTTGAAATTTAGGTTTCTGAATGAATAATGCTGCTGTGAATGTAACGTTCAGATTTTTGTGTATACCTATGTTTTAATTATCTTGGGTAGATATTAGATAGTAGAATTAATATTAGCAATGCTAAAATTATGATTAACTTTCAAGACATTGCCAAATTGTTTTTCTAAAATAATTATAGCACTTGATTCTCTTATCAGCAATGAGTGAAGTTTCCTGTTTCCTAACATTCTTGGCAACACTTATTATTGCCTGCCTTTTTATGTGACCATTTTTATAGAGTACGTTGTAATATTTCATTATGGTTTTGCCTGCATTTCCCTTCTGGGTGACATTTTAAAGTATATTCTCAAACATGTTAACTATTATTAAAGTTTCTTTGATGAAATTTTTATGATTTTTTTGCAATTTTTCAATTAAAATATTATTTTTATATTATTGAATGATTTAAAAATATATTTGTAGCAGACTTTCTTGCAATGCCACCCCCCTAATCATGACACAGAAATTTATTACTTGCTTGTTCTTAGCTTAGGCTTGTTTACAGCTAGCTTTTTTTTTTTTTTTTTTTTTTTTTAACTTAAATTAGCCCTTTTCTGTTAGTCTATTTTCTGCCCTGAGGCTTGTTTACCTCATCTACATTCTGTTCATGCTGTTTTCCTGCTTCCTCTGTGTCTAGCTGCCTGGCCACTTCTCGCTGGCTGGCTGGCTGGCTCCTCTTTTCTCTCTGGCCACCAGCCCCACCTATCCCTCCTCTGCCTAGCAACAGGCTGTGCAGCTTTTTATTAGACCAATCAGGTGACTTAGGTAGGCAAGGTAAACCAGCAACACATCTTTACATAGTTAAACAATTGTTCTGCAACATGAATAAATGCAACACATTTTTACATAGTTAAGCAAATATTCTAGTCCATAATATATATTCTAGATACAAGCTCTTTATTAAAGATGTAAATATTTTATAAATATATGTACATATTTTCCTACTTTGATATCTTTGTTTTTCATTTAAAATTTATTTTCCTTTTCTTCTTCTTGCTTTCTCTCTTTCTGCCTCTCTTCCTTTCCCATACCTCTCTCACCAGGCATTGAATCTAGGGTCTTGTAACATGCTAGGGATGTGCCCTGCCAAGGAGATACATCTCTACCTCTCTTTTAACTTTGTATTTAGATACAGGGTCTCACTGAGTTGCTCAGCCCATTCTCAAACTTGAGGTCCTCTGCATTAGTCTTTTGTATTTGGATTAAAGACTTGTAGATGACTCTGTCATTTTCTTGGTGGCATCCTCTGAAGCACAGCAGGTACTAATTTTGATGAGGGTCAGTTTATTATTTTTTCTTTTGTTCTTTTCTTATAGCCAATAATTTGTTTCCTTACCCAGACTCATAAAAATTTACTTCTAAGGATTTTCCCATGTTAAGATCATCTTAGTAACTTTATGAAAAGATGCACTAAAAGATACTAGTAGGTTTGTATTAAATTAATAGATCAATTTAGGAAAAACTCCAGTTTTTCCTTACTGTTGTTTAAAATAGTTTTGCTATGTATACCAGGCTGGCTTTGACTCAGTGTATAGCATAGACTGGCTTGAACTCTGGAGCCTCCCCTATCTCAGTCTCCTGAGTGCTGTGTGTAGAGACAGATACCACTATATCTGTTTAGAAAATTATATCTTAATGATATCAAATCTTCCAAATTTGAATGTTGAACATTTCTTATATTTGACTTTTGTTCATTCTTTCTTAGCAATATTATAAGTTTACATTTCAAAAATCTTATACCATAATTTCCTAAATAGTTTATTTTTGTAATGTGAGTAATTTTGTAATTGTATTGTGAGTTAGATTTTTAGTTTCACATTGTTCTTTATTGTCAGTTATTACTGAAACGATATATATATATATATATATATACATACATACATGTGTGTGTATGTATGTATGTATGTATGTATGTATATATCTCATACCTTATAACTCTGCTTAACTTTGTACAAAGACTTGTCTTTTTTATGTGGATTTCTTAGGATTTTCTACACTATGACATCCATGCAAGAAGGCAGCCTTCATTCTTACCCTTAATTTTTTAGCTAGATCCTCCAATACAATGCTTGACAAAAGTATGGGGAGTAGAAAGACTTACTTTGACTTCAGTCTTCCAAAGATAACATTTATGTTTTGTATTAATATAAAAAATATAGATTTCTTGTAATCCCTTTATTTGATTGAGTAATTTACTTCTATTCCTAGCTTGTTGAGGATGTTTGTCATGAAATTTATTGTGTTCTATTGACTACATTTTCTACAGCATTATGCTTGTGATGTGGGTTTTGTCAATTTTCCTATTAATATAGTCTAGTACTCTAATTAACATTTAAAATCTTAAGGCAAACTTGTATTTCTGCAATATATCATATGTGGTCATTTTGAACAATAATTTTATGAATTAATTCAGATCACTAACATTATCTTAAGGACATTTGCTTATATGTTTTTGAAGGATGTGGAATATATATATATATATATATATATATATATACACATATATGTGTATATATATATATATATATATATATATATGTAGTTTTGTCTTCTTGTAATAACTTTATCTGATTTGGGTGCCAGAGTGATACTAGACTTATTGATTTGGTTTGGCATATTTCTAACTAAATCTAAATATTTATAGTTAATATATTATTGTCATTAATGTTTTTATATATTTAATATAACACTATATTTATAAAATAACATTATATATATTATTATTATGGTCACTAGTATTATATTTGTATGTGATATAATCACAACCTTTATTGCTCTAAGATTTTCTTCACAAAAATCTAGAAACACCTTTAAAAAGATTTTGCTTTGTTTTTGAAAGGCAAATGTGGGATATATCTTTGATTGAATGAATCAAGGTTTTCTATGGCTTCAACTTCCTACCTTGGTTTTGTTTTTTCTTTGAGATGGGCTCTGGCTATATAGTCAGGCTACAGGCATATGTCATTATGTCCAATTGCCTTTGATTTCAACAGTTTGATCTTGATGCCCCTAGGTACAGATTTCTGTAACTACTCTACTATGATAAATTAAACTTGAATGTCAACTAATATGTTCCATCAAGTTTGGAACGTGCTGAGCTATTATTTCTTTGGATTTCTTTTTCTGTCACCTCTTCTTTTTCTTCTCTTTTCCTTTATGCCCAGGATAGCAGTTAGTAGGTAGGTTCAAAGTTCACTAGTCTTTTGATACTGCCTATTCTTACCTTCTTTCTGTTCCTTAGTTTGAGTAATTTCTGTTGAACTACTTTCCAGTTTACTGATTCCACATTCTGCTTCCTCAAAATTTGCAATGGGTACCTCTGGTAAAATTTTTATTTCAGGTATTGAACTTTTTAATGGAAATTTAAGAATAGTCCTATGATAACAGGTGATGTCATATCTTGAAATTCTGACTGAAATATTCTTATCAAAATGTCCCATTTTATTCTTTATTTAAAAAGTAAATACCCTAATTTAAATTTCTCATTAGCTATCTAGTTGCTAATAGTCTTTTTTTAAAAAAATTATACATGGTTTTCTTTAGTTTCTGTACATATTTTTGTCACCTGCATAGATATCTTTGTTTGAAAAGTTCAACATCTAGTATCATGCGAGGACATTTTCTTTTAATAGTTTTTCCCCCTTAGTACTTTAAACACACTTCATTTTTCTTTGCTTGTTTCATAATTCCTTCTGTTCTATACAAGTGGTTTAGATAAGCAGTTACTACCATAAATGTAGTATAGCTCCCTTCACAAAGGACTCATAGCTGTTATTATTGTTTAACAAGGTGTTAGTGCTAAATCTGTGACATGCTTCTCACACAAAGTACAATTGAAGTTTGACTCTTTCGGCTTTACTTTTTTATGGTTTTCTTTACAAAATTTTAATTCTGCTTCCATGTTTAGTTCTGTATTTGTATTCTCTAATAATCAGCCATGAATGTTCTAGAAGTTGTGTTTAAATACTTAATAAAGCTGTCCTTTTCTGCTGAGGGTAGGGGATACATTCATTGTAAAAGCAATTTTCAAAATCACCCCAGCTCTTGTGTTTACTGTGTGTATATTGTATACACTGGCACATATGAGTACACACACACACACACACACACACACACACACACAGAGTAACCACTTTTTATTGGCTCTGAGTGTATGAATGGCTGGGGATCCTTCAGTCTCTGTGTTTGTGTAGTGTTTGTTGATTCAATAAACATGAAGAACTTTTTCTGGCCTCCTGATATCTGGTTCACCTACTAGAACTCTGTTAAACTGTAGACTTATCCACTAATAATTGCTTTGTCCTAAATTGAATTCCGTCAACAGAGTACACAAACCACTGTCATTCCCATTTGCTGTTCAGGGGAAACATATATGCTATCTGTGAGTGCTCTAAGTCTCTCCCCACAACCAGTGCAGTGAGGCAACTGTTTTTATTTTATTTTTTAATTATATATATATATATATATATGTATATATGACCATATATACATATATATATAATTTTTAATTTAAATTAGAAACAAGCTTATTTTACCTATCAATCCCAGTTCCAGCACCCTATCTGTTATGATGTTGCCACCTCAGAACAGCCCTTCCCACTTTTCTGCTAATGACAGTTGCTCTAGCTTTAGCACTGGAAGGTAGCTTTTGCTCTGAACTGTCAGAAACCAGAATGAATCCCCAGGTGCAGCCTGTCAACATAGTTCTTGCTTATGTTGATAGTCACATGAGATCCAGGACTGTGGAGTGACATTGTATTCCCAGGTTAGTTATGTTATTCTGTACTCTTGTTAATTCTGCACTCCTCCCCCAAATATTTTTATCATGAAAGGACTGAAACGTAGATCCTGAGAAATCATTCTCAATTTTGTAATGACAACTATGGTCCTCAGAGACTAAGTGACTCGCCTAAGATCACAGAGCAATTATGTGGTAGAGCCATCATTCATGCCAGAAAGATTGGCTCCGGAATCAGCATAGCTGCTTGGATTTTCATGGGGTTTATCATCAGGCCCAAGTATGGGTTATACATATGCAGAGTGACAACTTTCAGATTCTACACAATCATTCCTCTCAGAGTATGCCTACGTTTTCAAGAAAGCCGACTAACAAATTCAAGAACAACTTTCAACAAACAGCAGACGAGAGATTTCAGAAAAAGGTACAACTAAATAGACTGTTTAGTTTCATAGACAGGGCAATTTAGAGGATACTTGCAGTTTCTCTTGATACACAGACTAGAAAGTGAACAAATATGCTTGACTGAGGTTTGTCTGAGAGCAGCACTAGGAAATCTCCCAGGAATATTAGAACAGCAGGTCAATGATTTTGTGCTAAAACAAAGCCACAATGTAACCCCCTCAAAGTAATAAATGGAATCTAACATACCAGATACACATGTCTCAAATAGCCTTCTCTATCTTACTTACACATGAGAATCAGCACCGAAGATCATCAGCAGACACATCCATCATTTAAAGATGCAATGTGTTCCACCAGATGCCCTCAGTGGCGATTTTGTTGTGCAGACATCACAGTTTGAAATATACGAACCTTGGTGGTATAGATCTGTTGCTCCATGTCGCCTCTTGATGCAATCAGTAGACACAGTGAACATAAGATGCATGGGGCCATTGCCTGTGTAATAATGTGCCATTTTTTTTTAACTTTTAGGAAGTAAGTACATACCCCAAAATAAAGATAAAATTTGTACAACTCATAAACCAGTGACATAATTATTTATCATCAAGTATTACCTACATGTGTCCTGTCAGTGCAGTGGGTTTGTTTTCATGTATTCCCACAATCTCTTGAGTAAAGCATTGTGCCGACTGTTATGATGGCACCTTATCACCACACAATAGTTTTTCAGTGCTGTTGTAATCTCATAGGGCCATCATCACATCTTCTACTTACTGGCTAAAGCATTATTACAAAAAAATTCATATATTTCAAAAAACTATTTCCCTATTGTTATAGACTGTCTTGGACCAGTGACTAGAAGATTCTTCTGTGCTTCTCCTTGGGTCTGGCTCTTGAGTAAAAGATGAAGAATGAAAGTCAAGTAAATAAGAAGTCTGATTCTCAAACTTGACCATGTACCCGAATCACTGGATTGTCTTACAAAACTTTAGTATTTATGTCAATGGTGTGACCTGATACTTTACATTTCTAGGAAATAAATTCCCAAGTGATGACAATGCTGCTGGTCCTCAGGTCACACTTGGAGTGTAAGACTGTACACCTCACTACATGAACTATAGCATTTGTTCATGTATGACCCGGTATGTACATACAGGACCTGTGTAGGTTATCGAAAGACTGACAGGTGCTTGTGTGTATACCTATGTGCTGGAGAGGGAGCTGGGAGGTAGCTGGGGGCAGAGTCCAGTGGTGTATTATAGATATCAGGTAATGGGTAGAACACAGACTGGAAAGCCTCCAAGTTTGGCTGCAATTCTATACTCAGAAGCATAATAGCCATGGGGATGCGGAATTGAGCTGGAGCTGGAAGAAAAAGGAGCCTCTGCTGGCCATCTTGCTTTAACTTGTGAGCACCTCAGGGAAGGTTTAGGGAGTTAATTTATACTGGGACTCACACCAGTATAAACAGACCCCAGCTTTCCATTTTCTGCTTTTTTTTTTAAATCCATGTTATGATTTTTGCCTAAGAGAACACTTCTACTACATTTTTTATTATAGTATTCAGTTTAGTAATTTTTAAATATTTATTTTTATCTTTAAAACAATCTTATTTTATGCCAATCTCAGTTCCCTCTCCTTTCCATCCTCCTACTTCCCTCACCAATCTCCCCACCGCCCCCCCCTCCACTCCTCAGAGAGGTTTAGGCCAAGTCTGTCACATCATTTGGGGCAGGACCGAGATCCCCTCTCCCCTCCCCCCCAGTATCTAGGCTGAACAAGGTATCACTCCATAGGGAATGAATTTCAAAAAGTCAATTCATGCACCAGGGATAAATACTGGTTCTACTGCTAGTGGCCCGATAGATTGCCCAACCCCCCCAACCATCACCTAGCTCATTCAGGGGGTCTAGTTTGGTCTTATGCAGGTTCCCCAGCTGTCAGTCTGGAGTCAGTGAGCTTCCACTTGTTCAGGTCAACTGTTTATGTGGGTTTTTGCACCAGGGTCTAGACTCCTTTGCTCATCACTCCTCCCTTTGTACAATTGGACTCCAGGAGTTTGGCTCAGTGCTTAGCTGTAGACCTTTGCTTCTGCTTCCATCAATTACTAGATGAAAGCTCTATATCAGCATTTAATGTAGTCATCAATCTCATTATAGAAGAAGGGCACTAAAGGCATCCTCTCCACTATTGCTTAAATGCTTATTTGTGGTCATCCTAGTGGGTTCCAGGGAATTTCCCTAGTGACAGGTTTCTTGTTAACCCCATAATGGCTCCCTCTATTAAGGTTTCCCTTTCCTTGCTCTCCCTCTCTGCCCTTCCCCCCAACTAGACCTTCCAGATCCTTCATGTTCTCATCCTTCCTCATACCTCCTTCTCCCCTCCCTCATGCTCCCAATTTACTAAGGAGATCTTGTCCCTTTCATCTTCTCAGTGGTCCATGTATGCCGCTCTTAGGGTCCTCCTTCATTCCCAGCTTTTCTGGGGTTGTGGGTTGTAGGCTGGTTATTCTTTGCCTGATGTCTAATATCTACGTATGAATGAGTACATACCATGTTTGTCTCTCTGAGTCTGGGTTACTTCATTCAGAATGGTTTCTTATCGTTCCATTTTCCTTTGAATTTCAAGATGTCATTGTTTTTCACCATTGAGTAGTTTTACCATTGGGAATATGTGCCAGATTTTCATTATTCATTCTTCAGGTGTGGGGCATCTAGGTTGTTTCCAGGTCCGGGCTATTATGAAATAATGCTGCTATGAACATTGTTGAGCAAATGTCATTGTGGTATGAAGGGGCATTACTTGGGTATATGCCCAAGAGTAGTATTGCTGGTTCTTGAGGTTGATTGATTCCCAATTTTCTGAGAAACTACCATACTGATTACCAAAATGGCTGTACAAGTTTGCACTCATACCAGCAATGGAGGAGTGTTTCCCTTTCTCTACATCCTCTCTAGCATAAGCTTTTATTAGTGTTTTTTTTTATCTTAGCCATTCTGGCATGTGTAAGATGATATCTCAGAGTGGTTTTGATTTGTATTTCTCTAATGACTAAGGATGTTGAATTTCCTTAAGTGCCTTTTGGCCACTTGAAATTCCTCAGTTGAAAATTCTCTGTTTAGACCTGTATCCCATTTTTAAATGGATTATTTGGTAGTTTGATGTCTATTTTCTTGAGTTCTTTGTATATTTTGGAGATCAGCCCTCTGTCAGATATGGGGTTAGTGAAGATCTTTTCCCAGTCTGTAGGCTGCCAATTTGTCTTGTTGGCTGTGTCCTTTGCTTTACAGAAGATTCTCAGTTTCAGTAGGTCCCATTTATTAATTATTGCTCCCAGTGTCTGTGTAACTGGTGTTATTTTTAGGAAGTAGTCTCCTATGACAATGCATTCAAGGGTGCTTCCCACCTTCTCTTCTAAGAGGTTCAGTGTAGCTGGACTTATGTTGAGGTATTTGATCCATTTTTGGACTTAAGCTTTGTGCATGGTGATAGATATGGATCTATCTGCATTCTTCTACATGTCAGCATCCAGTTATTCTAGCACCATTTGTTGAAGATGCTTCCCTTTTTCCATTGAATAATTTTAGATTCTTTGTCAAAAATCATGTGTTCATAGGTGTGTGAATGAATATCAGGGTCTTCAATTTTATTTCACTGATCCACCTATCTGTTTTTAATGCCCATACCAAGCTGTTTTCATTACTATAGCTTGATAGTAGAGCTTGAAGTCAGGGATATTGATGCCTCCAGAAGTTCCTTTATTGTATAGCCTTGTTTTGGCTATCTTTGGTTTTTTGCTTTTCCATATGAAATTGAGTGTTGTTCTTTCAAGGTCTGAGAAGAATTGTGCTGGGATTTTGATGGGGATTGAATTGAATCTGTAGATTTCTTTTGGTAAGATTGCCATTTTTACTATGTATGTTGAGCCTACTGATCCAAGAGCATGGGAGCTCTTTCCATTTTTTGCTATCTTTTTAAATTTCTTTCTTTAAAGATTTAAAGTTCTTGTCACACAGGTCTTTCACTTGTTTGGTTAGAGTTACCCCAAAATATTTTATGTTGTTTGTGGTTATTGTAAAGGATGATGTTTCTCTGATTTCTTTCTCAGTCCACTTATCATTTATGTATAGTAGGGCTACTGATTTTATTTTTTAGTTAATCTTGTATCCTGCTACTTTGCTGAAGGTATTTAACAGCTGTAGAAATTCCCTAGTAGAGTTTTTCTGGTAACTTGTGTAAACTATCATATCATTTGCAAATAGTGAAAGTTTGACTTCTTCCTTCCCAATTTGTATCTCCTTTTGTTGTTTTATTGCTGTATCTAGAACATCAAATACAACATTGAAGAAATATAGAGTAAAGCTTTGTCTTGTTCCTGATTTTAGAAGAATCGCCTTGAGTTTCTTTTGTTTACTTTGATGTTCGCTGTTGGCTTGCTGTGTATTGTTTCTATTATATTTATGTTTGTTAAATGCTGAAAAAGCCTTTGACAAAAAATCTACTACATTTTGAATGTGAGTACTAAATACTCACAAAGTGCCTGGACAAATTTTCAAGAGGCTTGTTCTGGTGGCTTTGATAACTAAGAATCATTTTTCTAACTGTTTAGTGTAAAGGTGTGTCTTATCTAGTACTCACTGTTGGTAGAAATGGATGGTCTTTTTATGTCAGTTCTTTAACATAGTGGTGAACATCTGTATTCCAGCCTGAGAGGATGAAGCAGGAGAGTGCAAGTTTAGGTCAACAAAGACTATGCAGAGAGGTCCTGTTTAACCAAGCAAACAAACAAACAAGTTCATTGGTATCATTCATTATATGGATTTTAAGCTCGCTGAAGATCCAGTGGAGACAGCTAGTGCTTGCCACTAGTTGCATTGTCATCAAAATTGAAAGATCAATAACATTAACTTTTTTCTATATTATTTTTAAATTCTTGTAGTAAGGTAGACACAGTATATAGAGTAAAAAGACACATAGCTGAGATGTTAATTGCTCCATCTAAACAACCCGTGCAAAACAGTGGCCAGAGAAATTTAGCAAATAATACAAGTGACTGTCCATTACAATTCTGCAAATTCTTCCTTAGCATTACTTCCCCTTGCCATTCTTCTTCTTCTTCTTCTTCTTTTTTTTTTCTAGTTACAAAACAAATGCTCTTCTGCAAAGCTAACCTTCCAGCTTATCTGTTGTTTCAGACAAAGAACTGCCAGGCACTTAAACCAATATACTCTTGAAAGCCAAGTTACCTTGGCCTCCACCTCTTGGTTTGGCTAACATGACCTTAAATGAATCTTTTAGGCTAACTTTTGGCAGATTTTCCTTGCCCTGTTTTGCCTTGTGCTGTTTCTTCCTTTAATTCTGTGGGTTTAATGCTGCTCTTGTCTTTTGCACTTTTGACAGGAATCATGAGTCATGATCAAAACTAAAGACAATAGTCAATTGTTGAAAAGTTGCTGCAGCCTTTGACCACAGTGTCACATGGGTTCTGAATTGCCCAAATACTACATGTATGCAGCAAGAGGGTGCTGATGTTGGCATACTAGTCAGAGCCAGTGGCAAAGAAAGTAGCATAATTGTGTGGAGAGAACATTGGGTGAAGAGGCAGCAGGCATTGCCTGGGATTGAGTCTACCATGAAACAACATGACCTCGGGTGAGTCAAGTTCTCTGAGCTTTGTTCTTCCTGACAAAATCAATGCGGAGTCTTCTTAGATTGTTATTGAAAGAAAATGAGATAAAAAGTCATGACCCTTTGAAATATGAAAGATTGGAGGAGCAAATATTAATAGGTTCTTCATTCACTTAGCAAGTGTGCACATTGCAGACCTAAGCGATTCTTATCAGAACACTAGGAGACATTGAGGTGACCCATGAGCTTAATTTCATGACTTTTTAACACAGAGGAGAGACAAGTCTGTGAGCAAATCTTTACAATACAGGGAGGTGAATTAACTTTCAATACCTACAAAAATACTTTCACAACAGAAATGGCTATGGATGCCTATGTCAAGGGGAGTCATTAAAATCATCATATTACCTTTGATCTGGTATTTTTGAAAGAGTAGCTGACTACACTGAAATATACTCAGAGGCATAAAGCTGTGGGTATGGTTGACATTTTTGGTTGGGATAATTGCCTGTGTCCCCTTTTGTACAAGCATTGCATAGGTTAAAAGCTCATTGTTCTGTATCCCACACATGTAAAACTGACTGCTTTTCACAGCCCAGGTGTGCTTCAGTTCAGCCCATGACAACCCACCCCTTAGATCAAAATCCTTTATGAAATGCTCAACTCCTTCCTCTTTTCCATGATTCATGTCTAATTTTCTTCCAAAATACTCACAACCTGACCACTCTCGGCATCTTCAACCTGTTCTTTCTGCAACAAGCCATTTCCACCCTATGACTTACTAACATAGCTCCCTCCTGATGTCTTTCCATTCTCGATACTTCATCTTATTGCTTACCGAGCAAACTGGATCCTTCTAATGTAAAACTCAGATCTTGTAACTCTTAAATGCATGGCACAGCAATTACTTCCGCTCAAACGGTTGTAAAATTTTTTGCTAACAAAGAAGAGTAAAATCCCATAGGACACTGAGATCCTACTCATCCATCTAGCCTTGTCCACATCCGGCTTTGCTCTTCCCACAGGTCTTTGTGTTGGCTATGTACCGATTGGAACCTTCTTTCCAGTTCTTCACATCTGTTTTGATCATTTTTTTCCCTTTCTTTCTTCAGATGACACTTTTCAATGAGATTTAACCTGGTCACCTTACTTAAATCACAACATTATACATTTCTCCTGGTTCTATTTAATTTACTATAGTTTTTTTTTTTTTTTAATTTTCCACACTACTTATTTCTTTTCTAGTGCTGCATAATTTTTTATTTAGTTGGCCCTCCCAGGTAGAAATAGAAGCTTCATGGGACAGAGATGTTTATGTTCCAGGCATGTAAAGCACAGCTCAATATACACTAAATACCAAGTAAATGCTCGCTGGGTGAATAAATGAAACAGGAGCTGGCATAACATTAAAGAATTTATTCATGTGAGGAAACATTATGGACGTCTATGAAACAATTTGGCTGGAAGAGTCATGAAGGCTCTCTAATAAGGAGAAGAACAGACTCTGTCTTCCTTTGATGTGGGGAGAATACATTTAAAAAATAATTATCTGGGTTAAAGAGGAGTGCCAAATGTTATTAATCACATACTTAGAATTTATGTAATATATATTTTACTAGACCCTCTGATTAAAAAAAAAGAAAACTTTCATGGGTTCATGGGGCCACAGAGATTCATTCCTCTTTATAGACCGCAGGACTGGATTGCTAGGCGATCCTTGTTACCTTTTTCAAAAAGGAAGGAGGAAGGAAAGAAGGAAAATATTAAGTCCAAGCACAAGCCAAATTCAAAGTTCTCTCTCTCTCTCTCTCTCTCTCTCTCTCTCTCTCTCTCTCTCTCTCTCTCTCTCTCGCTCTCTCGCTCTCTCTCTCTTTCTTTTTTTTCTTTTTCTTTTTTTTTTTTTTGTCTTTTGCTTCTGCTCTTCCTTCTAGCATCCACATAAGAACTGACAATAAAGTATGAATGAAGCAGTGCATGAAAGTGCATGAGACATGCACAGTGCGGAAAGAAAAAGCGCTTCATCCCATCTGAAACATTCTTATTGCACTACATGAAGGTACTCACTGGTGTCATGGGGAATGTTTATGGGAGCTATTGTCCCTGTGTATTGCAGACCCAGACACAGAGGGGAAGCTCTGCCCTGGTGCCTAGCGACCACATTGCTCAGTTCTGTTTGATTTTCAACTTCTCTTGCCCTCTTTCCTCTGCCTTCTCTCCTTTTCTTTTGTGCAAGGACCTCAGGATCACTTTGCTTTGCAGCCTTTGTGTGTTTATTCACAAGAATGTATAGTCTTTTTTTTTTTTTTTCCAGCTGAAGGGTCACATGTGCAAGACCCTAGTTCCCCGCCCTTCTGGGTTGTATCACACATGTTTCCTTAAAACACCACTTCCAGGGAAACAATGTAAAAAAGGGCAAGCATCTGTAGACTTTCGCTTATAAAATATAAATATATTTAGGCACAAGTGATGAGGCTATTTAATCATTTTTTTTAATTGTAGGTGTTACTAGCCAAAAATATATTTGAAAACCATTTTTCCTTTCTTTCCTCAAATACACCTAGAAAAACTGTTGGTGACTTTTCTTGTGATGTTCTGACTAAGGTGGAGTGAAGGCACCTAGAGGTTTATGTCCTTTTGATTTCTAGGAAGGTTTAAATGTCCCTCTTTGTGTTCCACTGTGTCTTCCTCTGGTTGTAGTCATCCATCACAAAGCCCATTTGTCATCAATGACCCACGACCCCTTTTTATTATGCATACTTAAGAAGGTCATGGATCTTGAATCCATGGAAAAGGAGACATTTCATTTTCCTAATTTGTAGGTTGTGAGGCCATAGGGGAATCTTAAAATTTGATGGATGATTAATCACTCAGATAAAGAGAGATATGGCAGGAAAATAGTTAACGATAAATTGGGACAAGATTGAATTAAGTCTGATGGGGTTTCTCAGAGTTTTATTTTTTAAGTGCTAACAGTCATTTTAGTTTCCAGACAGTATTTCTTTCTACACACAGACTTGAAATTTTTATTTTTTTAATTGGTAGCTTTTTTTTTTAAAGAAAAGATCTTGAAGTCTTTATTTCTTCCCCCTCTTAATGTGTATAAAAGATATACATATATAAGTTCAAATATTTTGAATGAAGTAAGCATGGTAATAATAAATTTATTTCCTTTTCCCAAACATAAATTGGCAGTACTATTGATTAGCAATCATCATGAAAGTATTTTTTTTTTCAACAGTGAAATTGTAATGAAAACAAACAGCCCATGTGTCAAAAGAATTTGTCTTAGACTCTTGGAAATTTTCATCTTAACAATTCATAGTTACAGTTATTAAATATTTATGCAATACTTGGTTACAGGACAGGTATATTTGTAAATTGGCTTTGAATGTATTAGCTCCTTGTTCTCCTTTGGTTACGTTTGAGACTTACAATAATATTTACCAATGGGGTAGACAATCTTATCCCAGCTTAACAGAGGAGTGACTAAACTAGAATCATGTCTTGCCAAAGCCAGGTCATGGCTACTAAGAGGCTACTAAGAGTTACTCCTTCCCAACCTTTGCTTTTCCCAGAATTTTGTGACACATTCTTTCTGCTATTCACAATCATCTGCTCAGGTGAGTGAACTATGCCTGCAGTTCTCATAGAGGAGTTCCGCTGAGTTATGACCATCAGTATCACCTGGGCACTCATTATCTGCCAGTCTCTGTTCTTCTCAACCCTTCACCAGCCTAACAAAAGAGAAACTAGGGGGAAGGTCTCAGCTGTCTATTTTAAACAAGTCTTACAGGTGATTCAGAAGCAAACAGGTTTGAGAACTGAAGAACTTAAGGAGAGAGTTTCTGTCAATTAAGACAATTTATTTCACAGTAAGTTAATTAGAGTTGTTGTGGGAATCAGGGAACTCTTGGCCTCCTAGGATCTCCTTTAGTAGAGGACAGAAGATGAGTGGACTAGAAATATCTGCATGTCTAAGTCACTCATTAGAGGCAAGGTCATGGAGAAGAAAAAAGCTACACAATTGAGTCTTTAGGATAAGGAGCGTCCCCTGGAGCTGGAAATAGCTGGAGAGGGCTTCCTAGGAGAAAAGGAAATGGAGATGTATTTTGAGGTGCCTGGAGATTTGAAGTTAGTAGATAAGAGTAGGAATCCCAGAAGAAAGACATTTGTGAAACGAGAGACTACAGGCATGGGTGTCACAGGGTTTTGTGCTAGGAACAGAGAGAAATAGACATATGAGCAAAGAAAACAAATGAATATGGACTTCCCTAGTCAGAGATTGGTGCAGCATCAAGCAATGGTAACAATAGCAGATTTTTATTAGATAATGGAGAATGAAAGCCCTGTGGAGGGGAGGTAGAACTTGTACATGTAGGCAGGATCTCTGTGTGATTTGAACACCCGATACTGTTTAATCTTTGTTGCCTCAACCCATATTTATGGGCTTTGAAGTAAGGTCTGAGATATTTAGAAAACAACAAATAATGCAAAAGTATTTATTTTGGGCCTGTGTCTAGGGCATACAAAATATGTGTCCCCTTGTCTCCATCATAACGCATAGAGTTTGGGAACAAAATTGAGCACAGTCTTGAGAGACTATCAGATGGGAAGCAGCCCTGTAGTTTCTGCTCACAAGGAAGCATCATTAGGAGGGTTATCATATTATGATTAATGTGGAGTCCTGATCAGAGAGATGGACGGGTCTTCTTAGGCACAAAGCATAATCAGCTTTTCTTCAGAGATGTCATATCCCCATAAGCATTCAAAGGCATTCTTTAAAATGATTGATGCATCAATGCCATCCTTATGTGGCTCAAAATTTTAAAATGTCAGCTGCTGTAGACCCTAAAGGGAAGCACAGTGAGGGAATGTCCAAGCTTTCCTGAACTAGGACACCTCTCACTATGGTAGACAGCTCCTAGATCACTTACATTTGCCACATGCTAGTGCACAGTGTTAAGATTAAAACACCAGTGGTAATGAGAATGACACATAGGCTTGCTAGTAGAATTAGTTGAGCCAGACACCAGTAGGACAATGCTGTTATCTGGATGGTTCCAATTTTGTATTCTATCATATAACCTTTAATTTGTATCTATTAGATGGACAGTTGATTTCTTAATTAATTACTTAGACCACTACCTTGCAGAGGTGCATATCTGAGCCTTGACTGACTTCCATATCAGAGTGCAGAGGAAAGGCATACTGTTAAGTTCCAGCCCTAAGGCATCTTCAAGCCCATATATAAAGCCCACCAATTTAACACACTTCACATGGCCACTTTCCCCAGGCTTGGATTCACTTAAAATCCCTCCCTCACTCCATCTTCACTCCCTCCATCCTCCCTTCCTCTTTCCCCCCTTCCCCAGGCCCCTGGAAGAGAAATTTGGAAATTTAGAATTATACAGGAGTTACATTTTCTGTCTACAGAGAAAAAAATCATTAGCAATAAATTTAGAAATATATATGGAATAGCTATTGGGAAAAGGGAAATTATTGTGTACAAACATTTATACAGTAGGTTTAAGCAAACCATGGTCAAACCTCATAGCTTTTTTAAGCTGGGCTAGCACAGTTGCAATCAGTGTTAAAAATTCTTTTCCTGAGTCAGCCCACCCAAGTAGTATTTTCTTGGCCACTGGGGTAGGGTTGGGAATGAGACAAGGGGTGTTGAGATGAAAGGACTACCCCACTGTAGCTAAAGTAACAGGAGCTGGGGACAGGTGGGAGAGGGGAGCTCTCACCACAGAGCATGCCTGCCTGGTTTTCTCCTCTTTGAAGGTCACGTTTTTCTTCAGATGATCCTTTCTGGCTTCTTTTAGACATCTAGATAAGAGAATAGTGAGTTCCTTGAGCTTTTGTTAAAAATCTTCTCAATGGCAGTACTGTCCTTGATAGTACTTCCTGTGTGGTAATGCAGCATCTTCCCTTTCTTCACATCCCTATTGCCTTTTCCTTTGGACTGAAAAGCTTTAGTTCTCTTTATAATGTGTTCTTATGTCAAGGATAATTATGTCTTTTAAGTTAAGAGAATCATGCATCAAAACTAGGTGGTATAGTTATTCTCTCTGCTTTTCAGTATATTTGAAAGATAAACTCACAGATGAGTTTGAAATAGAGGAATATAGGAAATAGAGGGACCTTGGTAATATAAGGTTCAGATACTTAATTAGTGCCCACATGTAGGTTAATTTCTGAGCATTGATTTTTTTATGACTAAGAGTGAGGATCTTAACATTCAAATATATTTATGAAATGATGTAAGTGCTTACTGACATTTATAACTGAGTAAATGCTAACCACATATTACTGTTTGACTGAACAATATCTCCCATAGACTCATGTACTTGAACACCAGGTTGCCAGACAATTTTTGGCTTGGATCCTTTAAGAAACTGGGTAAGTGGGTCACTAATTATGGGCCTTGAAATTTATAGGCCATCCCCACTTCCAGTCCTGTTTCCATTTCGTGGCTTATTGAGATGTGAGGAAAATGGTGGCTGCATACTCCTGCTGCCATGTAGACTCCTGGTACGATGTCTTCCCCACCCCCCCATACACACAATAGATTATATTCTCTCAAACCATGAGCCAAAATAAACCACTTCTTTCTTAGCTTGATCCTTTGTAGATGTTTAATTGTGGTGATAAGAAAAGTTAACTAATAGCCATTAGTAACATGGCATTTCATACTGAATCATGACAATGTATTAGGGACATTTATTTGGGAGTAGACTATGGAATCTGAGGGTTTATGGCTTGTGTTCTACAGTTCAGGGAAACTTTCAGAGAATGGAGAAACTGATTTTGATCTTAGCACTGGGATGAAGCTGGGGAAGGAAGTGAGATACAGGTAAATGTCATGTGGAAAGTTCCACTGTTCAGGGTCTTTCCTTTATGGCATGTCATAAGAACACCTCCATCTTACAAAGGAGCTGTCACCATTCTGTTAGTCAAATCTTTGCTTGCTACTCAGTCAGATAGGATTAAATACAGCTTTATTTTCCCTAGGGATGGCCAGAAGACTCCATAAACTGTCTAAGATTTCAGTAGTAGATAAAACCACAGGGTTCTTGGAATGAGCTGTGTCAATTGCTGAAAAAAGCAAGATAATTGAAGAGCAAGCAATTTCCTGTCAGTGGTTACTACTGTATTGATTTTCTTTGAGTCCTAGATTGGAACTGTAATTCTCTGCATGGAGTAAAGGTGATGCCTACCTATTCTAGTTAGCAAACAGGACAGAGAGCATACTGTGTCTGTACTGGGTTCTGATTTTTTTCCTAAGGTGATTTTTTAGTAAGATGGTAACACTGGCAATTGTCACTCTGACTTCTTGAACAAATGCAGTCATATTCTTTGTCTTACTTCATCTATAAAGAACCAGTTGTCTATAGGTTTCAATTACATCTCCCATTAAAGAAGATAGATTTCCTAATTTATATATTCTTTTCATGACTATAAACGTATGCGTTCTTTCTCTGATAATTATGTAGAATGTGTAGAATTATGTAGAAGAATAGAATTTGAAACTTCCCTGTGGCAGATGATGGCCTGCTTACTTCTGGTGTCTGTTCTGGTTCTAGCACAGTGGTATAGACAGCCATTCTCACTGAAACCTTTCAGCACAATTTTTATTGTTGGTTGATAGAAGATTTGCTTACAACATTCAAAAGTCTATCTGAAAGCAGAAGAACAATTTATTTTCAACTTATAAAGCCAACTTGCATATTTTAAATAAAATCGCAGTAGTTTATGCTGTAGAATAATTACATATATTTAAATATGGAATTATAAGACACATAAATATTCATAAATGACATATAACATCATAGGCAATACTTGTATGAAACAGTAAAGTTTGAGGTGCTACTGATGGGGCTCAGTGTCCACTAGTCATCTCTCCAAAATCAAAATCCATTCTCAAGGAAGAATCTCCTTTAATCCATGTTCTCAAACTTAATCATGAGTCACCTGCCCTGTTTTAATCTGTATCACTAGGGAAGCTGAGGCATGAGAATCTGGAATTGGAGGGCACCCTTGCATATATAACTAAACTTTGCCTAATTCTTGCCTGCCATACACTACAGACACAGGGTGCAGAGGACCCTGAGCTGGAACTGACCTGAAAGCCTCCTCTCTGTGGTACCAAAAAGCACTATGCAAGCTTCCCAATGAGGGAAGCAACCAGCAGTCCTACCCAACTATGACATCAGTAAACTACCAGCATGGCACAATAACTCTCGGTGCAGTGGTGGTACACATACTTTGGTGATAACCAATAGCTCTCTAATTGGAATGAAGACCTGGTCAATAAGAGGAAAATTATGAGTGGTACTATAAACCTATCCAATTACCCAGGGCTAATGAAGTCATGGATTTTGGAAGCAAACCTATAACCACCACTTTACTAAAATAGTATAATCCCTGAAAACAATCTAAATGTTTCTTTGCCCTTATATTCACAGAGAAGTAGAGTCCTCACCCCTCATCAAGGAAATTTCTCTTTGCAACATACAGAGACCATTATCAAAACCCACAACCAATCAAAATTCAGAGTTGTGGAGCCCAGTCCCAATGGATGCATCTACAAAAGAAATCCCACACCTAAGGCTCAGGATGGTTGTAGAAGAACAACAAAATTTTAAGAGATCAGGGAGTTCACTCATAAGCTACAGCCATGAAGTCTCCTGAAAATAACTGCCTAAACATGACCTTCTGTTAAATAGACATGGGCAGAGGAAAACTCAGGAGGCCTCTTCCCTACACAAAGAGGTATCGCCAACTAAGGAATGCTATGAGTAGTAGAAATAGCCTTCTCTAGGGCTATTGGTTATTCAATACCAATGGTCAGCTTTAAAAACACACATCCATTATACACACTGATCAGACTGGTTTTTTATGTGTTTTGGAATGTATACATGTATTCGGTAGTATGTAATATATAACAACAACTAATGAAAGAAGAGGCCATGAATTTGTGAATTTGAAAGAGAGCGAAAAGGGGTATAATGGAGGGCTTTAGGGGAGGGAAAGAAGGGAGAAATAAAGTAATGATATAATATCAAAAAAGAATAATGTTTAGAAATAAAAACAAGAATCAGTTTTAAAAATTAAAATAAAACCCCGTCCTCAGAGCAAAACAACAATAAAAAGACAAAAAGGATTGACTACTCAGCAAGCTCAGACAGGAAGATGAAATTTTATTTTATCTTGGGACATTAAAAGGTGTTATGTCTGGCACGTAGGTAAACACGAAAACAGTAAAGCAGAAGAAAGGACAGTTTAAATCACGTGTCTTCCTGGAGATGTGAGAAGTATGTTAGGAGGAGGAGGAGGATTTGCAAGCAGAAGTTGTGAAAGTGAGCCTGGCAGGAGCATGAAGGGAAGAAGTTAATTGGAGATTATCTGAAGATAAACTGTCTGAGACTCCTTCATTCCCCAAGGAAAGGACTTGGCAGATGAGAAGTGTGTTGCAGAGGCACAATGAATAACACTGTCTTAGAAGGAAACATAAGGGTTGAGGACAGTGGTTACAAGAAAGGATGAAGCAAGATCTCAGGAAGGGATGGAAAGACATCCGCTGGATACACACTAAGCAGAGCAGACAACTCCAATTTGAGGGCAAAACTAATTAAGTCTGCATATACCTTGTTAGTGTCTCTAACCAGAGTCTGGAAAAACTCTCAAAGTAAGTTTTCTAATTTAAGTAGAATCCCCCGCCCCCATGATCTGTGTTGAATAGTCAAAGGCTTCTTTACTGACACTGAAATAAATTTCTACACTGGAAAATAAGCCATAAAAAGTCTTATGTGGTTATATTACAGTGTTGAAATTATATTAAATATTTTTTAATATGTTACATTTAATATTAGTCTTCATAGTAATTAGAAAATAGAATGGTTGTATATTTTCTTCTGTGTGTGTGTCTGTGTGTGCATGTATGTATGTATGTGTGTGTGTGTGAGATATGTATATATTTACCTGTATGTGTGGATGCATATGATTATACAGATAGAGAAGGCAGAAGAAATCTTGAATATCTTCCTCTATTCTTTATTTTTTTGAGAACAAGTGTTTTACTAAACCTAACCTCACTGATTTTGATTGGGCATTACCCCCAGAAACTTCCCAGAATCCACTTTTCTCTGATCCCTACTTCCTCCTTAAGACCAGTACAGTCACACAGGGCCACACCCTGCTTTTTCCTGTGGGTACTAGAGCTTCAAACTCAAGTCTTCATGTATACCAAGTTCTCTTATCCACTGAGCCATCTGCTGAGCACTGGTAGTATATTATCTAAATACTTAGGTGATCAACAGTGTTGCATGAGTATGAACACATACTAAATACACTTTTTAAAAATGAAGGAATCAGACCCTCACCCAGCCCCATTTTGCCAGCTATGACAGGCTGCAGAAAAGATCCAGCAAGATGTAGGCCTCTCAGCCACATGTGCCGAGCTCTCAACCTTGCCTGACCTTGTCCAATCTTGCCCTCCATTTGGCAAAGAACCAATCAGAAGTTAGCTGTCCGGTTCTGGATAAGCTTTACCAATAACAATAGATTGTAGAGTGTAACAACTGTCTTGGGAGAGCCTCTAGGCACAGCAACCTTCCTGCAGCTACAGTTGACCAATCAACACAGGGCAGGTTTCCCAAACCCGGAGGTGCACCAATCCTGAGACTGTTGCTATGCAACTATCAGACACGCAAACACTCCCCTTGCTCTACCCCTATATAGTTCCTGCCCCAGTGCTGCCTCAGGTCCTGCCTGCTTCACCCTCTGTGTGGCTGTGTTTTTGTGTCAGATGGATAGGGGAATGGAGTTAACTTGTAAAATTAAAGACTCTTTGCTTTTGCATCAGGTAGGTTCTCTTGGGGTTCAGAATTTTGGCACAACAACATAAAAAAGGTTTAAAGTTAAAAGTCTTCTGTTGGAAGGCCCTGATGCTTAAGGTTGCAGTCTGCCATATCACCATATCCAAACAACTCTCTGAGCTTCACAAAATATGGAAGCCTCCCTTCCCCCAGTAGAGCTTCCTACTCTCTGCCTGACCTTGCTGGACTTGAGTGTGACCTTTGAGACAGTTCCCTGCAAATGTGTTCCCCCCTGTCCCCTATATGAGAATTAGATATTGTGCCCCCATGTGTATCATGGGACTGTGGTGCCAAATGCAAATAAAGCATACTATGAGTACCCATTAGGCGATGCCCCAGCTGTCTTGTCCTATATATTTCTCTCTCTCTCTCTCTCTCTCTCTCTCTCTCTCTGGAATAAAGTTGAGTTATCTCACTGAAGCTTATTCCCAGAAGGTTATTTTTGTTGTACTCACAGCTGGCCAAGCCCTGCTTGCTGTCCCTGCTCCCTTTGTCCTGGTAGCCTGGTGATCAATAGGCCACAAGAAAAAGGAAGACCCACAGTCTTCTTTTTTAGCCAGTATATGGTGAGGCTATGGTGCCGAAGCCCTCAGTAAGTAGTGCTGCCACTTGTCCCATGTGTTAAATCATTTGCCAAGGACCTCATCAGTCGCTAGTTTCCATGGAGAACTCATCTGTATGTACCCTTTGAGTTGGCTTGTCTTTCCTCTCAAGATATGCTTTGATATTTTGTGCTTCATAGAAAGAAGCCCAGAGATCTTTTGTCTAGCAGAGAATCTCTGGCTCAGAAACAAGTCATCATGTTCTGTGCACTGGCCTTGAGCTGGAGGGAAGGCTGAAGGGTATATCTGTGGCAGTCACAACTCTTAAGAAATTAGGTCATCTCAATCCCAGGCACTTAGAAGCCATATCACATACTGTGTCACAGGTGTAGTTCTGGCAAGTTTGGAGAGCAGAGTAGTTTCTGAAGGATCAGGCTTTCACTCCTCAGATGAAATGAATGTGGGCAGTGGACAGTGTTAGCTAAAGAAACCATTTGTCAATGATAAACGCTACAGTTTGGAGTGTGACACTAATGTCACTATGTTGGAAAGTCACTGCAGCTCAAAGGCTGCCACAACATCAGCAAGATGCCAGTGAATGTCAACTCTTGTTGAAAAAGCTAACTACATCAGCATGCCTTCTGATTTGTAAAAGAAGGAAAGATCCACCCCCACCCCCCTTGTAGTGCCCATAGATCTGGGGATTGAATTCTAATTAACACAAAAAAAAATCTCAGTTGAATTCGAGAATGTTTATCTTAGTTGCTGGAAAATTCTTCTTGACACAGGAATTATAGAGATGTTGTTGGGTGAAATTCCTGGAAGGACCAGTATTTTTGATGATGATTCACAATGCAAATGTTAATTACAGAGAAGAACAAAACAAAAGACAGACCAAAACCAAACCATAATGAATTCATTCAATTGCCATTTAAGGTTAAGTGGGAAGTTTTGAAATGAGTAACCAACAATAGCAACAACTCAAACATCTCAAAAGTGATTCCTGTATCCACAGGTTGCTCTGGAAAAAAAATAAAAAGTATGTGTTACCATGTTTTTAGTTATCTTCAAGGGGGCATGAACAGCATGGAGCTACTGGGTGGCAGGGGGTGGGGAGGGCATAAAGCGCTGCTTCTTTCAGTGGCTCCTAAAGGTAGAGCCAGAAAGAGCCTGAGAAGCTCTGGCAGTTGTGAATGGTAATGGAGGTTGATGGGATGCTCACACTGTTCTACAGTGATTGAGATTTCATTCAAGTTTCCTTTCCTTTTTACTGCCTTCAGTCTGCTTTGTTGGAGGAAGTCCTATGCCTTCAAAGACATGGACAATGAAATTCACATCTTGAAAACAGAGTAAAATAATTCAACATGTTCTTGTGGGTGTTAATGTGCCTACTTCAGGAAGAATTTTGTTATTCTTATTTCTTTCTCAAAGGAGTAAGCAATTAGACATAAAATTAAAGAAAAAAGAAAGTCCCCCAGTGACTGCCGTCTGCCAGCACATGTGGCCTGCTGCCATAGAAACTTCTCTCTCATTTCAGAAATGATGACAGAGCAGAGTTCCAGTAAAGCAGGTTCTTTGCTGCATGCCTCGATTTAGTGTTTGTTTCCCATAAGGCAATTCTCTCTAGCTTTGTCAACCATGTCAACATGATGAAAATGTCTCAGAACATCTGTAAAGTGCTGATTAAAACGGGCACTGGCATCAGGAAAGAAATGTGTTGGCTTCCTCCTGCTTCCACCCCCTTCCAGAATGGAATCACATTTGCAATCTTATCTCAAGTAAGGGTGACATTCAAATCTTCTATAATGATATTCTTGCTGGATAGCAAGAGTTGGGCAGCTGGCCCCATTGTGTTGTAGAAGGGTCATTTTTCCAGAGTGGAGAAAACAAAAATGTTTCTGAAATGTCTGTGACATCTCTCAGAAGAAAATAAAGCTTAGTGAAGAAACATAGCTGGAGAAAGTCACTGTAAAAAGAAATCTAGGTAAATAAAAGGAAACCACATAGTAGGAATGGCAGCCAACCCACAGAACCCTCTAATCTCTTTTTTATGGGAACAAATTAGGACGTTGGGCAACCACTTAACTAAGAGGCACTTATTATTTCTTTTTATCATGCTTCTATCCTGCCATACCCATTGCCAAGCCCAGCAGGCACAGACCTGATGTTTCTGTGTTTGACTTTTATGGGGTCATTAAATAATATTTCTTTCTTCCCATTTGCAACAGTAAGAAATAGCACAGAAAACTGTGATCAATGGAGAAGTAAAATCCTTAAGCTTGATTGATAAACACTTTACCCAATGAGCCATCTTCCCAGTCCCTTCCATTGGGTCCTAAGTTATGTTTCTAAGCTATTATTCCTAAGCTATGGCTAGCCACGGAATTTGGATCTTATACTCCATAAAGGGTATTTCTCTAGGATGTGGAAGTATCTCATGGAGCCAGTTTCCACAGAATGGCCATGTTGGATTAGGTACAGAGCACCAATAGCTCCTGCTGTGGTGGACATGACAGCTGGTAGTGTCAGAAGATGCTGACAGTGACGAAGTGATTTTACATTAAATAGGCAGCTAGAGAGACATTGTGTGAGAACAGAGACAAGCTGGAGAAAACAGAAAGATTGGGTCCAATGCAGTACCCGGGGAAATTTATATTAGCTGGATAACTTGGTGTCATAAATGTCCTGGCACTGGGGACTCAGTGACCTAGCTTAGTGCCTGGACATATGTTCAATTCCCAGCATAACAGAAAATAAAAAATAAAAGGGTAGCTTAAGTGTTTAATAAGTACTAACTGACCTGTGATTTGCTGCATGTTCCCTATGTTTAAATCTTACTGGTATCAATGAGAGATGCAAATGGTGTTTTAAAATTCAATTCAGGCAGAATCCATAAGCATCGAGGGTAAGAGAAAAGGAAGAATAAAAGTGAGTCCATGGTAATTAGTTGGGGAATGCACTTTGGAGGAGGAGAGTGTTACATTGTGGTTTGAGACAACCCTGGGCTAAGAGTGAAAGAAATATTAAAAGAAATATTAAAAGATATCATTTGTATAGGTCAAAAATTCATCATCCTGGAAAAGGATATTTTTATATTAGTGCTTCAGAAGAAGAAGAAGGAAAACTAATAATTAGCAAGGATGTCACTGGTAATACTGTGCTGGTGACAGTCACAGAACACTTATTTAAGAATTTTATGAATTAGAGAAAGTACCAACTAATTTCAAACATCTCTTTTAGATGAAGTAGTGAACAATTGTGATTATGAAACTTTAAGTATATTTGTTCACTTAGTTGTAGAAGGAAAGTTGTTGTTAAAATAGAATAATGCTAAAAACAGAACAAAAGTTGATTCTATGTGCTGATGAACAGGCTTTCTCCTTTGCTTGCTTTACTTTATGTCAAATGCTTATCCCAAGTAGAAATGGTATAGAAGAAATCCAGTTTCAAAGATCTGTACCAGCTGCTGTGGGATCCTACTCTCCGTACCTACCCTCCCCATCCAAGGGATAGGTTCAGGCAGGCAGCCCTCCCTGCACACTCGCTGTGAGATGACTCGTCCCCTCAGATATGGCCTGTCCTGTTCTTGACTTGTTCTGCTTCTTGCAGACTTCTTAGTACTGTCTTGAGGGACAGTTTACCTCAGTGAGAGGTTAGCTAGAATACATCAGAATAAACCCTAACACTGACCAAAGCCTAGTCCTTGCCCAAACCAATTACATCATTAGGAAAGGAGCCCAAGCCCCAGGGAGTTTCATGAACAGCCAGGACTGCCAACTCCTGCAACTCTCCCAGAAGCTCATTAAGACTTGAAAGAGTGTACCCATGTTTTACCTTCCCTTCCTCAAGACAATTAATTATCCCCTGGTCTCTGTAAGAAGAGGCTCAAATGTTTAATGTTTGAAAGTTCTGAGAGATGAGCATCGGATCATACTGACATCACTATAGCAGGATGTATCAAGAAATTTGGTCAAATACAGTCAGAGTTACTAGAATTGTGTAATAAGGAAAACACACACATACACACACACACGCACGCACACATGCACACACACACACACACACACACACACACACACAGTCAACCCTTCTTCAAGGGCTATTTACTTTGCTTGTAACTTACTGTCTACATTTGAATGAAGTTTATTCATTGGGAATTTAAAGTCTGTGCAGATAGAGTATGAGCATATAGATTTGAGAGCATCCTACACCAGGACCACAGGGCTCAGGGGTTCTTTGGGGCCTATCATGTTGGTTTTTTGTTTGTTTGATTTATGATTTTGTAATGATTTAAAAGCAAACCAAAGCCTTGTTCATCAGCAATAAAACCAATTTAAAACAAAACTCAAAGGTGAATTGCATGCCTAGCTTGATTTAAAGGGAAATCAATTGTTCAAATGTTGTCTTTCAAAAATGATTATAAAATGAAGGATATAATTTTTACTTAAAATTTACCAGAGAGAAGTACAAATTATGACACGAATAGTATTGTAATATAGGTTTCTTTAAAGATTTATGTATATTATTTTGTTTGGCAACTTAAGGCAAACATGACCTTATGTGCTCACAATCCTCTGGAGTTTCAGGGTTTTATTTTGCCTGAGAAATTTTATTAAATTTGAATTTCTTATTTTCAAAGTGGGAATCTATCACTTGCAAAACATTTTTCACACTACTAAAACAAATTGCATGAGTGAGGACATACTGTGTTTCCTCTTCTCCCTAAACACCCCCACCCCCACTAAAAAAAAAAAAAAACCTATAGGGCTCCTAGATTCCTAATTTGGGCACTGGGCTGAGGATGGGCCAACTCATCCACAGACCTGGTACTTGGTGACAGGAATGACCTAAGAAATGACATCAGCAGTGACTTGGACATGCATTTAAAGAAGCTGCAGAGAGGCCAATGGGTGTAGGTCAGCTTCTGAGCAGATGGGGATGCTTGGGGAAGAAGTGTCAAGAAGAGCCCTGGTTTTAGTGTCTGTCATAGGCTTAAGTCAGAGAGAACTGTACAACGCATTGGGCATAGGTAGGCAGATGGTCTTACTTCTTTTCCTGTGAGAGATGTGAAGTCGTTCATTTCAATTTCAGTTCTGTTCACTATTTCAGAGATGCAGGCAGCTCTGCCTTATTTTAGCTTGAGGGAGTGGTGGTGGTGGGCAGTCAGGAGCCATGCCTTTTGCAGTTGACATTTCTCTTAATTTTCTGCACACAACGACCCTAACTTGCCTGATCTCCAGCTTCAAAGAGGAGGTTGTATTTTGTGTGTGGTCTGTGGCTCCATGACAGCATCTTCCTCCTTGGTGTGTTTGATGTCTTGTCTCTCCACCAGCAGCAGTCTGATCAGATCACACCTCTTGTTCCCCACGTCCAAAGTGCTACATCATGAAGTTTCATTTTGAAGTTCCTTGTGGAGGTGAGGGGGCCAGGTATTGAGGAGGGCCATGCCAGTGACAGCTACATAACCATTTCATAACTCAGGAAGAGCAATTCTCCCTGGTGGTGATGGGGTGGGGGTGTTGGCAGTGATGGGGAGGTGCTGGCAGTGATGGGGGAGGGGATTGGCTTCTTTTCTTTTTCTTCTAATCCCTTTCAGAGACTATGTGGAAGGAAGCCCTGTGCTCCATTACCCCTTTCCAGCTGAGTGAAGCTCCGAAACTGTACTCTGTGCCAATACCAATTATAGTCAGCGTTTCTTATTAATAACAGTGTAAAGACATGTAAGCTGATATTGAATATTAATTTTCTCTAATAAGAAGGCATGGCCGTTTTATTGTGGATGTGATGCTGTTTTCTATCTGCAGATGAAGACACTGGCACAGAGCCTCACATGCCAGGAGGCTGAGATGGTGCCCCTGGCAGGAAGCTTCCTATTTTCTGGGACAGTGTTTCCCACATTCTTGCTTAAAAGCCTGGGCCCAGCTCATCGAGTTGGCAAGCAGAGCAATAGCTCTTGGATTTAAATGGTGCTCTGTGAGAATCATAGATGATAATTGATATCATTGAAAACAATAAAAACAACCTGCTTAAAATATATCTCTTTGTCCATTTTACCTCAGGCCCATTAATCTATCAGTTCAAATTTAGAATGCTTTATTGTAGGTCTGTGGGTGTCAGCCCACCCAAGATTGTGAGAAATGTGAGAAATCAGAATTTCTTTACCTTTTCAACAGCTTTATTGAAGTATAATTGATACACAACAAGTTTACCTATTTAAAATGGGCAGTTTGATAGTTTTTAACCTATGTAGTCACTCATGCACTGTGACCACAGTCACAGTGATCAGCCTGCTTTAAACGCTGCTCAGGAGAATACTAAGTCCAGCCCACTGAGAACTGTCACCCAGGAGTCTCAAATGGAGAGCTTTGGTATCACTTGTGGTTGTTTGTGCCACCCATGTGGGCAGATGACTTGTTTAACTATGGATTTGGAACACATGGTAAGGGCAGGGCTGCACTGGAAGACGCACTGGCTCTGCTCTGTGGAACAAGGTCTGAGATCCTTTTAGTCCAATTGGCCACCAATCAAGATTAAGAAAATAACTTCATAGCTGAATAATCCTTCACATTATTAATTATATAATAACTTTCCTGGCTGTTTTTCAGCCAGGATTGGTATCTTTAGAAAACACATTTAAAAATCAGCCAGTTGGAATCACATTAGTGTTCAATATTAGAATACTGATTAAGTGAATATGATTTTTGTATATGCAGACTATTAAACATACACTGAGACTGATTTTATAGGCTTGATGAGTTGGGGGAGTTAATTGAGTATTGCTGTGGGAAAAGGTTGCTAAATCAGTGTGTGTTAAAGGAAATCATCTATTATTATTATTATTGTTGTTGTAGTTGAGACACGGTTTTCTGTGTAGCCCAGGCTAACCGCGAACTCAAGATCCTTATACCTATAGGTCTGAAGTGCAGGGATTATTGGCATATACTGCTACAACGAGCCAGGGAATACTATTTAGTCGTGGCAGAGAAAAATGTATCTAAAGAACATTCAAAATGGAGTAAAAAAAAAAAAAAAAAACAAAAAACAAAAAACAACTAACTACACAAGCAAATTAAAAGGCTTGGGAAGCACACTGAAACATTAACATTTATTTATTTTTAGTGGAAGAAGAAATGATTTTTAAATCAGAGGTAAAAGTTTTTCAGACTCAGCTGCAGAAGTACCTCTACCCTATGTAAAAATAAAACCGTTTCTAAACAAATGTGGTCAAAACACAGAAGGATATGCAAATCACCAATGTTCCTGGTCAAAACACAGAAGGATATGCAAATCACCAGTGTTCCGGCTCAGAACCTCTGTGCATAACCCAGTACTTACTGCTTCTTGGCCATTTGCACAAATGACTGAAGCTAAGCAAAACAAACAAATCCTGCTCAAGTTGGAGCTAGTCCACTTGCTTTTTTTTTTTTTTTCAGAGTCATCAAAGCAAATTTGTTTTGTTTATTCTAATAGACTCAAGTTCAAGGTTGCAAGGCATTTCCTATTCCCGTTGAAGTGTGTTGGCATTTCATTTCACATTGACTGATTCCAACTGTTTCTCAGAAAGAAGACTGGGCAGTATGCAAATCAGCCATTGTCTATGTGTGTGCCCATCACAGAAAGCTTCACTCAGAAAAGTGTTTTCTCCAGTATAGCAGAAGATGCACAAAGAACCCACACAGCTAATAGCACATTAAAGTGGTTCACGTGTTTATGTTGTGTGTGGCAGTATGGTAGGGAGTCCTTCATTCTCTGTGTGCTCCCTTTCCCAGCCCTCTACATCGGGCCTAACTCCTGTTTGCCAACTTGTATCTTCAGTTTGCTCTGCCTTTCCTTATTGCCTCTGTCTCCCTTAGCCTACAAATGTGCTCACATCTCCTGTGGCCTAAACTCGCTTTTCATCTCTTCTGTTCCCTGGAGTTTCCATTCTATTTCAGCTCTTTTTTCTACTGCCAACATCTCCATGAACTTGTCAGTGTTTGTGGCCCGATTCAGGCATGGAATATTTTTTCCTCATTGTCCATAACCGAAGCACTGTATCTGTCTCTCACTGTGTTTCTGGCAATCATACACTTGCTTCATTTTCCTGTTTTAGACCAGGACTTTCCTGCCCTTGACACATTCTTCCCTCTACCTTTGAATTCCTAGGAACATATGTAGCCCTTTGGGGACTGATTTGTAATACTGAAGTTAGTTCTAAAACATGAGAAGGTTTAAGCCTTACCTGGTGGTGAAGGCCTGTAATCCCAGCTTCTAGGGAGATTGAAACAGGAGGATTAAAAGTTCAAGACCCATCTGGGCTAGAAAGTGAGTTTCAAGGCCAACTTTAGCAAGTTCCTAAACCCTGTTTCACGGCAACACCAAGTAAAGAGAGGGCTAGAGATATAACTCAGGGTCAGAATGTTTGCCTACAATAAATGAAGCCCTAGGTTCCTTACACATACAAACGGGGGGGGGGGGAATAGGAGGAAGGGAGGGAGGGAAGAAAGAGGGAGGGAGACTCACATACAAAGATAGATAGATTTATAGATGCTCTTGGAACAGAGTTATATCTAGTATCCTGTGTGGGGTTTATAGCTCAGATCTGTAGTTAATAGCGTTGGATTTGGGAAAATGGCTCAGTTGCAAAGAAGTGCTTTCTTTGTAAGAACGACGACCTGAATTTAACACCCAGAAACCACATTTGAAAAGCCAGGCATTCATGTCATATAAGACCCCAAACAAAACCTACAAAATAATAATACCAGTTGGTGTGCTAACTAGGATAGGAGAGATTTTACAAGACTCCCCTCACATGGCTATTGAAAGATAGAAAGGTGGTCTTCTGGGAGAGTTGGGTGAGGAGAATGAAAGATGGAAATATTGTGAATATGGTATCTACATATGAAATCCTCAAAACAAAACAAAACAAAACAAAAATCCCTACAAACCTTAAATATTGAGGGTGGAAAGGCCTAGAATGATGTGTATTTGTAATCCCAGTATCAAGGGAGGCAGAGGCGGAGGCAGAGAAAGGGAGGCAGGGAGGCAGAGAGGCAGAGAGATGGAGAGACAGGGATCTTTTAGCTTGCTGGTCAGTCTGCTAACCTATCCAACTCATCAAGTTCCTGCTCTGTGAAAGACAAGGTGAACAGCACCCAAAGGGGAACAGCTGCAATTCTCCAGTTTCCATGTACACACACATATGTACCTTCATTGACCTGAAGGAACACTTACATATGCACACATAAAAATAAAGTTAACAGTTAACAGCCTTTTCAAACATAACCTTCTTTCTCATTTGGTGGCTTTTTCTCCTTACATTGTCTTTGTCTGTGCATTTGCATATTGAATTACTGAATGTTGAATAATAAAAACCCAGAGATAGATATTGGGGTTAAAGTTGAATACTGGAGAAGGAAAGCAACTAGTTATCACCTCCGCCAATGTTCAAACCAAAGGAGCAATCATGTCCTCTGATTGCATCTCCAAACTGCACTGCTCCTTAGACTGCCTAGACTACAGCACGTTCCTGTCTCTTCCAATCTTATATTCCTCTCTCACCCTGCCATATTACTCCTGTCTCCAACTCCCTAGTGTTGGGATTGCAGGTGTGTGCCACCAATGCCTGGCCTCTATGGCTGTGGCTAGCTTTGTTCTCTCATCTTCAGGCAAGCTTCATTAGACCATAAACAAAGTATCATCACAAATTACTTTAGCAGAAATATGAGTCCATGCCTTCATGTACCTATATGTAGCATCCTTGTAATAATCCGGCGCTAGGCTTATTGTGAGAACTAAAAAGTGTATTGTTTTGTAGATTTAGTCATGGAGGTTATTTGCTGAATATTGGACCACTTCTCCCTGACTCCCCCCCCTTTTTTTCCTACAGACATGCTCAGAAGAAGGAATACTGCACTGAAGGGTGAGTGCAAAGGTAGCTAGTGAGTATGTACATTGCAAACTGCTGCCCTACCAAACTGTCCACTGTATTCATGAGCCTCTCAGGCATCCCCTCCCAAATCACAAACCATGAGCCTAATGCCATGTATTCTAAGGCCTGCCTATACTAACCACTTTACCCAACAAATACAATCTGGCCAGTGATTTTTTAATAACCAAAAGTATACATAGCCAGCTTTAAAGCAGCAGATGGTACTCATGCAGAAAGCATTTGTGCTGCCAAGTCATGTCCTTCACCCACACATCCCTCACCATAGCAGAGAGGGGAAGGGAAGAACTACACTTCCTTCTTTTCTTGGAATTGCCATCATTTCTCATCTCCAATGCCAATGTCTTCTCGAAGGATTTACAAGAGAAGAAAAGTCTCACTGTTCTGGAAATGCCAGAAAACGTTCCACAACTTGCTTAGTCTTCTTCCTAGCAACAGATTCAACAGCTTCCTGCATACTCTTCTGGGTGGCAGAACTCTTCTGGGTCTCTCCCTTTCTGCCACTTAACTAACCATGCATCCTTGGCTCATGAGCTCAGGTTCTGTGCCTTAATGTTCTCTTCTGGTAGATGTGACATTAAAGATGGCTATGTCATATGGTTGTTAGGAGGATCAAATCCATACATGTGAATCTAGTAGCACCCAGAAAGGAATAAGCACCCACAGGCTTTTGTGGACTTGTTTTATTTGCAAAATCAGTGGGAGAACCTTTGGGTCAGGGAAAGGGATGTGGACTAAGAATCAGCACAAGACAACTTGTGTCCTGACTTTGTCATTTTCTATCTGTATCACTGAGAAATTTGAAACATTAAAAATATTAGTTATTTATTTGTACATGCATGTGTCTGTGTGAGTTTATATACACCATGAGCATGCAGGTGAACATGGAAGTTCAGAAGAGGTGATTTGGTACCCTGGAGCTGGACTCACAAGAGGTTGTGAGCTTCCATGAAGGTTCTGGAAACTCAGTGCAGGTCAACCAGAAGAACAGTCAACCTTTTTAACCACTGGACACATCTCTCCAGTCCTGAAGCAGATGTTATTGTTGTTGTTTGTTTTATTTTGTTATTCTTATTTTTTATCCCTTTTATTGAAAGTATTCTTTTCTCATACAATATATCTTGATTGCAGTTTCCCCTCCCTGCACTCCTCCCAGTTTCTCCCCACCTTCCTTCCCCTATGGATTTATTCTCTCCCTGTCTCTCTGTAGAAAAGAACAGATTCTAATAGGTAACAACCAAACATGACAAAAAATTATAATAAGAAAAAGCAAAACCATCACATCAAGGGTAGACAAGCCATCTCAACAGAGGGAGAGCACCGCAAGAGCAGGCACATGAATCAGAGACCCACTTACTTGTTCACATACTCAGGAGTGCCACAAAAATACTAAACTGAATATCTACACAGTGGACCTGTGTCAGCCTTTTGCTTGCTGCTTCAGTCTCTGTAGGTTCATATGAGCTTTGTTTAGTTGATTTAGAGGGCCTTGTTCTCCTGGTGTTCTCCATCCGCTCTGACTCTCACACTCTTTCTGCCTCTTCTTCTCAGGGGATCCCTGAGCACTGAGGGGATGGATTTGGAGGAGACATCCCATTTAGAGCTGTGTTTTCCAAGGACTCTCTGTCCACGTAATGTGTGTCTGTGGGTCTCTGAATCTGCCCTCTTCTGCTGCAGGAAGAAGATTCTCTTATGTTGACTGAAAACGGCACTGATCTATGAGTATAGCAGAAATATATATGACCAGTAGTGTTTGGTTTTACCCCAGGTCTTTTGGCTATCTCATCTCTGGTACTTGGTCATCCAAGCAATATCAGGTACAGGTTCTGTCTTGTGGAATGGGCCACAAGTCAAATCAGACACTGGTTGGCTACTCCCACAATTTCTGTGTCACCTTTGCTCTAGCAAATCTTGTTGGGAATACAGATTGTCAGTCAAAGGTATTGTGGCTGAGTTGATGTTTACGTTTTTTCATTTGGGAGCCTGCAGAGTACTGTACCATACCAAAGACACTACAATGCCCGAGTGAAGGCTCCATATAGGCACCAGCTCTACATGTTGAATTAGTTGTGTGGGTGTTGTCTTCAGCAGTTTCAGCTGCTGTCAGGTTGTGGAGAGCAACCCATTGTCTTAGCAGCAGTCTGGGTTGTTTGGGAGATTCATGGGACCCCCTAGGCCAACAACTCAATTGAATGAAACTCAGTCCTGGTACTGGGAGTTTGGTGATAAGAGATGGCCAGTTGGGACTCTGTATTCCCCGTTTTTAGGAGATCTCATTAGGATCTCCTTCATATATTTTAGGAAGTCTCCACTTCAAAGGTTTCCATATCATCCTTCAGATGCTCTCATTTCCACCTGTCTTTCCCTACATTCTTTCCCTCAACCCATCTTTTCTCTCCCCCTAGATCCTTCTGTTGCTGTCCCATTCCACCGCCCCCAGTCCACCTATAAAATCTGTTCCACTTTACCCTCCCAGGGAGATCCATGTGTTCCCTCCTAGTCCTTTCCTCTATACCCAGCCTGTCTGGGCCTCTGGATTTTAGGTTGTTTATTGTTTATATAATGGCTAATATCGAAATGAAAATGAAAATGCCATATTTATATTTCTGAGTATGGGTTACCGCACTTGAGATGATTTTTCCTAGTTCTATCCATTTGCCTACAAATGTCATGATGTCATATTGTTTAGGAGTTAAGTGAGACTTCCTTGTGTAAATGTACCATTTTTTTTCATTTTCCTGTTGAGGGACATTTAGGTTGTTTCCAGTTTCTGGATATTATTAATAGAGCAGCAAAGAACATGGTTGAGCATGTTTCCTTGTGGTAGGATTAAGTGTCCTTTTGGGTATATGTCCAAGAGTGGTGTATCTGGATCTTGAGGTACAGTGACTCACAACTATCTGAGGAACTGCTGTATTGATTTCCATAGTGGCTGTAAAAGTTTTCACTCCCACCAGCAATGGAGGAATGTTCCCCTTGCTCCATAGCCTTGCCAGCATTAACTATCACTTGTATTACTGATCTTAGTCATTCTGACAGGTATAAGATGGAATCTTCAAGTAATTTTGATTTGTAGTTCCCTGATAGCTAAAGATGTTGAACATTTCTTTAAGTGTTTTTCTGCCATTTGAGTTTCCTCTATTGAGAAATCTCTGTTTAAATCTGTACCCCATTTTTAAATTGGATGTTTTGGTTTTTATGATATCCATTTTCTTGAGTTCTTTATATATTATGGATAATAGTCCTCTATCAATAGTGTAGTTGGTAAAACATTTTTTTCCATTCTGTAGGCTACTGATATGCCCAAATGACTGTGTCCTTTGCCAAGCAGAATTTTTCTTTTATTGAGGTCCCATATATTAATTGTTGATCTTAGTTCCTGCTCTGTCAGTGATCTGTTCAGGAAGTCTTCTCCCGTACCCCAATGAGTTAAAGGTTATTTCTCACTTTCTCTTTTATCAGGTTCAGTGTATCTGGTTTTATATGGAGGTCTTTGATCCATTTGGACTTGAGTTTTGTTCAGAGTGATAGGGATGACTTTATTTGCATTCTTTTACTTGCAGACAATCAGTTTGCCAGCACGACTTGCTGAAGTGGTTTTTTCCAGTATATATTTCTGGCTTCTTTATCAAAAATCAGGTGTCCATAGGTGTTTGGATTTGTTTGGGTCTTCAATTGATTCTATTGATCAATGTGTCTTTTATGCCACCACCATGTGGTTTTTATTACTACAACTCTGCTAAAAAGAAGAAAATCAGGGATGGTGAGAACTCAAGTGGTTCTTTAATTGTTCAGGATTGTTTTAACTATTCTGAGTTATTTATTATTATTATTATTATTATTTTACACATCTATCCCAGTTCCTTTGTTTTTCCATATGAAGTTCAGAATTGTCCTTTCAAGTTTTGTGAAGAATTGTGTTGGAATTTTGATGGGGATTTTACTGAATCTGTGGATTGCTTTTGGTAGGATGGTCATTTTTTACTGTGTTAATCTACAAGAGAGTTTTCTATCTTCTGATATTTTCTTCCATTTCTTTCTTTAAATTTGGGAAATTTTTATCATACAAGTCTTTCAATTGCATAGTTAGAGTTACACCAAGATATTTTATATCATTTCTGGCTATTGTAAAGGGTTTTGTTTCCCAATTTTTTTCTCAGTCCATTTGTCATTTGTATATAGGAAGGTTACTATTTTTTTGTTGTTGTTAAATTTGTCTCTATTTACTATGATGAACATGTTTATCAGCTGTAGAAGATCTCAGGTATAATTTTTAGGCCTTTGCCATATCATTAGAAAATAGCAATACTTTAATGTCTTCCTTTCCAATTTGTATCCCCTTGATCTCTTTCAGTTGTCCTATTGCTAAGCTAATTCAACTACTATATTGAATAGCTATGGAGAGAGTGGACAACTTTGTCTTGTTCCTGATTTTAGTGGAATTGCTTTGAGTTTCTCTCCATTTAATTTGCTAGCTATAGGCTTGTTGTAAACTGCCTTTATTATGTTTAGGTGGTAATGCTGCCCGAGGGTGGGGGGCAGTCTCCAGGTAGCACAGGGCTTGAGGGAAATCCACAGCATCAACACATAATAGACCTTTCTAGTTGAGGGGGTTAAGGGAAAAAGATTCACATTTTTTCTTGATGGTTTTCTTCTTTATTTTCTGTTCTTCTGTACTTTTCCATGTTCCTTTATTGTCAATTCAAGACAAATTTACTCCAAAATGAAATCTTAAGGCCTATGGGGCAGCAGGAAGGCCCTGCCTCTTCTGATGGACTGAACTGACTGAACTGGACCCTGAACAGCCAATTCAAATAAATATTTATTGACTGTTACACAAAGCATTTCCTCACACCATGGTCCCTAATCTTAATTTGCATATCTTACTGAAGGAAACCATCACATGCCTTGTGTACAATACACAATAATAGAAGAACCTCAGGTGTACCTGAGGCAGCTTGTAACTAAAGTCATATGTTGACCACAAGGCCCTCTCAGTAAAACAATCACTGTTTTCCACAATGATTTTTTTAAAGTTAAGGTACTTCTAAAAATTTTCTAATATCCATCCCATACAGTGATCCTGCTAAATTCCTACAGAATACAGGTAAAAACTTGTATTTTTTTTTGTCTCTCTTATATGATTGAAAACAGAGTCATCTCAATAAGTCCATATACATTTATGTCTAAGTAACTTATTACAGATTAACAGAAGTTATTATAAGGCTCTGCTTCAGCTAATGATGCACATCAAAACCTGCGACTGAATCTTTCAGCATAAGATTAAAAGAATTTGAGTCAGTCTGACTCCTGGGATTCAATTGTTTCTCATAATAATTAACTTGAGCCATGATCTACGCAGCCACTTCAGTGAAACTCATAGGCCCTAGCTGTGTAGTATTTCCTTGTAATATCCTCTATTCATCAAAACTACATATAAGCTAACATTATTATTATCAATTAGACAGTATAGCTTAGGGAGGAAGTTATCTTCATAATAATACACAGGTAAAAATGGCCAGTAGAATGAGATGTTTCCATGAGTTTCATTACATTATAGGCAGTGGGGATCTCCCCACACACAATTCAACCATGCCACACACCAGAGAAAGATAACGTGTAAAGGCACAGCAGAAGCAAAAGATACTTCAGGGTTTGTGTCTTGGGGTCTTGTCTAACAGAGATTGCCCCATCAGAGAGTCTCCTCCTGGTGAGCTAATAACTTGAGCTTCAATTGTCACCTGCATCTCCTCTGACTTGGCCATCAGCAAGGTATGCCCCTTGTTATCCCTCATCTCTCCAGGAGTTTTATCATGAAGGGTGTTAGATTTTTGTCAAAGGCCTTTTTTTTTTTTTTTGCACCTAATATGATTATCATGTGTTATTTCCTTTTAATTGGTTTATATGGTAGATTACATTTATTGATTTTCATATATAGAGCCATCTATAATGACATCCGATGCCCTCTTCCTACATGCAGGCATACATGAACACAGAATCCTGTATACATAATAAATAAATCTAAAAGATTTTTTTCATTTTAGAATTTCCTCAGTTTGAGCTTTCTTTATTGAGTCTATTTCCGTTTTCAGGCCTTGAACAGTTTTATTTGTTTCTTCTTACTGCTTGTATTCCCTGCATTTCTTTAAGGGATTTATTCATTTCCTCTTTAAGAACCTCTATCATCTCCATGCAGGTGGTTTTGCTGTCTTTTTCTTGTGCTTTAGCGATGTGAGAATATTCAGAGCCTGCTCTGGTAGGATAGCCAGGCTCTAGTGGAGACATACTGCCTTGGTTGGAGTTTTATGCTGGGGTCTAGGCATCTGGGATTAGGATAATTATATGTCTAGATGATGATTTTTGAATTTGCCTTTGTTCAGTGGGTGTTTTGTTCTTTGGTTTCTGTTGCCTTACTGGATTTTTGGAGAGTGCCTGCGTGTTGCTTGGTAGGACATTTTCTTTGGATCTGATGGTTGAGGCCACTAAGGTTTCCAGGTATAAAATGTTTTTCTGGGCATTGGGATAGGCTAGGAATCTGAAAGAGTTCACAGGAGGAAAGAGAGCAGAGTGCCCTGCTAGGGTATGCTTATTTTGTCTCCTTTAAATGGAGGGGAGACAATGAAAAGAGGTCACCCAAGAGGGTTTGCTTTAGTGCTGGGGATGAGACTGGTGGGTTGGATCTAGAGTAACCGAAGGAGATGGGACAATCTATAGACAGCCTACCTACTTCCCTGGCAGGAGTGATCTGTGTGCTAGCAGTGAGTGTGGGAATTGTGGCTGGGATAAAGCAACAAGTAGAGAGGTGGCTGTTAGGAGGGGCATTCCACAGGAGATGTGGCAGAGGAGGAAGGAAGGCTGTAGCAGATGTTCTGTTGCAGAGATAAGGATGGGACTGAGGGATTGGTTTTGGAGGAGAGGGGGGAATGGTGAAGGTCTTCAGTTATCTTACTTGCTTCCCTGGCCTGCTCAGCTTGTTGCTCACAGGGAATGCCTGCTGGCATTGTAGGCTAACGATACTGAGATGAGTTGGGGGAAGATTGGAGGAGAAAGGTCTTTGTGATTCCTTGGGGATGTGGTCAGAGAGAAAAGGGAGACTGCAGCAGGTGTTCTGTTACAGAGCTAGGGATGAGATAGGAGATTGGATCTGGAGGAGCAGAAATGGATCTTCCTTCAGCCTATTCATTGCCCTGGCAGGAGAGGACTTGGGTTAAGAGGGAGTGCCTGCTGGGGTTGGGATAAAGCAATGAGCAAGAGGAGGGATGTTTGTTTGCTTTTAATCTGAAAAGAAGGGCAAGTTGCTTTTCAGTATTAGGTGGGGCAAACTCTAGAAAAATGATATTATACCTAGTTTTAGCAGAAGCTGCTGAGTCTTATTTCCAGCACAGCATGTTTTATGGCTTGTAGCATGTTCTTGACCTTACAAATCTATAGGAAGCATTGTAGTACATAAATGATTGACTAATACAACACAGCCAAGAAAAAATAAAAGAGACATTCAAGAAGGCCTCTGCCTGATCAACCTGATCAACCTGATCAACCTGATCAACACTGATGGTGTAAAATCTATGCACACACTTACACACATTTCTGTGTATGTGTTGGGTAAACATATTCGTGAAGGTGCATGTGGAGGTCAGAGGACAATCTCAGGTGTCGTGCCGTGAACACCAGACATTACTTTTGCTTTTGTTTTAGTTTTCATTGAGACCAGGAACTCTCCAAATAGGCCAGTCTGTCTGGACAGCAAATCCCAGCTATGTGCCTGTCTCTATCTCCCCAGTACCATGTGCATGTGCCACCACACCCAGCTTTATTTAAAGTGAGCTTTTGGGATTGAAATCACTTTACCAACTAACTTACAGCCTTCCCTCCTCATATGCTTTCATTATTAGCTTGACCAGCAGGCATTTCAAGGCACTAAAAAACTAGCTGGGGCAGGACCAGAGGTTTCCAGTCAGACTAGGAAGAATGGACTGAGTTTCTCTGGGAACTGTCCAGCTTGACAGAGAGATGAAAGACAAAACTGAGGAAACCAGACATGGAACTTAAAATGGCATGGGGCTTTTAACTGTAATGGGAGATCCCACAAGGCTTACTGAAAGCTAAATTGGACAACACAGTTGATATCTTAGGAAAACAATTGCACTTTGGCTGGGGCATACCAGATAGATGATCTAAAAATGACAGACTCTTCTCATTTCCATAGCTGCCTCAGGGGTAGCTGAAACTAACCTGGCTCTGTTTCTGCAATATGTTTCCCAAACATGACTTCTTGGTCCACTGCACAGGTAATTACTATGACCGTGAAGCTGAGGCTAACAGTTCTGTTAGCTATAGCCTATTTACTCTTCTGTTCAGTCATAATTCTGGGTTTTCCAGTATTAAATTAGTTAATTGTTGAAACCTTTATCTATCAGTTTAAGTAGCACTTTATATCATCAGGATGATTTGTAGTATTAGTAATTATGTATTTTTGGTAAAAAAAAAAAACTAAGACATGAAAATATATTTTCCAGAGTCTGTGAGCTCCCTCTAAGTTAGGGTCAGCTGTCTGTGGTTCTCCCCCCCTCCTGTCATGATCTTGATCCCCCTTTCCCCACCTTGCTTATATGATCCCCTTCCCTCTCTTCAAGCAAACTCCAGAAGCTCAGCCTGGTGCTTGGCTGTGGGTCACTGCATCTGCTTCCATCAGTTATTGGATGGAGGTTCTATGATGACAATTAAGGTAGTCACTAATCCGATAAAGGGGAAGGCCTGTTCAGGCACCCTCTCCACTATTGCTAGCAAGGGTCAGGGGTCATCCTTGTGGATTCCCAAGAATTTCTCTAGCACCAGGTTTCTTACTAACCCAATAATGGCTCCCTCTGTTGGGGAACCTGCATGGGACCAAACTAGACCCTCTGAATGTGGGTAACAGTTATGTGACCTGATTCCAGGGATATGAATTGGCACATTGGAACCCATTCCCTATGGTTGGATACCTTGCTCAGCCTTAATACAGTGGGGAGAGTCTTGGTCCTGCCTCAACTTGGTATTGCAGACTGTTGACTCTCTTCTAAGGAAGGCCTTACCCCTTCTGAGGAGTGGATGGGGGTTGGGAAGGGTGGGCATAGGGGGAGGCAGGAGAAGAGGAAGGAGAGGAAGTTGGACTTGGCATGTAAAATGAAAATTAAATTTTGAAAAAGAAACTACATTTGTCTTTGTTCATTACCTAGTTGGTATTTATGCATTTTATGCCATTGTAGTGTGAATGCCACAATAGACTGTGCATTACTGTCAATTGTGGATGGTATGAAGGTGAAGGGAATAACACCTATTCTGTAAGACCATAATTGGGATGTCAAATGCTTTGAGCATAATGGCTGCAAAATCTATGAACTTGATTCTAACAAAAAAGACCTATGAGGCTGTAAGAGGGATGTTAATCACCAGGGCACCCTAAGCAAGAAGGACTCTTTCCATAGTTCCTGCTTAGATCTGGAAGGTAGGAAGCTGCCAGGTTGAGATAACCTCAGCATGGTATACTTCCCATTACTCTTCTATATTTTCTGATCCCCTCTGCATAGGTTCTCCTGTATCCTCAGTATATTACCCAAACTCCAGAGTAACTCAATTTGATTGACTTGTCTATTGTCACCTTTCTGGGACAGATGGAGACTCTTTGTGAAGCTCTTTAGTGGGCCATCCACCAACCTCAGAGGTATTCCTCAACCCATGACCCCCACCATTGGCTGGCTCTGCTAAAGAAACAGCTCATCCTTCTTTCTCTGGACAGTGAGCTATTATTGAGATGTTCACATTAGAATGTGAGTCTGAGTCTGGCTCCTGAGGACTGAATTGGAACCAGTGAGGTACATGAGGTACAAATATAAGATGAGAGATTCAGCTCTATGTGGAGCTTCCTAAACATGGAATGGCAGAGAGATGGTTTGATTCAGTGACCTTCCAGCCTCCCATCACCTCTGTTTTCATTCTTCTTCCCAGTGTTTTGTTTCTTCCCAGCACTGTCTAATGAAAATCACCCCTTTACCTTACTATTATAAAGAGCCCTGGAGATAATTGTAATGCAATGGAATTAAAATATGCTCAGATTCCAGAGACAGTAATGTTTTTGCATTAGCTCCTTAAGCAAAGTAAATTTGAAGTGTGAAAAATTTATAAATTAGATTTTGCTATAGTCAGTAGCAATGCTATTCAAGAAATGGAATGACTCCTGTAGTATAAATGAGGTGTATTAGCAAACTGCAGCACACATCCTTCTTTCAGATAAGGAAGATGAGTAGAAGAGTGTTTATCGTCTGAAGCTATTGCAGAGGACATTCCCGAGACTCCAGTGCCACATTTAAATTCAGACATCAGATGGATTGAGTCATGTAGGGCAGATTTTGGTGATGACTCTTCTGATAATTGTCTGAGCTGAAACAGTGCTCAGCATTCAGTATTCAGCCTTTACTAACCCTCTGACAAACCAATGCAGACAAAATCCAAAAGTACTGGACAGGGATGCTTCTGTTTCTACTTCTTAATGTGTAAGAGTGAGTTGACACAGAAAAGACAAATAGATGACAAAGTCAAAGAACAGTCTAAAGATTGGACCATTGCCTTGCACCTTATTTGAGACAGGGGCTTTTGGCTGTGGCTATACAAGCCAGGTTTGGATTTAGAGGTCGTGGGAGTTTTCTGTCTCCACCTCTCATGTCACTGGAGGAGTTCTGGAATTACACACACACTGGGTATTCAAACTCAGGTTGTCACCCTGCATGTATTTTCCACTGAGCCATCATCCCAGCCTGCCCACCCTAACAGTGTTGTCTTGAAGTCCACCTAGAGTACAGTTGCGGGTAGAGGAGCTCTTAGCAAGCCCAAGTTCACAGTATTCATGGGAAAACGGCTGGGGTGCCCAGTTGCAGTCTTCTCTCTGTGGACCGTAGTTCTGGTAATAGCAGGCTTCTAAGCAACCCTGTCTGTGATTTTTACTCTTTCTGATAGAAGAAAGGTATTAAATAAACACACCATTCAAGCATTCTTGCTTGGTGGGTTCCATTTATTTAAGGTTTTGTTCTGTTTAGTTCCGTATTACCCTACCTATTTTTTCTTCCTTACTATAATGTGCTCAGCAACTCCTTTATTTCCCATTGTCATCTTTGCTCATCATCTTCAAAACCACCTCTAAAATGGGATTGTATTGCTGACCTCTCTGACATTGTCAACCTTGATAATGCGGATTTCTTCATTGTTCTTTCCAGCCTAAATTAGAATTTTCTAATGGGCTGGAATAAGATTAAGGTCTTTTTTTTTTTTCTGTTTTGATTTGTGTGCCCAGTTTTTTGCTTCTATTTAGAAGTAATTCAGATTTTTCTGCCACACTGAGATGTAATTGGAATTAAGTTACCTTTTTTTCATTAACCTCGTTCCTTAAATTGCTTTAGGTTCTTAGAATTACTAAGCCTGGAAATCCAATAATGTTTGGTTGAAACTAATCATAGAATTTCATATGTATTAAGTTCCCTTGTTTATTTTAGGTTAATAATAAAAAGGAAGTCTTAGCTTAATAGAATTAACTGACTCCCCAATAGTTTACATTCCTTTGTGGTTTTTTTCCCTTCTCAGGGATTTGTGTGATATTCTCCACGGACTCCCATTACCTCTGCTTGTGGAAGGCTTTGACCAAGGCTGATCTCAGCTGTTGACGTCATCCTGAGAAAAGGAGGACATAGAAATCAGGGACGCCTTGGACCACTGGATCTTCTGAAGGTGAGAGTGGATGATTCTTTCTGTCCTTAGTAGTTAGGTTAGTGGGTCTGTCTGGCATAATCCACATTCTTTGAAGAATGATCCTAAGAATCGTCTATATGCAATGAAGAGTTTTTCTTTGGAGGAGAAGTTTTAGTTACAAATGTATTGGCTATTTTAACCAAATTAGAAGTTATTTTAAGCGAAATTTTGATCCATAAAGACATACATGTGAGTATACACACACATATACACATATATATGCACACATACTCTCTCTCTCTATATATATATATATACATATATATATATATATATATTCCAGTAATATGCAAGAATATTGGTGGTTCATGAAAGACTGCTGCAAGCATCTAATGTACCCCAAATCTGAAGGATGGTGTATGGTAAAGCAAACTCCTAGAGATGAACCCTAAAATAGCTTCTGAAAAATGAACAGAAATGAGCTGAATAAATAGCTGAGGTAGAGAGGGTACCACAGGCAGGAGCAGTGGGGTAGTACTGTGCAATCCCAAAGGGAAATTAGAAGATTGTACAGCAATGTGGAACCTGAAATTTGTGTGTGTGTGTGTGTGTGTGTGTGTGTGTGTGTGTGTGTGTGTGTGTGTGTGTTGAGAGGGAAGCACCAAGACTCTGAAGTTCTTTAAGTTGGAAGTCATTTTAGGTGTGTTACTCTATGGTGAGTAAAGAGAATCCAAGGGGATTTAGTAAGACTGAAAGAAGGGAAGATTAATTTTGGAATAATCTGGGGAAAATTTATTTTGGAGCAATAGAATTTTAATAGGAGCCGTAAGGAACAGAAGAAGACAGTTATTTGCAGAAGTGAGAATGTGCTAGATTTGGCAACTGATTGTGCTTGAATGGGAAAGATTTGGACTTAAGACTTGGGTTTCTGACTGGGGTGACTAAGAACATGATGAAAACATACAAGGGGAAAGAGAAATACTTTTGATGAAACCAGGGATTCAAGGTAGGTAGGGATATCTAAGTAGAAATATTCACCAGGTAGCTGTAGGATAAGGTGGAGATAAAAGAGGAAATTTGGTCTAGAAACATTGAAATTATAGACGATCTTTCATCAGTTTTTTTGTTGCTATGGTTTTAGAAAATCCCCAAGGAAACCAATATACACAGAGGAAAGTTTTGGTTGGGTCAAAGTTTCAGGGGTTTCAGTCTATGGTCCCCTAGCTGTGTGGCTGTTGTGTCTGTGATGAGGCAGGAAGTCATGATGGGAAGTGTATGGTAAGATAAAGCTGCTTACCTCAGGGTGGCAGAAAGAGAGGGGGGGAGGGCCTAGGATCCCAATATCATCTTCAAGGGCATGTCCCTGATGGCTTGACTTCCTTCTATTATATATACCTTGCCTCCTAAAGACTCTACCAGCTCTCTACAGGCTAGCACCACACTTTTAGCCATAAGCTCTTTAGAGACACATACATTCCAAATCACTGTCCCGGGACACAACTCAGTGGTGTGCCAGTCTTGCATCTATGGGACTCTGGTTTCAAATTCTAGTACCACAAAATATGAAAACTGAAAGGAAGTAACAAGAGCCAAAGCAGGCAAGAACTACAAATCCTTTTTAAAATGTAATTTAAAATAGTACTTAAGTATTCAATATTATTTCTTCATATACTTCAGATACAGCTCACAATCTTATCAATTTCCATTTTAACATTATTTGTCGTTTCGTTTGTATGTGCATTTATGGGTCTTGTTTTCTTGCCACAATAGATTAAGATGTTTGCTAGGGACCAGCTTGGAAGCCTTTTAAGTTTGAGAAAAAAAAGAGCTTTAGAACATTGTTTACAAAGACCCCTAAATTTTAAGAACATTACAATTTAGTATCATTGTCCATCCCAATTAGTGCCAATTGCCAAGTACCTCTTTTTCAGTATTAATTGTCATGGTCTCTTGTTAGTTCCTCATTTCCATTGCCTAGTGCAGGGTCTGCTTGTTGTTGATAGGAAGCCCAGGGACTTTCTTGAATTCTTCAGTAGGGTGGTACTGATTCCACCCCATGTTATTCGTAGCATCCACCCTGGCAATGGTAGAGGGATCTGTCACAACAGAGGCCTCAGTGTTTGAGAGCATGTCCACCCCAATTAGACTCTAGACATTCATTACTCAGAGCCTTCTTTGAGGGAATGCCATGGGTAAAAATTTTAAAGTCAAATAATACTTACAATTGTGCTATTCTGAGTGACTTTTATTGAATTATTGTGGCCTTAATTAGTTTAATTATTTATTTTCTTAAGATGTACTAGAAAATTACAAGACCCTACCATTGTGGTCTTTATAGTTCAATTCATTATCATCTTTCCAGGATTGGGTCATCTGTGACTTTCATTTTCAAACACAGAAAATTAAATTAAAGCAGAATTTGCTAACTGCTTTACTACTAGCAGATGGCACAAGTGTCTTGGTCTCTGGAAACACCCTGCCCTTCCTACAGTATTGTGTTTTTCTCTCATCCCAAACCTCTTTGAATTGCATAGAATGAATTAGCTAGACATATTAAAATAGGGAACTGAACCAAGGCCTGGTTTACACTGATGACTATTGCTTTGGTTAGTTGTTCTATATTCACCAGGCAGATTTTACTTGAATACTTGAGAGTGTTGTTAATGTTTTATAGTTTTAATTTTACAGTTCATTTTAGTTTTAAACAGATTTTCTTTTTGTTATCTTCAGTTTTTCTATTCTGGTTCTACAACTAAAATGGAACACTGGGATATAATTAAACCATCTGTATTTAAATTTTAGCTGGAAAAAGATGTTAGTGTTTTCAGAACTAATGCTTATAAGCAGAAGATATTTCTGATTTGTTCAATTACATACACTGAAGTCTGCTGTGGATTTTATGTGTGGAAAGTGAATCTGTGGAAATGCTGAGTTGCTGTGACTCAGAATGACGGCATATGCATGCAAGCAGTAGGTGGCCATGAAGACAATGAGTTATTCTGTGTGGTTCATGGGATGGCCATCAGTGACTGTGAAAACAGTGGGCTCTAAGTCATTAGGATGTGTATGAAACACATGACTCACTCGTCCCCAAAGCTGCCAGGAGGAAAAGGAGTTTCCATCCGTATGTATGCGTAAGGCACAGGGCTGTATCTCTCTGTTTACACTCTTTGTCTTTTCTGTTTCTCTTTTTATTCTGCCTCCTCTCTCTTCTTCTGTCTCATTCATACTTTTTGTATCACAGACACACCAACTTGATTCCTCTGAGACATTGGTCCTTTATAGGTTTTATCTATAGAACTGAGTGGAAGCAGCATACGCTGTAGAGAAGGTAATGGAGCTACCGTGGCTGGCTTATGCTGAAGGCTACAATGCTCAGAGCAGCATGAACTGGGGAGAACAGACATGGAAACTATTGTAGCCTGAGCACATGATGGCAGGGCATTATCAGTAGAGAAGCTAGCTCTCACCACTTTATCTGGCTTGGTGGTGGTAGGTCTTAGATGAGGGAAACACAGAATGCAACTGGATGGCTGCTTTCTGCTGAGATTTCTCTCTCTCTCTCTCTCTCTCTCTCACTCTCTCTCTCTCTCTCTCTCTCTCTCTCTCTCTCTCTCTCTCTGTGTGTGTGTGTGTGTACAACAAAATCAATGTGTGGCGTGCATGTTAATTTTGGAGTTGGTGCTTAAAAATAATTAAGAGTTTGAAGTAAGCTTCAAGATTCTCCTCCTAAGATAGGATTCTGAAGACAAGGATTTTGAGAGGAAAACTTGGAAAATAGAAGTCATGGGTGAGTTGTTGGGGTGACATTTGTGACTGGGCAGAATTTCAACAGGCTTAAATAATTTTTATCAGTAAAGTTTGTAATCCTCTGCCCTCTGTTGTGTGCTGGTTTATAAAGAAGAAAGGAAATGCTGAGCCACTGGCTTTTGGTGCAAACTCAATGCCACCACAGAGGTCATAGACCTCACATCAGCAATTCACGCACCATTTTGATAGAAGACAATGGCAATGGATGTCTAATCAGATAACATCCTGCAGCATTTGAGTTTTCACTCTCTACTGCCTTTTGTCGTTTGGGTACTTTCAAAATTATTCCTCATTCAGGTTCAATATTAACATTTGAGCCCCAGCTACCATGCTAATATCTTGCTGGCCATGCTGAAGTGAGAGTGGTGCTTAGAGAATTTGTTTTCCTGGTAGTTGATAGAAGAGCAAAGCAGCATAATATGAATTAATGACTCTTCACATTTTCCCATCATATAATTGTATTCATTATCCCTGAGGGATCTATTTTGGATTCATTCCCTAATAAACCATTCCTGCTGGCTGTTGATTTTCTACCCATTTAAGAGCTGCTACCTAATAGATGAACAGATACTGATGAATAATACACATTTTTATCTTAAACTTGGGAACATTTTTGCTCTTTCTTATTAAGGAAGGAAAAATATAATACAATTTCCTCTTTACAATCAACACAAGTGTCACTAACACTATTTGTTTGAGGCAAGAGTCATCTTGAAGAAACTATATCTTTCAGTATTGTTTGGAAAATGAAATCCAGAAGATTGAGGATTTAAACAGTGACTGAGGATGCAGAACCACAAACTGGGTTATTCACTGAGTGTAACATCTCCCATCTAGAGGATTGGGAGTTATTACTGACAGGATGATTTGGACAAGGTGATACTCATCCTGTTTCCATATTTCAAGTTTCCCCTCTTTCTGTTCCCCTCTTTGCCACCTAAGTGTTCATAATTTATCTAGAGTCATCATGTTCATGTTGCATGTCACATAAAAATATGAGAGAGTAAAAACGCAATCAAAGAGAGACAATATCTAAGAGAGGAAGACTGAGAAAGGACAGAAAGACTAGTCCCATCCTATCCATAAATCAAAGCAGATCTGGATTTCTTTCCTCTGTTTTATGACTGACTCCTTTGCCACTAAATGTCACGACCTGTAACTTAAAAGCCCTTAAACTGGTGTCTTGCAGCCAGGCTGAGTCACTGTGGCAGAGCTGTGGTACCACCCACATCCCTCTCCTTTCATGGACTCTGGCATTTTTTCCCAACTTCTGGGGGTGTTGAACAGCTGAAGGCTCATAGCTGGGTCTTTCCTTTCAGAGAATGTACTTAGACTTTAGCTAAAGAGAGTTACCTCATCCATGCTATGCCATCAAGATTCATTCAAGCACAGGACAACTTGGAGATGCAAAAGCCTTTACCCAGATTCAATATAATGTATGAGACCTGAAAGATCTGTTGGGGCCTTTGCCCGGAATACCTCAGGTCAACCTCTTCCAGTGCACTTTCCCATGAGGGTTGGGTCCCACAGCACTCACTATTAAATTCCCATATGCAAAACATCATCTGAAAGTCTGGCTCTAGGGAAATCTAACTTACAGTAGTCTCCACACCTTGGCCATGCAGTGTACCTATATGGGAATGCTGTTATATAGTCTTATAGTGTCGGACACCTAAGACCTTTTAGAATATAGTCTAGACCCTTCCTGTAAAACATCGAAATAATACTCCTAACTCATAGAGTCTATAGCAGTGCCTCGTATATAGTTAGTATTCATTACATAATAGTATAGTTCTCTAGTGACTACCAGTGGATATCCCATAAATGATGTACTAGTTCTGATCAATCAATTACCATACAAAGCAACTTTCGTTTTTTGAGACAGGATTTCTCTGTGCACCTTGGCTGTCCCGAAACTCACTGTGTAGGTCAGGCTGGCCTCAAACTCAGAGATTCACCTGCCTCTGCCTTCTCAGTGCTGGGGTTAAAGGCATATGCGGCACAAAGCTAATTTTAATATCTTTATTACACTTAATAGAATATGGAACATTTTTGCATAAACAAACAAGTTTGATTTTGGTTTTTGAGACTTTTCTCACTATGTAGCTCAGGCTGACCCCTAGCTTATTGTCTAACCCAGGCTGTCAGTCTTCCTGCTTCATCTCATTGAGTGATGGGATTAAAGGCACAGCACCATGAATAGTAACTATAGAGGTTAATAAAATTTCATCACTTGAAATTTTAAATAATTCTTCCACAAAACCCAGAGTTTTTAAAACTCAAGTGCACAGTGATTGAAGAAGGTACCTAACACCAACATGTGACATCCACATACATGTGCACACACATGTGCACATACATTTCACACATACACGCACACATGCATCTCTTCCACACAGAGATCTTAATTTCAGAAGGTAATTAGAAGCCACTGGGAAGTTTCTGGGTTTTGCTCTTTCTCAGATGGTGTCAGAAGGCAGTGTACTGTATGAGAGGATCTGAGACAGGAAGCAGTGCCTGGCTCTGATCCTGTTGTTGGCGCCACAAATATCTCTTCTTCTTCATACAGCAAAACCACCTCTGCACGGGTTTCCTCTGCACTTCTGCTCTTGCATGTGACTCATAATACAGTAACCCTCTTTCAAAGACACCTAGAAAACTCAAGTGCTCATATTCACCAGAGCAGCCCAAGGACTCGGTCAGTACTTCCCACAAAGTGGCTTTGCTTTCCTATTCTCTGTCTTTTGACACAGCCAAAACCACTGGATTGTTTTGTTCATTATTTAATATGGCTAAAAAGGTCCAGTGCTAGGGAAATAAGAATCAAAGATACCCTTATTCTATCCTCCTCAGGACATTCCACACAATTGTCTTATTTCTGTTGTAACAGGCTAAGATTCTTTTTTTTCCCACCTGTTTTTTTAAATTTCCATTTTTAAAACAATCTTATTTTAGGTAACAATCCAGTATCCTCTCCCTCCTGTCCTCCTACTTCCCACCCCACCCTCATTCACTCAACAGGGAGGGTGAGGCCTCCCAATGGGATCATCAAAGTCTGTCATATCATTTGGGGCAGGACCAAAACCCTCTCCCCTGTATCTAGGCTGAGGAAGGTATTCATCCCTCCATATCGAATGGGATCCAAAAACTTAGTTCATGCACTAGGGATAAATATTGGCTCCACTGCCAGAGGCCCCATAGACTGCTCAAGCCTTTCCTTGACATCCACATTTAGGGGGCCTGGTTCAGTCCTATGCTGATTCCCCAACTGTTAGTCTGGAGCAATGAGTTCCTCCTTGCTCAGGTCAGCTGTTTCTGTGGGTTTCTCCAGCATGGTCTTGCTCCATTTGTTTATATTATCACTCCCTCCTCTCTACAACTGACTCCAGGAGTTCGGCCCAGTGCTTAGACAAGCTAAGGTTCTTAAAAGATTTCTGTCTCCACAGGAGCAAAGTGTACAGTCATCACTTTTTCAGGATCCTCTCCTAATCATGAAGCAAGGAGAGCATATCAATGGACTAGGCTTCAGTATCTTAGCATTACCTTGATGTGGGTATGCAGCCCAGGTCTGACAGTATACATGTTCTTACAAGTAACACATCCAGCCATATGTCCTTGCTGAGTTTTGTTCAGTATTGTCTTCGTCCTTTTCTAAACTACTCTCCAGCTCCCTGAGCTACTCTCTTCTTCAAAGCACATGTTACTCCTCTCCTAAGCCTTCCTTGGTCATTCTAACCACAGTGTGTGGCCTGGCTGTCCATCTCCCCTAATCTACCTTTCACTTGCCCAGTTGACAGTGTTATGTAAGCTGTGGGTACAGCAAATGCAGTGTTAGGACTACCTAGCAGACATCATCTGAAAGCATTATCAACCTCACAGTGACATCTTCCCTCTAAGGTAATATAAAAGCTTGAATCCCCAGATACATACTTTCAATGTGATAAATGCATAGAGACAAGAAGGAAAAGGTACTTTGGAAAAAAAAAATTATCAAAATGACTGGAAATCAAATCGACTTGACCCCTCACATTCTGTGTGGTAACACATTGGTCAAAACATCTATTCACAGCCAAATGACAAGATTTAGGTATAATCTTAGCTTTACCTTTCACCCAGGGCCATTCAGAATCATCTATCCCATATAATCATTTAAAAATAATGTCTTGGGATCCTTTTAAATTTTTTATTGTGGTATATATGTATGGTATATATATGTATGTATATATATGGTATATATAATATGTATGTATGTGTATATACATACATATTATGTGGGGGACACACATGTGGAAATTAAAGGACAACTTTGTAAGATCACTTCCCCCTTTCCATCAATTAGTAGTTAGGGTTCTGTGTCCCTCATGAAACACTGTGGCATGTTGTTTATGTTCAGCCTCACGATGCCTTTTGAAATAACTAGGACAAAATGGTATCATAGTTTTCTTTCTATTGTTGTGATGAAATACCATGACCAAAAGTGACTTGGGGAGGAAAGGCTTCATTTGGCTTACACCCATATCACAGTCCATCACTGAAAGAAATCAGGGCACTAACTCAAGCAGGACCCCAGAGGCAGGTACTGAAGCATACTGAAGAATCCAGCTTACCGGCTTCCTCCTTAGGGCTTACTTAGCTCACTTTTGGGCAGAACCACCTGCTCAGGGTTAGAAGTGCCCGCAGTAGGGTGGGCCATACCACATCAATCATTAATCGAGAAAGTGACTCACAGATTTACCTACAGGCAATCTAATGGAAGCATTTTGCAAATTGAGGTTCCTGTTCTCAGATAATGCTAACTTGTGCCGAGTAGACAAAAACTGAACAGAATAACTTGTACCTACTAAATAGGAAAGCTAAGCTTGGTGGGTATTCTCTCTGCAACAGACACAAAGCTTACAACTTCTAGCTTATAGTTTCAACAGTCATGTTTCTAGAAATGTGGTCTACATACCAGCCACAAGGATGCCACCTGGAGCATGCTAGGCATTAGATTTCTGGATCCACTCTTGGACTCCTAAGTCACAATATACACCTTAACAAGAACCCTGGGATTCACATGTACTTTAAAGTTGGGGAAGTGCTGTAATCAGGACAGTTGAAGCCTCTGAGGTAAAAGGATGAAAGCATATTTTTACCTCTGTCACTGCTTCAAATCTCATCTGTCAAATCCCTTTGCCTTTGAAGAAGTTTCCCATAGATGTGATAGTTACTTTTGAAGTTTAACTGTGGTCTAAGTAATTTTTAGCTTTCAACTTACAAGGATATACATTTGTTTTCCCCTCCAGCCCAGCTTGTGCCCTGCAATCTTTTCCCCCATTCTATTAATCAGGTTTTTTTTTTTAAAGAAAATTATATTTGAAAAAATGGGTGTTTGTGGCACACATCTTTAATCACAGCTTTCAGGAGGCAGAGGCAGGCAGAGCTCTGTAAATTAAAGGCTAGGTTGGTCTACAGGGTGAGTTCCAAGACAGTCACAGCAGTTATACAGAGAAACCCGGTTGCACACAACTAAAAAAAAAAGAAAAGAAAATTACATTTATTTGTTTATGTTCAAATGTGTGGGTTTACACATGGGAGAGACCAGCACCTACTCAGCATGTGTGTAGAGGTCAGAAGGACAACTTGATGGAGTAGGTAATGTCCTTCCATAATGTGTGTTCTGGGGTTCAAATTCAAGTCATTAGGCTTGGGGTCAAGTATATTTACTCACTGAGCCATTCCACTATGTCTTTCGTGTGTGTGTGTGTAGTTCTAGTGTGTGTGTGTGTGTGTGTGTGTGTGTGTGTGTGTGTGTGTGTGTGTGTGTGTGTTATGGGTACATGCATATCATGGCATCAGTGTGGAGGTCAGATGACAACTTTCAAGAGTTGGCCCTTGTATTTGAGGCAAGGCCTTTCTTGTTTTTGCAGGTGCATGGAGTAGACTAGCTAGCCCAGGAACTTCTAGGGAGTTCTTTTATCTCTGTCTCTGCCTTTGCCTCCTATTTCCCATATGATTGCTGGGTTACAGATGTGGGTACTACTGTATTAATTTAGCATGTGTTCCAGGAATCAAGTCCACACTGCCAGGCTTGCAAGATGAGCGGTTTTGCTCAATGGGCTGTTCATCTTCCGTACCTCTTATCAACTGTATCATTAACCAAACCCATCACATCCAAGCCTTCACCAAGTAACCACATCATGAAGATACTCATTTCCAGGAGTTCAGTTGCTGCATCTAATCTTCCGTGAACTTAGAAGTAAATCTAAGCAGACATGAAACAGTGAGGAAATTTTCCATGTTCTTTTGTTTTATTTCATTACAGGTGGTGATTTGCCATCTTTGACATGAACCAAAGTTGAAACATAAGACTACTTCATTGCTGGTACAGAAAGTTAGTCCCAGCACTTGGGAGGCAGAGGCAGAGGAATCTCTATGTTTGAGTTGTCTACAGAGTGAGTTTCTGGACAGCCATAGCTATACAGAGAAACCCTGTCTTAAGAAAAAAAAAAAAAAAAAAAGAGAGACTACTTCATTATTTGTTTTTCTATTCAGTGGGGGAATCTAGCACATGCTGTTAAGAGTCTGCCTCTAAATTATTTCCCCAGAGCTTCATTAAAGAGACATACATTCTAAAGCTCTTGTTCTTGATTTTTGTTTAAAGCCCCGAGTTGTCTTTGGGTAGGAAACCAAGAATTATATCTATGTCTTATAAGCCAAACAACTGCCCTGGAATGTTATAGGGAAGCTACTCTGGAGTTTGTGTTTCCAGTGGTGCCTGCTGTACATAATATCCGATGTCTGACTTCTTGCCTTTACCCTGAAAGTTTTATTTTAGCTTCCCGGCTGCCTCCTCTATGTCTTGTTTGTTTTCACTTTAATGAGGCAAGACAGGCAGCTTTGTCTTTACTTCTGGTTATCAGATTTGATGAATATTAATTGACCACTTCTCCTTCCAGCTACAGTTTTGCAATTGGTTGTTCTTTGGTTTTGTTTTTTGTTTGTTTTTAGGTTTTGATTTTTGAGACAGGGTTTCTCAGTGTAGCCCTGGATGTCCTCAAACTCACTCTGTAGACCAGGCTGGCCTTAAACTCAGAGATTCATCTGTATAGCTCTGAGAAGGCACGGATTATGTGTATGTGTGAGGGGGGGGATAGAGGAAGGAAGGAAGGAAGGAAAGAAGGAAAGAAGGAAAGAAGGAAAGAAGGAAGGAAGAGAGCAAGTGAGGGAGGGAGGGAGAAAGTGGTAACTCTAACTGTGATCCAAAGCTTGGAGACACTGATTTAGTGATTTACTCTAATTCACAAGATAGTGAATGGAGGAGAGTGGGGTGATTCCAGGTGTTAGAGCTCTGGGTCTCTTGCATAAGTGGGATTATGTGACATTTTTGTGCCTGGGTTGCTATAATCAACCTAATTATAACACATTGCTCATCCAGTTGTTTCATAGAAACGGATAGTGCGTGGTTTGGAAGAAATTCCTTCTAAAGAACTGATATATTTTTCATTTTAGTCTATCAAATTCTTAAGAAAAATGTTGCTAAGCTTTAAGCCTGCCTTCCCTTATTTGCTTAACCCCGAGTGCTCTGTGGGTAGCACTTAAGTTGGCCACGTGTCCTTGACTAGATGATACTACGTGTGTCTGCCATATCAGCTTCCACATAGTGTTTGTTCTCCCCACTACTTTCTAGAAATGCATTCCTTTCCACCTACTCTGGAAATCAAGAGACTCAGCCCTGAAAGGCCCCCACAGGTACACATTTAGCAGTTTCTCTGTTCCCTTCATGGGGTCCTTTCTTCAAAAGGAGTCTTGCACCCCCTTCTAAGGCCTGCTTTTTTAACTTGCCTGTTAGGCAGCTTATCACTCCTTAGTGAGACTGCTTTCTGAGTGCTGGATGTACTCAGAAAACATGTGCCTCCACATGTGTCTCCTCTCTCATCTTGGCTGTGGTGACAAATGAGCCTAGGCTGCCTCCCCCCACCCCCTTGAGTATGGGTATCATCACCCTGAAGCAAGGCCAGAGGGAATCACGTATTTTCCAGCTTGCCTCTGGATACAAAGTGCTCCTTTGGAACTGGGTAACACTTAGAATTGTCTTTTATCTTTCAGGAAAGATGTAATTAGACTTACTCTGCAATTTACCAAGTGATGCAGGATTATGTTATAGAAATGTTCAAGAGCAGGAGTGCTTTAAATAGTGCTGACTTTCCTCTTCGTGTGTCAAAGTAGGAAGTGCTCATTACAGACAAGGTGGAAAAGTAAAGAAAGTATGACAAGAATAAACAACACATGCAAATATTAGTTTATTTGCTGTATTTCTCATTAAACCAAAGTGCATGTACATACACATGGATATTTATCTTTTGCAGATGGTTTGATGGTGTGGGTCCTTGGGATACTAATGCAAAATTTAATTTTGAAGCAAGCTTGTTTTATATGTCAGTTCTAGTAAAGTCTCCTTTGAACATCAACTCATTCTGTTATTTGCTTGCCTCAATTCTTGCAATTCTTTTTTGCATATACATATTAAAGCATGGTTTCTCCATGTAGCATTGACTGTTCTGTAACTCACTCTGTTGACCAGGCTGGCCTCCAGCTCACAAAGATCCACCTGCCTCTGCCTCCCCCGTGCTGAAATTAAAGGCATGACTTTAAATTAAATGTGCCATGACTTTCTTCTTTTATTTCTTTGATAGCTCTTGTATTTTCCTTTTGTTTAGTGTTACAAAGTGAGTAATTTCTTTAGCTCTGCTTTTAAAAATAGACTGTCTCTAATAGGAAACATATTTCATTTATTGACTTTTAACATTTTTGTGGCGTTAAATAGCTTTATTTTATTTTCATAAATTTCCTTTGTTATCCTTTGGAGCTGCTTAATCACATTTATAGCACCTTTTTTATTTGTGATTTAACTTTTTGTATTGTGATAAAAGAAAATTTGACCATCTTAACATCATCTCAGGTTTATGGCACTGTCGTATAAGTGCATTTCTCTTATTGTGCAACCAATATCTAGAACTCTTCATTTTGCAAAAAAGAGATGTGTGGCCATTAGTCACTGCCCTCCTTGCACCTACACCATGCCTTCTACTCTCTATCTATGAATATGTATGCTCTACGTTTCTTATATAAATGGAATTATGTAGTGTGCTTGTGCCTGGCTTCCTATAATTAGCATAATAAAAGCTTACTCTCAATGTAGCATATTTTAGACTTTTCTTGTTTTTGTTAAGCCACACACTATTCCATGGCAGTTCCTCTGTGATTTTTAACTACCATATCTATTTTTAATCAGTTGAGAGGGATAATTTAGCTTAATTAACATCTGAAGTCCACCAGGCATCCAGGTGTGCTGTGTTCTGCTGGGTGTTCTTCATGCTAGCTTGTTCTCTGGGATGTTTGTAAATGTGATTGAACAGATTGAATTTGGTACTTGGGAGTCCTGGAACCTATGTCAAGGAGGATTTTAATTTGCTTGGTCAGCAATCAAAGGCCCCACCAATTTGAGAACCCTTGCCCTTTCAGCTTCTATATTCGCATCAGGTCTGGCTGAAGCACAGGAACATCCTGATCCAGCATTATTTGTCACCAAGGTCTGAATAGCTGTGTTCAGATGTTCCTCAGCCTCTTCTGTCTTCTCTTTCTGTAACCCTGCTTGCATTTCCAATCCCTTTCTCCTTGCCCATCTCTCATGCTCTTTCCACGTTACTCATCAATCTGCTTTGTCTGGCTGCTTTGTTTGGCTGCTGGAAATCATCTCTCTCTCTCTCTCTCTCTCTCTCTCTCTCTCTCTCTCTCTCTCTCTCTCTCTCTCTCTCTCTTTCAAATTGTAGTGTATTGTATGTCCAGTATCTCTTTGTGCCTCTCTCTCTCTCTCTCTCTCTCTCTCTCTCTCTCTCTCTCTCTCTCTCTCTCTCTCTCTCTCTCTCTCTCTCACTGTGTGTGTGTGTGTGTGTGTGTGTGTAATCCTGCTTGTTTTACTGTCTGAAACTTGGATGTCATCTGTATTAGTTACTTTCATGTTACTGTGATCATGATACCTAACAGAATTTAAGAAAAAAAAAAAAAGTCTGTTTTGGCTCATGGTTTTAGAGAGACATGCATCTACCAGCAAGGTCCCTAACAGTTCCTATATATGCTAACCCCAACAGAAGAACAAACATTCAGAGCAGAAGCCTATGGAGAATATTTCACAGAATCATCTTTTCTGAGAAAGACCTAGGCAATATTCCTTCACATATTATTTTCCCCCCAACTTCACCATTTACTTTTGATAGAATTTATCATCTTTGTTTGTGTTTTATTTTTTATGCTTTAAAATTTTACCTCTTACTTTGGTAATTTCTACAACTTTGACTTCTAGTTCCCCAGATCATCCCTCCTCTTGTCTTCTTGTATGGTGGACCTCTGCAATATTATGCATGAAGTCATGGAACTAGTTTTGTTTTAGTTCAAATCTGTTTTGTTTCATCTTCATGGCATTATGTTCTTGACCTATGTATTCAATTCCCTTGGCAACATTTTTTTTCTTTTTTGAGATAACCTCAAACTTGCTATGTAGCCAAGGATAGCCTCGAACTCTTGACCATCTTCCCTCCCTCTACCTCCCAAATGCCAGGATTACAGGTCTGAGCCACCACTTCCAGTATTATGTAGCACTATTAATCAAACCAAGGGCTGTGAGCACGCTAGGGCAGTACCCTACTAATTGAGCTATGTTTTCCACTCTGTGTGTGTGTGTGGGGGGGGGTGTGAGACTGTATATTGTTCAGATATTTTCTCTTATGAATCTAGAGCTCTCTGATTCACTATGTTGACTGACCAACACCAACTCTTCCCCCAATCTCACCCTGGAATCATTTTGTTCCTTCTCCTTGCTAAGATTGCAGGCTTTTTACACAAGTGTTTGGATTTCTATTTTGATTCCATTAACTAGCACATAAAGTTTGAACATATCTGTGTAGTATATTCTGTTGATTCTTACTCTTTTTTAAAATAAATTTTTATTTAAATTAAAAACAATCTTATTTTACATACTAATCCCAGTTCCTTCTCCCTCCTGCACTCCCATTTCCCCACCAATCCCTCATCCCACTCCCCAGGGAGGGTAAGGCCTCTCATGGGGGATCATCAAAGTCTGACACATCATTTGAGGCAGGACCTAGGTGCTTCCTCTAGGTCTAGGCTGAGGGAGTATTCCTCCATGGGGAATGGGCTCCCAAAGTCCATTCATGTGCTAAAGATAAATATTGGTTCCACTTCCAGAGGCCCCATAGACTTCCCAGGCCTTCCAATTGACACCCACATTTAGGGACCCTGGTTCTGTCTATGCTGGCTCCCCAGCTGTCAGACTGGGGTCCATGAACTGCCACTTGCTCAGGTCAGCTGTTTCCCCAGCATGGTCTTGACCTCTTTGCTCATCACTCCTCCCTCTCTACAACTGGATTCCAGGAGTTCAGCTTAGTGCTTGTCTGTGACTCTCTGCTTCAGCTACCATCAGTTACTAGATGAAGGCTCTACGATGGCATTTAAGGTAGTCATCAATCTCATTATAGGGGATGGGCATTTAAGGTAGCCTCTCAACTATTGCTTAGATTCTTGGTTGAGGTCATCCTTGTGGATGCCTGGAAATTTCCCTAGTGTCTGATTTCTCATCAAACCTATTGATTCTTACTCTTATTCTTGATTTTTAATATAATTTAATTTTTATTTATGGAAGTAATTTTCCTGGTATTCTGTCTCTGATAATGTCTAGTTTGGGGACTCATTCCTGATTAGAGGATTTAAGTTTGTTTCTAAGATAAATGATATTGCTTTAATTTATTGTCTTTGGAATATATATATATATATATATACATATATATGTAAATATATATGTACACACACACACATATATATATACATACATACATATATACATATTACTTTACCTTTAGCCTGTGTTGGGGGATTGTAAATTTAGACCTAAAGCCTAAGGGTGAGCATGATTGCAGACTGTTGAGGGGACTTTTCACTCTTCTCTCAACATCAAAGTTAGGAGGAAGGTTTAGTGTTCTTTTGTAGGTTGATTTTTTTTCTACTTCATTAAGGACATAGACTTTGAGCATCCAGATGTGACATTGTCATTTCTATTCTGACTGATGCATACTTCTTCCCCCACTTCCACTTTCCCTGAGACAATTAACCAACCCCAAACTCTAATTATTAACAATTAAAAACTTTCACTTTTGACTTGACTTTTTGGATATTTTTCCCTTCCTTTTGACTCTGTCATTTCCTTTTTTAACTTCATATACCTCTGCTGTCCTTTCTGCTTGTGTTCAGAATGCCTAGGCATTTTGTCTGGCTTCAGAGTATGGAATCTGCTTCTTTGCTGGGGAGGGCCCTGTGAGCATGCAGTATGATATGGATTCTCAGCAGTGTTGGCGACAGTGCTGCACCTGTTAAACTTGTAATGAGAGCAGGCCATGCTTGCTCTGTGAAAACTGAAGGGCATTAGTGTTCTCTGACTTACTGAGTCTCTAGGAATTGTGGCAAGGCCATAATAACACGGTAGGACTCTTGGGACTGCTTTTTCTCTCTGAAATGTTGCCTCCATTTTCTTAATTTGATTATTCCCATTCTTAAGTGGCACTGTCCAGCCTCCATTTAATGATTTCCCAAAGGAAATTCAGTGTTCTCATTGAAGATATTTATAGTGACACTCGTGCTGGCATCTTTTAATTATTCTTTTCATATGTTTTTTTATTCACAAGACTTTAAACAAGGTTCCCAAGTGTGAAATTTGTACAACTATCTAGGACTCACTCTGTTTGCTAAATGGCTCCCTGCCCCCTGGCTGTGAATATCCTGAAACTTAAATTATGATTTGAGAATACAATAAATTCTGTTCATTATGTTGAAGGTCTGTTTTCAATGCCACCGAGAATGCTAGTGAGGAAAAATACACAGGCTTTCATTTGTGGGACTCCGTGGCTCAAAAGTACTTTCTGAATGGCTATGGACTTTTACTAATGTTTAAGGCATATTGCAAGCCAGCCCATGGGGTGCACACCTGTAATTCCCACAAGACGATTGCGAGATCTAAGGCAGTCTAGGCTTCTGTCTTCAAGAAGGAAGGGAGGGCAGAAGGACAGAAACAAATTTTGATAGCTTTCCAATACTGCCTTGCCTAATATTTATCTTCAGTTAGGGATTACCTAAAAGAAAGGTAAAAAGAGATTAAGACAGGTAAGCCCCAGTATGGTTTACATGTGCTGCTTGGCAGCTTTAATGTGCTAGAACAATTGTGTTCCCTCTTTAGCTGGAGCTGCCATTCTCCCTTTTCTAGGATACCAGCCCATAGTGAAACCAGCCTTAACTAACTTCAAAGAAGGCAATGCATTACAGGACCATATGGAGGCCACCATGCTTAAAGGATAACTGGCGGGTTGGGGTGGCAGACTTGAACATAGGCAGGAACCAGTCAATCTAGAAAGGAGATGGAGACATTATTGTCATGCCTTGGGAGCAATCTGGTTAGGGTGACAATGGAGTGGCCAAGCGTGTGAGCCACTTCATCTTTTTGTTGTCTTAGGTACACTGCTCAGATTCTGCATGTCTACTAGAACTCCAGAAGAGGGCATCAGATTGTAGTATGGATGGTTGTGAACTGCCTTGTAGTTGCTGTGAATTGAACTCAGGACCTCTGAAAGAGCAGCAGTGCTCTTGACTGCTGAGCCATCTCTCCAGACCACTGCTCAGATTCTGAATTCCAGTCAGATATTTACTCAATCAAATCAGTATCTCGTGCTGCCTATTGGGTGGAAAGGTTCAGAGAACTAAATTAAAAGCTCTCCCATATTATATCCAAGATTGCAATAACTCACAGGGGAAATGGTACTGTGTGTCTAGGAGTGAGACATGGACCTCACACAATTGAACACAGATAGATGTCCACCTTAAACTGTGAATATGGAAGGATTAGGGACAACAGAGAAACAGGAAACAGCCACCTGCTCTGTATTTGCTTAATATCAGCAATATAAATATCCCTGGCCTTTCCTAGTAATTTCAAGTGTGTTTTCTCCTCCTTTTGTCTCTTTCCATTCAACATCAGATTGTGCAACATCTTTTACAGAAGTTTGGATGAGTAATATTCCCAAAACACTACTTGCCTACGAAAAGCAATAAAAAGTCTTGCCTAGGACAGTGGAATAGAGATTCTGTTATGCATGATGTCTGTGGTTAGCTGGTTGTGATTTCTGTATAACAGACAGCAGTTCTAAAAGGCCTAAAGACAGGCCTTGATTAGCAAGTGGGCAATGTCTGCAGAGAGAGCTGTGACAGCTGTCCTTTTGTACTTCTCTTGCACCTTTTCCTTTAAGGGATGAACTAAGGCTAGAACAAAGAAAGTGGTGACTTACTGAGTTTATTCAAAAGTAGGATTTTTTTTAAATCCATCCTCATTTTGAATCATTTTAAAGCCAAACCATGAGTGAGTGTGCTACCATTAACAGAAAACCTTCACTTTTGTCTATGTTATAGATGTCTTGATTATTCCAAGACTTTGTAACAAGTCTTTCCTTGAAAAGCATTGCTAATTAGTTGAGTGGGGAGAAGAAGGTTGCTCATGTTTTCATGTAATACTCAGATACTGGGCATCTTCAGTGGCCATCACTGTTGGAGATTGTACTCACCACCCTCACATAGCTCATGCTTCATTAGGAGGTGGTCCCAGAAGATGTGTACTGACAATAAATGCTCCATTGTCACAATCAAGAACTGGTTTAATCTATCCTGAAAATAACCTAAACTTACCAAAACAGGAAGTCTGTGTTATATGCTCAAGCTCCCTGCTTTTTTAGCATTTTAATACATATGTGTTATAAAAATATAATTAATTCCTAACATCTATAACATTCTAAGTCGAGATTTTCAATACATATTCTATATTCAGAGCTGAAGAATATTTACTCTTGATGGTCATAAACAAGACAGAGTGGTCTGCCTATGAGGACTGCTGAGCAGAAACCCGAGTGCACTGTCTTTGGAGGCCACAGAAATCTTCTTAGATAATCCTTAATTGTTGGCCATGAGACTATGCCACTGTGACTTATGCTTCTGTCATGGCATGGTTAACCATGTGCTCTGTTTGCATGTGGGTTTATTTTGCATTTGGGGCAAGGAACATGTTTCATCCATTTAACTGCTGCATTTGGCAAAGCAACCCACAACAAAGTCCAGCAAGCATTCATTGCACTGAGTTGATACATGCTTGTTGATACATGTTGATCTGAGAAGGATTGTTCGAGCCCAGCAGTTCAAGGTTGACTTGGGCAATATGGAAAAAAGTCTCCTTCTTACTCACTTGCTCTCTCTCTCTCATGGCTTAACATTCAGGTTCATGGTCTTCCTGCAAATATTTAATATCTACCCTAATTTGAGCAAATTCAGAAGCAAGTTTTATTTTTGAAAGAATTATTTCTTTTTAGGTGTGTGAGTGTTTTGCTTGCATGTATGTATGTGACACACACACACACACACACACACACACACACACACACACTTGATTACTTGATGTCCATAGTCCATGGAGGTAGGAAGAAGGTATTGGATGCCCTCTTACTTGAGTTACAGATGTTTTAAAACTGCTAGTTGGGTGCTGGGAACCAAACCTGGGTCCTCTGCCAGAGCAGCAAAGACTCTTAACCTCTAAACATCTTCCTAGCCCTAGATACAAGCTTTATTAATTGAGAACACAATAATATATTCAGATACCTCATTGTTCTCTCTGACAGAAAGATCTACAAATTCAGGTTGTGCCACCCTCTTGCTACAGGTGTCACTACATTGTCACCAAGGTACCTGGTTTTAGATCTTCTTACACAGTCATTTGGTCATTGAAGTGATAACCCTGTACCAATTTATATATAGCAGGTAAAGTATGCATTGCTGAGTTTTGGTTTATTGAGTTATTTCCCACAAAGGTCTGATGATAATTTTAGTGAATGTGACTGAAGTGTCATTAAGAATATATTCCCTGTAAAAGGTAGCATTGAGCATTTTTTGTATACCACTTGGCCATTTGTATGTCTACTGTCTTGTATCGGCCCATGACAACAGTAAGTTTTCTTCCATCTTCAGATCCCAGTAGACACTGGAATTTTTTTGAAAGCTATGCTTTTGTTTTTGTTTTGTTTTAAATAGCCTTTAAGTAGTATTAGTTTCTGTTAATAAGAGATTTTCCTTTCTGTTTACATTCTTGGCTTAACGCTAGTGCCCTGCTTTATTTGAAAATGGCTGTGTGGCAGTTATCTGTTTCTATGGTTTGGACGTTTTGCTTCTCAGTTGTTTTAGGCAGCTATGTTTCTGTTTTTCACTATCTTGCCATACTTTTCATTGATAAGACAGGCATTTTAAAATATATTTGGCTCTGGATTGACTTATATAGCTTAGTGGTACAGCAGTTGCCTAGCATGTATGAGATCCCTGGTTTGATCCCAATACACACACACATACACACACACACACACACACACACACACACACACACTCACACTCACACACATATTTGCCAAAGAGAATTGCTATTTTACTATATTAAATTCAAACTAACTCATCGTTGGCAGGTGTTTCATACCTCTGACATCTTTCAGTTATTGAGGTCTCCAATGCAACCCAGCCTTCACTTTTACAGCTTCATAATGGCCTTTCAGATCTTCCATGCAGAGACTACCCTACCCCTTACCCCACCCACATCAACACATGCCTGGCATTAGCAGTTATTTGCTGTAGAGCAAGATTCCATAGCATCTTCATTAGTATATTTTTAATGACTCTAAATCCAGCACCACATGTACCCATTTGGGGTAAAGCCCATTTCCCTTGAGTTATGTGTACAGCAGCTTTGATTAATTGTTGCTTTTTAGGAGTAGCCATTTTTTTTTCACAAGACAGAAGCTTAGTTGAGTGGGGTCTTGCTCTTAAGGCACCTCTCCCTTCACGTCAAAGCAGATGAAGTCTGTCCTTAATTTCTTTGTCTCTTTCAGCACAAGCTTTGACTCCAACATTAAATTTCCCAGTGCCCCCTTTCTCTTCAAAATGTGTTCATTTGTATTTGTTTTGCTCCACACTTGCTTCTCTTCATTGCAGACCTGTGTAAAATTGACTATGAATAACCACATGACAGAGTCAATATTGGGCTCTCTTGGAATTTCTTTTCTCAAAGAAATTAGCTCATTACTTTTTAACTTAACTAGGGTAAATTGTTGAGGGAAGGGCAAGCAAGAGTCATGCAATTTCCTAACTGTAATCCCCTCTAAAATTAAAATGAAAAAGCAGATCACATACTTCCAACATATAATGGCACAGGATGTACATTACCATTCCAAATCATGGGAAGGGAGCATAGTGATGAAACACTAGACCAAAGCAAGACTGAAAATCAGCTGGGCAAACTCCAAACTCGTTATTTTCATGTCTGATGTCAAAATGCTCTTCAGATCTCCCAACTCCTTTCAGCTTTGTTGACTGCAACATACTTCTTTATCTTGGGCTGGTTCCACTCCCTTTGAGTTAACAGCTCTCCCTAGTAAGGATTCCACAACTCTGTCATCTCCAATATTTCTCCAAGGGAATCCATGTTTCACCTTCATGGCTTCATATAAATGGCCTCTCTAGGTTTTGACACAAGGATACCCCTGCCACACACCTGGCCTCAGTGGCTTTCCATAGTCAGAGGAAGATTCTATACCTCTTTCTTCAGTCCTTGACTCTAAAGCCAGAACTGTGTGGCTGAAGCTGCCCATTTCTGTTGCTTGCTAGGTCATGTTCTGTTGTATCTCTTTGTTCAATTATATCTTTACCAGCTTTCTGTTTTTGATGGTCCCCTTCACTGCCTAATCTTGGATGTCCTAGAACTCACTCTATAGACCAGTTTTGACTCAAACTCAAGAGATAATGCCACCTCTGCCTTCCAAGTATTGGGATTAAAGGTGTTTACAACCACACCTATCCCTAAGCATTTCTTTCATTCCTCTTCACTTTTCTTTAATTACTTTTTATAAGTTGGAAGCTTACCTGGGTAGGGTCTTGCACTGAGATCACCACTTCCTTATTTAATTCTTGATCTGTTTGTCTCATTGAGCACAGGACTTAAGCTTTATTCCACTTCCCGGTGCCCCTTTTCTCCTCAAATTGTACATTTTGTATTTTTCCTTGGACCGTTTTTAATATAGATCTGTATAAGAATAACCACTAACAACCATACACTCAAGTCCATACTATGCTGTTTTGGGATTTCCTCTGCCAATGGAATTAATCCAAATCTCTTCCATTTAGCCTTAGGCAAACATTCTGGAGCAGGGTAAAAAGCAGCCACATTTTCTTTCCCCAAAGTATCACAACAGTCTCTACATCACATCCCATACTAAAATTCTTCTACTCTGAAACCTTTTGCACTAGGCTGTCACAGTAAAAATCACTCTCAGAACCATTGTTTTCCATATTCTCGTCTCAGTAAGCCCTACTTAAAGCATTCAACTGCTCTTTTAATCCAAATTGCCAAAGTCCATATTCCTTCAATGAAAAGCATGGTCAGGCTTATCATAGCAATGCCCCACTCTTTTCTTTTGTAGTGAAGAGACACCATGAATACAGCAACTCTTATAAAGGAAAACATTTGATTGGGGCTGGCTTATACTTTCAGAGGCTTAGTCCAATATCTTCATGGTGGGAAACATGGCAACATGAAGACAGATATGGTGCCAGACCAGAAGCTGAGAGTTCTATATCTCAATCTGTAGGCAGCAGGAGAATGTGTGTCATACTGGGTTTAGCTTGAACGTATGAGACCTCAAAGCTCAGCCCCACAGTGACATACTTGCTCCAACAAGGCCATACCTCTTAATAGTGCCACTCCCTATGGGCCAAGCATTCAAACACATGGGGGGGGCATTCCTACTCAAACTACACTTAGATCCCAGTAGTGATCTTAGCTTTCCTGGTTCTGTCTCACTATCCCTGAATAATAAAGTTAAAGCTGTTACTTATTAAATACATCCTTTACCTTTTTTTTTTTTTAACATCAGGTTTGCTAGTAGTTTACCAAATTTTAGCAACTATAAGTTTTGTTAATTTCCTATTTTTATACTATGGTGTGAGGAGGACCTTGGTGGGTTCCATGAAGGGTGAGGAACAAACATACCAGGCAGACAGAACTTAAGTGGGAAGTTTTATTAGAAAATGAAGGGAGAGTGAAGAGAGAAGTGAAGGGGGGGGAGAGAAAGTGTAGTTGTGTGTGGGGGGCAGGGAGAGAGAAAGTGTGTGTGGTGTGTGACAGAGAGAGAGAGAGAGAAAGAGAGAGAGAGAGAGAGAGAGAGAGAGAGAGAGAGAGAGAGAGAGAGAAAGGAACAGCAGGAAAGAGAGCAGAAGTGGGTGGAGTTTCCCCTTAAATGGACCTTTGCACCTAAACCCCAGGCTGGCCAGGATACATCCTGAGTTCACACTTCCAGATGACAGGGGGCATGCCAGCATAATGCCCGAATCCTAACACCTATTCTTTAGCATTAAGAAGAGAGTAACAAGGATCCTCCTATCTCTACCTCCCCCAGTTCTAGGGTAACAAGTGTGTGCCATCATACTTGGTTTTTAAATAGAGGTTTTGGGGATCAAACTCAGGTCCTCATGCTTGTTTGGTAAACATATATGAACTGAGGTATCTCTCCAGCTTCAAGAGCACTTTTATAGTACCAAGATCTCTTGAATTCATTCATATCTTCTCCTTCAGGATAGTCCTAGAGACATGTGTATTAGGGTGCTCTTGGTTCTATGATAGCTATACTACTCTCTGGCTGTCCATGGGCCTTTGTCCTGTGGATCACACCATAAATCCCTTTGAGGAAGGGAAACTTTGTTGTTCCTTGTTTATAAGGAAATAGAGTGGCATTAGGTAGTCTAGGGTGACATGGGGAATGACTGACTATAACTGAGCACATCCATCTTCTTTCATGTGAGACTCCAAAGGATTGCTCCTGTTTGTGTCTCTGCACAAGAAACAAAGGGCTGTGGTTAACAAGAGCTGCTCTGCTGTTTAAAGTTGGGCTTGTGTAGACAAAACAAGGCAGAAGTGTCTAGTAAACTGGGCCAGACCTCATGGCTCAGGGCTAGGGTCTACATAGGCCTCTTGCTTCAGATTTTATGAGCACAGGATCCTGAGACCATTACTCATTCTCTGAAAGCAAAGATGAAAGGACCTGTGCATAGTCAGCACCCCTCCTGGCCTGGCTCAGCTGCCCTTCTGCCAAAGGAATTACGAGGTTATAAGGGACACATGTAGAGATAGATTAGAGGAGGGGTGGAAGTGAGGGAGAGACCAAGACTTTTTGACACCCCTCTCCCCTGCTGAATGAATGAAGGGACAGATTGCTGAGGAAGAACTGAATCCACTAACAGCTGATTTATCTCAAGAAATATCTAAGGGAATGAAGATCTAGTTCAAGTTTTCCTTGTCCCATTGCCTTCTTGCTATCATATTCAGCATTTTCATGGTCCATAGTCCTAGCCTTCAACACCTGCTAGTTTGAATAGTTATTATTTATGCTGCATACAGCCTGGCTGAAAGTTACTGCCAAAAGAAGTAAATATGAATGACTCTGAATTTTCCTTTTGTTTTTCACCTGAAAGCACAAAGTTCTTATGGGACATGGAAAGACATTTTCTTGTTCTGTCTCTCAAGTCTATCATCTGCAACAGACCGCTCCCACTCCTGTCTTTCTGAGGAAATTCAGTTCCAAGAGGTAACATCAGTGAACAGAAGCAAGCAAATCTTTGGTAGCAGATTATGATGTCTGCAAAACCTGGCTGCAGGAATATCATTAGCATGCCTGCATGCATATATGAATTCTGTAAGGTGTGAAGAAGTAGCTATGAAAGATGTGATATTTTAAGCCTGGGAGTGTGGGTGTGCTGCCATTTTGGCTGAGCTTAAAATTAACCACAGTCTCAAAGCCTTAACTCATGTGTTCAGTGTGGGAAGATGAATTGCAGAAATAGAGTCAATGCTGGATTTTGACCCATTCTGCTTTTGCTGTTCCTTTGGAGTACATGTAGATGCTTTTTTATTATACTATGTAGAAAATATGCACGGAGTGAGATATTCGGCTATTGGGAAAATGCTTGTTGCTTGTAGAGATAGTACATTATTACCAATTTGTTCTCCCAGAAAGTTGTGGTAGTAATCTTATTTTTATTTAGGCACTCTTAGCAAAATAAAATAGTTCACCCTTCACATTCATGCTAATTGTTTTGGGAAATAGTGCTTTTATACAGTGGGCATCTTGAAGCCGTACATAACACTATTTTCTATTGCTTGACTTAGTCTACTCTTGAGGGGTTTAGTTGATCATAATGCTGTTTACTGCCTGGTTTAAGAGTGTTCCTGAACAGCTCATGGCCACTGCACTGTTGAGAAGTTTACCTGTTAAGTTTCCCTTGTGAACGTATGATCTGGAACCACGTTCCTTTCACTTTACTCACAACTAGGCAGCTTTATGAGAGTGCATGAAACCTCTGGTTTCTCATGCTCCTTGTTCTGTTTCTCACTTGTTTGGTTTGTGTATTTTTTTTCTGGTTTGAAGATTCTGTTCAGCAGCATGTCTGTTAGATCAGCTGGCCCTTGGCACTGCAGTGAATAAAGTCACTACAACAGATGGAGAAATTTGATTTTCAGAGAGAAAAGGATTCCATAGCAACATTGGAGTGAAATATACATCTGGTCACATTTACTGTGTCCCTGCTGTTACAAACTAAACATACACATACACATATACATACGTGTATCTGGAGAGAAACGTTTAAAATACTTGGTGGTCATCTGATCCCTCAAATTATTTTCTTGTTTTGAGTGGGGGATAATTTTAAATTTTATTTCAGAGACAGAATGAGAGAGAGAGAGAGAGAGAGAGAGAGAGAGAGAGAGAGAGAGAGAGAGAGAGAGAGAGAGAGAGAGAGAATGGGTATACAAGAGTCAGATAGCTTTTGACAAGGTTTAAAAGTCTTCATTTTATAGGTTAAATCTCATTTTAAAATATTTCTGTGATTAGAAACTAATCTTTCAGACACTACATTCTCAGGCTTAGATTCTATATTCAGCAGTTGGAAGGGGCATGTGACTGTGTAGTCCTACAGGGCCTAGGCACTGGCAGGAAGCACCAGTGCTAAATATACCTCTGTGGGATCTAGGCAGAACATCAAAAACCTGGTGAGGATCAAGATAAAAATAATCACCCTGTGAGCCCCCTCTATCAGGAAAAGATGCAGGCTCAAGAGTGTGTTTGTCAAGCTTTATAAGAGGGTTAATCCAAACTTCAGAAATCAGAAATACTTCAAACACGTACAGTTTTACAAGCACAGACACAACACAGGGGGAAATGCCACAATTTCTTGCACAAAATTGTTGGGGGAAATAAAAACCCTGAAAAATTACTGTTACGAGTAGGTTCCCCCCGCCCACACACACACACTGCCGCCGGTCTGGTCCTGCAGCTGCGCCAGCCCCAAATAACATGCAAAGACCTTGTATTTGATACAATGCTGTTTGCCAGTTACTATCATTTCTTATGGGCTAGCTCTGTCTTAATTATTAACCCATTACTACTTTCCTAGGTATTTCCACATGGTCTCATCTTACTGGCTAGAGCGGCTGGCTTCTACCTCTCTGGTTTCTCCATGTTGACTCCTCCCTACTACTTCCTCCTTCCTCCTAGTTTCCTAGCCCCATCTATTTTGCTTTTCTATTGGCCAACAGTGCTTTATTCATTAACCAGTATGAGAAACATAGTTACAGAATAACATCTCCCATCAAATTACCTTCAGGTGAAACATGTGAAATGGTTTACTTGTTTCCTTCAAACTGAACCATTCCCTCCCAGAGGGAGGCTTAGAAGACCCAGCAGGCTAAAGAAACTTACAACCCTTAGGGAACTCAGCACCTACCACCAGACTGCTTCCCCATGTTTAAAGGTGCATGGTGAGTAAGTCCTCAGGAAGAAGAGGCTGTCTCTGGGGGAGTTATCTGGGAGTTATGGAGGGAGCCAGAGGGATGTATCTTTCATTAGCTGTCACCAAGGCTGAAGTAGACTTTGCAGTTGATGCAGATGCCTTTGGTTTCCCCATGAGCTGTAAGCAACCCCTCACCCCCACACTAGTGCTTATCTGTGTAACTTCAATAAAATCATTGAGTATCAACCCGGACTTTCTTTGGTGAAATCATTTGACCTGTTGCTGGTGCACTATCTGGGACGAATAGATGTGTGTTCATGTCTCCTTGGAAAAGGTAGTGCAATAGGTGTGCATGAAACAAGAGGTGTTTTTTTGTTTTATTTTGCTTTGCTTTGAATTCCATTGCTCAATACAGCTCACTATGAATACACAATGTTTCAAAAGTCCAAAAACAAGTCTGAAATTTGAGTTGCTCCTGGCATTTCATAAAAGGTATACTTAATCTATACAGGATTTTGAAGACACTGTAATGATAGCAAGGCCTGAGAAGACCTTCAACTGCTACCCTGTGTTCAGTACTTACATCATTTTGCACAAGTGCTTGATGTTGATAGATAGGAACTACATGCTTTTATGCTAATTTTCTCTTTCTTTTAAAGTAATATTTTATTAATTCTGTGAAAAATAACAAAGTATTTTATCATATTTACTCCCTCCCCCAACTCTTCCCAGATCCACACTCCCTTCTACCTACCCAACTTCTTGCGCTCTCTCTCTCTCTCTCTCTCTCTCTCTCTCTCTCTCTCTCTCTCTCTCTCTCTCTCTCTCTTCCTCTCTCCTTAACTACTAAGCCCTGTTTGTACCACCCAAATGCTCTTGAGTGTGGTGCCATCCCCTGGAGCATGGGCAACATACTAGAGCAGACACCCTTAAGGAAACTGACTGTTTTCTCTCCCACCAGTGATCAGTTGCCAATAGTCCCTCAGCCAGGGGCGGGACTTCATGCCTACCCCCCTGTCCATGCTGAGACTGAGTAGTGGAAATATTTGGAAATAATTAACCACATTCCTCCCTTTATAAACCACTTTGGATAAGTGAGTATGTGGTACCTTGTACACGAATAAGCACTGCTATGAAACAAATAATCATTTTTTTCAAGCGATTCTGTGGTGGGCAAAGGGCACAAATTTCCTTCAGCTCAAGAAGAAGGAAAGCTGGAAGAACTTAAAGATAAGACTGTTTGGTAGCAATGTTAAGTATGAAAAATTCCAACAAATCCCCCAAATCCTGCTTTCCTTTGCTTGTGGAGTAGAGTTCCTATATGAGGCTATGGCTGGATAATACTGTTACTTGCAGTCAATAAATCCATTAAAAAAAAAACAGCCTGCTTGATTGGTTTAGAAGTGATTGCTTTAGGGAAAATACCTAACCAGCACTGCATATGTCCAGTGTCCTATTTTATTGACATGTTACATTTGTCAGAAAAATTTATTATAGTGAATGAACTAATAGAGACACTAATAATAGCTAAAGCTCATCTTTACTCAGAATTTATTGTACTTTTGCCTTCTGTCACTGTTCTGGGATCCTATCATGGTCTGTTTAATTGCTATGTTTCCTTAGGCTCCTTTTGGTTTTGCTCTTTTCTCAGTGCTCTTGCTTGTGATGATGACCTTGACATTTCGGAGGCACACAGTCAGACATTTTGTAGAGGATCTCTCTATTGTGATTTGCCAGATGTTTTTATTCTGGGTTAGATTTAGGGTTGAGGTATTGTGACAGAAGACCATGGAAGTACAATGTTATTTTCATCATGAATCAAGAATGCATATGGAGGTTCGAGAGATGGCTCAGGTTCTGTTTACAGTACTTAGATCCTGTGGCTCACAACTGCCTGAAAATCCAGCTCCAGAGCATCTAATGCCCTCTTCTGTCCTCAATGGGTACTCTCACTTACACATACGTATACACACACACACACACACACAAACACGCATACACGCACACACACACGCACGTGTGCGCGCGCACACACACACACACACAAGAAAATTTTTTTAAATATAAAGAAGGCATACACATAGCATGATGGCCACTTGTTCATCAAGATAGTTTGCCTTCTATTGCAGTGATAAACACCATAAAACAAGTTGGGGAAGAAAGGGATTATTTTACCTTATACTTCCACTGCATAGTACTTAGCTGGGGAAGTCAGAGCAGGAACTCAAGACAGGAACCTGGAAGCAGAAACTGCAAGCAGAGACAATGGAAGAATGCAGCTTACTGGGTTGCTCCTCCTGACTTCCATAGTCCGCTTTCTTAAATATTTCCAAGACCACTTGCTGAGGGTCTTGCCCACCCTGGTCTAGGACCTTGTATATGAATCATTAATCAAGAAAAGTCCATATAGACTTGCCTATAGGCAATCCAATGGAGGCATTATTTTTTTTCAACTGCATTTTTCTCTGACTTGTGCCAAGTTGACCAATGGAAACTGACCAACACACTGCTACTAATATAGATCTTAATCACCTGGCCAAGAAATCTGTATTGGGTTCCTCCATTGTAAAGAGGCTTCTTCTGCCCCCCTCCTAATACCTTTGGAAGGACATCTCCATGCAAGCTTACATTTGAAAGAAGAGAATTGTGTCCCACCCCTTAAAGGATATGGTGTCTACATAAATTATCTTTAATTTTGTCTATAATTGTACTTAGAATTTTAATCTAATTATACTTAATTTTTGCTTCTCAAATTGTTCTAATTTAGATCTTTGAGAGTTATTTCATTTGGCTCTTAAACACCTTTGACATATTCTCATCATGATGTTTTGGGGGTTGCTTGTTTGTTCATCATGTCCTTACTTGCTGGAACTACAAGATGCTCCAGGCTCATCTTGTATATTTTCTTCTCTAGTGCTAAAATCAATTATGTTTTCAAGAGACATGGCTTCGTTTTGTTGGAGAATGGTATTAGAAACAAACAAACAAATAAAAAAACCCATATAAGTGTATAGTTAACTCTAGATTTACATGACCTGTAAATATCCTTAAATATCCCCTGTTGGAAGTTCCCATATTCCCATATAGAGACTTTGTTCTTGGAAGCAGATGGAAAATTTAGAAAATGAGATTGGCTTGGAGGAGGTAGGTTATTGAAGCCATGCTCTTGAAGAGGATATTGAGACCGTGTCCTGTTGTTTCTCTCTTTACTTCCTGGCTACCCTGAGATGAGCAGTGTTCCTCTGATGCGTATTTGCTCTGTGATGTACTACCCCACTCTTGGGCTAGAAGTAACCAGCTCAATGGACCATGAACTGAAATCATGAGCCAAAGTTAGCCACCTTCTTCTGAGCTGATTTTTCAAGAATTTCACTGTAGTAGTGGAAAGCTAACAAGGCAACTACATCAGCATTAGACTAAATGTGAATTCATATTAAAGTCTTCAATTCTAATCTATTAGCATATAGATTACTCCAGCATCTTCCCATCCTTATCTGTATAAACACTGGTTTTCTCGTTGTTTTCTCTCCCATGAGAAACCTGGCTCCCTCTGCCCACTATCCACTCTCATAATTGTCCAATTCTGTGACATAGATAGAGAAGAATCTGTTCTTCTTCTACTTTTGTTTCTTATTTTGTGACAAATACCTGACAAAATAACCTGGAAGTGAATAGGGTTTATTTGGTTTACTGTGGCAAATTATAGTTCATCATTTGGAAAGTCAAAGCAGGAACTCAAGCAGCTAGTTACATTACATTACACTCCAAAGGGGAGAAAAAATATACATTCTTTCTTGCTCTCAGCTAACTTTCTCCTCTCTTATACTCTTAGCCCAGAGAACTGTACCACTCCTAATAGGCTGGGTCTTACTACATCAATTGTATTAATTTGAAAATGAAGAAAGCCCCTTACAGTCATACCCACAGACTAACTTGCTACGAATAATTCATCATTGATACCCTCTTCCCTAGTGATCCTAGGTTTCTAAAACTAGCTAGCAAAGTAGTTATCTTACATCTCTGTGGGATGTTGAAATGCTTACATGTTGTTTGTTTTGACTTCATTAATTTCCAATGTTGCATAGGGACAACACCTGTTTCTTCTCCCATGTCACTGAGATTGTTCCAACATCTGAAATACAAGTAGACTGATTTTTTTCTCCATAACTTTACATTATGAGAATGTCACATATTATAGATTTCCTCTCCCATCTGGTTTCTTTAACTTAGCAATATATATTTCAGATGTGTCTATATCTGAGGATTGGAAATTCAAGGGTAGATTGAGACATCAATTGAGACCCTTTCTTAAAAAAGGGAGAAACAACAAAATGAAACAACAACAAATGAACATTAATATTTCTCATGGATTGATAGCTCTGTTTTTTTTCTAAATCAGGAGAATTGTGTCCCATTATAAATGTGACATGATTTTTTTCAGCTTTCTTATTGTTATTCTCTGAATGTTTGTGTCCTCAAAAATTTATATATCCAAATCCTAAACTTCAGGGTAGTGGTATGGGGAGGCGGTACCTTTGAGAAATCATGAAGATAGAGCCCTCATGTATGAGGTCGATGGCCTTATAAAAGAGATTCTCAAAATATCTCTTCCTTCTTTGGTCATATTAAGTTAGTGAAAACACTACTGGATGTGAACAAGAACATTGCCTCTTATCAGATGCCTTGGATATTAGCACTTAGATGTGGGATTACATGGATTTTAGGATTTTAAGAAGTAAGATTTTGTGTTTTTCAGCCACCCATTTATGTTATTTTGTTATAGTGTTAGACAATGTGCTGGCTAGATTTTATATCGACTTGGCAAAAGCTGAAGTCATTTGAGAGGAAGAAACCACAATTTTAAAAATTGCCTAAATAGGAGGCAAGCCTATATAGCAATTTCTTAATTAGTGATTAATGGGGGAGGGCCCAACCCTTTGTGAGTGGTGCTATCCCTGGGCTGGTGGTCCTGAGTGCTATAAGAAAATAGGCTGTGCAAACCATGAGGAGTAATCCAGCAAGCAGCATCCTCCATGGCTTTTGCTTCATCTCTGGCCTCCAGGTTCTTGACCAATTTCAATTCTTGCCTCAATGAACTATGATTTGGTATGTGTAAGCCAAACAAAGCTTTTCCTCTCCAAGTTGCTTGTTTTGGTCATAGTGTTTTTTTTATCACAGCACTAGAAAACCTACTAAGAAAGACATTTACTGAAGGATATCTGGGTTCCTTCCAGTATGGGATAATTGTGAGTAAAGCTTCTGAAAACCTTTTGTGTGTAGGTTTTAATAGTGACATGTTTTCAACTCAATTGGATAAATACCTGGGAGTCCATTTATTTGCAAGGCATATTCGTTAAGGATTTTCAGAAAAAAAAAACAGGACCATGTATTAAGAAATTTATTGTAAAAGAGTTGACTTATGAAGGCTGGCAACTCCCAAGACCTGTAGGACAAAGCTTTTAACTGGACCCAGGGGAACTGGTTTGTTTTCAGTATTAATTTGGATGCCTGAGAACCAGAGAGCTGATGATGTACCTTCATTCTAAAAGCTGACAGTTTTAAAACCCAGAAAGCGACACCGTCCAACGCACGCATGTGCATACACACACACACACACACACACACACAAACACACATTCCCATTTTCCAATTCAAAGGATGTCAGGAAGAAGACTCTCTTATCTGACAGTAGTGGAGAGGTTCACTATGATCATTTTTGTTCCTTTCTGGGTTTCAACTGCTCAGTGAAGTCCACTACATTGCAATGGACAATTTTTAAATTGACCAAATACCCATGGTTCATTCAAGTCAATAGATGAAATCAGCTATCACACCCAAGTAGAATAGAATATGTTGAAGTTTGAAAGAGAGTGCCATATGATGACATCTTCACCGGCATTTCGTGTTGTCAGTTTTTTTTTTTTTTTTTGTATTATTTTGAGTTAGACTTTCTAATTGGTATATACAATTTCCTCCTGTTGTTTTTCCCTCGAAATTCTCTAATAATGAATGATACTGAGTATCTTTCCACAATCTTAATTTCCATTTGTAGATCTGTATGAGGTCAGAACTTTTGTCAAATATATGACTTACATTTTTCTTATCCGGTAGGCCGCCTTTTCATTCTTTCCCCATTCCCCTTTATTTATTGTTAAAGGCATGTCAATCAGCTCAGGTAAATTTCTTTGGAATTCATTGTGTTACACTTAGACAGTTATAGAGATTTTTAATTCCACCCAGGCCTCTCATTCTCTGTGAAGTTGTTCTGATTTGTAACCCTCCACTTATTAAAGAATTATTTTAACTCAAATCTTTATAGTTTTGTATGTGAGCCTAGCCTTTAATGGCTGAGCTATCCCTCCAGCCCAACTCAAATCCTTTTACTCATTTCTACAGACCTCTCGTCCTTGAAATATACTTCTGAAGTTATTTGTACGTTTCCAGAATCTTTTATATATTACAGTTTAATCTCTCAAAAAACAGCTGTAATCAACTGTTTTTGTCTTTTGTAGAATACTTTATAACATGGACTAAACCCAAAACCATGTTGAATGAAGGAAGCCAGACCCATGATATATTGTATGAATACATTTTTATAAAGCTCAAGAATAGAAAGCCAATCTAAGAGAGTAAACTTCAGAATGCTTGTCTCTGCTGGAGGACAGAAGTGGAAATTTGAATGAACACATGGGAATGTTGAAAAGGAATGACAATATTCCTTATTTTGGTAATGATTACCTGAGTGAAGGTATTTGTCACAACTGGTCCCATTAGACACAGAGTACCTCTGCATATCCTTATTTAGAATTATAATTTTTTTCTTTTCTTTTCTTTTTTTATTTTACATATTGATCCCAGTTCCCTCTCCATCCCTCCCTCCCTCTTTTCCATTCTCCCATCCTACCTCCACCCCCCACTCCACATGTAGGGTGATGCCTGGAGGGGTCATCTAAATCTGTCAAATTGTTTGGAGTAGGAACTAGGCCCTCCCACCTGCCTCTAGGTTAATAGAGTATTCCTCCATGGGGAATGTGCTCCTAAAGTCCTTTTGTGCACCAGGGATACATCCTGATTCTACTGTCAGAGGTCCGTTAGACTGCACAGTCCTTCTAACTGAGACCCATGTTCAGGGAGTCTGAGTCGGTCCAATGCTGATTATAGTTTTTAAAAACTAATAAAGTTTTGTGTGTGAGAGAGTGTTTTGCCTGCAAGTATGCTATGTACCACATGCATGCTTGGTACCTTAGGAGATGGAGAGCCTCCATGCTGATGCTGGGAATTGAACCTAGATCCTTCTCAAGAACAAGTACTCTTAACCACTAAAACAACTCTCCAGCCCTACAGAACTGCAAATTTTTAAAGGTGAAAAGTAAAATAGAAGTTTTGGGCTGCTATTGTCCTCACCTCAAACTTCTTGTCACCCCACACTTTGAAAACCTGACTTTTCTGAATGGAAATGGAGGAGGAATGGATTGGGAGCAGAGGGAAGGTGGCGGGGGGGGGTTGGAGGAGAGAAAGGAGGAGAAACTAAGACTGGTATATTAAACAAACAAATTTACTAAGAAGAGAGAGGGGGAGAGAAGGAAAGAAAACCTGACATTTCTCCAAATTTTTCTTGTTTCCTTTCTTACTCTGTGCTCCAGCAAAACGAATCTCTCCATCCCCCTCTCCAACACTCATCCATACATCTCTGAGGATGGCCAAGGTCTTCCCATCTCTCATCTACGGTCACCATGCATCAGGATCCTTCTTTAAATTATGTATCAGCAACAGCATCTTTCAGTTCCCCTAATATAAAATGCTGTCCACATCCTACTCAAAATGCTTGAATAAATGTATGAGTTAGGCCAAATATGACAGCAGATGAGGATACCATTGGTGATTTTCAGCAAAGACCCCAGCTTATATATACACCTGTGTAAATCTGAACAACTCTGGACTTAGCTGAGTTTCAGAGTCCATTTGGATCACTTCCTGTCTGAAAACATTTAGTTTCTAAGGAGTTCTGATATATGGTTTTGCATGTAAGTCACATCATTATTTAAGTCAAGCCCTGTGGCTTTTCCTTGGCCTATATAGCTTAATTTTAAACTATCTTTTTGCAGCTACTGGTTATACATTATTTTTAGACCATAGTCAAATATATTTTGTTTTGGGCCATTTGAGCAAAGGGAACATGTATCATTTTTCTTCTCAAAGTTGGCTCTCTAGCTGATAATTTATAAATCACACGCAGAGTTCTCAATACCCTTTTCTTTATACAGTAATAAGCATGTTCTTGAAAATTGTCAAAATTTAAGTGGGATTGCCCTCATTGGCCCTCTTCTTCCCAGAGGCTGCAAGCTCCAATTTGCATCTCCCTTCCCAAACATTTTATCTTTGCATCACAATTGCATCATTAAAGATTTATTATCTCTTTGTTCTTTAATATTCATTTTAGAATCAGGAGGTATTTTGTATATTGTTATGCTATTTGAATGTGCATTTTAAAATTAGTGGTTATTGGTGTTGCAGGAATCAAATCAGTTTTTAATATGTTCTTAGAGCCAACAAAATTTCTGAGATCTTGATGAATTCTGTCAATATGTCTGTAGATGATTTATTTTTCTTTTTAGCAAATGTTACTGTGTATAAATATTGCTGCTTTCAGCTCTTTATTTTATTATTTCTGCATTTAACCCCTTTTCTTAAATTTGACTTCCCTGACTAGAGTTTCTAGTATTCTATTGGATAGAATGGTAATTAAGGACACCTTTGTCCTTAATTAATTAGAGTCAGGGTTCCATTATAGCCCAGGGTGTCCTTGAGTTTACCTCATTGCTGAGGTTGGCCTTGAACTCCAGACAGTAGTGTCTCACCCTCATGTCCTGGTATTGCAGGTATTGACCTCCACCCCTGATATGATCTTGATTTTAAAATACAACAACTATAAACTGTCACTGTAAATTGTAGTGTTTTATGTAAATATTTGACAAACTCTTTTAAAGAGGTTTTTTTTTTAGCTCTAGTTTTCTAAGATCATTACCTTGAGCAAATATTGAATTTTATTGAATATTTTCTGTGCCTAATGAGATGAACATATAGTTTTTTTCCTCATATAAATTGTTTGGTGTGCTAAATTGCCATAATATATATTTTAATACCAAAACATTTATATTTTCCCTAGGTGCCTCATTTGATACATATACATTTTAATGCATGGTCATATATTTCACTAAATACATAGTGAAAATCAATGAAAATGTTGATTTTCAACAAAAATTTAGTCAAAGTGTATAAAATTTTACAAAGCATGAAAATATTTCGACATTTTTATCGCTAGATTTGAAGTTAATATCAGTAATGTAAGCTCAAAAATTTTGTGATTCATTTTCAACATTATCTAATATAAATGTCTTTGGGAGGAAAATGTACATTGTACCTTGTCCCATGAAGGGAAACAAAAACCTACATATAACACATGACCAGCATAATATCATACATTAAAATGGAGTTATGAGAAAGGCATGGTAACATATATCTGCAATTTTAGCACTCAGGATATAGAAGCAGATGATTGGTGGACTAGATAGCAAAATTTTATTTTAAAGTGGGGGTGAGTAGGGAGAAGTGGATTTAGGTAAAATGCTTTATATTTGATGGTTTTTGCAACTCTACCACTTATTAGTGTGTGAATCAGCATTTTTTTGTAGGATGGATGTACTAATTTCATGATATGTGGTTGCTGGAGGTCAAAAGCAACATAGATAAAGCACTGTACATGGTACCTAGACACAGTGAAGATCTCATTAGTTAATTAATTCCTTTGTTCTTTACAGAAATACATATTGCAAACCTGCCATGTGTTTGTTCTAGGACCTTGGGATGAGTCTGAAGAGCCTCCTGTTTTTACCCAAAGTTTATAGCCTAAAATCAAGGATCATGCATTGGAAAATTGAAAACCAGTGGCAGGTTTAAAGAATGAGATTTGTGTCTTAAAGAGAGCCCTCTAGTGCTCCATGTGGAACAATTTGTGGGAGATCAGAGGGGAAGCCATGACAACAGAGGATGTTCTTTTAGACTCAAGGTGAAAGACAATAGTGACTTCTGTAGAAGGCAAGGAGAGAAATAGATGGGCTTGGGAAAAGTCTGGAAGCATAATAGTGGGATCTGCTGATGTTAGGGAGAATGGTAAGGTGTTGAAGATTTTACATAGCACAGGTGTTTATAGCTACTCCGAGGAAACGGGTACAGGTAAAAAGAACAGCCTAGGAGCACTCCCAATTTTACAATTTGAACACTTAGGTCATGCTGTTTCCTAAAGTTAGAATGTTAGGCTTTCACCAATAGGTAACAAAAAGCTAATTTTCAGTAGAAACTAATTGCCATGATACTATTGTAAAACACTATTCATATATTTACTTTCATTTTAATACTAGACCATCAACTTTGACTTTAAAACAAAACCCTGCTCAGTATTTCTTTGGTTGGATTATGCATAAAATTTATATGTGTGCTACTCACTGGAGATTAGGTAATTAAGATGGCTCTTAATATTGCAGAAGAAACAATGCGGTTTTCATTATCTTAACAGACAGGTGGGCTCTAGAGATTTGACAATAAGATGTCATCTTTGCTTGTAAGTTAGCAAAATTTATAACTTTGACTTATGAGCAAACTAAATTTGAAACCTTTGATGACTTGTGCATAAATAGTCTTCAGCCAGTTCCTAGAAAGCAGAACATTCTTCAAAATAATGACACTAATCCATATTTAAGGTGGCTTTGTTATTGGTGCCACTCAGGCACTAACGATGCTACAGCCAGGAGTGAGTGGTCTTTTAATCTCTGCTTTGAGGGATCCCTTGGGCAGTGTCGGGATGAGGACACAGCTGTTTGTGCTTTCTGTAAGCGTGGTTTGGGAACCTCACTCTGGGAGATTAATGAGTCTGTACAGCCCACATAATTGCATCACAGTGTTTGTACTGGAAATACAAAGAGACAAATATTTTCTTTTGTTAAATATATATTTCATTTTGTTCTAAAAATACCCTTCACTGGCTGATGAAAAGCCAAAGGGATTCAGTATGACTTATGACTTACACTACAATCTATGATCATAATTACCGTTTTATCTTAATAAATCTTCAGTTAATTATTTAAGCCAGTCACAGTATTGGCCAGTTCAGTATATCCCGCTATGACGATTAGACTTCGTTGTCAACTTGACTGGGTTTAGAATTATCTAGGGTATTGATGAGGCATGCCTCTGGGTATGTATGTGAGGATTTATCCAGAAAGGATAATTAACCTTAACAGTGGAGGAAATAACCAGCCTTAGTGTGGACAGCAACATTCTGGGGCTGGGAGCCCAAAAGAATAAAGGGGGAGGGGGAAGGAGTAGGAAGAGGAGGGGGAGGCTAAAGGCAATGTAGTTATAGATCCCCTTTTCTTGTCTGATTTTCCATGAAACAAACTGCTTTCCTCCACCACACAGTGCAAGTACTTTGTGTTCTGTCCAAGTACATGGACCCCAAACTCATGGGTCAATCACTTTGAAACAAATATATCTTTCCTGCCTCAAGTAGTTGTTTTGTTCACATCTCAATAACAGCAAAGCATTAACTATGCACTCTCCTTAGAGTGAAGCTTCTTCTGAGGTGTCAGAAATGGAAATGGAACACATAAGAGGTCATAACGTATTTCAAGTCCAATGTCACTAAGAATACTCGATGCTTAGCAGAGAAAGTTCTGATCTAGTCAATCCAACATGGCTGTTGCTTTGTGGATTCACTAGTGTTGCCCTTTGTCCCTCCACATTTCAATGATAGGGTTAGTCTTTTCTATCAGAGTCCTCAATATCCCATTTCCCTGGAGGGAAGATTGTGGTTCCGGAGAGCAGAGAGGATTGTACTTATCCACAGTTCCACACATGATCAGTGTTTTTATAAAGCATCTGCTCTGTGCCAGGGACTGTTCAGAATGCCAGGGAAATATTGGAGAATAAGCAAAATGGATGTGCTCCTGAATTCAGCACATGTCTTTCTTGGCGGGGAGAGGGTGTTCCTTAATCAGTAAGCAACTCATTTTGTGTAACTCCATGAAAAGAGAAATACTGCAAGCTGAAGTATGGCAAGCCATTTGCTGGAAGGTGATCTGATTTCAGAGTTAAGTTGTAGAGGAAGTGAAAGAAAACTTAAGGAAGGGAGCAAAGGAAAAAGAGAGAGGGTGGCTGGGGAAAGGAAGAAGGGAAGGATGGAGTGAGAGAGGACGTACCCTATTACATAACAAAATTTTCCTTTATAGCACACACACCACTTTGGCTAACATGCTTTCCTTCTTAATTCTAAATTTACAAAATGTCCTAAAAATCAAAAATCTTGTCTCTTTCTAAAATGTGTTGTAAATTTTGTAGAGTGACACAATCCAACAGGTATATAATTTGAGCCATGTATGAAGTTTAAAATTTCTGATAGTCACATTATTTTTAAAAGCAAAGGGAAATGAATTAAGTTAGTTTCCCTAGTAAACATAGAGCATTATAATTTTCTAATGCAACGACTAATCTTAATAATGGGATATATCAATTTTCCCTTACTAATTTTCAAAAAATTCAACCAGTATATGCTCATATAATACAGTGCCTTATAGACTGGCCATGTTGTTATGTGCTTGGTTGCTACATGTAGTTATAGGCTGCAGGGTTGGGCAGCTTTTGACACGTAAGGGCCTGTTTGACCTCTCCTTTTAGTCATACTGTCCTTAAAAACCTCATCTAATGTACTGGGTGCAAGGACACTGTCTCTGTATGAGAAGATGACAAGCCACCACATTTGATCTTCTATTTAGTTCTATTTAAAGATAATGGAACTCCTGGAATTCAGTTGCAGAGAGGGAGAAGGGGCCATGACCAGGCTGGAGAAACCCACAGAAACAGCTGACTTGAACAAGAGGGAGCTCATGGCTCCCAGACTGATAGCTGGGAAACCAGCAGAGGACCGAACAGATCCCCTGAATGTGAGTCTCAGTTAGAAGGCCTAGGCAGTCTATGCATCCAGACAGTGGAACCAGAATGTATTCTTAGGGCACGGACGGACTTAGGGAGCACATTCCCCATGGAGGGATACTCCCTTAGCCTAGAGACACTGGATAGGGCCTAGGCCTTACCCCAAATGATTTGACAGACTTTGATGATCTTTCATGGAAGGCCTCACCCTCCCTGGAGAGTGGATGGGGGATAGGATGGGAGGGGTTTGTAGGGGGAATGGGAGGATGGGAGGGAGAGGTAACTGGGATCATATGTAAAATAAGAAAAAATATTAACATAGTAAAACTAACTAGCTAGTTAACTATGTTGTTAAGTATAGTTTAATGTTAATATGTTGTTAACATATTAATAATATGTTAATTATTAATTAATAATATGTTAATAACAAAATCATCTATACAGTGTTGTTTAATATTGAGTAAAACCTATACAAGATAATATTTCTTCTCTACAGGAAAATTATAAAGTTCATGACCGTGTTTTACTGTTACTTTTCTGGTGCTTCTCCTCTGGAATTTTCCTATGTACATAGTCACACAATGTGCTTTAAAAACACTATGTTATAGCTAGAGAGATGGTTCCGCAGTAAAGTGCTGCTGCAGCAGCATGAGGACCTGGATTTAGTCTTCAGCACCTTTGTAAAGGCCACACATCATTGTGCATGCCTGCAGTCTCAGCACAGGGGAGTCAGACAAAGAAATCTTAGGGCATCCTGAGCAGCTCATCCAGCCAAATCCACAAGCTCCAGAGGAGAGTGATGGAAGACACAATACTTTCGACACTTTGACCTTTGGCCTCCACATGCATTTATGTAATGCATTCACACACTACACACACTTGTAAATTGACCACACACAAACACACACACACACACACACTCACACGCACACACACGCACACACACGCACACACACGCACACATACTAGCACTGGAGGTAGTAAACTCAAATATTTGCCTTATTTCTGCCATTTATTAATGTAGCTTGCTTGCTTGCTTGTTTGCTTGCTGACTCCCTGCCCCCATCTCTCTTATAGTCATTATTTTTTTCTTTGGGACAGAGTCTTGCTAGCCCAGGCTGACCTCAGAATCCTAGTGATCTTCCTTTGTCTCTTGAGTGCTGGGGATATAGGTGCAAGATACCATGCCCAGCATAAATTTAGGTTTTAAGTAAGTAAGTTAGTTTGTGAAGCTTTCAGTTTCTTATCTTGAAAATGGAGAGATTGGACCTGAGACTTCTAAATCTTAACTGTCCCTCCTAAATTGTTTTGACACTCTTAAATAAATCTCACAGCCATTATATCTTACCCATCCCCCAACCACTTACTTCAAGGCTTTGTAAGTTTGCCTTGACTACCATAGCTAGTATCCTTAGCAACTTCTCAAATATGTCCTGTTCATATGCTTCAAAGGAACATTTCTAAATAGAACTTAGATCATCTGTGTTTAATATCCATAGTGGCTCTAACAGCCCACAGTAGTTGTCATGGGTTATTTTTATTTTCAAATCTTGGGCTCCATCATTTATACTCCTTTCTGTGGCTTTATAACTGTTCCCCTTCCTTGGGATAGCTTGGCTTTTAAGATTGCCTTAAGTTGGCCACTGGTAACCCTGAGCCAGATTAAAAAGCAGGGTGTAACCATGATGCTGGTGAGTCAGAAATGAGGATACCAGGGGGCGGGTGTTGATGGCCACCTAGTCTAGCTTAATCAGAAAGTTGCAAGTTAATGAGAGACCTTGGCTCAAAAGAAAAGTTGGAAGTGATAGAGAAAGAGACACACATGTGCAAGTGAGTGAGGCATGCAGGTAAGTGTACCCACGTGCACACATGCACATACCACAGGCACACATATGTTATCTTAAATTCTGTATGTGTGGGAGATCAGAGACATAAATGAACTTCATGGTTAGACTTGGTTCTATCTCCCAATATCTCATATTTAAAATTCTAAAAAGTCTAACACTTGGAAAACTTCTTTTCCTAAACCTTTTAGATAAAGGATAATTAACCTACACAATAAAGAGTAAAATGATCAGTTTTCTTATTTGAATTCAATCTGTACTCCTTTTTTTCCTCATATGGATTAAATCTGTCTGGGGTTCAAATTTTTATCCCCCCCCCCACACAGAACAGGTCCTCCTAAATTGTTTCATTAAAAGTCCTATGGACTAAGAGATACACTCCTTTAGGGAACTAGTGGTGAGTCATTAGAAGTTGGTTTAACACTAAATCAACAGAGCAGAACAATAGTAGTAGGTTCTTCTCTAGGTCTAGGACCTATAACCTGTGTAGCCCCTGGTTCTCTGCCCAAATAATGATGCCAGGTATGGGTTTCAACTTGTGGAACAGTTCTTAAATCTAATCAGAGTATTGCATTTCTCAATCCACAGAGACCCAAAGTCAATCAAAATGTTGAGAATAAGAGACTATGGAATTCTCATTCATTCTCCTAAGGTGCAGGGATTGTCGCAGCAGAGGGGTAGAATGATTGTAAGAGCCAGAGACTAGGGGATGACTACAATACAAGTGCTTTCTGGACACACCAAAGCAGTTGCCCATGTGAAATCACAGCAATTGTGACAACATGTGTAAGAGCTGTATACACTCAAATCATACAAAATCCCAGAGTGGAACAGGAAAGAGGCCATGAAGTCCTACCCTTTAGTGAGGAGCTGTTGGCAATTGATAGCTGGAGCCAGAGTCAGTTTTCTTTAAAGTGTGTAACCCCTGGTGAGTTAATCACATCCAGTGGAAGGCAACACTTTAAAAGGCAAATGGGCAGCACAAATTGTAGTTGATGGCTTTAAAAGATTTTTTTTAAAGCAGGTTTGGCTAGAGAGAGGGGTCAGCAGTAAAGAGTTCTTGCTATTCTTATAGAGGACCCAGCTTTGTTTTCCAGAAACCACATTATAGCTCATAACAATCGGCAACTACAGTACTAGGTGGATCTGACACCCTCTTCTGACCTCCTTATTTAACAGGCATCCAAGTGGTATGTAGATGTGCATGCAAGCAAAACACCCATGCACATAACAATTAAAAAATAAAAGGGAGCACGAAATTGGGTGGGTAGGAGAGAGGGAATGGATTTTGGAGGAGTTGGATGAAGGGAGTGAGTATGAACTATAAAAGGATTTTTTAAATCCCATATATTGAGTCTAAATCTCTTGTCTGTGAAGTCTGTAAGCAAGGCTCCCCCCATAGCTGTATCCTTGATTTAATGTAATTATAGACAGTAAAAATGAGCCCCTAATTTCTAAAGTATAGTTTTGTTTAAATATGAGATTAAAGCCTTTGCCATAACTGTTCATGCAAAGTGAGGCCTGTGGCTAGATGTGGCAATGGACAACTGTGACCCCAGTCCTCAGGAAGCTGAGCTGAGAGAGCCCAGGATACTGTGCATTCCAAAAGATTTTTATTGTCACATTTACTGGTGTGTGTGTGCGTGTGTGTGTGTGTGTGTGTGTGTGTGTGTGTGTGTGTGTGTGTGTGTGTGTGTGTTTGGGTGCTGCTAAAGGCCAGAAGAAGTCATTGAATTCCTTGGAGCTAGAGTTACAGAAGTTCTGATCCATCTTATGAGGGTTCTGGGATCTGAGCTTGGGACTTCTGGAAGAGCAACCAGGGCTACAGACTGCTTAGTCAGCTTTCTAGCCTTTTAATCAACTCAAAATGTATTTCTCACTATTTATTTGTAATTAACATATTTGAACTTTTAAAGAAACTGTGAAAGTTGGCTTTTTCTCTCCTTTCCTTCCTTCCTTCTTTCTTTCTTTCCTTCTTTCTTTCTTTCTTTCTTTCTTTCCTTCTTTCCTTCCTTCCTTTTCTTTTTGAGCTAAAAATGATCCCACATACTGAATTTTACTTTGTGTCTAAAAAATTTTAAAGCTGCACCAGGGAGCTGAGAGGTACTGAATTTCATAGGTCTACCTAGAATTAGATTGAGTTTCCTCGCAGAAAATTATTTAGGATCAGTTAAGTTTCCAGTAGAATCTGACACAATAGGAACATGTGATTGATGAGTACAGTACCAAGGATGGGGCAAGCAAATCAGGAGAGGAGAGACTTCTAGAATTTCATATTCTTGCAATCAATGGCTAGCATTTCAAAAGCTCTCATAGGTAATAATTGTTTGAAAGGAAAATTGTTTTATCTGTTAGTTCCTACAGTTACTTTTAAATCTGTTCATCTTTCTGACTCGCATCTCTTTAAAATACCTCTACATTTCCCATCATCGTATTTTTGTAAACACTACATCCATTCTTCCTGGTATGTACAAATGGCTGCAAACATGCCAAATAACAGACGCTCTGTCACAAAAAAGGCATCAAATTGGATTAGACAGCCGAGAACAGGCACTTGGCAGGTGGAAAGAGCTTAAGGTCCTGTCATGGATTTGCCTGCCTCAGTTATGCAAATGAGTTGACGGGTATTAGACAACCTTTTAAATATGAGTAATTAACTACAGAAAATAAGGTCAGCAAAACCTTGGACTGGCCAGAGAGGGTTTGAATGGAGCAGAGGTCATAGCCCACTAGCACCGCATATAGACCATTACATACACATAACGAGCCTGGGATTGGATTTGTATGTAAGGTCACTTCAAATCAGAGATGGTTGGAGAAGACTTCTCAGAAATAGTGTCTGGAATTGAGATAGGTCATTGAAAATGTGCTTTTGTTCTTGTTATTAATCCCTGTGAAAGGTAGGGGCCTTCTGCTCGTTGTGGAAAATAAAAGGGGGAAACAAAGAACTCAGACAACAAAGGGCAGCTGTGGCCATTTATTGGAGAGATGTAGGTCATGTATCTTCCTATGTGTGAGTTGTGTTCTCCCCCAGGAATGTACTTTGAGATAAATGAAAGATACCGTGCAGTCAGTTTATGGGGACAGTTGGGGTCTGTGCTTCAGCTGGAGAAAAGCAGTAAATCTGAAAACACTGAAAAGCATTTCCACTTCACTCCTCCGGGCCTGGCTCAAAAGAGTCAAAGGAAGTTGCTGTACCTTTGAAATCTTCCTTGTGAGATAAGCAGCTAGACCCTGTCCTCGTCTAAAGGATGGAAGAGAGATCAAAATAGCCAGAGCTGTGTTCTCCTGAGCATTTTCAAAGAGTCTCTCTTCCTGGGCAGCCAGCCAGACTCTTGCCTCTGCAGGGAAATTGCAAAGCAAGGAAGCTGGCGGAACAGATGCACAGGACATGAACCAGCCAGGTGATGAATTGAAGATGAACTCAATTTTCAATTGTTATAAAGGGGAGAAATAGACAATCTGCTATCTATTCTGTGAAGAAAAACACATCCGTGCAGAAGACTTTCTTGCTCTGTAGAGCTTGTGATCATGACTTGTGTGATCTGGTCAAGATGAAGCTGAATATAGTGTGGGTACTGATGTAGTAATATCTGTGGTTTGGAAGCGTGCCCACCAATACTAATACTAAGATTATAAGCTAACAGATTGTAACTCCACAATATTCATGCTCATCAGTAGGTGGAAAGGTAAAGCCAGTTCTATTTGAATTTAATGAAAATGTATTTTGTAATTATATGTAAGTTCATGTACATAATTATTTGCAGGAAAACAGGGCCATGTACCATATCCAACACTCACTGGTGGGCTTTACAAGTCATAGTGCCTACTACATGCAATGTACAAGAATTGATGTAAGAATTGCAGAAATAGTTTGTAAGCTAGGAGGAATAACTTTTCTCCCTTCTTTTGTGGGGGTTGAACCCTAGGCCTTAGCAAGGCAAGTACTATATCATTGAACCATATTCCCAGCCCCCTTTCACTTTTCCTTTTGAGACTTGGATTTACTAAGATACTGCTGCCATCTTTGGATTTATTCAGTAGCCAAGGCTACCTTGAACTTGAAATTCTCCTGCCTCAGCTTCCCAAGTATTGCAATCACAGAGTGTTGAGAATTGTACAACAATAAAAATGACAAAACAAGGTGCTATATGTAAGATGATCTAAGTGCTGGAAAGTGGGCTTTCAAGTCACAGGGACAGTACCTGATGGCTGGAACCTTCAGTTAAATCTACCCCTATTGGTAAATGGACTTGATCCAGATGTGGATGGAAGATATAGATTGAAGCAAATGAGAAGAAATAGGGATCTGGAAACTATAACTGTAGGTGGAACCGGGAAGTTCTGTTTTGGGCCAGCATGATAGACTTGTTCAGCTGGCATAGTTTAAGGTTCGTGGATAACTGATTTGCAACAAGATTTGCAGATCAACTGAGACTCACAGAAAGGGTCAGGGATGAGAGCGCTGGGAATAGCAGACCAGGGAATTGATTCCATGGACAGCAGGAGGATCTTAGCTGTGGGGCATCCACTCTTGTGCACACATATACACACGTTTAGACAACAGTTTTAAGGTAATCTGATAAAAATGGAGATGAGTCCTCGTGAAGACGTTTCTTTCCTATGGTATTATCTAAGGGAAGGGAATATGGGTGAAGAGGGTGATAGTCTAATTTAGTGGGTGGTTCTTGAGCCCTTGAAACCACTCCTATATGACAATAAATTTTCTTCTGTTGTTCTTGTTTTGTTTTATTTTTCCAGACAAGGTTTCTCTGTGTAACAGCTCTGGCTATCCTGAAACTTGCCTTGTAGATCAGGTTGGCCTCAAACTCACAGATATCATATTGTCTCTGCCTCCTGATTGTCAGGATTAAAGGCCTGCACCAGACAACCAGGCTTCAGTGTTCCTTATTTAAAGCAATGGTTTGTAAGTACTTTAAACAAGGTAGGGAGGGTGTGACAGGGAGCCAGGAATGGAGACAAAGTAAATGTAGGAGTCAGTGAAAGAGAGGACTTGCTTCTCTGCCTGCATCAAGCAGCTAATTCTGGGTGTGATGTTTTGGCAGTGCAGATGTTCAGATCTCTGTCTCTAACATACCTACAGTTGTACCCATTCACCTCAAAGTTGTGTTTCTTTTTAGTCTCTCTCCTTAGCTTGCCTTCACAATGCCTTTCTAGAACTCTGGTATTTTGCCTATAAGTAACTCATGAAAAGGCAATGAATGGCAGGCTGCTGTGCCATTAGACTCCGTGGATGTGTGATCACCATCCCTATATACAGAAGCAGATGATTCTAGCATTTTTACCAAGTGGCACAACACTGAACTTGTGTTCACTCTGCAGATCTACAGCTCTGAGAAGCAAATATTTTAATTCCACAAGTATCTGAGTGTGGCAGAGCATGTCAGAGTGCAAGACAGAAACTTAGATTCAGTCACTCTCATGAACTAGCTTATAGATATTTTAGCTAAAACTTTGTCTCAGCCACACGATTATTGCTGTCTTCCAGAAATTCAGATGAAAAGCAGTCACCATTTTGCAGGAGGAAACATTACAAAACACTGCACAGAAAGGTAGTAGATGTAACCTGAAACAAATTTAGACCCTGCTAAATAGGCATAAGGCCCTTGGTCCAGCAATACATAAATCCAATGTGGAAGCACAAGGCTAGGATCCCAGGTAGAGGTAGGAGCGTCAAAAAGACTTTCAAGGTCATCCTGGGCTACATAGTGAGTCTGAGGACATCCTGGGCTAATACACAGGTCTCAAAAGCAAAAACCAAACCAAACTGGATAATAATGACAAGATAAAGATTGTGAAGGTGGATGAGTTCAGGGTGGATCTCTTCTGTTCTGGAGGCATGTCTGAAAGCACATTGGCTCACCCCCACTCTCCCAGAATCTGATTTTTTTTTCTCTATTACACACTAACCTAACATAACTACTACATGAAGGTACAGGTTTGGGTGCTTTGTGAATACTTACTCCCTTATCCCAAACAACTTTCCAAAGAAGACAATCAAATTAGCCTTGTTGTACAGACAAGGCCACAGAAATACCAAGTATGGGTGTTCTGCACAGGTGTCATATATGTTAGAGTTATAATATTTGGGTATAAATTACCTTTAAATTTCCTGGTCACCTCTCTCTTGGTAGAGGATTCACTGCGTATTTGATATTTAAGTGAAGTGTATGTGTAAGAAAGAGCATCTAGTGTTATCATCTCATGTAGAAAGTCGGTTACACAACAGGCATAGATAGATGAACACATGGGAAACAGAAGGCACAGTGTGTAATTTGGGGTTCTAATGTGCCACTCTCCTTGTCCCCAAATTTGAACTACTTGATTGAGAATATAGTAAGTAGGATAAGAAAAGCTAATAATCTAATAGTTTGAAATGAGATATCCCAAAGCATAGCCTTAAAGAAGGGATGAGATTTTTTTATGGTCTGGGTGGCTTTATGGTCTGGGTGGCTATTGTGATTCATTTTTTCTTATTAATAAGATAAAGATTCAAAAGGTCTCTTCTGCATGGTATGATAACAGGCCTGCAGTGGGATGTTACACATTCTTGTCATAAATCATAAATAACAGATTAGATGATGGGTTTTGAAGTGACTGTTAAACCCACTCCATTTATTTACACACTGTCTCAAAACAACAACAAAACCAAAACTGTATTGGACAGCTTACTGTGTAACACAGTTGCAAAGACTTGGACACAGTGGGAGCCAGAGTGGGACCGGAGCTGGCAAAAGCATTTAGCATTTAATGGGTTGGAAGCTGTAGTGAGGCAGTGTGCTGAAATAATTCTGATTAGGCTCGGTCAGTCAAGCTGCATAATGGGGCTCCTCTCCCCTCCATCCAGCCTTCACTGTGCAGAGCACAGCCACCACTTAAAGCAAATTCTAAGTAGCTCTCACGGTGCTCTTTACAACCTTTCAAGTTGGCACATGAGTCTATTTTTACCTGTGGGAATAGCTAACTAGGAAAGGAAAAGGCTACGTTCCCATGTTCATAGAAAAGCATGAGCAAATTCTATTTCCCAATAGAAATGTTCATTTAAAGCTTTTCATTCACTATGGAGACACAGTTGGAAAATACCAACATGGATAACGACTGTAAACAATGCTCTGCAGCATGGTTTTGTTGTCAGCAGTGAGAGCTGCCCCAACAATCAGGCTGCTGGTTGTTTTCTGTCCTCTCAGTTGATGCTACTAAGAAGACATGCACAGAGCCACGTATACACAATCAAGGGGAGATAACGTTAAAGATTTCTTCCTCTATTCATTGTATCTTTTAGGGGAATTAAAAATTAGAAGTTATTTTCCAGTTGCAAATTATGTGGGCATAATTACAGGCTACTTAGAACATATATGACAAAGAGCCAGCTGTGCAGAGCGGAAGCGGCCTGGGGTCCAAAGTCTCTACTTGGTTGGCTTTGGAGGACCTGTGGCCCTGGCTGGGCTTGTCTCTGACAATATGCTTCGAAGGAGGTTGGGTTACAAGTTGATTGTGGTTTTGTGAACTGGGGCATTATTCTAAGCAGAACTCAAGGAACACTGCAAAGGGTTTCAGAGAAACATATCCACCCATTGTTCGTAGGAGTCAGTGTGTAATACAAAACAGGTTTCTAGATTTGATCTCAGGAAGTGAATAGCTAGCTGAAAATACAGTAAATAGATACCTGAAGTTGGAATCAGGGTTGCTGAGTAACTTCTAAAGCTACTGCTATTGATGTTTTTCCAGAGAGCCTCAAAGCTTAAAAAGTGGCATTAAAAATGCATGCAGAAACAGGTTGACTTTGTGACTGGGCAGCCCCAACAATGGGCTTCCCTTCCCTCTTAACACAAAGTATTTTAGAGCACTCCCATCACTAGGCCTTCTTAACATGATAAAAAAGAACACTTCACCAAACAGCAGCCCATTGTTTGCTATTTTTAGTTGTCTACTTATATGCTGGTATTATATGACTTGCAACACAATAATATACACCATTCAACAATTCTTACATCTTTGATAGGTATGTATTACTGATAGTGAATAGTACTGAAAGAGGCCAGAAAAAATGTGAAATTGAGGGATACATAGGTAGGGGAACTAAGTAGATAGTTCTGATGTTTAATTCTCACATTGAATTAAGGAGAGGTTCTTGCTTCCTGCGAATGGATGTTGTGAGTTACCTGGATACAGGCAGTGTTTGTGTGTGAGTGTGTGTGTGTGTGTGTGTGTGTGTGTGTGTGTGTGTGTGTGTGTGTGTGTGTGTGAGCGCGTGCATGCGCGCACATGCTGGTCTCTAACTGCTGCTAGGTCCTGTAAAAAAAATACTGTCTAATTAGCCACATAGGGCTTATAATTTTTTTTGTTTAGTTTTGAATTTAAGCTTGAGAAAAGGAAAACTCTCCTTATATTCCTTCTCACTGGGGGAAACATAGCATTTTTTTGTACACCACTACTGAAAATCATCCATTGTTTCTTTTGCTAAATGATTTTGAGAAACTAAGCAGATCCTCTTTCTAAATGGATAGGAGGAAATGGTTAACCCCATTGTATTGCCACAAAGCCAGGCTGATCTCCCTGGGAGGCCTGAGCGGCTTTGGATTGGCTAACAAGGAGGGACTTGAACATTTTACTGCACAAAGTTTGTGTACCACAAGGCTCCATCGCCAAGGCTTTTATCTGCAGAAATGTGCTGGGATGGGCACTCAGCTTGAAGTTTTGTTTTTGCCACTGGGAGGAATGGAAAGCAATAGAATAACTTCGTTTTTAAGGTACTATCTGGGTTTGTGTTTCTACAGTGGAAAGCGACATTTGACAGCTTTGCTGAGTAGGACAGATTGATTTCTCTTTCATCCCACTCTCAGATGTCACTGTAATGATTTGTTTAATGCTTAACCTGGAATTAGAATTGTGTTCTGACCAAAAAGACTTGTCTTAGGCTTTGCATTATTTGTCCATTGACTTTGGTTTTATTTCATGTGTTGATTTTGTTATTAGTGTTTGTTTGTTTTTTTTTTTTTTTTTAAATCAGCTTGTCTTAGCCTTTTGAACACTTGCAAGGGGGGCTTTGATAGGGCAATGACAGGTGGATTTAATTACTTGAGGCAGCAAAGTATGACGCATTTTAAAGAAAAATTCAATGTAAATTGGTTCATGCTGGCAATGAGAGCATATCAGCAGAATGCCCTACCGTGTACTTTGCGATATATTTTGGCATTGCTTAGATATTTGCTTTCAATAGTCTCATGGATCATTTTCATATCACCACAAAGCCATCGCCTAATCAGGCTTTATTCCTCCCCCCCAATTGTGTTGCTGATATTTTAAATAATACTTGATGTAGTACTTTCTGTGTACAAGCTACGCATGCTGTGTGTATGATTCTGGGATGAGAAGAAACACTTCTGATTTACTCCCTCTGTTTTTACCCAAGGTTCTCAGTAGTTTCTTGTTTTCTGTGCAGTATTCCAGATTGTTCATTAAACAAGAAGTTGAAAGGGCTGGATCAGGGGCACATTTTAAAGAAGGTCATCATCACATTTATTAACTTAAGCCTGGAAATACCCTGCAAGACTATGCACCAGTTCCTATCAAAGGTGTCTAAGATTTTGAACATTTTGAAAAGAAACATAGAAATTGAGGATTTAGAACTTAATCCCTTGTCTGCAGTACTTGAGGTCCCAGATTTGATCCCAGTAGGGCCCAAAATGTTTTTTAAAATATGAACTGGAGCAGCTAAGCTACTAAAATATGAAACAAAACATAAAACCCCCAAAGTTTTGTATCCTAAAAATATTCATGAAAATACTCATTTATTACAATGCACATGAAGTGGATGTATGTAAATATTGCTATCTTCCAAGCCTAATCTTTCTATTGTCAGTGTTTCTATGGGCAATAAAAAAATTACATAAAAGTCATAAATTTTACTTCTACCCCTCCCAAGCTTTCCAGTTTGTGAGATTCAGTTTGATCCTCTTAGTAGACTCTGTAGGAGGAGAGGCCTTAGCCACATTTAAGATAAGACTTAAAGAGCCTTAGCATCATGCCCTAAGTCATCCAGCTAGGACCATGCAGAGATGAATTCCCCCAGCATTCCAGCCTGGACCCAGCCCTGAGCTGCTTCCATGTGCTTTGTGTTTGCTTTAATGATCAGACTGTTTGGACTAAGCCTTTAATAGGAAGGCTCCGGCAACAGCTGGTGTTAGGTAGATTAAAGATAAAACCAAAGTCTGTTTAGTTGGAAGGTGGAAATTTGTTAGTGAGAGTGGGAATCAGGGGCAAGTTTCCCAAATAGCAGAGTGTTGATTAAAGAAGTGTAAGTTAAGGGCAAGCATATGCATGAAGTTCTTGCTTCCCTCCTTTCCCAAGTCGGCGAGAATATTCAGTACAGCCCATTTCTGTCTCTGGAGTCTTCTAAGGAGTTTCTATGCCTAGTAACTGTCGGTCAGAATTTAGAGCACTTTTCATAAACTTTCTATTTCTATTTCATTTCCAGAAGATTAATGATCAGATATATAAATTCCCCCTTAATACTATGTATGGTTCAGGACTCTGGTTCATTTGAATTATATCAAGAATATTACTGACTTCTGATACTGGGTTCCCTTCACTTACCAGACTTCTTTTCATCCTGAACTTTCTTCTGCAGATAACTTTGGCCAGAGTTTAATGCTACTGCTTTGTTGTTTCCTTTGACTTTTTACTGGGCTTCGGTTTTCCTCAAGAAATCTCTGTACACATAGCATGCTATGTCATACTTAACTCCAAATTGCTGTGAGACTGAAATACTGAAATCCTTTGTAAGACTTGCTATAGGAACACTTTCTTCCTAGGTTTGCAACTGGTTATTTAACAAGCCTTGCTTAGTGAGAAGCCCCAATCACTGATGTCTCTGGCGCCAGCATAACCAGTTCTGTCAATCCAATTATGTTATGGTGTTGTCTGAGTATCCCCAAGATAGAATAGTTATGTTTTCTATCTATTTTGTGTGTTTCAATGATTTTCTCTATGGGTATATTTCCACACATCCATGGGTTATTTTAAATGACCTATAAGCCATGGTACTCAGACATCTGGGTGATTTTTAAAAATTCTAATGATTTAAAGATGGATGAGAGGTAGGAGCAGTGGTGCATGCCTATAATCCCCGAATTTGGGGGACTGAGGTGAACATGCCTATAGCCACGGCACTTGGGGGACTGAGGCAGGAGCCTAGTCTAGAGAGAGACTTTGTCTCAAAAAAAAAATAACTATGAAATTGTTTACAAATAACTTGGCAAATATTTCCCTCCAAGGTAAAGCTTTCATATTCTTTTGTGTCCCCTTCCAGAAGTGCAGGGTAAGCCTGACCTGTTTTTTATTTAAATTTTAAAAAAAAATCTTATTTTACATACCAATCTTGTTTCCCTCTCCCTCCCATTCTTCCATGGCCCCCACCAAGCCTCCTTCTCCTCCCCCTCCATCCACTCCTGAAGGAGGGTGAGGCCTCCCATGAGAGATCATCAAAGACTGTCACATCATTTGGGGCAGGGCCTAGGCCTCCTCCATGTATCTAGGTTGAGAGAGTATCCCTCTATCGGGAATGGGCTCTCAAAGTCCATTTGTACACTAGGGATAAATACTGGTTCCACTGCCAGAGGCCCCATAGCCTGCCCTGGTCTCCCAACTGACACATTCAGAGGGCCTGGTTAGGTCCTATGCTGGTTCCCCAGCTGTCAGATTGGGGACTGTGAGCTCCCTCTTGTTCAGGTCAGCTGTATTTGTGGATTTTTCCCATCAGGTCTTGACCCCTTTGCTCATCACTCCTCCCTCTCTACAACTGGATTCCAGGTATTTCGCTCAGTGTTTAGCTATAAGCCTGACCTCTCAAATATAGCATTTCAAGCTCACACAGAATGTTACCACATTGTGGAATAATTCACTGGTTTGACAAACATTTGTTAATGTTCTATGTTAGGTGTAGTTCTTGACACTATATTAGGTGTAGTTCTTAGTACATTATGTGTACATTAGGTATAATACATTAGCTGTAGTTCTTGGCACTGCATTAGGTGTATTTCTTCATCCTACATTAGATATAGTTCTACAATAGGTGTAGTTCTTGACACAAGAGATACAGCATAAACAAAATAGAAACCATCCCAGCTCTCTTGAAGCTGTTGTCCTGGTGTATGTGGCAAGAAACAAGTCAGGCACATAAAATATGCAGCATGACAAGTGCTAAAGAGAAAAATAAGCAGAAAAGGAAGTAGAGAATTTGATATTGCAGTTCTTCAGAGAACAACCCAAAAAAGATTCCTTAAGAAAATGGCCTGAGAGGACAATGCTGCAAGAGAGGAGGAGCAAGCCAGGGCAAGCCTCTAGAGTCAGTCACACCAGAACTGCCATTTTAAAGGCAAGAGAAGGGAGGAGATGGGGTGGGGAGTGAAGAGGGAAAGGAGGAGCCAGAAGTACACAAGTACACAAGCTGGGAGGAAGCCCAAACTCCAGGAAAACATAAACAAACATGGAGGGATAGGATTTCTTATGGTACGTCACCCATAATAAAGAGAATAAAGATAATTAATTGAAAGAGTAATTCACTGATAAAGGTACTTATGCAGTAGGAGTTAATCATTTTAAAAGCTGAAAGTAGATTAAGTGAGAGCTCTTCCACTCATCTGAAAGGATGTCATGTTACTTGATTCTCTACTTAGACATTTTATCTGCTCTGATAGCTCTGATGTTCTCAGATGGTTTTCTTCTAGAGTAGCTGTAAAGAAGTGGTTCTCAACCCTCCTAATGCTGTGACCCTTTAACATGGCTCCTCATGTTATGATAACCTCCAACCATAGAATTATTTTTGTTGCTGCTTCATAACTGCAGTTTTGCTACTGTTATGAATTACAGTGTGAATACCCATGTTTTCTGATGGCGACCCCTGTAAAAGGAGTTGCAATCCACAGGTTGAGAACACAGACAGATATAAAATTCACACACACACACACACACACACACACACACACACACACACACAGATACACACAGACATATAGGCACACACCCACACAAACACACAGAAACACACACACAGTCCCACACACAGAGGTACACAGACACACAGACACACACTAACACACACACACAGGCATAGACACAGATACCACAGATATAAACACACATGAACATACACAGTCACACACACACACACACACACACACACACACACAGACAGACACACATACACACACAGACACACACACACACACACACACACACACATACAAGTGCAGTTTTTTTTGGGTGGCAAAGACAGACATACAGAGTTGTGAAGTGGATTCAGATTCAGGTAGATTGTAGACGTTGTTGACAACAGAGGTTGCTGATTTCATCACTGACTTCTAGAACCCATCCAATTTCTCCTTGTTGCCCTGCTGGCTAAGAAAAGCACAGTCCAGCCAATCACAGCAATATCCCAGAGCCTGGTACCAACTTCTGTCTTAGTTAGAGTTTCTATTGCTATGAAGAGACACTATACTCACAGGAAATCTTATAAAGTAAAATATTTAATTGGGGCTGGCTTATAGTTCAGTGCTTTAGTGCATTATTATCATGGTGGGAAACATGGCTGCATGCAGGCAGACATGGTACTGGAGAGATAGCTGAGAGTTATACATGCAGATCTGCAGACAGCAGGAAGAGAGTGACACTGGACATGGCTTGAGGTTTTAAAACCCCAAAGCCCATTCCCATTGATAATTCCTCCAACAAAGCCATGTGAGCCTATAGGGACATTTTCATTAAAACCACAATTACCCCAGGGCCTTCACATTTGCTAGATCCCTTTGCTCAGCCTACAAAGTGCTTCTTCAATGGACCCTTTGCTCAGTGTGTGTGTGTGTGTGTGTGTGTGTGTGTGTGTGTTCAGAAATCAACACTGATTATTTTCCTCTGCCATTTGTCACCTCAGTTTTTTGAGACAAGGTCTCTTCTCTGAGCTCATAGCTCATCAGTTGAGTAGACTTGCTGGACAGGAAGCTCTGGGTATCTGTCTTTCTCTGACACAAGAGTTCTGGGCTCATAGGTAAATGCCACTATATTTGGTTTTCCATGAGTGCTAGGGATTTGAACTCAGGTCCCCATGTTTTCACAGTAGTCATCTTACCAACTGAGCCATTTGCCTAGACTCTAATATCATTTTTCAAGAGGTAGTAATTTCTTAATTAAAACTGTAGTCCCTCTTCATCTTTGCACTCCCATTTTTTCACTATATTTATTTATACTATATTATTTATGAGCTTATTTTGATATTTATATGTCTTTACCCTATATGATTGTAAGCCATGTGAGAATAGGGGTTTCTGACTTTTTTAGTAATTGTTATCTCCAAAATACAGAACAGTGACCAGTTTATGATAATACTATTTGTCAGATGAGGTAATAATTGGTGGAAATTAAAGAAGAATATTTACATTCTTCAACAGGAATGAAAACCTGAGGATAATACAATTTTTAAAAATCACCTTAAAGGAAAATCAATGTGTTGAATACGTAGTTCAAGTCAGAATTTTCCTGGATGGTTGATTCAAAAGGAATGACCTTGGGTACTTCCCATGTGATGTTTAAATGGAAATGTTTCAGATAGCCAAGAGAGAATGCTATGAAGAGATATAGGTGGAGATGAAAACATAGGTCAGGATGGTTAACACATTGTGTACACAGAGAGGAAGCCATTTCCCCAATGCCACCCAGTTAGCTATTAAGTTCATAATTTGATTGCTTTATTTGTAAATGATGGTGTGTTTAATAGAGGCCACATTGCATTACTGATGGCCCCCTTTAAATTGATGACTTCACATATGGACTTAACTAGAGTTAGTGGTCCAGAACTAATGATATTCAAGATTTCCCTAAGATAGGTTTTATTACCTTAAATTTGGAAACTGAACAAGAGAACTGAGTGGCTTGAGACTCCCAAAGCAATTTTGATATTGGCCAGGATTAAAATACTCTGCTGTGATAATACTTTTGTAAGCTTCTGTGGGAAGAGGCTGACTTGTGATTGTGTATAACCGCCTACCCCCAAGCCATAATTTAAATCAAGATAGAACTTATTTTTTTAATGGTTGGAAAACCTAATTGGTTAAAAAAATCAATACAACTAAAATTTAAAAATCCATACATAGATAATTGAATGTGTGATTAAGTAATAAAAGGAAAATCCTTAGTGAGACGAGCCCAGACCCAATCAATATCATGGAAACATGGGAGATGCAGAATTAAATTCAAACTCTCGTTCCTTCATTTCTGTGGGGCACCTTTCCTTTTTTGTTCTAGCATGAAAGACTTCAAGTTCAGTTCAAGGAGCATGTCAAACAGGAGGTTATGAGGAAATATAAAGGTGAAGGGACTACTTATAAGTTGTTATCTGAATCTAAAGGAGACAGGAAAAGGGGAATGTCTCAAAAGAATGTTGAGCCCCAAGTAATTTGCCAGATTTGAAGAGGACATGTCTTCTCTTGCTCCAGATGCTGGGAACAACTTCACAGCCATTTCTCATTCTTTCTGTAAAATGAGGTTTGTTCACTTCCAGGGACAACATCAACGCACAGCCAAATCACACTTTCAGTGACATTTTTCTCTCCCTCCCTTTTAAGGGGAATGCATTCAATCTCCTTTACTGTTGCTTTCAACGCTTTCACTGTGTTGTTGTCTCTCTGTACTGTCAGCCTTATAATCATAATAATACAAGCAACAATACAAATGAACACATTAGAACAGATGATACAGTTTTGATACAGGCTGATTATTTAACTGGGCACTCAAATGTTCACCTTACAGGAGAATATTGAACATGAAAAGTTTGCAAGTTTTAAAATCCAATTATGTCAAGAATATAATTTGATAGCAAAATAGCATCCACAGGTTTTGAACTAAATTATACTAAACTTTTCAATGTGTATCTTCATTGGGGCCCATCTCAGAAGGGAATGATGGTAGAATCCTTTCAGGAAGAAGGCTGTAGACCTGAGAACCCATAAAACCAAGGGAGTTTGGGTTCTTTGTAATAAAATGTGGCAGAAGCATCTTCAAACAGTTCTCTGACTATGCATATTTAATCCTTAAGGGGATGGCTCTCAACCTGTTGGTGGCAATCTCTTTGGCAAACCTCTGTCTAGAAAAATATTTTCAATATGATTTATAACAGGAGCAAAGTTACAATTATGAAGGAGTAATGAAAATAATTTATGGCTGGTGTTCACTACAACATGAGGAACCATATTAAAGAGTCAAAGCACTAGGAAGGCTGAGAACCACTGTATTAAGGCCGACCTGAATAAATGAAATGTGATGAAAAAGATGAATTATATAAGTCAAGTGTGACCAATGCTGTTGAGCTTTGTGGTCTGGAGTTGTGATACACTGTTAAGGGGTCAGGTCATCTCAGTGCACACTTAAAGCACACTTTCCTGTTCCTCCTTGTATATGGAGTTTGACATGCAGAGATTCTCTGTAATTTGCTTGCAGAAGGTTTGCATAAATCACCAATCATGTGGTCATCCTAATTTTAATAGCTCTACCTGATGTGTGGTTTCAGTTTCCAAGGTTTCAGCTCTCCAAAGTCAATTGAAAATATTAAAGGATATCCAGAAAAAAGCAATTTGTGCATTTGAAAGAATTTTATTGCACTATATTGCTACAATATTTTTAGTTTACAATTAGTTATTATTGTTATTATTATCATTTTCATTTATTTTCTTTATATGAATGTTTTGCCTGCATATATGGGCTGTGTACCATGTGCATGTCTGGTGCCTTCAGAGACCAGAAGAGGGTGTTGGATCCCATGGAACTGGAGTTCCAAATTGTGATAAACTGCTGTGTGAGTGCTGGAAATTGAACTCAGTCCTCTGAAAGAGCAGCCAGTGCTCTTAACCAGAGTCGTCTCTCCCACCTGACAATTAGTCATCATTGAAAATCTTTTACTGTGCCTGATTTATAAACTAAATTACATCAGCGATATGTGTTAGGCAGATATATGGTACAGTTAGCTCTCCATATCAATGGGCTCTGAACCCTTGAATTCAACCAAGTGTGGATGGAAATGTTCTTTTTAAAAATCTGTCTTTATTGAGCATGTACAACTGTCCTTTAGGTCAGTCTTCCTAGCCAGCACAATGCAGCTAGTGTTTTCATAGCTTTACATCGAGTGTTCTAAGTCATCTAGAAGTGATTTAAAGCATTCAGGAAGATGTTGTAGGCTATGTTCACATGCTATGGTATTTTGTCCTTTGAAATTTGCACAAAGAGCTAGAACAAATCCCACTTAAATAGTGAAGGAAACACTATGTCCATGAGTTATTACTAGCTTATGTTATGTTGCAGACATCTACTGAGATTTCTTAGAACTTATTTCCTATAGAAAATGAGTATACATATGAAAAGTAGATTTTTGTTTTACCACATTTAGCTTCTCTTGGCATGTAACATTGTAAGTCAGTGTTTTTCCCATTTAATAGTATCTAACTGGTAGCCATATCTTGAAGGAAGGCATCTTACTAATGTGTGCTCATTGACTGACATCATTAAATACCATTAGTTTAATAATTAGATTTCCATTTGTTACCTTCTGTGTCAGCAAAAGATTGACTACATATTCATGTCTTGTATATTTAATATACTTTATTTGCTCAAACATCTCCACCATGCTTTTTTTCTCCCTAATATCTGCAAATGAATTTACGAGGCTTACAAGTCCAGGTAAATTACTTTTAATAAAATTCAGCTTTTAGTGAATTATATAATGGGGTCTTAAAGATTTTAATAAACATGAAAAAATTAAGTCTGCTTAAATTTCTTACCTGATCATGATAATCCTTTGCTAGCCTAAGTTCTGCCTTCCACCAGAAGGCTTTCAGGTGCTTTACCCCTGTTTGTAACTGCACAGGAGCTCCCTTGGAGTTCTTGGCTTCATTCTTCAGGTGATAGCTTTTAAAATGAATATGCTTTCTGACCTATCATCTTTTCCAGTTTCTGCACCCTTAATACACATCAATGGCCTCCCATTGCCCCAAAGAGCTGCAGGGATCTGGGGGGTTAGGCCCTTGTCTGTCCCTTCAGCCCTCATTTGACCAGGCCTACATCTCCATAACTCTTTCCACACTGTCCCTTCTCCAGTCCTGGAGGTCTCAGCACAGCTGCATTTTCCTCAGGAAATCTGCTCTGCACTAAACCAGTACTTGCCTTTCAGCACTGGTTCTTCAGTCCCAGCCCTGTGATTTCTTGACCAGCACCCATCTCCTGCACTGAGCCAGAAGCTCTGTGATACAGGAATGGTTCATTCTACCACTGTACTGGGACCTCATATAGAGCTACACAAGCGAGAGATACCTAGTGGAGGGTGTGTGAGCAAATGAATTAGCAAATGCTCTGTGAGGGGATGATTTTCTGTTCTATTCACTCTCCTATCCTCAGTTCCTAAGCCACAGTAGTTGCTCATGAGATATTTGTTGGATAAACTAATGTTTTCTTGACTTCTAAAGGACATAAAATTATATTGCTGGAGGAATTTGGGTGTGATGTGACTATTTTCATTAACTTGCCAATTTAAGAATTTGCAGCTGTGGTTTTTTTATTATCGTGAAATATACATAGTCACAAAATTTATGTAAGTGTACAATCAGTAGCATTAAGAACATTCCTACTGCTACGTGATCATCCAGTATCAAAGTTGATACTCATTAAATAATAACTTCACACATAATTGTGACTCTCTAAACATGTTTTGTTTGCCTTCAAATTTTTTCTTTTGTTAGCCCAATCAGTAAAGTGTTTGCACATGAAGCATGAGGATCTGAGTTCAATCGCTTGCTCCCATGTAAACGCTGGACATAATGACATGCAATCCTAATACTGGCGAGATAGAGATAGGAAGGTTACTGAGAATTAGTGGCCAGCTAGCTTGGGCTACTCCTAAAGCTCCAGGTCCCAGTGAAATTCCCTGTCTAAAAATATAATGTAGACAGATCCCAAGAAATGATACCAGAAGTTGACGTCACACACACACACACACACACACACACACACACACACACAAATAAAAATAAATCTTTCTTCCTAAAGACATTACATGTAGATGGGATATTTTAAATATATAAATGTAAACTACCTTTGTTACTTGAGTAGAGTTGGATACCCTCTTCAATTCCTTTGGTGGCCTTAGGAGCCCAACCTTACTGGAATTTTTAACTGGTTTGATCTTATGCAAGCCTTGTGTATATAGTCATAGCTACCATGAATTCATGTGTGCAATAGCCATGCCATATCACAACACTCTCCCCCATCTCTTGGCTCTTTCATTCCTTCTGTCATTCTTCTGGGATGCTCCCTGAACCTTAGGTGGGGAAGCTGATATAGATGTTTTAACTATAGCTCAGTACTCAGTAGCTTTTTTTCATCATAAATCATTATCCACTGCAATAAGAAGTTTCTCTGACCAAGGTTGAGGGCAGCAGAAGTCTATGGAGGTATAAACATAAATAGTCTTCAGGCAGTTTGACAGTATAACCATTTAGAAAATATCATCAATTCCCTAGTATTTATCACTTCTTTAGTCATAGGTTTTGACTTCATGCATCAGGCATGGATTACCCTTCTATCTATAATGATGCTTCAAATCCAATGAGGAGAGTAGTTGGTTAAGCCCTTAAACACTTTTGCCACTATTGCACCAATGGACACAACTTTCCTGGCATCTCAGTATTGCAGTGCTGGGTAAGACCAATGATGTCTCTTCTTTTTCAGCAGTCTGCATAGCAACTTCAAGCTATGCAGAAAGCCAGCCAACAGGGAGAGAGAGAGAGTTTCCTGGTCAGTTCAAATTGATTTCTCTGTCCCACAAACAAGTGTATAGTACTTTCAGAAATGGAGCCTTACCATCTGGTTGTGGTGGGTCACCAGTAACAATGACAATTGCCTGTATTGTTTTGGGTGATTCTGGGCCTTCACTGACCTATTCCTGTCACTGAAATTTTAATTTTAATAACTCATGTCTTCTGGGGGCATCATCATTCACTGGGTTACTTCTGTTCAACTCCTTAAAAATTGTATTTTATTTTGTCATGATTGGTTGTTATCTCTTAGGAGCTGGTTCTTTTCTACTGACAAAGAGAAAGTCTATCTGGATGGGAGGGTAGGCAGGACAGAACTGGGAGGAGTAAAACGAGGGGGCTGTAATCAGGATATATTATATGAGAATCTAGTTTTAATAAAAGAGGAAATGGAAAAGTTGTATTGTTAGTATGTTAGCTTACATACTAGTAGACATTCAAAAGTCTTCATACACCATTAGCTTTGGTTAACCCCTTTGATACTCCCTTTCTTCCTATACCCATTCTAATTTCTACTTCAACTTTTAGCTCTTAGGACTCTCTCCTAGTTATTTTATATCACACATATCCTACTGTCCCTCTTCTTGTACTATTTTAGTTGGATTACAAGATCATTTCCCAAGTAGCCTCTTCAAGCCTACTTCATTTTGCTGACACCTTCCCCTGGCTCCTCATTTCCATAGCCCACTATCTGCTTGGACCCTTCTGCTTTCAGCAACAACCCCCTCTCTATTTTCCTTCCATCTATATTCTACTATCCTCCCATCAAACTCACCCCACCATGTCTATTCTCTATAGAACTACATTCTGAGCCAAACAGCTATTATTTTAGTCAGTTCATCTGTGTCTGGACTTGATGACATTTTACATCCCCTGATGAAGGATGCAGAGTGATGCAAGACTTTCTCCAGGATATTCAGCTACTTTCTACCACCAGTTGCATGCCATCAGTATGAATCTCCATCTTAATAACACATAGGCTCAGGGAAGAACTAGAGTATACAGGCTGAGGGAGAATAGGGGAGGAGAGCCCTAAGCCCCAGCAAATTTACTAATCTTACAAAAGTAAAATGAACTTGCTGGTAAACTTGGGGCCTGAAATTAGGGCCCAGTGTCTCCAGTATCCCACTTCAGTAGGTTGTACTCAAAGAAGGCCACTCCTGAGGAATATATAATTGTGATATTATTTATGAAAATTTTTATTTCAGACCATAATATCTGCAGTTTGAAATGTGTCTTTCATTGGTATTGAAATGGGGAGAACTAGGCTTCATAATTAGTTTGGCTTTCTTCTATGCCAAAATTGGCTATTGTACGGCAGGTATATGCTGGAAAAACATAAGGTAAATGTCAATTTTAAGAGGAATGCCTACCTTTTTCTCCAAGGTTAATATTTATAAATTGACCCTATGTTCAATCTGAATTGTAAAAGCAGGAAATTTTAAAAGATAACTAGTTTAGGGACTAGCCTAAGATTATATACTGAAATTTTGGCAAGGTCAAAGACATATTTTCTAATTATAAGTTACCATCATTTTGTAGACATAAAAGAGCAAAATGGGTGCTGGAGAAATGTCTCAGTGTCTAGGAACACTTGTTGCCATGTCAGAAGACATGGGTTTGATTCCCAGTACAAACATAGGGGTTCACAACTATCCATAGCTCTGGTCCTAGAGGATCCAATCCCCTCTTGTGATCTCCATAGTACCCAGCCTATGTATATACTTGGTGCATATACACCAAGTAAAATACTCACACATAAAATAAAATTTAAAAATCTAAAACTTCTTTAAGAATAGCAAGGTAATTTTATGTTGCATATATACATAATATGGGTGTACAAACACGCAATGTTATATGAGATAATTTGCAAAGTTGATGGTTTGAGAAGTATTTCTCAACTCTGTTTTTCTTGATTATAAACAAAAAATCATTGTCTCAACTGACAGTGTGCTGTCAGAAAGGCCAATGTCAATAACTCAGCCTCTAAACAATCTATGAATGCCTTCATAATTGTGCCGCAAACTATGAATCAGATGAGATCATGAGTGTCCACACTTGTTCTTTCCTGATAATATATATAATGATAGATTTTATTTACAGTGAGTACTATGGATTCTGATTTAAAAACAAAGAAATGCTGCAAAATATAAAAATGTGTCCATCAATAGCAGTTCACTTTAGGGCAAAGTGGCTATGGCAGGTATTTGGGGTTTTTTTTTCTAAATTATTGCAATTTTGCTAAATCCCTTTGACTCCCTTTTACTGCAATTGATTTATTATGTGTGCAATGGCCTTTGCATTTGTTTTTCACCTAGATGTCATTCATCTTCTTTGAAGGCTACCTCTAAAATGCATGAATTTTTTTCTTAGCCTTTTGACTCAGGATTAGTTTTATTTAATATGATAAATTGATTGCATTTTGGAAAAGAAAATTAAATTGTTATTTGGTTATTGGTAAAGTAGTCTATAGGGATGATGAATTACCCTATTTTGTTGACCTAAATGTATTTCCAAGTGATGAAAGTCATGAGTGCAGTTGTCACTGCAAGAGTAATAAATGTAACAAAAATTCGCTTCCTAGGAATGTTTGGTATAATTGTTGACATGGTAGTACAATTAATATAGACTATTTTGGCAGTTGTTGCTTAGGGTTTGAAATTGCCATGGGAGGCTTGAATTGTGGTGATTCTTTGTGTGTAATAAACAAACAGGGTGGTGCAATAATTTCTCCACACTGCCTTGGCACCACACTTTTGCAAGAGTGAATATGTGCTCTTGTCAGAGCATCTTTCCTTGACTGAATTAGATTTAAATTGCAATAGACATGTTATCAACAGTATCTCATTCCTTTCTATTTCACTTAAAAATCTCTCTTCAAAGGTATTTTCTTTCCTAGCATATTCTGCAGCATGTTCATACTTTGTTGAAAGTTTTTCACAAAGTCTGCTTGTCAAGAAAGCCAAGAAAGACTGTGATAGGAGCAGTAAGATTTCAACCCTAGTCCACAGTGGTGGCATGAGGAAATATACATCCTTTGTACCCTAGCTTATCCATGTGGTAGTACCATGGGGAGCTCCCAACTGGGGCTGTGTCCTTCTCCCTGACAGCCAGAGAATAGGCACAGATGAATCCTTCCTGAAGCTTTTGACGTAGTTTACTCTTTACCTTTCACTGCCTCTCGTCCTGTCTTGGTTTTATCACTCTGAAAACTCCTACCTCAACCTTCCAAATGCTGGGGTTACAGGTTATACACCAACTAACTCCTGTACTGCCCTCTTAGAAAATTATCAGAAAGAAAGTATTTTGTATTCCAGTTTTATTGCTGACAATATATGTGATTAGAGCCACTTACTTATTTCTCTGTTCCTCAATTTTTGCCTCTGTATCAAAGAGACATGATTATCAGATATAATTGATGAATAGTAGGTTTTTATATGGACTGAGTCTGGGCCATAGTAGCATTTCATTAGATGTTGAATGGTACATCTAAAAAATAACTTGATCATAATTTCATTGACATATTTTCATTGCTAATGCCTCAGTTTTTAGCAACAGAGCATATCTGTCTAAGTTTGAATTTTAAGCAATGCCTTCATAGCAATGTGGTATAGGTGATTTAAATACAATGTGGGGTAGGTGGGTGCTCAAAAGTTTGGTGTCAAGATCTTCAAAAAGAGAAATCAGCAAACTTTCTCTTTCTTTTGATTTTTATCATATATAAGTATTTGTTTTGGAGATTTTCTTTTAAGGAAAAAAGAGCTACCTCTCAACCACCCCCAACCTTGCCAGGCTTCATAATTTTCTACCAAGACATGATAAATTGGAAATGAAGGGCTGTGGTATGTTTTACCTTAAGTACCCAAGAATTCTTATATTATGGAGGAGCCCATGAGGTTCCTCCAAAAAAATAATTGTAGTGAGGGCACTGGCAAATCAAGATAGTGAAATGTACTATTAGTCAAGGCTTTAGTGCCTCATCTCAGAGTAGAGTGTTATCACTCTAATCTGGAAAAGGTGATGAGCCCCCTCCCTATGAATGAGATTGGTTTGAATGACCTGGAAACAAAGTGCTCCACCTGGTAGATATGACTCTATTAAACCTCCACCAAGGTCAGACATCAATACTTCCATGTAGAGGGGAAGACTGGTTTAGATGACACATCATTGAGAAGAAAAGGACCCAAGAAGGACTTCCCTAATGCCAAGTACTACCTTGGGTGGATCTATCCATCTGAAGACCTGGGCAAGGCAGGAGGACAGAGCCAAGATGATCCAGGGAGAAGGGTGACAGAAAGAATAAATTAGAGTAGAGGCAGAAAAGAGGGAAAAGAGGCTACATCCAGATGCTGATTTAACAAAACTACACCTAGAAAGAGACACTCACAGAGTTGGACAAATTAATAATAACAAATTATTTAATTGATAAATTAAAATGTACTGTTGCCAGCTGTGTATCTAGACACATCTCAAGAAGGACTGAGATGTGTGCTAGTGGGGAGTGCTTGTGAAGAAGGCTGGCATCTTGGATGTTAGTTTCTGATACACCTCTTAGTTGACTTTTTTTTCTGTTTCCAGACATATTTCAGTTCCCTGAACTAATAATACAATTTCTTTCCTCTCATCTAAAGTCTTCAGGGGACACAAAATGTTCTCGAGGAATACAGTCACTCTTCAGACTCCTAAGCAGACTGATGCTCACTGTGTTTTGAGTTTTGTCTTCAATAGTATATATAGGTACCACATCACACGCCTCCCCACTGTGCCTAAGGTTTCACTACTCTGTTGGTAGAATCACCACACTTTGTCCTTTCTATTCACTTTTACATGGCATTTTCTTTACCCAGAATGCTTTCCCTAATCATCTTTAAGGTTCTAGTCAGTGGTCCTCCTGTAGAAAACCATCTTATAGTTTCCTATGTACCAATTCTGAAGGCTCACAATATCCTGTAAAACTATGTTTCATAGTGGGTTCTGATATTTCAGACTATCACCCCATCAGCATGTAAACAGAAATTCTCAGTAGAGCATCTTATTAATGTTATATTTTTATTTATTATTCAATAAATATCTACTTCAGCATATACATATTAAGTTCTCAAGTACATTTGTTGAGCTGTTACTGTAGACACAGCTACAGTAACTTATAGACTTCCTCCTATATACCTTTAGAGGATTTTTTTAAAGTAGTAATCAAATGTTGAGAAAAGCAAACCTTTATTACTTTAAAACAGATTTTTCTTCCAAGAATCACTGACTTTCAGAACACTGATGTTTTGTTTTGATTAATAGTGCATTAGATTCGAGGAGAATCAAGATAGCTTTACATGTAATTGAGATAAGGGAGTTTTTTAATTTAAGGCATAAAATTTCATAACCCATACATAAGCTGAAGTAATTGAACTCATGACATGCCTTTTTACTTTATTTCTGGAGCGATTTTGTGGTTCATACTGTCCTAACATTTGATGTAGCCCACGGTGCCTGAATTGATACTTGTGTCTCTTCTCTGAAAGATGTTTTCAGTGGTTGATAGTGTGAGTTCTGTTTTCAAAAACACCAAGTCCAAAAAGATACAAATGCCCCCTTAGAAAACCTTGGGTAGCACTGAATTGCTTGACTGAAGGATGAGATGTGATGTGCTGGGTATGATTGCTCTGCTTCTCTGGCTAATTCTTCCCTGGAATATTTGCTTAGTGAATGCTGAGGTTTGCAGAGGACAGGAGTTGTGGACTGGAGTGTCTGGGGATGCTAGTGACTGAGCCGGTGACTGAGCTTTCACGTTGGTGCAGGTGAGATTTCCTCCTCAGATTCTAGCTGTTCTCATCAGCTCTTCATGATCTTCACTGAGAAGGAGGGCCTACAAACATGGGCAAAAGAATTCCTATGTTTCTAAATAGAAGGCCTAAATACCAAACATGAGCTTGCAATCAGAAAGTGTTTTCCCCACCCCTTATGTATGTTTGCATGTGTGTGTGTGTGTGTGTGTGTGTGTGTGTGTGTGTGTGTGTGTGTGTGTATTTGTCTGTCTGCCTTTTATCTCCACATTGTGTCTGTATTTCTGCTTTTTACCTCCACATTGAAAACAGGTCAGACTGACTTCAGGTTAGAATCTGTTAGTGTGATGTATAGTCACCCTAATCACCTCTCTGGTGTCACTTTTGATAGAAACCAGCAGAAAGATGTTTTGGCAAGTGGATTCATAATTTGTCTTCCTTGCAGGGCTCTCTGTCTGCAATTGTGTGTCCCATCAGGGACTCTGTTAACTTATTGACAATCTACTATGATTGATGGCAACCATTGCCTTGTTAACATTTCCTCCACTCTTCAATCCACAGAGCAATGCTAAGACAACCTTTGGCTTAAAGAATTAAAAAGAAATACTACTTCTTCAATTAAGAAGACTTCCTTCAAAGGTAGGATCTACATTCTTGTAGTTTTTAAATTCTTAAAGGGAATTATACTATAGAATATGTGATTGTGCAGCATTAATGTTTAATACTCTTTATCAGCGAGCATGGTAGAAGACAAGAAGGAGGACTACCAATACAGAGACATTTATCATCTTGCTTGACAAAGAGGATGGATCTAATGCACACAGTAGAAAACTAGCCTCGCTGTCTATTCATTGTACAGGAGTAATGTTTGTGCTTTACTCAATCATGACTCACTGGGCACAGAAAATAGCACTGTTGATTAAAAAAAAAATTCCCAAAGGAGCTAAAGGTTAAAATTATAGGGCGCTATTAATAAGAAAGTCATTTCTATTGGCTCTGATCATATATCAAAAACCTGAAAATGTGGCATCATGTTTTTCTGGTATTTCTGAACAATGAAAAGATCAGTCCTAGAAGCTTAAATGTTACTTTGAACTATGTTTTCTGTCTTGTAAATCTTTTCCCTACCCCTTGTTTCTTACTCTTGCCCCTTCCCAGCCCACTCCATTTGAGTCAAATAGGATTATTAACTCCAGAACAGACCCTGCTAGGCCTGTGGTGTCTTCTGAAAGGCCATCTATTGTAGTACTGTACTTGGTGAAAAATATCTTAAATGGAAATCTGGAACATAGTTCAGAGAACTAGATCTCAACCAACAAGAGCTGTCTTAATGAATTGTAAGGGCTCATTGTTCAAATGTCTGGTTCTGTACTTCATAGGTTTCGTTAAACAAATGAATTCTCATGAATTTTAATTAAGAAGATTGCATGTAAGGTTTTGAGGTAGTATAATCCTTCCATCATTTTTGTCCATTGTTTTTGAAAAAAGTTGATCTACTGATATGCCATTTTGTAATTAAGAGGAAATGATTCATGCCTGTGACTGAATTTGCTGTCATTGTGCTGTCTAGAAACTGATTTCATATGATGGATTCTTATGATGTTCTAAAATACCATCAGAAATCCCCCAAATTAGTGGGCCAGAAATGCATATTGCTTTTGATAATAATAAGCCTTCTGTAGGTAGTTTGTGTCATGTTTTCCATAAGAGACAGAAATACAACAAAGGCAAGCATGTACCTTTAGGTTGTAGTTCCTAGTGCAGTGGATTATAACAGAAGGCAAGGTAAGCTAAGTGATCCTGATGGTCACTTGATGTTATACTTCAGAGAGGCAGTGACAGGACACAGCCTGAGGGCTTTCCCATGAAGTAAGGCATTGTGAGATGGCTCTAAGGGAGTTTTCCTGGCAGGATATGGTACTTTCTCATTGTTGTTATTCAAAAAGATGATTGGTTTTAAAAATCTCTTGTCTTTTAGAGAAGGAAGTGAAAAGGCTGCATTGCACCTTTCTTAGTACATACTTGCCAATCAGTTTGGCTAGCCTTTTGAGTGACTAATGAGAACTTTCACTTGGCAGGCTGTTAGAGCTTCTGAAATATCCCATTTTTGTCTTTGTGAATGGACTCAACTGGCCAAAACTGAACACTGAGGATCTTCCTAATTTTTGTCCCTTGCTTCACAAAGACCCGATGAAACTTCTCAAAATTCTAAAGCATGCTTGTATTCAGAATGTTCCCCAGGCTATTCAGCCATTAGCCCCTGACATTAGACTAAGAAAGTAGTAGGTGTGGTGAGAGCAGGCAGTAGAAAACTAAATACAGCAACTTAGCTTTCAGTTGAATTTCCCACAATTGGTAGTGCATTGTGGTGTCTGAAAGATGTGAGATGCCAGGACTGTGGACTGTTTGAGAAGCCGACATCAGTCCCAGTACCTTCTCTGAGAAGTGATACTTGCCTCTTCCTGTCCTATGTTGGATATGATAAACAGCATTTATCATTTACCATAACGTGTAAGTGTTCTCATTGAAGTCTACATTCCTGTCTTATTTGAAAGCAACACATACATTTCTTTCATTTGAAATTTCTTTAATGTGCCAACGTGAGGAGTTGAAACCTTAAATTGGTTTCCACCATGGCTGTGTTACCACATCTGAGGAAACCATGCATCTTGAAGTGTGTTCACACTTGGCAGATTGTGAAAAAGCAAAAAGCTCTAGCAGTCCAACAGGCTTTTGGAACTGCTTGATTGTTAATGACTTGAATGTTAGTCTTTGGCCTGGACTTGTGGGATCTGGTTGTTCATTTATCTTAGGAGAATAATAATCATATTCTCAATAGTTAGTAGAACTGACAGGAAGACCTGATATTTTTTTAATTCAGTTGACTTATAAATAGAAACAAGTATTTTGTTGAAAAACCTAAACAAAAACATAAGTTTAGTACTATCCAACAAGGAAGGGACCTTTCTAGAGTTTATCTCATGAGACATAAAGTATTTACAGAGAGAATATATGCACCCCCTCCATCACTGATGACAGAAAACTCATGAATAATTCTATAATTACCTTTGAAATCCTAGAATTTATACAAAAAAACAAGATAAGGGTGTAAATCTCTTTATTAATTTATTTCAGTTGAGTTTATTTATATTTAGTCATGGAGAAAAATCAAAACATCCTCCTGTGTAGTTGCTAATTCTCTCTCTTTACCCAGAGGCATCAAAAGGGCAAGATCCAGATTTTAACTAGGGGACAGCATCTGCTAGGCATTGCCACATGTATGGACCCTCTATGGTGATCACAGTGAGCTTTTCCTAGATGAGTTACTCACCCACAGGCAGCATTCCTTGAAAGACCAATGCATGCGCGCATGTGTGCGCGCACGCGCACACACGTGCATGTGTTTATGTATTTATATATATGTGCATATATGTATATATAAATACATATATACATGTACATATATTTTATTATTTCTTTGAGAACTTCATATGCATACAATCTATTTTGATCTTAATAACCTCCCATTCTTTCCCCTAACTCTTAGAACAATCCTCACTGCTCCACCCCCCAACTGTGTCCTCTTTTAAAAAGAATAACCTACAGTCTTATCTGTGCTGCCCATATACTTTTGGGTTCTAGAGCATCTACTGGAGCATAGTTGATGTGTCAGAGGCTATATCCTTAAAGAAACCATGATCATTATTGAGTTCAAGAGAGCAACAGTCCTATTATGTCCAAAAGACACAATTTTGCTCTGGTCTTCCCTGACTTCTGAGTCTTATAATTTTTCTTCTCTTTGCAATAGTCTCCAACTGTTAGAGAGAAGGAGGTATCACACACACACACACACACACACACACACACACACACACCCATGTGGGCTGACAATTCTACTGATATTCATTTTCTACCCTTTAAGTTGCTAATTTCTAACTTAACCACTGTCCACTGTATTGAGAAATTGAGAAACTTCTCTGGGTATAGTTTGAGAACTGCGCTACTCTATTGATATAGAAATATGAATTTAGATGGTAGTTTGATACTGTGTCTGTTTAGCAAAATAATAGTAGTAGGTTCACCTTTATGACATATAAGCACCATTATTATTGTTGTATATTATTATTATTATTATTATTATTATTATTATTATTATTATTGCACCAGATTTACAGTACTGGCGAGGTTACTTTCATCCTGTGAAATAGCCCTTAAAATATAATCAGAAAGCTATTGGTTACTCCCATAACATTTATGCTACTATTAGTCTGGTGCTCATATGTTGCCACATAGGTTGTTACTTTAGCTCATAGAGTTTCAGGCTGGGTAAGAATGATAGTTTTTCTCCATAGCAGCCTACATGGCATGTTCTAGTACTATGGAAACTAGCTAGAGGAGAGGAAGTTCTTGCTCAGTCCAACTGACTTTTCATGTCCTGTGACCAAAGGGTTTACAGTCTTCACCAATACGATTAACTATCAAGTTCTATAGGGGCAATCAAGCGATGTCAACAGTTTGTGTAGCTTTGGAGAGTATCTGGAATAATCATGACCAACAGCTACAGGGGAGGTATCTTAGACCTGCTACTGGACTTTCTAATTGACAACCTATGACATCTAGAAGGAACTTTATCTCAATTAAACTTTCAAAAAGTTATGACTTATTTATTTTATATGTTTGAGTGTTTTCTTTGCACATACATGCATGTCTTGTGACCATGGAAGTCAGAAGGTCCCCTGGAATTGGAATTACTGATAGTTGTGAGTACCCAGGTCCTCTGTGAGGACAAGTGCACTTATCCTTTGTACCATCATTCTAGCTTCATCTAATTAAACTCTCTTATTAAATGGTAGTTTCCATGTAGCTTCTTACAAATATCCTCAGTGTTGTTATTCACTTTACAAATCCCTTCTTGCCCTATCCTACCATCTCTCTCCACTTAAACTTCCCTACCTACCCACTATTCCCTTTGTTGATTTATGTGTGAAGTTTAAGCAATGCCATATGTCTTGAAGTTATAAGTAACTATATTAAATTTCATGCACAGTGCTTCTATCTGGAGTGGAGGCTGAATTCTGATTTTTTTTGAGACAGGGTTTCTCTATGTAACCTTGGCTGTCCTGGAATTTACTCCATAGACCAGGCTGGCCTCAAACTCTCAGAGATCTGCTGCCTCTGCCTCCCTAGTGCTGAAATTAAAGGTGTGTGCCACCACAACCCACCACAAGAATTTTTATATATTTCCTGAGACTTATCTCTGGAGTAATTGAGATGACTTTATATATTGCATCACACCCACCACAAGAATTTTTATATATTTCCTGAGACTTATCTCTGGAGTAATTGAGATGACTTTATATATTGCATCACTTCTGTTCCCCTTCATCCTATCTTCATGATCCTTGAGAGACTTACCATTTTTCCTGTGGATAGCTTGTGCTACCTCTCTTCCATTTTTCTGACTGATCAGTCTTGTAACCACTTCTGAAAGCTCAGAAAGTGAATTTGGACAATATATCAAGAAAGAAACTAACATTTGCCTCGCAAGCTACCTGGATGTGGGTTGAAGTAATGGCAACAGAAAGAGAGGAGAGATGGAATTAAGATTTTGTAGTGATGACAATCACTGTGTAAGCAATCCTGCATCTTGCATGCATTCCTGTCTCTCCTCCCACTGTTGTCTAATAGGGAGGGATATCTGCACTGAAATTGGAAGGGGACATTGCCTGACTTGCTCCAACACTGGGAATGTCCAGAATCTTAGCATTTCAGTACCACCTGGCTGATGCAGTGATCTTTGTGAAGAACTAAGGGAGAACACTACCTAGATCGTATTTGTTTATACTGCTGCACTTCTGGCTTACTGATTTTCAGTGTTTTTTTAGGGTCACCTGAATCAGAGCTAGTGATGAGATACAGCTACCTCAGTGGGCCATGCTTTGTAAGATACTTTAGTGACCTGAAGGACATTCTAAGGACCATAAAACTATACAATACTGTGGGAAGCCATTCTTCTGTGGTCCTTTTTCTCAGCAAATGTAAGCTCTATTGAAATAATTTAACCTATACAAGAAAGTTTTTCCAAATTATAACAACAAATGGTTCCCTTTATTTACACACCATAAACCATCCTTTAATAATTGTGAGGTATGAAACACCTAGCAAGGGTGTGTCAAACCTCCTGTGTTCAGGTCTCTGTGTACTCAAGGCACAAAGGCATGTGTGCTAGGCAGGTGTTACATGCCTCTCCCTCCCAGCATCTGGACATTTCATCCCTGGCTGCTTTGGGGGTAGTTGAATCCTGACAGGAGAGTTATCTAGGGAACTACCCAGGAGGAAAATGAAGCTCTGTGTGGAAAAGGAGACCAGGCCTAGGCCCCTGCTGGTAATACAGTATGTTGCTGTCACAACTGACTGCATACACAAATAGATGCTTTCCCCACCCCCATTCATTTTGCTTTCCTTTGCCTGGTTGTGTTTTGTTTTGCCTTTCGTGACAGCATCCATTCTGTAAAGCAAAGAAAAAAAATATCCTTTAAGTGGATTCAAGTTTTCATATTTGCAGAAGACAGTTCTGCAGCATTTTCCCAACTTAGCAGCTCTATAAAGAGTCTTTGTTTCTGGTTGACTGTTGTGGCAAGCAAGTCCATAAACTCCTAGAAACACAGGAGAGAATGCTTTCTATTCAAAGAGAGGAGTAGGATATGGTGCATAGAGCCAGTGTTTGGAAGGGTTTTGTTTGCTGCAGCAGGGTGAAAATTCACATTCAGCCTGATGCTCTGTGATATTTAGCATGCTACAGTTAAACAAAGGGGGCATGCCAGCTTTCATAGCCATGTTGATTAATGCATTCCTTGAATGTGTTGATTAATGTGTTCCTAGGATGCCTCCTGAAGCTACCACTGCAGCTGAGGTGTATCAAATGTGCCTCCTCACCGGCTGCTGCCTCACTCATGTGGGCTCATTTGCATATGGGTCTTCTGTGTGTTTATATCACAGCAGTGCCTTTACAATTTAAACCTCAGATCTAGCATGTTTTGTTTTGTGTGTTCGTGTGATCATTTCCCTCTTATGATATGAGGGTATTTTTCACTCTAGTAGGGAGTTCATAAACCTTGAAGTTCATCAAACACCTGATGGTATTTACCTGCCCTCTGGATACTCCTGCCCTGAGTTTCATTCTTGTTCTTTTCAAACTTTTTATAGAGAGAGAAATATTGGAAATAGTTATAGGGAGACATTTGTACCAGAGTGGTAAGAAAGGTGTGAAAACAGGCCTGTGTCTCCACTAGAAACTCACTCGTCCCTGGGCAGGCATTCATGGGTCCAGCCAAAGCATTTCCAATGCTAATCTATTCCCTTAGGGTTGAGAATTCTTTTGCTGCATTCTGAATCCTCATTAAACCACGTATTTCCTCAAAGTGTTTCCAAACTTACTGGTTCTTCCTAATTATTAGGTTGTAAAAAGATAAACCAGAATTTGGTTAATTTGTTTGGTGTGTTTCACTTATTTCTTAAGATAGAAGAATGTAAAGCATTTTGAAAATATATAGGTTGGATTAATCCAGCAGCATTTATAATCAAATGTCTGTTAGGAGCTGTAGCTCCTTCCTCAGCAATCAAACACTTCAAACACAACACAATAACATACAGTATCAAGACTCTCTGTGTATTTACCATCTTTACGTGCTTTTTTTTTTAATTACTCTATTTTACTTCTATTTTTTTTTAGTTCTTTGAGATAGGATTTCTCTGTGTACTTTTGCCTGTCCTGGTATTCACTTTGTAGACCAGGCTGCCCTTGAAATCACAGAGATCTGCTTGCCTCTGCCTCCCAAGTGCTGGAATTAAAGGCTTGTGCCACTATACCCAGCTACTCCAGTTTTTAACAACTTTATACGTTTTTTTTTTTTCTCTTTCTCTCCTAAGCCTACATATATTTTTAAACACATTTGTAAACCCTTTGGGGATTTTTCTTCATCTGAATCTGTCTTTACTGTATATATCTCTATCTTTTTTTGGCTATGAGTCTTTTATCTGCTAAACAGCAGTGCTAAAAAAGCCTTGCAGTTTTTTGCTGCTTATGCTGAGTCAGGAAGCCTCCCTTAAAGGAGCTGAAAAGCTCTGTTTGTCTCTAGAAAACAGAGCCCACCTGAGAAAATGCTGCTACCAAGAAGCCATGCTTGGCTTTGTTCTTTTGCTTCTAAAATCCCTTTTAAAGCTTTTTTCAGGTTTTACATGGAAATTTGTGCCTCAAGTTGCTGGCCCCATTTTGTTGCTGGTTTTCTTGGCCTGCCATTTGGTCCTCCAGCCACCTCAATCCCAAATAAGTACACAGATACTATATTAATTATAAACCTGTTGGCCAATGGCTGGAGCTTCTTATTGACTCGCTCTGTCTTAATTATTAACCCATAACTACTAATCTATGTATTTCTGCATGACCTTATCTTACCAGAGAACACCTGGTGCATTCTATCCTCCTGGTTCCTCCATGGCAACCCTTTGGCTGGCTCACTCCTTCTACCTTTCCCAAAATTCTCCTCGTTTCCTAGTCCTGCTTATTTTTGTGCCTCTATTGGTTCCTGGCTGAACAGTGTTTTATTCATCAACCAATAAGAGAAACATATATATAGAATCAAATCCCCCATCACTGTACTGCACAAAAAGCATGTTTACAGAGCTGTTGGCTTAGGGAAAGGAAGGCCACAGGAGCATGTTATGAAAGGAAGGAATAAAAAGCAGAGGACTGTCCAACGTAAAGAAGAAAGATGCACTGAGAAAAGGTTTTGAGAAATGTCTCTTTTTATTTATTAATTTATTTGGAAAGCACAGAGAATATGTAGTTAAGAACAAATGGACTTTCCTATAAAGCTTTGTTCCTTGAAGCACACACACACACACACACACACACACACACACACACACACACACACACACACACACACATACACACACACACACACACAGACATACACATACACACATACACACACACACACAGAGAGAGAGAGAGAGAGAGAGAGAGAGAGAGAGAGAGAGAGAGAGAGAGAGAGAGAGTTGATAAATATAACCAGACAAAACTACTATGTTTAAATGATTCCAATGACCTAGAAAATAGAACTAATTTCCAAGTATACTGTAAAACATTTCTTCATTATGTAATATTTCATTTCCAATTTTTAGAGAATACAGCTACAATTATGCATTAACCCAAAAAGCCTTCAAGCTGATTTGACATGTGAAGTAGTAAATTATTCGCTAGAGGATGTGAGAATTTTTCCATACAGTGGGAAACTTAATTATATGCTAGCCCGTCGACCCTCCCTGAGTACCTAGTTCATGCTTTACTATTCTAGTAATATACTTACATGAATAAGATACTTGCTGTCTACCTCAACCAGAAATCTTTCCTGTGACAAACTTACTCCCAAATTTTTCTTTGAGTTGCTCTTGATGCTTACCAAGAACAGCTTCATGACAAATTCATAGGCATTTTTATTTTCTTGAGAACATATCCTTGGATCAATTCCCAGGTTCAGTGAGAGAGTAGATTTCAAATTATTACATCATAATGTACTTGTTCATTCTATTCTGTTTTAATAACTGAACTGCCATTGCTTTGACCTAGGAAGTAATTAAATGCTTAGGGCATAGGAAAACCCCTACTAGAAAGAACAAATAACCAAACCCTGACTAGTTACAAAGTAGGTTTCCCTCCACTGAGAATCAAATGGTTTTCCTAACAAATAGCTTGTTCGATAACCATTGGATGAGTGGAAAGACCATTGCACATAGTTAGATCAATACTTTAATAATGTTTTGAGAGAAAAGTCAAATTTATTATGAAGTTATGTGCACTTCACTAATAAAAGTAAAATTCTCACATATGGTCCCTATATTTAATGCCTATCACAAGGAGAGGTTTGGGGAATGCAGACAGCCAGATAAGGCACTTCTTCAGCTACTTGCCCATACATATGCACAATCCCACTGTTCGCCTATATATAAGTGTGTCGTGGACATTTACATGAAATGAAAGCATAGAGTAGCATTGAAGTTGTGTCTTATAGAAGCTAAAATTTTCTGAGAGTACAAAGGATAGGGATATCCAGACTGCAGGAAACTATTCAGGCTTTATGACAAACAAACAAACAAACAAACCCAAATTAGAAAGAACATAACTACCAGCACCATTAATAAATAAACATATAAGTAAATCTAGAATTAATGGGTTGCTAGTTGAGACAACCCTGCCTTGTGCAATTCATAGAACAATTTTGGCAGCACTGATAACTGGCTCTGTTGTCCTGAAAACTGCTGTGTGTTTTAAAAGAAAGAAATAGTTTTCCAGGGACCATACTTAAAGAGAATGGATGTCGTCAGTCATCCCCAAGAGAAGAACTCATTGTAGAGATGAGAAAAGATAAAAAAAAATTATTAACCAAAGAACTTAGAATATATGGAATTAAGACCAAAATGATTTTTTTAATAAATTAAAAAAATGTGTTTACCTAAGACAAGGATGATGAGAACTAGAGCACACTGTTTCCACTGTCAAAGAGAGTATTTCTTGAAGGAAAAAAGAGAGAATCTCGTTAGAATTCATCCAGATAAGTAGAATCAAACACAGAGGGAAGGAGATGCACTCCCTCTAATTTTTGTGGCTGTTTTGTTGTTTTATGATCACTGTTTGGACAGGGTGATTAGTCAAACCCATGCCAAATTATTGAGGTGGTATTTTTGTGAAGCATTTCCATCTTAACAATTCTTTCAGATTTATTAAGATGAAAGGCAGTTTGCACCCCAGGGCATGCATGAAGATGAATCACATGCAAGAAAATGCTACCCTAAAGGGACACACTGAGTGCAAAGGAGATGCTATGTTCTCCTAGACAAATTCTGGCATAATGAATGCACCCAGACATAAATTTAAGTGCCCAAATAATATATTCACCAATTTAATTTTTCATTTTCAGCTCCTGAGTATTTCTTAATCACACTTATGCTATTATCCATCCATTTTCTGTTTAGTCACCCAAGTGAAAAAGAGTCAAAATTTCCCCCAAACTGAAAACTGTTTTCCCTTCTTCCTCGTATAAACATGGAATGGGGGGGGGAAGAGATAAAAGTGAAATAAACACTGGAATCTGACTTGACCTGCCTTTTATTTATCCTGTTTACATTCCATTCCAAGGGGACCCTTGCCTGCTTTTCTTCCAGATCATCCCAGTCTCATGCTGTTGACATTGATGGCACTGCACGCCCCTAATGCCAAGTTTTCTTTATTCTTTAGTTAATGCTGTCCTAAAAGCCACTGCAGTGATCTGCCTAGATGTAGGACCTATTTTCTGGTGAATATTGTTAACATTTTATTTAGTTCTTGTAGATGCTTTCTGTTGGAGGGAACGGTCTTGTCATTTTGTTTTCTACATGTTATTTGGCATTGTTCCGCATCTGACTAACATAGGCAACACTATGACATCTGAAATTAATTGTTCCTATAACTTGTCATTATCAGTTGCTTGATAAAAAGAATGGGAAGTGTTTGTTACTATGTGTAGTACTTTATTTTTATTTATTGTTATTCTTTTTGTGTGTGATGCATGATGTGTGTGGGTTCCAAGTGCTGAAGTCAGAGGCCAACCTGGTGGAGTTAGTTCTCTCTTTCTACCTTCACATGGGTTCTAGGAATCAACCTCAGGTTGCTGGGCTTTAGTCTTTACCTGCCAAGCCATTTCACCCACACCAGCAATTTTCCTTTCAGTTGCTAAGAGTCCATAGAGAGATCATTGCAGTTTACTTCATTTTATCAGAAATCACATTTTCTTCTTTTGTTCTCTTTTATATACTTCATTGCAGTTGAATGCTTCACTTCTCTTTGTAGAATATAGAGAATTTTGTATACTTTCCCTTTCATTGTTTAAATAATTTAATGAGAAGCCAAAGCTCAATATCTAACTCTATATTGTCCAATAAGAAAGAACTTTTTGAAAAAAAATATAAATTAAAACCAATTTTCTTTTTTAAAATACAGGTTTTGTTGTAGAGTTGATTATATCTTTGATTGAAAATATGAGATTAAAATCATTTTTTTCCCAAGCGTGAGCTCTCTTGACACAGAAAACATTTAATGTTCCTAAATCATCACTGTCATTTAATTTCAACCAAATTAGGAAAAGTGGAGAAATTCTCAATTATAAAGCTGGATGTGATATGAGCTTTCCTGTTCTATAAACTTAAAATCATTCCTGACCAGTGTGCCCCACAAGACTCCACATTTACTGTTCTTTTGAGGTGTGTTCTATGGACATAGGCATTTCAGAGTCTCCCTTTAGAACCTCATGGAGGAGAAGTGACTTCCTTAGAGTCTCAATCCATCCAGCAGGTACTTGTCTTATTCTGTTTTGTTGACATATGTATGATGTAATGATCCTTTTACGAAAATAGATGTCTATTATAAAAATAGCACCTGGTATCTCCTAACACTATATTCTATAAAGACAAATTAGTTTAATTTCATATAATGTATTTTAATTTTTTCCCAGTGGTGATGGCCCTTCTTTAATATTTAATAAGGAAAAATTAGCATAGTGTTGAAATATCAATTGGAAATAATAAAACATTCCCCAAATGGTAGTTTTAAATGTATAACTTCTTTATTCCTTACCTTTAGTGTATTCCCAAAACAATGCTAACAGAAGTTTGGGGATGATTCATGTTTGTGTATAGGCAATTATATAGTACTATAACTATATAGTTATAGTAGATTTAGATATTCCCAGGGATGGTTTTTTTAAAATCAGCGTTGCTATTGTAACAATAGTCACTGTTTAAGGCTTATCACTGCATGTTCTAAGTACTCTGTATATTTTATCTAATGTTAGCCTAAATGGCCTAATATTTACTAACTTCATAGTATATATGAAAGAAATAAGGTGCAAAATTATGTATATTGCCTTGTATATAGATTTTGTAAGCACTGAAGCAAAGATTTGAGCACCACAATCCCAGTTCCAGAGTATGTCTGCTTTGCCACATATATGCTTCAGCAAAAACAAATTACCTCATAAGAGCAGCACTTGGCCTCAGGAGTCCTGGTCAGTGTGCCATATGTACATGACAAATAATGTCTCATATAAAAGTCAAAGCCATTATACTCCTGACAGTTCATACTGAATAATAAATTCAAAGGCTGTCAAAGTGTTTCCAGCACACCCATGGCTCTAAATATCTATCTTATGCTAATGGTACTATAAAAAGAGGAAATAAATTCTAAACTAAGCAATGCCGTGCAATTAGGACTGTTTGCCTGCTTATACCATAGTTGGCTCTGGCATTGGACGTACTTTCATCTTTGGCAGCTAGTTCTGTCTAAAAAAAAGGGTACTATTAGAACTTAATGTTGGTGTGGTTTACTCACAGGTTATGTTTCTTTTCTATAGTAACAGAAAGCGTACTAGTCTTGTTTTGTGTTGACACAGGATTAGTTATCCTCCTGCTTCAGTCTCCTTACTTTGAAAGAATACAAGTGTATGCCTCAGCATCTGGCAAGTCTTTTGAGCTTGCTCCTTCACCATGTCACCTCCTCCTCTTTCTTGAAATGCAAGTCATGTTCTATCACTCTGTATTCCATTGTCTTGAAGATTTATTATCTATTTATGTGGATGTGTGTGTGAATGAGCAAACACGTGTGTGTACAATATCTGGTTCGTTTCATGGGTGCTGGGATCTGAATGCCAGTTCTCATGACTAAGTAGTAATTGCCCTTAACTGCTGAGCTATCTTTCTATCCCCTCCGCTATTCCCTCTGGATTTTAAAGGCAGCTGGATTTTCAGTGTTTCTTGAGAAATTAACTGCTTGAATGAAAAAAAAAAATACCTATTGGTTTGTGCAGCAAATATTCAGTAACATAAGAAAGAACCCTAGAAAGCTATAGCCACGGAGAATATTCTAGAATAAATAATCTCAGGAAAGTTGCAAAATATATTATAAACACATGAAAATATATCACATCTATATGCTAAAAATGAATATGCAAAAAATTAAAAATTAAACTAAATACTAAAATTGACAGAGATTCTTACCTTGTTCAAACTTTTGTGAGACCCCTCTGAGCCCACCTCCAAGCAGGCTTCAACCCTCCTGTCCTGTCTTATCTTCAGTGACACATTGTGCCAATTTGTTTAAAAACAAAAACCCTTTAATATCTACTCCTTTCATAGTTAATAATGCTCCTTATCTTCTCCTTTTAGCATCTAGTCCAGACTGGCTTCAGCAAGCATCACCCTGCCCTTAGTGATTTCAAGTCCACTTCCCCCTTCTTATTGTGTTGCTTTTGGGGTGGTACTCAATACATTGAAGTAACTTATCTTGAAACAGTCTTAAATAAGGTTTTCCTAAATACTCATAAAGTCAGCTGCTATATGCTGCACCTGTGACTTCCTACTGTCCTTCTGCCCTCTACCCATACTGAGTCAGTGTTTGTGTTTTAACATACAAATCTGGGCTTGAGATCTGATGGAAAGGAACTGAAATCATGTTGCTATATTCAATTAGTAGAATGTCATGAAAATGCTTTATATTTTCGGTGTGTGTGTGTGTGTGTGTGTGTGTGTGTGTGTGTGTGTGTGTGTGTCCTGTTCCATCAGCCCCTTATATCACCACACAGTAAAGATACCCCACCCCCAACAAATCCCTCACCTACTTAGGTTGTAACCCTTTCAACCAGGCCTTGGGAGCAATGGCCATGATAAATATGTAACTTTTTCTCAATGATCTCCTACCTAGCATTTTATAATTGATATTGCTTATTTTTTTCTTGTCTTTATTCAAAGTCAAAACCTGTGCCCCGACCTTAGCTGTTACTTCCTCCCCCATCTCCTTTCTCTGATTGTTCAGATTTACTATTTGCCCTGATGTCCTCCCACACACATATTCAAACACATTGTGATCCTCTTCAGGGCCTTTGTTAGTTCCTTTCTGTGGAACATGATTCCTGCATATGTTCCTATAGCCCACAGTCTTTCCTCAGATATCACTTCCTGGTGAGCTATTTCCTATCCTGGGCAATCTGGTACCAATATATATATATATATATATATATATATATATATATATATATGTGTGTGTGTGTGTGTGTGTGTGTGTGTGTGTGTGTGTGTGTGTGTGTATGTACACAAATCTTGAGACATACTATGCCTCACAGGTTTTAATATTTTTTCAATGTTTCACATAAAAAATTATATAACTCAATATTTATTTTTGATATCTGATTTGCTCCAACTGGAATATAAAACTTCTGAGGGTAAGGATGTTATGGCAGGTTCTTCCCTCTGGCTGCAGCGGGTCCTGCCGCCATGGTCCCGCCGCCACGTGAGCCCCAAATAACACTCAGAGACTCTGTATTTGATACAATCCTGTTGGCCAGTTACCATTATTGTTAATGGGCTAGCTCTGTCTTAATTATTAACCCATTTCTACTTATCTAAGTATTTCCACGTGGTCATCTTATCAGGGAGCCGCGGCAGGCGTCCTGCTTCTTCCCTGGGCTACATCTCGACTCCTCCTTCCCACTTCCTCTTTCCTCCTTGTCTCCTAGCCCCGCCTATCTTGCTATCTCATTGGCCACAGTGCTTTATTAACCAGTATGAGAAACATATATACAGAATAACATCTCCCATCATAAGGACTTTGTTCTCTTTTTTTCATGAATGTGTCCCAGCACCAAGAATACTGTTTGGTCTGTAGTACAAGCTTAATTAACTCAATGGAGAATGGATGAATGAATGATGACTAAGGATACTTGAAAGTTTCAGCCCTTTATCTGATGATATGAATAGCTAAAAAAAATTCATCTTCATTTTGTGTTAACACCGTGACTTCCCAGGTCTGAAAACAGCATAATTTGGAGTTCAGCTTACTCCCCAACTCCGCTGGCAGGAGGAAGGACTTATGGCTTTCAATTGTTGAAGTGCAGAGGTGGAGTTGGAAAACCATCAAAAGAAATGTTCCTTTCATTTTTGAAGCAAATGAACAAATCTAGCATTTGTTTTTCAGAGAACAAATGCTCTTCGAAAAGAACAGAAACTGTTCCCAAATCTTTGAAGTATTATATCACTGACTCTTTAACAAGTAACTGGGGAAGCGAATATTTTGGTGACAAACATAGGCTTTGTCAGACTGAAGACTGGTCATGAGTGTACAAGGGCTGCTTGGGCATTTGCCTTATGATACCATCAAGGCTAATGGATACAGTCACACAGTTTGTAGTTAAAAGCCTTGCCCTCAAAGTAATGCGACATATTGCCCAGTACTCTTTTGTATAAAAATAAGATGTTGCTTGATATGTAAATAATATTAAGGCATTAGTCAAAGTCATTATAATTTCTATGATGGAACAGAGAAATGTATATTTTTTTGAAAAAGGGAATTATCTTTCTTCGTAGAGTTTCCCCAATGATTTGATTAACTTTATAGTCTTAATAGCACAAGAGTCAGGGGTCATTGCACTGGCTCAGCAGGTAAAGGTGCTAGCTGTATAAGCCCAGCAACCTGAGTTCAATTCCCAGAACCCGTATAAAGGTGGAGAACTGACCTCTGACTCCTGTGAATGCACCATTGCATGTGTGCCTACGCACAGGGTAATAATCAATTTAAAACAATATTTTTCAAAAGTACAAGAGTCATCTGTATCCATGATGACACTTATCTGTAATTCTAGCACCCAAATATCAGAGGTAGAACAATAGAGTTGAATACCAGAGGTTGGAGAGATGACTTAGTAGTTAAGTCTTCCAGTGAATCCCAGTTGGATTTTCTGTACCCATATTGCATGGCTTGCAACTACCTGTAGCTATAACTCTAAGGGATCCAACACCATCTTCTGCAGCACAAAACACCTGCATTTACATGTGTACATCTCACCCACTCACACATCCTAACACACACACACACACACACACATACACACACACACACACACACAAAATTAAAAGTAAGTCATTAAAAAAGAAAATGAGTTGAAGGCTACTGTGAGCTACATAGTAAGTTTCAGTCCAGCCTGCAATATATATATGTCTCAAATGATCAACAAGAACAACAAAAAGACTAAAAAGTAAGTGTATATGTAAAGCAGAATAATGTTCCTAAGAGTCTCCAAATTGCAGGTTCTTTGTGTTCTATGTATTAATACTACTGAATACCGTTTGCTTTCTGACTGTAGTAAAAATCTTTCTCAACCCTTGAGTTCTTCCTTGTTGCCTTCATGCATGTGATCCTGGGCTGTTAGTAGTTCTTTTCTCCAAATCAATCAATCAGTGATTCAATCAATCAATCAATCAATCAATCAATCAATAAAATAAACAATCAAGCAATCAAGGCTGATGTTTCAGTGCTGCTACAGCTTGATTTCCCAGATTTGTTTGTGTTTCTGTTCCGCGGTCACTGCTTTAGTCGCATACATATACTGCACTGGCACCTTCAGCCACCTCTGTATTTCCCCATATACTTAGGATGGTGTCAAAATGAAACATCAGAGTTCTTATTCCCTATGCATTGCTAAAGTAACTCCACATTTCAGTCATTTTCAAAGACACCAGGATGCTTTATGAATAAAGGGAGAAAGAAAGGCCAACATCCAAAAGAAAAGACTGAACTCTTGGAAAACAGAAATGACCCCAGCTTCATAATGGTCTAGGAGCTTAGCTTTGTCTGCTGTGAGGGACAAAAGGATGCTATGTGTGTGAACACCTGTGAGTCTCTGGAGCAGCAACTATGCCTTCTTTGTCCTAAAGAGCTGATGACTTCCACCACACAGGAGGCATTGCGTTGTGAGCTTAGCTTACTCCAGACAACCTGTGGAAAGTATCCACCATGAATCCTGTAAGATAAAACAGAAATAGCTGTTCCAGAATCTCTGTCTTTTACCTCCCCTTTACCCTGCAAAAGCTCTACCCTCTGCTGCTGCCTGCTAGACACTGACTTATAGAGACACTGTAATGGTGTCTCCAATCTGCACTCCAGAGAGGGGATGTGGAGGAGGAAGGAAGGGAAGGAAGCAGGTTGACAGACAGACAGACAGAAAGAGACAGAGATAAGCAGTTTGGTCAGTTTTATATGGTTTAAGTGTACATTTTCAAGGCAGACAGTTGATGAGATGACAGAATCCTGAGTATCTGAACAAGTAAGGGGCAATAAAATTATAAGATGTTGTGTCCTTCTGATGGCTATGTTGGAATTTAATCACTTACGTGATGAATTAGGAGCTGGCACCTTTGGAAGCTGATCAGGTCACGTGGACAGGATCCACTTAGCTGGAACTGTTCCCCATACAAAAGAGATGCCAGGCCCTCTTTATCATGTGAGGGCCTGGTAAGAAGGTGAATACACTTTGTGGACAAAAAACCAGATCCTTACCAGGGACCAAACTGCAGGTACTCTGATTTTGGAATTCGGTGTTCAGAACTGAGAGAAATAGATTTCTGTTGTTTATGAGTGACCTAGTTTGTGGCATCTTGTTGCAATATTGCAAACTGATTAAGAGAGTGGAAAAATAGCTACTCTTGGACTTACTTCTATCTGTAATATGTTAACATTTAGCTTTTAAGAGTTGTAAAATGTTATCATATTGTAAAGTATGGTTGACTGATTACACAGAAAGCTTTCAAGAAACTGTAGTTGTTTGAATAACTAGCCTGGCATAGCGGTTCAATCTTGTAATCCTGTTTAGAGGGGTGTGGGGTGGGGAATCATAAGTTTGAGGCCAGCTTGGGTTGCATAGTGAAATCATATCCCATAGAAAGGAAAAAAGAAACTACTAACTAAAACTAATCCCAAATGATATAGAATCCTTCGGTTTTAATGATGAAAAAGATAAAATCAGTAAATTTAATTACAGCTGAAAAAAGCATTGACAACATAGCAAGCAATTATTTAAACACCTTTTCTCCCACTGTTAACCCCTGTTGTAATTAGCAGCTTCTGTTCCAAATTATATATGTCGTAATTGTGCCCCTTTTGCTATAGACAAAGTGCTTTTTATGCATGGATATGCAAATGTGGATGTTAGGCAAATGGTATAATGAGCCAAAAGTTAATGAACAGGAAACTGCACAAGAATAAGGCAGACAAGTTGGCACCAGAGATGACTGTGGAGGCAGGAAGTATGAACCAAGCATGCCCAAGAAAAGGGAAGTGTTCAGAAGGCAAGTGCTATCTCTGGACCAAGAACAGATTTGATTTCAAGCCCCCTGAGAAAATCTCAAGTGCAAGTCTCTTCACTTGGTCAGTAGTGTTTGGGATGAACTGTCCATTGCAGAATTCTGGATGCCATTTAATTCAGCCTTTCCTGGTTCAAACGCATTGATGCTGCCATCCAAATGGATTACAAATTTCTTCATCCCGTTTTAGTGGATTATTACCAACAGGCATGCGTATAGGCAAAATGCAGCAGAAAACTGGAGGTCAATTTATGAATTGCAAATAAGGGTATGCATTAACAGGGCTGGCAGTGTCAAAGAGAGTACCAGGGGTTGTTGGCAGAACAAAAAAGAAGAGGCCATCCCCAGATGGGGAACAGCAAACACCACTGAGTTGAGCTGGAACCCCTGAGCTTGCATCAGCTATTGCAAATGAATTAGAGTAACTCATATTTGATTCCAGATCTGCTGAGAAAAAGACCACTGGCCCTTCTTGGCCTTCTAAAGCCCAGAGTCACAGTCAGCTCTCAGTTCCAAAAGTAAATGCCACAAGTTGTTTCATTTTAAGTGCCAAACCAAGAGCCTTGCTTGTTATCATGCTTTACCACTTCCCATTAATGCTTCTGATTGGGTCTTAAATGTGCCCCAGAGGCATTTTAAAGTTTTGGTCTCTAGTCTGTGCAATTAGGAGGTGGTGGAACCATCGAGAAGCAAGGTCCAGTTGGGTAAAATGGTTGATTAAGCATGCCTTTGAAGGAGAACTGAAGCCCCTCTTGAGGTGAGAATCTCTACCTATCCCTGCCTGTTCCCTGACAAAATGTCCTGTCTCATCTCAGGCCCCCAAACTGTGAATCTGGGTGACCACATACTAAAACCTCTGAAACGATAAGCTGGAATAGACATCTTAAGTTGGTAATCTCAAGTATTTTTCACAGCCATAGAAAGATAACTAAAACAACCTCCAATGAGCAGAACCAAATGAATAGGTGGCTGACTGCAAAAGGAACACTTGGCATTTTGGTTGGAGATTTCCTGCCCTGGTACTAGTCCAAAGTGCAGAGAGGCAGGTCTGGGGCCAAAAGACAACATGAAAAGTGGGCACACTATGCACCATAAAAAGAACACTAGATTTGAAATCAGAAAATCCAACATCAAGTTCCCAGACATGATGCCCAGTGACCCTGTGATTTTATGAATACAGTCTTCCCATCATAATGAGAATAACCATAGTTCTGTTTCACAGTGCTGTTGGAGTAAATGGGACAAAGCACATCTCAATCATTTTGTAGAGATAAAGATTGTGTGAATTATTAGTTGTTCTGCCCTGGCCTGTGGGAAATTATCTAATTCACTGTTTATGTGACAATCATAAAGATTTTACTTTTTAATAAAATAGCAAATATATCTGCCAGTGACATCGTTAACTTGCTTGCCCTTAGACACAGACTCCTAAGACATGAGTGTGTGTGTATATATATATATATATATATATATATATATATATATATATATATGGACCAGATCCAGAAATAAGCAGCTGAGCTCTCCTAGCAGCAGGAGTAAGGGTAGCTAGCCTTGGGTTACACAAATGAACTTATTAAGAGGATTTATAAAGCCATCTAGTTAATCAGAAAGGAGGGGAGTGAATGAGCCTTTCTTAGCCAAGCCATGGCTGCCTGCTGGACAATTAGAATCAAGGCTTCCATTATCCTGTTGTAGTCCTCCTTTGGGGTCAGACATCTGAGTAAGGATACAGCTGGTGGGTGGATGCAGTAAAGTTGTTAATTAATCACAAGGGGGTGTGAACTGAGGGTGAGGCGCTCCTTCTCTCTGGTTTTTCATAGTCCTTGTTCCACTGCATTGACCTGCATTTCCTGGCTGACCTCTTGTTAGACTTCTAAGAACTGTGGTTTGTTGAGTCCTCCTTTGCAAATTATCAGTGTAGCTGTTTTTAGCAGACCATTGATTTGGGTCTTCATTTAAATGAAGATTGCATTTAATCTCTTTTATATATTTAAGAGAAAAACGATAGTTCATCTGGTGTAGGGTACTCAGTGGATTTAGCTTTTGGACTGTTTGACAGTCAGTAACAATGGCTGATTCTTTGTTGACATTTCTATTTTGGACCCTATTCTAAGCATTTTAAGTTAACTCAGTTAGCCTTCATAGTCATCCTATGTTGTGCTCCCCACTTAAACAGATAAGAAAATTAAGGAACATAACCTTAAGTAATTTGCATGAGGTTGGAGTTTGCTAAGTGGGGAGCTTGACTTTGGGCTAAGGTTAGGCTGACCCCAGGTAGTGTGCCTGACCATTAGGAAGTGTTCTCTCTCAAATCAAAACTCCTGTCTGTCTCTACAGAACTAACTATTCAGACCATATTAAATTTTATTTATACATTTACTTATTTTTCATGTGCTGGGATTTATCCTGGGGCCTTGCACACACTAAGAAATTGTCCTACCATGGAACTGTATCTCCAGTCCTTCTGTGAATAAGTTACTACTTGTGTTTATGGTCAGTCCCGTAGATAGTCTACATCAGTATTCTGAGGTTGTCTTTTTGGCATTCATGTTATTTTAACATTCTAACTTACTAATAATTAAAATCTTGAGGCAGTTTCTTCACAAATAACCTTATTACATCAAAGGGCCAGGAAAGGTATCTGGTGCCAACCGAGAGTTGGACACATGCTTTATAGAAACAGTTCCAGGGACACCGTGGGGATGGAACATCAGTGCAAAGTTTAGACAGCATCTGGCCTGGTGTGTTTCTTCCAGTGTCCTGGAATCATGAAACACTTAAAAACTGGTTGGTAGCACACTCAAAGTAATTTATTTCATGAAAATAGTTGAATTCGTGGTTTCAGAGAAATAGTCTATCGGTTGTAGGTAAGTGCTCTCTTGACCAGAGTCCACTGAAGGCTGGCAGCAGCCTCTCACTCCCATTACACGGGCCCCTTATTTTTCAACCTGGCACATTTAGTCTTTAGCATTGACAACTTAGTCCTTCGACTTTTAAATGTGATTTTTCCAGTCAGGGCAAACACTTTGATTCCTATCATATCTTCTCTTGGCAACACTACATGGATCCATCAGAAAATAATCATCATTAGATGCAGATTTAAAAAAGTATTTAGCCAGATTGTAGCTACTCTTAATGGGGAATTAAATTTCTAAATTGTGTCTTTTCTTCAATGCCCCAACCAACAGAGACTTTATGGAGGTATTAGTTTTAGGCAATGTCAAAAGGAACATTGATCCTTTTTCTTTACTTACATGAAACAAATATATCCGAAAGCCACGTGAGGATGATGTCATTGGCCATTTGTCATGATTTATTATCAAGACATGTTGGAAAAATCTGCTATTTGGAATTGACTTGTCATTCTTTATGTTATTATGCCAATCATTATACTGTATTAGCTTCTGGCTTTTTAATTGTGTACAATCAGGACTATGACTTCTGAACATTCTGCTTGCTGTCTGGGTATTTTTAATTCAAAAGTAAGTTAAATAATGAAACCAATTCTATTTCCTATTGAGACAATACATTTTAACTGCTCCAAAGGAAATGAAATTAAGTAGGATTTAGCCAAAGTAAATTTAGGTGATTCTAAAATATTTTCATGACATATTCAAAATACTCTTTTCAGACATGATGATAGGTATTGGACTACAGGAAGATGAAAGAAGAGGTTGGCAGAAACAGAGTACTTCTTTTGACTTTATACTTGATCTGCTAACAGCAAAACAACTGGATTTGCTGAGTTTCACTGTGATATCATTAGAAATGTGGCCTGTCCCGGACTGTTCTGTTCATGCTCATGCACAGCTTGTGTCCCGAAAGTGTCCAGATGTGAACACTACAGCTCCAGCTTTGCTGTACCACTTATCTGGCAAGGGCAACTCCATTTGCAGTAGTTAACCATCCTTTTTACATTTGCTATGGTCCGGCAGCCCTGCAGAGCTTTGTGGTTTTAACAGCTAGTTTGTTGACAATCAGCAGATTCTAAAGCCTTTTCAAACCCCCCAAAGAATAGATAATGATGGTGCACAATGCTGAAATGCAGAAAAGGAATAATAGATATTCAGACGTTCATGCAATTTGGCTTCCAATAAAATGATTACACTTCATTTTCTTTGATTAGATTTTTTTGCAAGTTTTGACCTTAGTTCTTTATTGTTTAAGATGTGTGAGATGACATGCAGAGAAACATTACCACAGAAAATCTGTCACAAACATTTAGACAGTTGTACTCACAATGAGTTGAAATGTTGTTCTGTTCTGTCCTACATAGAAAAACTTAAAACTACTCCTGCTTAAGTATTTGATATAACTGGTTTGGAATTTTGGGGTATTTGGAGATAATGCACAGCTGACAGAAACATGAAAAGAAAGGGATTTGTTAAAGCAGAATTTTTGTTTAGGACAAAGAAGTCTGGGGATCAGCAACTGGAAAGGAATGTGGGCCTCAAATCTCACCTTCAGGGCACAGGTCCTTCTGACTTCTTCCTTATGTTGTGTCTCTAGCTGTTCTTCAGTTTACTGCACCGTCTTTCACTTGTTGTATGCAGTAAAATGGAGAAGGTAAAAAAATGGGGCACGCCTCACAGCAATATTATTTTACAGCAGGGTAAGTATTATACTGGTTCAGTTAACATGTTGATATTTGACACTTCAAATGTGGCCTTTGAAATCTGGCAAGATTAATATGTGACTTTCTGTCATTTAATTGACAAAAGCTATGTTTAGTAATACCACAGGCTTGCCACAAATGTGAAGGAAAAAAAATGCTCATTCTTTTTATGGGCTTTCTTCTAGGAAGAGGTGCAATCTATAGTGCAACTTTTGGTTTCTTATCAAAATCACCCAGAAACCTTGATGTAGCACAGATTCTGCCCCTAAGGCCAAAGTTTGAGTAGATTGTGGTAGGACTAAAGACTTTAACTTTGTAATAATTTCTAGGGCAATGCTGGCACCAATGATCTGGAGACTGCATGCCTAAGGGATTGAAAGAATTGTGACTGTTAAAGGTCAAGATACTTGCTTGTTAGGGATTGTTAAATAAGACTCTAAATCGACAGTTCTCAACCTGGGGGTTGAATAACCCTTTCAAAGGGGCACATATCAGATACCATGGATATAAGATATTTATATTATGATTCATAGCAGTAGAAAATCATGGTTATGAAGTAGCAATAAAATAATTTTATGGTTGGAGATCATCTCAACATGAGAACCTGTATTAAAGGATCTCAGCATTAGGAAGGTTGAAAACTACTGCTCTAAATGATGCTTTATTTTCTTTATTAGTTGAATCATAATCTTATCCTATGATTTGTCTAATATAGGTATTCATTCCTGTAAAATTTTATAAACATCACATTTTGCTACTTGCATATGGTTTATAAGCAAAGTAGGCAAAATCCTAAGAAACATAGTTGTAAAACTTCTAAATGTATAATTTTTATCCTTTTTGAAAATCATGTTACTATAAAGAGTAAAAATCTAGCAAATATAGAAAGAAGAAAATGTCGATAAGGATTATTTGTAGTTTCTTCTTTTTAGATATCAAGAATATAACATATGCTATTGTTTCAATGCAATTTATAAAATCTAAAATTCCTGATTTCTATCCACTGGTCTGTAATAAGCCCAGAGCACTTATACTTCTCAACTCCATATATTGTCTTCTTGTGCAATAAAACATACTCATTTATTTTCTTACTTAATTCAGCATTTTGTTCCAGACAGTGTGTGTGTGTGTGTGTGTGTGTGTGTGTGTGTGTGTGTGTGTGTGTGTGTGTGTGCACCTGAGGAGAAAAGAAGTCAAAATCATATTTCTCCCTAGTTTCTCTTCCAAATTTCTCCAGATCTCACCCTCTCCTGTATTCATGCCATGTTCATCTTCCAGCTCATATCTTCATTTCTTTTTCTAAATAATCCATGAAGTCCATTTATGGTGGAGCCATGTACTGGACAATGAATGGATAATCTACCAATGGGCATACTCCCAAAGAAGAATGATGCTCCTTTCCCCAGATGCTGTCAATTGCCAATAGCTTCTTGGTTAAGACAGGGGTGCTTGAGTTTTTCCTCCATCCATGCTGCAATTTCAACCAGCTTAATTTGATTCAGGTCTTGTACAAGTAACCACAGCTTCTGTGACTTGATGAGTATTCCAGCCATGTTATATTTAGAAGACAACCCTTCCCAGCACAACTCCACATCTTCTGGCTCTCACATTCTTTTCACCTCCTTTTTTTCTCAATGTGGGCAAAGATGGGGTGAGGTATCTGGGAGATTGATACAGATTTCCCATATCAATATGTTACTATTGCACCAATGGGTAGGTCATTACTGTAGCAGGGAGGGCAGAATGCTGAGTGAGACCATTAGTGTTGTTTCTTCTCTAACAGCCATAACTGCACCTTCTATCACTACAAAAAACTAACCATCAGGGAGTTTTCCAGTCAGTTTGAATTTGACTTGTCTGTATCCTATAGCCGGTGAGTAGTGTCTTTAGCAGCTTGTTCTGATTATGTTATCATGGTAAATGACCAAGAACATTGGCTGTATATTATGTTGTTTTAGAGATCGTTGAGGCATCCCTGTAAATAACTCATAGGAAGGTAACACATACCCTGTACTGCTGTCTATGCTTAGTAGCCTACGTGTCTAGGAAGAGCATTTCCTACTCATGCAGAGTTTTGCTTGAACAGAGTTTCCTTTTTCTTCCATCCTAATAAGATTATCCCTTTACAATGGGTTTTATCAAATAAGAAATTATCATTATCTTTGATGTCACATTCATTTGATTCCTTCAATAAACTATTTGATGATACTTTTTTGTTGTTACGTGCTCTTTTGAAGTGTTCATTGCTGTCAGTGAAAAACTATGACTAAAGTTTGAATGACATTTCTTTCCATTCAGATCTTTTCTATCAAGTGTGCAGTTCCTGATGTTAATTTTGGTTGGGATGGGTTATTATCTATATTAAATAAGAAATGAGTTCACATGACTGCACCACACTTGGAGGGTGATCTCCTACAGCCCTTTTTACTTACAATTGAAATAACCCAAAGTAACCAGAATGCATTCCTGTTTACTTTTATGTGGATGTAGCTCTGTAAACTTCTTTATGACTTTTTTGAACTTGTCATAGAACTCTCATTGCTGTTTACTCATCAACTCAAAAAGATGAGTTGAGGTAAGCACAACTTTTTTTCAGCCTCCTGGGTTTCCTCATACAGGAAACTCTGATTGATCTCAGTCTTGCCCATTATTTCTCTGTCATATTTCTAGAAAATAAGTCACAATTCTAGCTTTTCTTTTGGTTCTGTGTCTTTAAGGACATTGGCATGTATGGGACGAAGACCTTCAACTCTAGTTTTATTCTTTTCTTCTGGGGGTGTCTCTGTCATATTCTAGAAAATGTCGTATTCTACAAAAATAGATAACTTGGATAGTGGATTAACATCTTGGCACCAGATTTCTGTATAAAGCTTCTGTTTTCCTTACTTAGAAAATGAGTTTGGAGATCTCTATAGTTCTGTAAACAACATTTTCAATTATTTTATTCCCTATTATTTTATCTGGAGTTGAGCTGGGAGATCTGCTCTATTTATTGTTATCCATGTGAATTCTTGGTTAGTTGGTGTTTGAGGTGCTGTGGTAGTTTGAATGTAATTGGCCCCAATAATCTCACAGGGAGTGGCACTATTAGGAGGTATAGGTTGTTGGGAGTGGGTATGGCCTTGTTAGAGGAAATGTGTCACTGTAGGGGCAAGCTTTGAGGTTTCCTATGCTCAGGGTACCACCCAGTCTCAGTTAACTTCCTGTTGCCTATAAGATGCAGGACTCCCAACCCCTCCTGTAGCAACATGTCTGTTGCACACCTGCATGCTCCCTGCCATGATGGTAATAGACTGAACTCTGAACTGTAAGTGAGCCACCTCAGTCAAATGTTTTCTTTATAAGAGTTTCTGTGGTCATGGTGTCTCTTTACAGTAATAGAAAGCCTAACTAAGGCAGGTGCTAAGGAATTTATTTACATCAATTGTCCTGAAAGGCAGCTGATTCAATCATTTATAAGAAGTATAAAAGTAGGCTGAAAATAAAAGAGTGTCTCTTGGTTCTTGTGCCCTCACAGAGAATTCAGAAAGATGCAAAGATAAAGACACACACTTAGGCACCTATCCAAGGAGGATATACCCATAACATCTGGAGTCTACACCTCTATCTAGTATGACAACCATTGCCTGTGTCATCCTTTACCTACCATGTGATTAGTGACCTTAAAATGTCCCCTCGCTTACATTCACTTAGAGTTTATTTGAGCTAGAAGTTGTTGGGACAGCTACCGATCCTGGGATTGATCTCATGACGCCTTATGTCTGTCTTTACCTAACAAGCCTCTTGGAGTCACAGGATTCATATTTTCTGTGTTTCAACTTTCTCCCACCACACACACACACACACACACACACACACACACACACACACACACACTCACACACGCACACACGCACGCACACACACCTTTTAAAGAAGTATTTGATTTAGTGAGTAAGTAAATACTGTTTTCTTTTCTTTACTATAATATCTAATATATGATCTTTGACTACTTGTTCAAATAAGAATTTCCCTTTGCAGGGCTAGAGAGATGGCTCAAGATAAAAATCACTAGCTACTCTTCCAAAGGACTTGGATTTGATTCCCAACACCCATATAGAGACACATAACCATCTGCAACTCCAGTTTCAGGGGACCTTGATGCTTTCTTTTGGCCTCCATGGTACACATAAAATAATAATAGTAAAAAATAGAAAAGAGATTTCCTTTTCCCAAGCATACTGTGTCTGGAGGCATACATCATGTCTATAATGATAACACAGTCATGAAGGCACTATGTCAGAAAAATGACAAACATGTCAAATTTGTTATTCATTAAATTCACAATTTTAAATATTGGTATTAACTCTCAGATCACATATTGCATACCAGACAATAATTATATTTCTATCTATCTATCTATCTATCTATCTATCTATCTATCTATCTATCATCTATCTATCCATCCATCCATCTATCTATCTATCTGCTTATATGTAGGTTTTAGGGTGACTACAAAGGGATAAAAATGTTGTGTAGTGGGATAGTCTCTTTGTCTGCTTCTGTGGCACTGACCACACCCATTGGGGGTGGAGCCAGGGGCAGAAGTGACCTGTGGAACTAGGTCTGAAAAGGAGGCAGGAATGCTCTCTTTCTGGTGGTAGGCAGAGAGAGGAGCATCCTGTTCCAACTGCTGTGTTCATCTGTCTGTGTTGTGAGTTGTTTCTCCCTGAATAAACATCTATTCGACCTATTTGTTTATCTTGACCCTTATTAAACCGCAATATCTGGTGTCAGAAGTGGGATCAGGACTTTCACTGCACCTGGGTTTCACCCAGAAGGCGGAAGCCGCAGACCCTTCCCCCACCTTCCCTGAACGGGCAGGGTCCCTTGCCTAACCAGGTGGACACACCCTGCCCTAGAACTCCTTTTATCTCCATCGTGGTCCTGAGACCACTGCTCATCTTCTGCCCATTCCCTCAGATTGCATTCACACAGAGCCCAGCAATTCTTATAAAAAAAAAAAAACATTAATTGAGTGGCTTATAGTTCAGAGCTTTAGTACATTATCATTATGGCAGGAAATGGCAGCATGCAGGAAGGCATGGTGCTGGAGAGGTAGCCAAAATTTCTACATCTTGCATAGGCAATAGGAAGTAGTCTGAGACATTGGGCATGGCTTGAGCATAAAAGAGTCATCAACACTCATCCCCAAAGTGACATGTTTCCTTCAAAAAGGCCATACCTGCTTCAACAAAGCTATACTTCCTAATACTTCCCTTTGGGGGCTATTTTATTTCCAACTACTATATCCTTTGCTGCTACTTCATAACTGTAATTTCGGTACTGTAAATAGTAAATATCTGTAAATATAGTAAATAGTAAATATCAGTAAAATAGTAAAATAGTAAATATCAGTAAATATCTGATATGCAGGATATCTGATATGTGACCCTTGTGAAAGGGTCATGACTGGTTGAGGACCATTGGTCTTTGGAAAGGAGGTCTCTCTCTGGAGAGGTGTCATTGTTGATGGTGATAATGGTGATTGAAATGGATCTCCCTAGTTGGGTTCAACTATAGAACCAAAAGGACAGGACCAGGCCAGCAATTCCAGATGAGTTAACAGGTAAATTGGCAGATGGCAGTTCAAGAACACTACATTAACAGCTAAAGACTCAGGATACTCAATAGTGCTCTGCCTGTTGTTCCTTAAAACACATGGTGAGTGAGTGGTCATCTGACAGGTTGGTAGACACATCCTCATTACAGTGATTGGTGTCCACCTCTTTATGGAGTCCAGGTGAGGGAGTTACATGCTGTCTTTGCTCTAATGTGTCCAGTAAGTTCTTGAGTCAGATTTCCTTGATCTAGTTTTAATTCAGCCATGAGCCACTGTAATCTCAGTTTGCCTCAATACATTCATAGAATACCTGTCTATTTGCAGACATAATTAATTCATCAGTCTGTGTTGAGGGGTGGTGCTGGGCAGATGGTGGTGTTCATTAGTCCACTTGAGTGCAGAGTCAGCCTTCATCCTCAAAGTAAAATTGCTTGTAAAATGGAAACTCTCAGAACAAGGCATAGTTTGGAAAGGCACTGCTTTGTACAATGTGAAGTAACTTAGGGTAGCCTGATACCAATAACAATGGTTTCTCCAATATATGCAGATTCTCAACTTGGTACAGACAAAATTCAAGCACAGTTGTAATAAGGTAATTGCTATCTTTGCATAGAAAATCTTCAACTTGTCTCTATCCCCTATTCTTCCTATCATTTTTTAGTTTTTTTTAGCTATGGTGATAGAAGGTAAGCCCAGTTAATGTTTTTTTTTCCAAAATGGCTAGTGTCTTAATTTTCTGATTATTACCAGTCTTAAGGCATTTCAGAAATGATCTGTAAATTTCAAAGCTAGACATGGCATCTGGTATCATCCATCTGTAATCCCAATACTTCTATGGTGAGTCAGGACATAGAGATAGGAGAACCCCAGTAAGCTTGTAGGGCAGCTAGCCTTGCAAGTACAGAGATGAACAACAAATGGCCATGCTTCAAACTAGGTGGAAGGCAAAGGCTGACAGCCAAGGTTGTCCTCTGACTTTACATATACATGTACTATAGCATACACATACCCTCAGACACACAAACATGGCCAGGCACATACACACGCCCATACATAATCTTGTTACAGCTAATAAATATGACATTTTATCTATTTAAAATGTTTTAAAATTTATTTATTTTTATGTCATGTGCATTGGCATTTTGTCTGCAATTATGTCTGTGTGAGAGCATTTGGTCTCCTGGAACTGGACTTACAAACAGTTGTGAGTTGCCATGTGCATCCTCTGGAAGAGCAGCCAGTGCTTTTAACTGTTGAGCCATTACTCTGGCCCAGACATTTCATCTATTAATATGAAAAAAGACAGAATTAAAAAAAAATAAACACTTTAGGTCTTGGCAGCCATATAGAGGCTTGATGGGAAAGTTATCCACTGTCTCAGTTGTGTGACATCAACATGAGGCGACACTAACATATGCCTGGCTATGTTTCAAGAAAAATTTACTTGTCCACTGAAATCTGAATTTCATGTAATTTTTCACATTATTAAATGTTTTTTTTGATGTTTCAACCATTTAACATTGAAAACCATCTTAGAGCATAGTTTACTAAGGCAAGGAGGGCACCAGACTTGACCAATAGTAGTAGCTTGCAGTCTACTACATTAGAGCCATGACCGTTAGAGCTTTATCCGTTAGCTGGGAGTTGGTGCTGAATGACCATTTCAAAAATCAAATTCATCCATACAGATAAACATCATAGAGACTCAGTGGGATGATTTTTTTTTAATTCTTTCTTTTTTTCAGACAGCGTTCTCTGATCCTGTCTGCACTGAACAAGAGGCACATTTCATTCTGATTCTAAATGAAGCTCTAAGGGAGAGTTTTAGTAGTTAGGTGGGAATAAGTGCTACGCTTCTAGAATTGAGTATGTGGAAGGGCGTTTTCAAAGAGAAATGATGAAGACTGATACAGTTATTCCACACAGAGAAGAGAAACTCCATCTTCTTTCCCATTATGCCACACTCTTGACAGTATTTAGTGAGCGATAACTGTGTCTAAAGCAGCTTTGTTAAATAGTTTCCCAATGATGTAGATAGTTTTATCTATGAAGCTATCAAGACACTGGTCTGGGAAGATGGACAGGGTGAGACTCCAGTGACACCATCACTGTGAGAAGTTTGCATCTACATTACAGAAGGTATCTAACTTTTTTGCCCCCTCCTTCCCCTTCTTCTAAGTTTGTTATCCTGGGAAAACCCATTGTCTCCTTTGAGCAAACTCGGAATTGTATTGCTTCTTTTGAGTGGAAAAACTAAGATCAGATAGCCATTTTGAAACTCATTGTAAAGCTTTTAAAAGAAACATCGAAACTCATCACATATTCCTTGATAGTACCTCCTGATGCCAACCAGTTTGTGTGTGTAAGTGCATATTGTCCTTCAATTAAATAGACACAGCTATTCCTGTGAGAACTAATGACATAGTATTCTCATCTAAAATAATGGTAGAGATACTAAGTAAGGATAGAAGTCTGGGGGTTTGTTTTTGTTTTCCAGCAGTCAAGTGGAAGATACAGTGCAGATGCCGACTGGTATCCAGTGACTGATACTGAGAGAAAGCCAGAGGAATGAAACCAATTAGGTGGATTTAATGCTCAGATGGCCCAGCTAGACAAGCCAATGAATTTAACATTAAAGAACACTATCTGCCAGTTGCATTGGCACTCCTGACTTTTCATGCTGGTATCTAATTCCTTTCCTTTCTTTCAGAGCTTCACCCAGTCCACTGTAGCCATTGCCACTTCCATTATTCAGTGAATAGATGAATGAACCTTTCTCCCACACAACTCTGATTAGTCATTCATTCATTCTGTGGAGTGCTAATTATGTGTCAGGCGCCATGCTAAGTGTGTGAGGCACAAAGCAGAACAAGAAGTTTGCCCTGTCCTCTGCAGTGAGGTACATACAGCCTCCCAGTGGAGACAGACTTGTAAACAAGTACACTGAGGGATGGTGGGCTTCTGGAACATGTCTGTCTTTGTAAATGAAAATCACATCCTGAAGACAGACACGTAAACTAATAGCTGCTACTCTGTGTAAGCCATGAGCTGGGTCAGAGAAAGAACATTTGGCTAAGACCACAGTGTCTTGAAAGGCTTCCAGGGGAGCCATTGAGGATTGATGGGTGAAAAGAAGAAGAGAGTGACTCAGAATTAACTAATATTTAGAAAGGCATGAAGACCCTCTGGTGGAGTGGGGGAGGACAGAGGCTAGAATCATAGATATAGCCTCTATGGGAGAGAGTCAAATGAGAAGTGACCAGTGGTCAAATTGCAAGGTGCTATGTAGAAGGTGAACACTGATCTGGGAATTGCAGAAGCCTGAGCAGGGGAGGCAATGGCATCAGGACTTTGGAAGGAAGTTCTACACGCTGTGGAGAGAACAGACTATAGGGTATTGATACTGGAGGTGGGAAGTCTCATTACTACTCAGAAGCTATGCAATTGTGACTTATAGCACCCACAGGAGGAGAAAGATTGAGAAGTAAAGAAAACATGCTTAGCTGGACTTGAGATAGAGAGAACGGGAAAGAGGCTTATAGATGGCATGAATTATAGATTAGAGTCACAGCCTGAGGGTAGTTCAAGACACAAATATTCATAATTGAAAAAATGAAAACATGATATGATAGGACTCTGAAGCTAAACTTTTAAGAAATGTGCAAAACTATTGAAAAGGTGAAATATGTGGTTTAGCTAGAGGGAGTGTGTCTGGGAAAAGGATATCAAAGAACTTGATGGTGAAGAGGATATGGGCACAGCAGTGAGTGGAGGATGTGAATCATGGGCAGAAGTGGGCAGGGTCAGCAGTGCTGCAGACTGCAGAGAGATCAATTGCAGACCAGGGTAGAAAATCTCCACCCATTTTGAGAACATCAATCTTTTGTATGAAGACTACTGGAATGTGGTCCCATCTCCCTTTCCTAAGCCTAACCCCTGACCTCACCTCTCTTTGCTTCTTCCAAATTACAATACACTCCTTTTGTGTGCATCCCCTAATATGCCTCTTGTGCTCCTTTTTTTTTCTGAAATGGATGCTTCAGATGAAATATCCTTCCATTTAGATTAATCTATCTGATATTAACCCTTTTCTATCACTGGATACCATACAGATTTTTCTAAATATCTCTATCTCTAGTTGCTTTGTATCAATGGTAACTTACAAAGTTATACTTTATCTGCTCAATTGCAAAGCACATAGGTAATCATGGCAAAATATTCAAAATGTAACTGATAGATAATACTAAAGACATACCTGTCTTTCAATAATGACTGAAGTTCCTAGAACCAACCCCACTATAAATCCATAATGAATATAAAATCAGTGAAGTCCACACTCTTACAATATTCTTTCAGTATGGATTTTCATGCACAATTTTGAATTTGAAGTTTTAAAAAGTCGGTATTCATAGAAGGGACAGAGAGTCTTTTTGTTTTTAAGCATAGGCGTTGAAAGGTGACTGCACATTGAAACCCTCTGGGGAAGTGTGGGAATGCTGGTGCCTAAGTCCCATCCCTGGAGCTTTGGGTTTCATTGATGGGATTGGGCCTGGGTTCTGGGAGTTGGCAGGGAGGTTGGGCTTCTCAGGTGGCTCTAATGTTCACACAAGATTGAGAGACTGTTTTACAAACTCATTTGCAATTGAATATGACATTTCATCTACTGCTGACATACTCTATCTCTATGGAAATGTGGGTGTTTCTGTAAAGCAGAAGACTTGTCCTAAGCTGGAATGTATTCTCTTTATCTCCCCATATGCTCCAATTCCATGAGAAAAAGGCTCTCAAAGCATGACTGATAGAGCTCTCATCTCAGCCTGGAGGAATATTCCAATATCCTTTATGAATGTGTTGCTTTGGCTGGTTTCCAGCCAATAATGAAACCTTTAATCTATACACATTTTCATGTCTAACTTGATAGAATGTGAATTTGACTTTATTCTGAAATTCTCAGTCTTGTTCACATTGTTCTAAGACTCTACATGAACTTTGTTTTTGGTAAATTCCAGCCAAGAGAATCTTTCAGAGGCACAGGAGTGCTTCTGCCCAAGAGTTATCAAGTGTGATGAATTTCTAGTAATCATGTCTTAAAGATGTATAAAAGTTTCTTTCCTTGAGATGAAATGAAAAGGTAGAAATAGCATTGAGACAACCTTTTGTTCGGCCCAGGTTTATTAGAGTTCCCTGGCTAGCAACCTGGCTAAATCATAGTGATGTAGTCCTATTTATCTTCTCTAACAAAAATGTAGGGATTTTTTTTGTTCCTTAGATATCATATGATGTGATATAAAATTTTTTTGTTCTTTATGTTATAATTTGTTATACTAGTTAGTATGTACATATATGTATTAAAAGCTGGGTATATTTTAAATCCTAAATAAACCAGCATCAGCATAGTACATGTTATTTAAACTATTTCTCTGCTTATTTAATTGTTATGCCAGAGGAGAAGGACTCATAGAACATGATGATTCAATTGTCATTTTCCCATGGCAGCCTTGCCCTCTTGTTCTGTGAGGCCCATTCAGGTCTCCAGAAATCTCTTCTATTTAATGCAAAGTTTTGTGAATATTTGAACTTCTCTAGAATTCTCTGTACACTTGTTATATGCAGTTTAGTATACTCAACATGACAGCCAGCTCTATGCAAAGCCAGGAACTGCTTCACTCAGCCTAAGCATGGCCAGAGCAGCTCTGCTCACAGTCATTTATTTGTACTGACATCTCTCACATTCCCCGGAGATCCTGTACTCAAACTATCAAGTGTCACAGAGGGTCCTTAACCTGGTGAGATGATTATGACACATCCTTCAGCCCCTGGGCAGGCAGCTGGACACCTTTAGCATCCTTTCAAACCTTTGCAATATCCAACTTAAAACTTCTACTCATGAAGTCTGTTCAGTTTATAATCCTCAATAATTTATTGTCTGGATTCTGATAGCTCATCATACTATTCCCATATCCCTTTATTCTTTGTTGTAGAGTCATTTACTGTCCAGCTTCCTGCCTTATCCCTTTACTGTATTCACAGATCCTGCAAGCTCCTACCACTCAATTTTGTCATTGCCTAAAATGACTGGGAAGAACTGCAAAATATCAAAGTAAAAGCAGAAGTCTTGGGAATAGAGAGATGGCTCAGCAATTAAGAGTGATTTCTGTCCTTCCAAGGGACATGAATTTGGTCCCCACCCCATGTCAGGCAGCTCACAACCATCTAGTTCCAATCCATCTGATGCCCTCTTCTGATCTCAACAGACACAGGTGGCATCCATTCATTCACATATGTGCTCACACAACAACAAAAACAATATCTTTTAAAGAATATCCTTATGTATTATATATTTTGGGTATTAGATAATATAAGCAAGCACATAAATATAAATCAGTACATAAATGAAGGCACAAAGTAGTTATTCAAGTCTTTAATTTTGTTCATTTCACCAAATTAAGGGGAAGGTAGGTCTGGACTTTGACATTTTCAAATATACTGTAAAATGGAAATAAATGCAGGCATTTAAAGCAATTCATCTGAATGTTCAAGACTGCTCTGTGTGATATTTATCATATGTAATATGTTGCACCAAAGAATAGGCAACAAATTACTTAATTCCTTTACTCTGGCACCAGTACCTAAGTGCAGTTTGGACATTAGAGGACAGGTTTTTATCATTTAAGTGTATTTAATACTTGCACTTTAAGAGCTTTTAGCACAGTGGGCCTATTCTGCCTGCCTTTCCTGCCTCCATACAGAGATAACCCATTGTATTCTTATCTTTTTAACCTAATATTCATGAACATATACACCCAGGCTAAAGTCCAGCTTATTAAATATTTAAGAAATTGAATTAAGAAGACAGCTGCATCTTTTTTGTAACAGCTGGTAGCTGTATTGGCAGATCCTTTACCTCATTATGTAAAATACACCGACATTGTTATTGCCCTCAGTCAAGTTAAAACAGGCAAAGGTTCAAGCAGTTTCCAACATCACCAAAGAAACTGACTATAGGAGTTCCATGACTTGGAAACATAACGAGTGAAAAATAAAGAAGTTGGGGCAGAGCTAGGGTTGTGTGCATTTATTATTGTTCCTAGGAGACTTCGGTTTCAACTCTTAACATTCTGTGACTTCAGTAGTTTGATTGGTTGTTGATTTGGTGTTTGTTTGTTTGGGGATGGGGTCTCATGTAGTGCAGGCTAGTCTCCAACTGTCTATGTAGTTAAGGCATTTGATCACTCTCAGTACAACATTGGATCACAGTTACATCACCATGCCCTGTAAGCAATCTCTCTCTCTCTCTCTCTCTCTCTCTCTCTCTCTCTCTCTCTCTCTCTCTCTCTCTCTCTGTGTGTGTGTGTGTGTGTGTGTGTGTGTGTGTGTGGTGTGTATACACGTGTCTTAATAACTTTTCTATTGTCATGACAAAACACCACAACTAAGGCAATGTATTTTTTAAAAGCATTTGATTCAGGGCCTGCTTTCAATTTCAATTGATCATCGTGGAGGAAGACAGCAGAGAGGCAAGCATAGCGCTGGAGCATTAGCTGAGAGCTTACATATTGAGACAACAATGAGGCCAAGAGAGAGCTAACTGGGAATAGTGTGGACTTTTGAAACTTCGAAATCCACCCAAGTGACAGACACATCTCCTTTAACAAGAGCATACCTTTAAAAGGCTATACTTCCTAATTTTTCCAAAGCAGTTCCACCAACTACAAACCACGATTTTGAATATGTGAATATATGGGGGCCAGTCTCATTCAAACCACCACACCATGTTTGTGTGTGCAGGTACACAAGTACGCTATTGAGGGTTGAGTACAAACTCAGCACTGATCTTCAGGCACCATACACCTCCTTTTTTTTAGACAAGATCTTTCACTGGCTTGGAATTTGCTGAGTAGGCCAGAGTAGCTGTTCAGATCCACTTATTCTACCTCTCCAACTCTTGGATTTTTACCACCACGCTAAGCTTTTCTTTGTATTTGGGTTCTAGGTATTAAACTCAGGTCTTCCTGCTTTTAAGGCAAGAACATTACTGACTGAGATCTCTCTCTCTCTCTCTCTCTCTCTCTCTCTCTCTCTCTCTCTCTCTCTCTCTCTCTCTCTCTCTCTCTCACACACACACACACACACACACACACACACACACACACACACACACACATAAAACATATAAAACACACACATATAAAACACCAACTTGGTTGGCTGCTTGATGGGTTTTTACCTTCTGGTTCTATGGCACAGAGCCTTGCTTTATAGCCCAATTTACTGTGGTCTTCTGACTGCCTTGCTCCTGATTGCTGTGATAACAGAAGCCCCACTATATCTGGCTTCAGTGTTCCCTTTAAAAGGTAGCATAAGCAATAGCATAGACTGATAGCTTGCTGGCTGTGCTCAGAGTGGTAGATCTTGCATGGCCCACAAATACTCCTTGGCAAAAACAAAGGGAAAAGAAAGGTGGGAATGGGGTGGCCTTGGAGCCATAGAAGAAATGTTAACACTTCTTCCTCATATCTGAAACGATGATAAATCTTTGTTGTTATGTATTGCTTTTTCCTTTTTTTATTTTTATTTTATTTGTAGGTGTGATTGTTTTTCTTATATGTAAGTCTGAGTACCATGTGTATACTTGGTGCTGGTGACGGCCAGAAGAGGGCTTTAGGTCACCCAGAACTGAAGTTACAGATGGTTGTGAGCTACCAAGCAGTTACTAGGAATTGAATCTTGGTCCTGTGGAAGACAGCAGACAACAACAAAAACCACTGAGGTATCTCTCCAGTCACCACATTACCTTCCATTTCAGTGAGTAAAAGTCAGAATTTTTGAAATCTTGAGGGTCATTAGTGAGATGGGGCAATGATTTTATTTTGTGTTACTTTGAGAATAGATCAGCTCTCAGCCTAGAGAATTACACTGTTCTTCCCTTTATTACACTCAATATTAAGTCATTTGGTACAAAAATTAGCCTAAGAGACACAAGACTATTGTCCTTGTTAGTAAATATTGTCACTGTTGCAGCTGTAGCAAAACATGCAGCTGAAAATGCAAGAGGCCCATGTTCTGTGCTGAGAGCATGCATTGATTGCTTCACTGAAAAAGCTCTCTGTGCACACTTACCCTGTTGGTCTGTTGCAAATAGCACTTTGTATCCTTTAGGAAATGCAGGCCCAGTGGTGGATAATCCTCCCCTTCGGTGAAAGTCTCCTCCTATAAATTCCAGACTGAAAAATATGTTGTTTTCATATATCTATGTTCATATATATATTGATAATAAAAATGTTCAAAAGCCTATGAAACAGTTTATAGCAATTATAAAACATAACCTATAATTTTATTTTACTTGTATGTTAAAGCTTTCATATTTTCATCAGGCTAAGAAATAAAAACAAAATTGATAAAACTGAGTAATTCAAAGAAAATCCTGCCATTATCACTGTCATCAAAATAATCACTGTCTCTCTAATGATTTTGGTCATTCTGCACTTAAATCAGAAAACCAGTTCAGAGGAGAAGCAGGTATCTAGCTTCCTGCCCTATGGTGTAGCCTGGCATAATGAAAGAGTGCAGGTGTTCCGAACAGACAGCCCTCAGTCAGTGCTCAGGTCTCTCGCTTACTGTATGACATGCACAAAACCCCCTTGCTTCTCTCAGCCTCTGTGCGGGGTCCTAAACCCTTATCTGGGATATTGACACAGTTTCTAATTCTAGATTGGTTTTAAAATTTTGAATTCTTTAGAGGTTACAGGTTACAGGGTACATGTATAAATATTACGTTTCTCCTGCAGGGTCTAGAACAATATTTTATCATCAAATTTAGCAAATTTCAATAACATATGCATTCATTTTTGTTTAGTGCAGGAGCTCACTACAGGCTGTCCAGGTCAGGGTTGTGGGCAAAGTTGTATTTTTCAGGACTTTTGCACACATATTTATGAGTCCCTACTGAGTCGTACTTGGAGAGAATGTTTTTGGCAAATAATTATTCCAACAATGTTAGTTGTCATTTCCCCTCATATTAATGAAAGACAATGTAAATTTCATCTACACCACTTGTATTGTGAATAAAGAAATTACCAAGTAGATGCCTCTGATTCTCCTTGATATATATATATATATATTCAGTAAAGTTTACTTTTCCTTTTTTTTTCCTTTCTTTATTTAAATTTGAAACGAGGTTCCCTTTTTTTTTTTTTTATAACATGTCAATCCCAGTTCCCTCACCATCTCATCCTCCCCTCTCCCCCTCACCAACCCCCAACCTATCCCCTATCTGCTCTCCAGGGAGGGTGAAGCCTTCCATGAGGAGTCTTCAAAGTCTGTCATATCATTTGGAGCAAGGCCCAGGCCCTCCCCCATGTATCTAGGCTGAGACGTTCACTTTTCAAGAAAATGTTCCTAGGAGAACATAAGGGCCTTCCTGTATAATTTTAGAGCAGAGCTGTTGCTGTTCTCGGGGATGATTGATAAGATCAGAGTTATAGATTTAGAACTGGAAATGAGATTTCCATTACACACAGTCAAAATTAGTACTGAGGTATTTTTAGGCTTTTCTCTTTTTCACCATAATTCTTCCCTGAAGGGATAAAAATCAATCACTTCACAAGTTCAGCCAGTGTCAGAAAGCTCCTGGGAGATTTATGTCTTGACTAAGTTTTGCCTAGTCTGTGTTGTGAAGGTACTCTGCCCTAGTTCTTCCGGGGTACCAAGGTACCATGGCGAGCAGCAGATTACACACAAGAAACATGACCAGTAATAAAGTATCAGAGTTTGTAAGTTTTTCATTGAAAAATAAATGGGCAAGAAGAGACCTGTGTAGTGCCTCTCAGTTTGGTTTCTGTAGTCTACTTTCTAAAGTGGAAGAGAAGGGCAGCATGGTGCAGGAGTATGCACGTTGGATAATTTTCTTTACTGCATCCTGGAAGGAAAGTCTTTTGTTTTAAGGTGCTATTTTCCACCATCATTTTCTCTATTTAATGAAAGTATATGGATTTCAGTCTTTTTAAGAATGTATTTTATATTACATTTGGAAAGAGAGAGTCTTAAAAGTTTATCTCTTTAGAAATCTCTGGAATTTTTGCAACTGTAAATTTACAGAACACAAATTTACCAGTTTACTGATTTATAAGAAAGCCGGTCCAACATGTAAAGTTCATTCTCATTGTTGTGTGGACATCACCAGAACGTGTACTTTTTTGCAAATAAAACCCCAACCTCATTAAACACTACTCATTCTTCATTTCTCCAGGCCCTGCAGGCAACCACCTAGAGTTCAACTTTCCAAGTTCAAGTTCTTGGTTGGTTTCTTACTAATTGTGAGCCTTGAGGTGGGAAAAAGTAACAGTTCTTTAAAATGTTACTACAATTAAAATAAACCAAGACTTGTAAAGCAATTTGAAGCTCCCAGCACCAACTGTCACCTTTGTATTTAAGAAGAATGGTGAAGGATGGTTTCTATAGATAATTCTAAGTTCTGGATCCCATATATATGAATTCAATGGATTGTTACAAGTGTGTCCCAAACCATACTACTTTTACTATATTATACTTTAGGACAATTATGTATTTGGTTTAGTTACATAGTGATGTGAAAGATTTGTTCATTGTTTGGCTTCATTGTCCTCATCTTCCCCTCCACCTACTTTTTGTGTGGAAGGTTCACAGTCACCCATACACAACTGCTCCTTTTGTATATGTTCAGAAACTTCACGTTTCTCTTGTATGATACCTGTGCTAGCCATCTCCATACACTTATATGGTGGAGGCATACACTACCTTTAGGTTCTTACCTTCACTTACTAATGAATTCTTAAAGCAACCCCTCAGTGGACAATTAGGGCGCCCCATCCACAGTCAGGATTGCCAATTCTGAAAGCCATTGGTCCTGTGTTATCTAAAGGAAAGCCTCCTTTTCTTCTTAGGATAGAGTTCTCATGTGATAATAACTTCTCTTCATGCTGATTCTATAAAACCTGACATGTACCTATTTGTGTGTGTGTGTGTGTGTGTGTGTGTGTGTGTGTGTGTGTGTCTGTATGTACATGCTGAGCAGTAAGCATAGGACCGTGTGTGTGTGTGTGTGTGTGTGTGTGTGTGTGTGTGTGTGTGTGTGTGTCTGTATGTACATGCTGAGCAGTAAGCATAGGACCGTGTGTGTGTGTGTGTGTGTGTGTGTGTGTGTGTGTGTGTGTTATGTGTGTGTGTGTGTGTGTGTGTGAGTGTGTGTGTGTGTGTGTGTGTGTACATGTTCACATGCTGAGCATTAAGCATAGGACCTTGAGCATGCTATACACATGATCTACACTAAATTACAATTGAAAAAATGCAATGTAAGTTAATTTTACTTATTCAAAATGTTAACCTGAAAATTGCTGATAGCAAGTTCCATATTTTAAATGCCTTGATGTACACTGATTTATTCTGTAAGACTGGTGGCAGCTGTTTGAGCTAGAAAGAATTTAATTATCTGTATAGATTTCTGGATAATCAGCTAATATTTTCAATGAAATAGATTCTGTATATAACAACTGCCCCAGGGAACACAGTGCTATACCATGTAAGAAATGAGCTTTATCTCAGAATGAATAACTAATTTTTTCTACTTTATCCTCAAGCTTTGAATTAGCAATTTGTAGAAAGAAGGCTACTTGATTAAAATTAGCATCTTCCTTTGATGAGCTTTTCTTTTTAAAATATTCTGTCTAAGATCACATGTAAATGCAGTTATCTTTCCGTCTCCTGTACAAAGGTCAAATATACCAGATTAAATGCAGTATTCTGGTTCAAATAAATCATGAGAAATGAAAAAAAATTTCTTTTGAAATGCATTCTCCTGGTCATCTTAGTAAAATTTGGAACATTTGTCGTGAAAAGCTCTAGGTTGCTTTGGACAGTTGAATTCTTGTATGGGGACAAATGCAGTCAGTCCTTATTTACATTTATTTACATTCCTTTTGGAAACAATGGGGTTCTCTGGGCCAAAAGTCAAGAGCCACCAATAAGGATGTGAGATTAACAGGTGAAGGAGTGTTGTCAGATTGCATAGTCAGACTGTGCCTTTCCATAGCCACCCCCAGCAGCAAAATTAAGGAACTATGGGAGAATACTCTCAGTGGTTTTTTATATGTCTGGCAGGCAGAGGTGTTAATGACCCTTTGTTCTTGATGTGAATAGTATCAAAATGCTTTGTCTGAAATTCTCAAAGAATAAAAATATTGCTGAAAAGATTCTGGTTCTCCAGAGTTTTAAGTTTTTCTCCTGTAATGTATGTGCTAGAATCACTGGGCCATCTTTACATCAACCTTAACTGGCCTATAGCTTTATAGTTGTAATAAATACCATGACTGGAAGGAACTTTGCTATAGTGCATCATCTAGGAAAACCAGGGCAGGAACTGAAGCATAGACTACAGAGGAATACTGATTACTGCACTGCTCCTATGCTCATGCTTAGCTCTAGCCCCACCAGCCTAGGGATGGTTCCACTCACAGTGAACTTGTCTCTTTTGCATCATGAATCATTAATCAAGAAAACATTTTCACAGACATGCCCATGGGCTAGTCTGATTCAGGCAATTAATTAACTGAAGTTCCTTCTTCCTATTTGTGTGAAGTTTAAAACAAACCTAAACAGGACACAAAGGAACTGGAACATTGGGAATCAGTGCAAGAAAAGATAATACTCAAACGCTGGTGTTGCTCTGTGCAATAAAGTTTTTGACACAGGACTATGTTCTCTGAATCTATGCTAACTCATTAGTTTAAAAGAGGGGTAAAAAATGATAGACTCTTAAAACTTATTGATAGTAATGCTCTTTACTGTGGAGAAAAGATGAGGGCTCTTCCTCGTTTCCTGTATTTGATCCCAAGAGAACAGTGGCATAGTTAGATATTACATGACTTGAGGAATAGTGTGTGGATAAGATGCTGCTTCAGATATCAGGAGACCTAATTATTCATATACTAGGTGCTGTAAGTAACAGAGAAGAATAAATATTTCTCATGAAATGTAATAATTTATCCCTTCATGAAGATTCTCTGCACCTATGTAATGAGGACATTGGGTGTCACTTGAACTTTGTTCAAATTAATTTTTTTTTTATTTTATTGATTTTTTAAAAATGGAATCTGGGGAAAATACCATCTAAATTTAGAACATACATGACTTTAGTAAACATGTGGGAAATGACTGCTTCCTCTTGGAAATGGCAGATGTTCATATCCTTGTCCAGGTAATAAGAATACCATTCTATGACCAGGCCCAGACCTTACCATGCCATCCCCGAGTTCACATCACATCACATGGTGTTATACTGTGGTAGCTCTGTCAAGCAACTTTAGGAAATAGTTCCATATGGAAAAATTGAGTGGAGGTCTTATCATTCTACGTTAGGAGAACCAGGACATGACTGCTGTGACTTGCTAACTCATCAGGGTAAAAATTATGAAGTTGTATTAAAAATAATGTAGGGAACTTTACAAACACAGTGAGGTAATACCTATGTAAATGTTTGAAAATATGCATGCAATGTGTTAAGATTTTGAAAAAGTTGGTGGTATACGAAAAACAATAAAAACCTGATTAGGTAGATCAGGACAGTATAGTCCAAATGCTGATTATCTTTAGTGTTTTTACAAACACTGGTATTTTGTTTTCTTTTGTTTTGTAACCCCCACTCCCAGTTTCCCTGTTTTACTGCCTTCATTGCTGTACTGTACCACTACAAATACTACAAACAAGAATGGCATGGCTCAGAGAACTCTTGTCTAAGTATAAATGTGGCTGGTAATACATGAGTCTGATGAGCATAGTGGTTTGCCATGGAATTCTGCTAAGTTCCTGAGAAACTTTGCATTAATAAGCCAATTGTTCACAGTGCCTAACTAGACAAGTGCTGAAAAGACAAAATAAGTAATGTTTTTAAATTTCTTAGTACAGATGAAGCATGACTTGTAGTTAAGTTAGTGAGATCTACTACAGGGATGGAACCGTTATTAAAATCTTTGCATTTTGGACTCTAGGGGTTTTTAGAAGGATGCCAAATTCCTCTGTGTGACCCTGGCAATATAATATGAAGGTTAGGTAAGGAACTGTTACTAGATGATAGGAATAGATACAGAGGATGATATCTACCTGTTAAATTGGATCCGATCCAGGAATAAAGCCGTGCTAAGAATTATATGTCACATTGAACGACATTAGGATCCATGTAAAAAGTGTCATCAATCACTGTAAAATAAGGGACAGAAACTTCTGCTAGGAGCAGGAAATCCATTGACTTATCCTCAAAGTTCTAATGTTTATTAAAGTATCTGAAAACTATGAAAAGCACCAAATTCTGCAGATGATAAAGGAAGAGACCATCAGGAACATGCCATGGGTATGGTTACACATATTTGCTACCTAAAGGTAATCCTGTCTTCACATTGGTATGGTCTATGCTGTCCACATACTCAGCTCTAAACACAAGGTCAGGTAGAGATGAATCAGAAAGTACTAGAAGGTACATGGGTATCACATTTGTCCCTGAGAGCATCTGATAGAGCTTAAGACCCAGATGTTTCAGTTCCTCTTGAGAGACTATAAGGTCAGTGTTCAATAACCTGTCAGGTAGGAGACCTTCATTGTTCACCTACTATTGAAGGAAGAAGTGGTGTTGAGGTTATTATGTAACCATTCTATGCTGTCCTGAAACAGATGAGTTTTTATCCTCCTCAAAACCCACAGAATTAGAGACCTAGAAATCCAGTGAGGGGTTGACTCAATTAATAATTATGGAAGTCAGTTGGATGATTTCTGGATACACTGCAACTCAAAAAAAAAGTTGTAACATTTTCATTATAGGAACAAAGAAAAGGACTTTGGTTTTAACTCTAACTATGAAGAAAACTGTGAGAAGCCACTAGCATAAATACTCAATGCCAGATTTAGTTAAAAACCATATCAGGCAATAGGAAAATGACTATGTTCCTAAAATCCAGTTTGGTAGTGAGGAGATGCAATATTATGAAAATATTTCTGACATTCTAAGAGACTGGAACTTTTGCTATCCATCAACAACCCAAGCTAATAAACACCTGGAGGTCACTTAAGATGTCTATCCTACTTAGTACTCAGTCTGTTTGTTCAAACTGTCTTTAAAAGGACAATATAACAACCAACCTTACCTGCTTTGTATTTCCCACAGTCAATTCTACATACTAATCTAACAAATACCTTTAATTCTAAATTATGCACCTCTGACCCAGAAAGCAATGCATGTGTTTGTATGTGTGTTATGATAACCATTTGCTGAAAATTGTAACTAGGTCAAAAGTGACTTTAGATAAATATTCACCATAAATGTTAGAAGCATTGTGGATATATGTTTGTAAGTTTCTTTCAGTAATGTTTACAGTAGTGTTTACAGTAGTGGAATCAGTGGACCAATCCTTGTAAAATTCTTTAAAAGATTTCTGCAAAGTGTCCCCATTCTTTCCTTCATGTGGTACTTTCTGTATTATCTAATAATAATGGAGCAAAGCATCAGTAAGACACAGGGACACAGATTCCCAACTCCCTATAATGTAGTAGCAATATGATGGTATGTCTTAAAAAGAGAGAGCAGTACAAAATGGAAAAGCTAAGTAAATACAGGAAGATCTGGTATATCCTAAGGTAAATAAAGTTCAGGAGCTCTTCAGTCTGCTGGGGTAGCATGGGACTTGGCCCAGGTCACCTTCAGCTGTTTGACATGTGTCTCTTACTGGTGGCAGCCATCCAACATGGAAATGAGCTTTGCTGACTTAGTCATTTTGTAGGCCTGCAAGCCATGCTCTGTAGAGTGGGTCAGATAGATGACTTCTAGTTTCCTAAGTGGTTTTTGTGTGACAGTTGTGCTTGAGACAGGAGTAAGAGCTGCAGAGAAGCACCCCATGATTTGATGCAATTACACAGCATAGTTCATGGCTGGCTGGGAAAAGCCAGCACCTGCCAGATGGTGTTGGCAGGAAGTAGATGGATTCCATTTCCTCACTGCCTGATGAAGAAGCTCAGAGCAGGGCAGTCTACTACAATGGGATCTTCTGTCACTTGGCACCTGTTAGTGAAGAGGCCAGTTTGTGTAGTTGGTAGGGAAAGGATTGGAGTTAGTGTTATTTTTGTCTTTATGCTGGCAAACAAAATATATGCAGGGATGTAATAATCAGAACTTGTTGACTCTTCACAAAAGACCACACAGTACTGGCCTCATTTCTGGCTCAATTTTTGCTTAGTGATCTTGGGTGAGTTGTCTGACCTCAGTAAATTGACATTCTCAAATTTAGGCTGGCTTTGACCTCTCTGGATCCTGTTGACCTCTCTGAAACCACTTCTTCATGTGCACCCCATTTATAGTCTTGTTTTAGACAACTAAAGAAAGGCTAGGGATATAAGACATGCTCTGGGTTCTCTACTTATTTCCCATTCTTTCTATTAGTTTGGGAAAGAAGAGATGAATTGCTATAGTTGAGGAGGCTTTGAGTAAAGAAGATAAGTTCAGTCATTGGTAGACCATAATATGGGTTAGAACTTAAATACAGGATAAGTTTTGCTAACTTAATCCAATGCTACACCATTTATCTTAGCAATAGAGTCCCCTGAGAGGTGAGCCAGAGCCCAAGCTTCATTTACTTGTGGTTTGAAAATATGAGTATGGGAAGAGAGAGGGGGAGCAGAGAAGTGGAAAAGAGAAAGAAAGTTAACAAAAGGATGCATTATTACCTTCACTCTTGAGAGGAGATAAGACCTTGCTACTGTGATTAAAATAAGAGGAGTAATGAGAGAATTTTGAAGTGGTGCATTGAAAGTTATTAAAACTCAAGAGATGACATGGGGGGAGTCATTGAGAGTTGGTTTGGCCCCATACAAAATTATATAGTAGATCAAATTATATCAAGTTCTTCTCCACACACAGGTCCTCCTTAAGGTCTTCACACTCACTTCTTTATCACAGTCACTGGCACCTTATTGGGCAGATAATATGTCTTGATGCAATCAATCAATGGGTTTTCATGAATACCTACTATATATCTAGAATCTTGGCAGGATTTAAGCATGAAAGCATTACAAATATTCTGTTCTCAGGTATTCAAATCCTGCCTATATTGGCTAAACAATTTACAAAGTCATTTTACACATCTTGTGTCACTGCTTTAGAGGCTGTGAGACCTGGAAGAATGAAGAATGGAGACAATAAAGGAAGTGAACTAAATCTCATGCAATAATCAACTTTATTCAGAACATCGGCCAATTTACACCCTGAGGGTTAAGAAAAATCACACTGGTGACATTCTCATGAGTTCAAGTTGTATACAATCACAAGGAGAAGCTGCAGTAGCAAAAACAGGCTTTTTCATAGAAGCATATAAAAATAGTTGAAACATTTAATTGAATAATCTGAAGTAAACCCACTCCTATCTGTTATACCTGGGAAGAACACAAAGCACATTCCAAGGACAATTTTACACCTTAGAAGAAAGTGAGGTCACAAAACTCTTGTCTTGTGTTCCTGGAGCTTTGTCACAAGGGCTCTGAATTCTCTTCACGTGACTCCATTCCTGGATTGTGTTCTGACAATCTTGAGCCATGCCTCTTTTATGTAGCAGTTCACTATCTTGGCCTTCCTGCATCTTGGACAGTACTGTGTGGGTTCCATCAAACTTTAAACTAAAATTTGTATGTCTCACTCAGGAAAGACTATGCATTGACACTTGTAAAGAATCCACTTGTGCCCTGAAATGCACAATCCAGAGGGACAATGAAGTGAAGATGTGACCAAGAACAAGCCAGGGACAAAATTTGGACTTCATGCCAGCACAGGCAGGAGTACTCTTTTTTTTTTAATTTTTTATTTAAATTATAAACAATCTTATTTTTATACCAATCCAAATTCTCTCTCCCCCCTGTCCTCCCATTTGTACCTCCACCTCCCCATCCCATCCCCCATCTACAGCAGGAATATGCTTAATGAGGATTTTCCTGAAGGAGAATGAAATGTTAAAACAAGGGAAAATAGTTGAAAGGATTAATAAAGAACAATAAAGGGTATTTTACCAGACATAACTAGAGAGGGATGGAAAAATGAGAGATGGCAGAAGGTTGTAGAGCAGGGCAGGGTTGCAGAGGGTAGAGGGGAATGGTGCCTGGAATAGGAATAAAGCTGATAATTGAGCAAAGGTACAAAGGGCAAGGGTATTGTCTGTTGCCATCTCATTTTGGACTGGTCTGAACATTTTGCAATCTGGACTTTATGGTGCTCACTGAGGAAATAACCTGGCAAACTTCTCATCTCAGAGTAGAGACAATGTACCTACTTCCCCATCAGGTAGAAGCCGAGGCTCCTACTCTCAGTTGAAAATGGATTTCTCAGAAACTGCGTGCCAGTTTTACACTTTGTTTTTCTAGTCTCTACTCATGGCTTTCTTTTTCTTAATGAGACAGAAGTAAGCAGGATCTGCTTTTGAAAGGATTTCTAATCCCCAGCCCCTGAGATGATCTGAAGACAAGGAGAAGACATGGCATGCAGAGAAGAAATGGATAAATGCGTTCATCTGAGACACTGATTAAATGGGTCATTTCGGCCTGACTGCCGCTTACTATGCATGGGCCTCTGATGAATTGCAAGGAAATGTGAAACCAAACCAATTCACAGTGGTGAAGCCTAATATATCATAAAAGTCACTTTGAGAAAAGTTGAAAGTAGTCATGGACTCTTATTAAGGAGACTATTTACAGATAGCAATAGAAACTCTTTTATAAACATGACACGTGTAACTACTTTTCAGGGGGCTTTCTTATTTTCATCACAATAGGTTCCTGTCTCTATTTCTCCTCTTCAAATCTCTGTCAGTGATCCATGTAGACTCACACACTAACATATTGCCTGATTTTCCTTCAGTGGGGCCTACTTTCCTCTGTCTAAACATATGTTAACTTATACTGGTACAAAGCTGAGTGTTTGGCATGAAAGCATTTGCTTAGGGGCATAGGCACAGACGAGTGTCCTCTGATGAAAGGTTGAAACATTCAGGGTGTTGATTTTACCCTGTTGATCCATCACAGCTTTGTTGAGGTACAGTTCCCACACCACAGATTTTGTTTATATGAACTGTAGTTTGCTGGGTTTTCATACAGTTGTGCAGGTATCAGTACCAGTTGGATACAGGATGCAGATGTTGGCTGAGTTCCCCCCTGACAAACCACAGTCAGCCCTTCTTCCTGTTCCTGCTGCAGGCACAGCCCTTAAACTGTTTCATTTTATGTATCCATTATTCTCAAAGATAATGTAAGAGAGCCTTATGTCCTTCATATTGGACATCTTTTAGAATAGCTTTGTGGTGTTTGCCCATGGAGTGGGCCATGAATGTATCAGTGGCTCAATTCTTCCTGATGCTGAGTGATATTCCATTATACAAATGTGCTTTATTTTGTTTTGACCAGTGGATGGATTCTTGAATTCTTTTCTAATTCTTCATCACTACCAATAATTTGATGTATGTGTGCCAACAAGTTTTTTGTGTGGCTACATGTTTTCCCTTAACCTAGACACATGAGAGAAGTCCTAGTCCCTACTTTAAATGACTTGACAGATTTACATGACCCCACCTGGAGAGCATAGCCCTACATGTGGAATGGGGATGAGGGGATGGGAGGGGAGGGTGGTCAGGGAGCATGTGAGGGGGGAAAGAGGGTAAGAGGGAGGGAGGGGAAACTGGGATCGACATGTAAAATTTTTAAATTATATTATTAATAAAAAATTTCTTATTTGTATTTTATATATGAGTGTTTTTTCTTGCATGTATGTATGTGCACCACATACAAGCCAGGTATCTGTAGAGGCCAGAAGAGGATGTCAAGTTCCCTGGAACTAAGTCACAAAGGGTTGTGAGCCACTACATAGGCACAGGGAACGAATCCAGGTCCTCTGCAAAGGCAACCAGGTCTCTCAACTGGTGAGATGTCTTTCCAAATCCTGTTTCTCAACTCTTGTGTAATATTCCTGGGAGTGGAATTGTTAGGTTAGGTGAAAAATCAATCTTTAACTTTTTAGAAATTTCCAGGCTTTTCCCAAAGAAGCCATCTTTTCACATTCTTGTAAGAATGCGTGAACATTTCAGTTTCTCAATATTTTCGCCAACCCTGAGAATCATTACTTGTTTCATCATATGGCTGTTCATATGTACTGTTAACACATTATGCTATTAATTTACATTTCCTGAATGATAAGTGATTTTGAATATCTTTTTTATATGCTATTAGACATGTGCGTGTCTTTTATAGAGAAATGTCAAACTACTAAGATACCCTCTGCCCTGTTTTTCCTACTTTTTAGTTTTTAAAAGTCTCTCTATGTGTCATACACATGTTATTAGTAGGTATGTGATTTGTAAATATATAATATGCCTTTATGTTTTGTTAGTGATGCCTTTTGATGATTTTTTTTAATATTAATGGCACTCAAATTATATTTTTTCAAAGGCATCAAAGCTAAGAAATTGACCTAACCAAGGTGACAGAGTTGTTTCTTATATATTATTTCAAGGACAAAAATTATTGTGCATTATTAATTAAAATAATACCACAACAGGAGAATTGGCAATCTCTGTTAGCTTATGGGTACATGGCTATGGTAAAGATTGATGGCATGAGGCTGGGCATAATCCTGTAATTTTCAATGATTGTGACTGGTCCCCGGCAGCCTGCTGAGTACTCAGCACTGCTGCTGAGTACCTGAAGTCATTCCCTCCTCCCCATTTGCCATCAGTCCCCTGTCAACCACCCCTAGCCTAGGGCAGCATTTGATCTGTGTGGAATTGATTCCCAGATGAGTGAGCTCAATTTCATTGAGCTCTCAAAATCCCTGCCCAGCCCACCCTGCATGTTCCTTTTGAAAGCAAAGTCCTTACCTCACCATGCCCAGCTTCGTGCTTTGAAATTAGTCTAATAGCATAATTAAATCAAAACTCATTAATACAGCAATTCAGTTCCTCACAGCAAGGCACCATTCAACATCACTGCCTATTTCTCCACCTTTTTTGTGTCATTCGTGTCTGAATACTTGTCAGAAACAGATCTTGTTGGGCGTTTGTGGGAACCGTGGCTACTCACGCTGACCTACTTACTTGTCAGGATAGTCCTGTTACTGTTCCAGGCTCTCCAAATCCCCTTTCCTTAAGGAGAACTGGACAGCTACATCTTGCTCCTGTAATGCTGAGCACCTTCTACAAGGGGACCATTTCAGACTAGACCACCTCCTCAAACAGCTGGATTCCTCCTGCCAAGCCCAAAACAGAATAGATTATGACAAATGAACATGGGAAATCTGCCATCTGAAACTTGGTGGGTATGTTAACAAAAGGTTTCACAAAGAACTCTGAGCATTCTTGGGTGTTGCTCTTACACTGCAGTGTTAAAACGTCTATTGCCAAGAGCTCCCCTCTATCCACAGTCACCTTAGGAAATGTCCCAGCCCTGTGAGCATCTCTGCTTCTCTGCCTCTGTATATAGCAAGCACTTTCCCCACAGTTTTAGACACTTGCCCTCCAGTTAAAATTTTTTTAATCAACTATTGTAATACTATTTACTATGTTCTATTAACACAAGACAAAGGTATGTAAAGAGCAGCTTGTGCCCATCCCAAGCCAGGCTCTTAATTCAATACAAAACTTCATCTTTCAAACATGATTATTTGTTTTGCTTCTTGCTCTCTTCCTGATACCTTAAATCCAATTTGTTAATTCTACATGTAACAGCTAAGGTCTCTTGAATCAGTTAAAATGTAAATAAAGTAGAAATTTATATAGCCCGTTCTTTTAACCAACTTTGTAAACATCAGAACTTATGATTCAAATCCTGTATAATATTCATGATATTCTGGGACTCTTCCTGGAATAAATGCTTCTCTTAAGGCTTATGAAGAGAATTAGAGACCAGTAATTAATGCCTAACTCCAATATTGGTTGAGAATGCCTTTTTTAAAAGTTCTCAATGGAGACAGAAACCTAATTTTGAAAGCCTTTCTCAGCTAGACACCCAATTAGATGAATTAAGATTCTACTGCATACTACCAAGGTGTGGCCAGAGGTACTTACTCTTCATTCTGAGCCCACTGATGGCCAATGATAGGACTGGGGTTCATTTCCTTGCCATTCTACAACAGATGTCCTGTGAAATGTGCATGCAGTTCTCTGCAATTTTAGGGAGTTCTCCGGCTCTGTTTTCCCTGTTTCACGGTTTCTAACCTCATTCTTAGTCTTGCTGCCCCCTATCAGAATTTTGTTCTTTATCCAGCCTTCATATTTTCAATTTCAGTAGAATGCTTCTTCAGGAGCTGGAGTTGCTTTCACTTCCAGGTGCGGTCTCTCCATCCAGCTCCACTAAACACAAGTCTTGTGAGTGATATGCAGACTCAGAACATATTGCCTATGCTGAGAGCCCCAGACCCACTTCTCTAGTTAAGAACTTGGCTTTCTCCCTTTGTCGAGATACTGGTATGTGCCTGATGCCCATTTCTCCATCCCTTCTGTGCTCAGTAAAAACAGTAGTCTCAAGAAATATGATACTCCACTCTCCTTTCTCAGTTTCTGGTCTTGTGGGTCTTTTGTTTCTTTTGGTTTGGTTTGGTTTTGGTTTTGTATAAGTTTTTCCCATCTCTGATGGCATCTCAATAGCTGTAATTCTGATAGCTGATTTCTTTGGCTGTGCTTACACTATAGCAGCTAAGACTTCTGTTATTAGGAAATTGAGAACAAGAGAGATATTAGCACTACTACCCATCCTGAAGCCCTTATGAAAGGTCTTTTAAGTAAATGTTTCCATTAAAAACCTTTGTGATACTGCCTTGAGTATGCTTAAATAAAATATTTTTGTAATTTTGAATTTTCAATTCAGTTTTTCTGTATGTATATCACAGCAATTTCTAAGTGAAAAGAGTAAAAAAAATCATAATATAACTTGAAATGTATCATATCTAAAATGTTAGCTTTGTCTTTGTTTCCCTATCTGTTCTTTTCTTCTCCTTCTCCCTCCTCCCTTCTCTCCTCTAGAAGGATAAATATATTTAATTTATGGACATATATGTGTTCATTTTATCCACAAAATATTATACAATAATTCAAACTGGAAACACTCATGGAGACAGTAGACTTAATGTTGTCCACCAACTTGTATACAATTATAAAGTACTTCTGTCCTGAGTATTCCACTGGAGAACAGGACAAGGAATATTTCTTCAGGGTGCTGTTCCTACACTGCTTTCTGAATGCTGCTTCACACTTTGGCAGTATAATACACTTTCTACAGAGTCTGTGTAGATGGTGTCAGGAGTCTGTGTAGATGATGATGTTAGTAGTCTGTGTAGATGGTCTCAGGAGTCTGTGTAGACTTTGTAGACCTTCCTGAGAGGTCAGCCTCTCAGCACAGGCAGCAGAATATTCCAAAGCTGACACAAAGGTCAGATTGATTAGCTCTCATATTACAAAAAAAATGTAGTTTCCAACATGTATGCTTTTATGTACTTATGTTAGAAAACATGCCCTCTTAATATTGAACTTCCTGGAAACTGGATTGTATCTAAATATGCAGGGTACAGATTATCTTTGGAGATAAATTTGATAAATTTCCTTTGCAATCAAATGGATTGTCGTTGATTTGTTCACGTGTGTGTGTGTGTGTGTGTGTGTGTGTGTGTGTGTGCTTTCTGGTTTTTACATGGCCCATCTGGAGAAAACAGAATGTATGAGGAGTTAAATATTTAATGTATTGCTTCCCTATACTACTGATAAATTCTTTGTGCTACTCAATACACATCAGCTGGAAACTGTGATTTGTTCTTTATGTGGAATAACCTCTGGCTGCAATAAGCAGCTCTCAGCTCTGGGGATTATGTTAATACAAATTTTCCAACACTGATAACAAGTGAAAAATGCAATTCTTCATGTCTTGTCAGTCACCATTTTTCACTTTCATGGTTTTGTTGTGATTATGCATGGATTGAATATCTTAGTAAGATTTACTTTGAAATACTGCTGAGAGAATTACAAAAGCCTGTGGCATGGTAAAAATGATATCTGTTGGATTTTGGTAAATCTGGGACTATGCTTCCATGTCCAGCCCCATGTTTAAAGAAAGGCCAAATTATAGAGGAGAAGAATTCAGAAATGAAGCTTGGAAGGAGACAGAAGAGGTGTTTTGAGGCAAACAGCACCCACATCATCCATCAGCCTATCAGCCTGGCTCACCCTTATTCATCACTGAGACAGAGCAACAAAGATGACAATCCTGTAGAATATTACTTCTAGGATTCTATATTAAAGCAGTTCTGGTTGGCAGGAAATAGACCTGCTCTCTGGGACAGGAATACTACTAAATACTTGTGTACCCCGATGTTTTCCTGACTCTCTGTGATTGGAGTCACTGACTATACTTGGTCAATCAAAGGCAACCAAAAACAATGCGTGAGCACGTGTGCGCGCGTGCGCGCGCGCACACACACACACACACACACACACACACACACACACCACTGCTTCTGGTTAGAGGAAGGTAAGACATGGTAAGACATGGGCACTCTGGAGGCCGTTTGTTGAGATGACATCACAAAGTGAGAGCCTCTTTAAGGCTTGAGAAAAAGACCCCACACATCCATGGGACATTAGTACAAGACAGGCATAAATATTATATTGTGTTTAGCACCAAATGATTCATTAATTTCTCATTCACTGTTCAGAAAGTCACATATTTGGAGATGCTGAACTGGGTGCCTAATCCTTGTCTTGAATGGCTCATTTTATTCCAGCAAGAGTTGTGAAGGTTATCTTAGAAATGTGACATATTTGTTTTATTTCAAAGAGACCAACCTGACAAGCACTCCAAAATGCTTTTTGTATCATTAAACAGCTGCCATTTTGCCACATGTTATTTCCTTGACTAAAAGATAATATATCATTCAATAATAATAATAATGTCAGAATTGTTGATAAATATTTCATAATCTACATCTGACCCTTACACCGTTTCAGTGGTATCTATAGAAACTGCAGTTGACAGTAAGGTAAACAGGACCATAGCTTGTTTTCGTGACTACAAATGTTTCTAAATGTCTCACTAAACTCTGGTATTCAGAAATAAATTGCTACTTTTTTAGATGACTATTAGAGCAGGTTCCTAATTTCCATTTGAAAATGTGGAACTTTACCTCTTTCATGTTATATAAAGGAAATCAGTTGGCAAGTGGACCCTGTGATAAAGCTATAGGCTTGTTTCTATGCCTTGGCCAGTTTTGTTCCTTCTTCTGATTACCATTGGTGAGAAAGTGAGAGGGCTAGGGCTAGGCTGATCACCGTCAGGATGCAGCTGTGGTTGCTGGAGGCAGGAAAGTAGAAACGAGGTCAACAGCTCTAAAGCCCATCAGCCTGTTTTCTAGTCTTGCTTTTACTTTTCTACATTAGGAATAAATCTTTGTAATGACCAACAAAACCAATTCTGCATAATCTACAATCACTTCAGTATAAACGTACAATAAACTGTCATTGTCAGCTGTCCTTTTGCTTATTGGGGAATTTAGAGTGTATAAGAAACACAATCCCATGTGTACCTTTTGGACGTACATAGAACAACAACTTCTAAAAATCAAAAACGATAGGTCACACTCAATGGGAAAATCAGTCACAAGATGATTTGTTCGTTTTGAATTCTTTTGTTTACAGTTATGTGCTTGGAAAGACACCAGTGCACTGGGCTTGTCAGTCCTCCTAATGTACCTTTCTGGTTGCAAGAAACCTCAACTTGTCTTCATCCATTGCTGAAGATACCTGTGCTTCTGTAACAGATCACTTCACAATCCTAAACTTAACACATCAGTTTACCACTTCCTGTGATTGGGAGGGTTGGCAGGGATTGTGGTTTAGCAGGTCACTGACACTTCTGAGTTCATCTGGAGCCAGAAAGCCTCAAGTAATTCTTTTCTCTTCCTGAGATCTCTTTCTATGGGCTACCCATCATCCTTAGTTTAATTTATACTTCCCAGAGGGAGCAGGTTCGTCACACACCTGCTTGTAGGATACTTGGCAGAATTTCAATGTCAAAGCATATCATATGGCCAAACTCAGAGTCACTGCAAGAGGGGACTACATAAGAGTAGAGATGGCTGTGAGGACTACATCCTGGGGTCCATCAATATAACCTTCTATCTACTTTTTCATGTTTGTTGTAAAATACAGTGATGGAAGAAAGAGGAGAAGACATCTTGACTATAGTCAATTTCTTCTACCAAACCCCACCGAGAACTAGAATATTTCCTGGGATACCAGGACTTTTAACCTGGCTGACATGGCCATGCAAGGGTGTCAGGTGCTTATCATCTACCAAATGTTCTGTGGATGGCATTGCCACAACCTGTTTCTCCTCCTACAGATCTTGGCTGACCTCATCTTCATTCCACTCTTAACACCTCATCTATCTATCCTCAGCTTATTCATGGCTGCTCATATTGCTGTTTATGTTTGACCTTTAGCCTTTGTTTTTTACTCCAAACTGCTGCCTCACTTTCTCTTCCTGTCTCCCTTCCCCCAGAAAGGAATTTTTTTAGCATTTTTAGTTGGTCACTCCTAATTCCCTTTCAAGTTATCAAGTCATCTTGCAGCCTTTATACAGCCTGCCTGCCTTTGTTCAGACACCCACTCTGATTCTTTTAGCCTCGGTCAGGCTTGGACTGCTGCTGCAGCTGAATTAGAGGTTGGATAGGAAGGGTGTGTCCATTTTCCAACAACTCCTTTTCTCTCCTACTTCAACCACTTTTACTTTTGCAGTCAGTTTTCTCATTCTGAAGAAATCCGACAGTGCCGGTCGGATACCTGGCTAGACAAGTGTGGAACAGGTCTGCTTCTTGCTCCCGTTGCTACTGACCTCGTGCATGTGGATTTTCTATTAACCCTGTCATATGCTTTGTCCTAATCTCTCATTCATATCATGGTCTCATATTATGCTATTTCTTTTTCCTGTCACTGCTATGGTAAGTAAAATGGTGTAATGATATCACGTATGAGAAATAACTAGATTTTACCAAAACACTGGTATCTTTGATGATCTAACTTCATGACTTAAAAGTGTTACCTAATTTTCTAAATCTAAAAGATTTTAAGATGTTAGTTATTTTTACTATTCAGATATGAAATATCTTTTAAATATTTGGTAATAGTGACTGTTTCTTGCTGGCAAAGCTGTACTGCTGGCTCTTTATTTTGCCATAGTTAATATTTTTTACATTATGACTTCTATACAGAATGAACTATATTATTGTTAATGTTGCTGTTTTGGAATCAAGGTCTTGCTTTGTAGTCTGTGCTGGCATTGAACTCTCAACCACCTGGCTTTACCTAACCATGTGTAAAATCAACATTTTAAAGAATGCCTTGTCTTTATTATTTTAACTTATTATTTTTATAAAAGGCCAGGGTTGTCATGAAGTATAATTTTGGGGATCCCTATTTATGTGGAAAACAGTGTGCAGAGACCCTTGACAGTGCTTTGAACAGCCATGTGAAAATCATCAATGTACAGACTCCATCAGCTCTTTAAAAATTAATACAGGACTAAACTTGGTAGGTGTGATTGCTTATAGACTAATTGTAGTGTAGGCAGATGTAGAAGAAGGAGCAATTCTGGGTTTCTTTCAGGATATGGCAGAGTGAAATGAGTGGAAACAGCAGAACTTGTCAGAAGAAACAGCTTTCTAGGTCTGGTACTTCATATATCATGGGGGTGTGTGTCCTCAGCATGTGGCTACCAGACTGCATTGTGGAGTCCTTATCAGTGAGTAGGAGGCTAGAATTTGTTTTAAATTTTTATTACATACATTGTGACACATGTATGGCACATGTATAAATGTCAAGAGGACAATAGTCGGAGTCTGTTATTTCCTTCTACCATCTGGGTTTGGAAATTAAACACTGGTTGCCAGGCTCGCCGATGAGCACGTTTACACACTAAGCCATCTTGGCATCAGCCCTAGAACTCACTTTGGAGATTCTTAGGCACACCGACTATCTGCATATAGGGAGGAGCCTAAGTGGCATTTCTGTACAGGATAACTCTTAATAATATAGCATCAGCTGTCAATTTGACACAACCTCAAGTCATCACAGGCAGTCTCTGTTTCGGAATCTGATAGGCATAAGACTGTGTTTGTAAGGAATTATCGTGGTTGCTGATTAGTGTAGAAGCCTCTAACCCACAGTGGATGGTACCATCCCTAGGCAGGTGGGCCTCTACTGTATGAGAAAGCTAATTGAGCAGGAGTCAGGGAGTGAAGGAGGAGTAGGTCACCAAGCTGCTTTCATCTTTGGTTCTGTTACAACACGGAGTTGGTGCCCCGACTTCCCTTAATGATGAATTGTGATTTGGAAGTATAAGCCAAACAAATCCTTTAATGTTTGTAAGGTGATTTTGGCCAGAGGGTTTTTTTAATCACTGCAACACACAGCAAACTACAACAGTAGTCATCATGATTGGGATTTTTCTTCCCTCATCTGTTAAATGGGTATATTTACATTGCTTTTGTTTTCTATTACTTTCAAATGTATCAAATGACATGCTCAATTACAGTATTTGGAAGAGTAAAGGTTTTGAGCTTTTACTAGGATACATTGTCACCTGTTGTGCTGGCTAGTCTTATGTCAACTGACACACAAACTGGAGTTATCTGCAGAGACAGAACCTTAATTAAGAAAGTGCCTCCATAAGATTCAGCTGTAATTCATCAATTAGTTATTGATGAAGGAGAGCTCAGAATGGGTGGTGTCATCCTTGGGCTGATGGTCCTGGATTCTATAAGAAAGCTGGCTGAGCAAGCCATGGGAGCCAGCCAGGAAGAAGTACTCCTCCATGGTCTCCGCATGAGCTCCTTCTTCCTGGAGCCTTCCCTGTTTTGAGTTCCTGTCCTGACTTCTTTCAGTGATGAACCATGCTATGGAAGTGTAAGCCAAATAAACCCTTTCCTCCCCAATGCTTTTTGGTGTTTTGTCACATAAATAGAGATCCTAACTAAGACACCTGCTATTGTTTATCTTTCTTTAGATACTGTTTTATCTTAGTAGTTTCATTTTGATTCTTTATAGAAGCCCTACTGTAAGATTCCCTTGACTGAGGGGAAATGAGAGACACACCCTTTGAAGACTCACACAGCTTGCCTTGTTGTTTGCAGAGATCACTAAAGTCTCTTCGGTTCATACCTCAGATAGGCTTTTCTTTAGCTCCACATGATCTGTGGCTGTATTGATATAACTGTGGCTTTGTGGAGGATTTATGTCATCTTCTTTCCATGTTCTCAGCTACAAATCCTGAAGAGCACAGGAATGGCTAGGGGTGGCATTCATGTGCTTATTCCTTACATTAAAAAATATTTACAGCATAAAAAGTGACAATCTCTGAGTTGGACACTGGGAAAGTCAGGATAATGACACATCCAGTACTTGGGCAGCCAGAAAGTCTAGCTGCTGACGTGCTATCAGTGGCAGTAATTAGTGTATCACAGGAATCCGGGTATGGCACTCTTTAATTCAATGGTTTGGAGAGTGCAGATGAGCTATGCGCAGTCATCACTGACACTGCCCCCATGCTGGGTACAAAAAAACACACACAGCACAGAAGAAAATGGCAAATGATGCTCAGCCTTCCTGTCCTGCTGGAGAGCTGACTTTTAAAACTTAAAATAACTGCAGTTCTCATTTGAGAGAAAGACAAGGTTTTATTTTCCTTCTAAATACAGAGACTCCTTACGTAAGTCACAGGACAGCTACTTTTCTTGGGTTTTGCATGAATGTTTTTTAGTCAAAACTTTATATTATTCTTTAAAACTATATAGTAAATCATACTCTGTGATTTAGTGTGAGTTTGAGGCAGAAAACCAAAGAAACTTTGATTTACATTTCTTCTGTAGTGGAGAGAAGAAACACTGAAGATGTTTCTGTTGTTTTGTTTTCCAGTTCACAGATTCTATACATAATGTGAAAATATGCTTTTAATGGAATTGAAAGAAATATATACTAAAGGGTTTTACTGCTTATCTTACTGTTGATCATTTTGACAGCATAGATGATTTAAAGTATCCACCTGACTTACCAGAGTTGACAATAATCTTTTGCAATACTTTACATTGTCTAATAGTAAATACTTTTTGAAAATTTCAAGCTAGCACACTGGGGTGTTATTTTACATCGGGACTTTATTCCTTTTAATCTAATTACATGAAGAATTTAGTTTTGGCCTGTGATTCTTACTATTGAATCGCAGTTACCTCCCAAGGTGAAATACAGGGCAGGTAGCTCCTAGTGGGGGGTTGACGGGAATACTGAGGGTGTAAAGCAGGAGTTTTTCTTCGTGCGACATTCTTTTTACTGAACAAAAACTCAATTTTCTGTTGCTGTATTTGATTTTAGTTTGATTGAATGCTGGAGACTTAATGCTGTCATTGAATGCTTGGCATGCCACCTTTGAGGGCATATGAAGGAGGAGTGGGTGATTTTTCTCGGGTAGGAGTCAAGGATGGGCTGAACCATTGCTTTGTCCTGCCCTAAGAGAATATGCACTGGGGATGATCTTGTGGTTAATGGTGCAGTTAGCTTCTAACCTTTGAAGAGAGATCATATTTTCCTGTATTATAGTTCCTAATCTCCCAATAGTGTGAAGATGTATTGCTCATGATTCTTTCAGTAAGTATACTCTGTGAATTTTTCTAAAGCTTGTGTTTTTTCCCTTTATCATATACACTGTGATTTTATATGCATTGTATTAATTTCATGTGCACTTTGAAAGGATAAAAATAGTTCAATGATGCTTTATCTTATATGAATCTTTTCTCATTTTTTCTCTTTGGGGTGGGGGGAGGATGACCACTAAAGGCATTAGACAAAATAAGTGAGGAACTTAGAAACTGTGTGTAGGTGCTTAAATATTATAGGCACTGTAGTATATATAATACAGATATGGGGAAGTATTTGGGTTTTCTAATGCCTATTTAGAGGGCTGAGTGCTTAAATCTAATAAATTTAATTTACATGGTTCATAAATCAGGCAGGCAAATAGTATGTGTTCTAGAGTTTAACTTTGCTGTTTTGCCTCAGTATATGTTGTATGTAAGATATACTTGCTTTAATGCCCTTTGTGCCCTTTATTTTTATTTTCTCTGAAGCTGTTGTTGAATTAGAATTAACACTAAAACCAACAGATCTGCCTGCGGTGACCTAAGAACATGTGATAGTGTGGTGGCAATGTGCTTTGGGCACACAGAAAGGTGGATTGCTTTGAATCTGGGTTAGAAATTCCTGAACAAGTTCCCTTTCCTGCTTTTTAATCTACCTAGAGGCGAATGTTTACAATGGAATAAAAGACAAACTTTCTGAATCTTAAACTGAATAGTATGAATGTCAGAGTCACAAAATGTATTTATATAAGTAGATGACTAAGGTTAGCTAGTGTCTTTCTTTTTATCTGTTCTCTAAGATGTCCATCTAGACCAAATTTAAGTTAGAATTTGGTTGCTAGCCAAACACACATTATCCACACTGTTTCGTGGTTTTCATATGTCTGTGATTTATCCCATGTGTGGAGCTGACAGTACGACAGATTTATCTATGATTAGATTCTGGTCTGCAAACTGCATGTTAGAGGAAAAATATAGCTCAGGTACCATGGCCAGTCTATTTGAATACAATCAAGTCAATGATCTCAGGTCTCCATTTTGCTCTTCTTTCTTCCATCCCTTTATTTTGTTACAACAAATATGTATTTGCTTCCTTCCATGCTCCAAGCAGGCTACTGGGATGCAGTAGGGGAGTAGGAGAGATTAAGTCTCTAACCTACAGAAACACCGTCTAATAGAAAACATGGATTTTATAAAAATACATGACTACTTAATAAAAGTTATACATATAATTCATTAATGAAGCCTGCAGAAGCTACCTTAGTTTATTATAGTATTGTTCTCTTTTGCCCACCAAGGAGCCATTGATCATCATAGGAGCCTTTCCTTCTTGAGACGACACTTTCAACCTCTTTCCAGGTGCCACAGACCTCTTTCTCTATGACTCAGCTCAGGTTTTCAGTGTGACTCTTCTCTATACAGGGTGACAGGACAGTGAGATGAGGGGAATACAGCCCACATTGACAATTTATTTATGGTTTCTTTTGTTATTTTGAGACTAAGTGTCACTTGTCGAAGATTGAACTTGGACTCACTATGTAGCTCAGGATGGTCTTGAACTCTCATTGATCCTCCTGTGTGAGCCTCCTAGGTGCTGAGATCATGTTAATACAAATATGCATGCATGCATGCATATATACATACATACATGAACAGTATGTATACAAGGAGAAATTTCAGGAATTTAGAGGTGATGCTGGAATGTTTTCTAGTCTGGATGATCAACTGTTGTTTCTTGAAAAGAACCTCCTAAGTCATTTATAGAAAATAAATAAGACTTTGATAAGAAATAGGATGGATAAAGCTTTCCAAGTAAAGGGATGGTATTAAATCAGTCAAGAAGGTAGGAGATTTCAGGGTATATTAGAAAACTAACACAAAAAGTATAGAGGAAATCATCTAGAAAATAGTTGCAAGGAAGCAGGTGGAATCAATCAGTCCAGACCACCGAGGACTTCTAAACACCTGTTAAAGGATAAATTCACCTAATATGTTGGCCCCCACCCCAATATATCATGGAAGAAGAACTTGGAGAACATAGTTGATCAGCTCTGTTGAGGAGAGTGACTGCTGAGGACAGCCTGGAGCTCAGAGTTCAGCTGGCTCTGAACCTGTAGTGTAGGTAAGAAACGGAGATGACATGAAGTAGTGTGTCCAGCTGTTCCACCAGTGTTTAGGCTTCGAAGGAGATGCTCAGTGAGTGTCTTCAGAATAAAGAAGCCATTAGGGTGCCCCTCTGAAGCCTCAGGCGCTCACTCCCCAACTGGCTTCACAGCCAGAGTTTCCTGACCTATTAAGAAAGACATGACTGCCTCCAGAGAGCTTGAGCACAAATATTTAAAAGTGGAAAAATCATAATAATGGGAAAGGGTGCGGATTTTGCTTGACATCACCACAAATATTTCTGAACTGATATTAGATTTATGAATAAATGATTGTTCCAGTCTCCGAGTTAAATATTTAAAATTTAACTCCCTTTTAGAATTCATGTACAACGGAGAGCTGATTTTTTTCTGAGCTGCATATTTTTACTCTTCATTTCCGACTTTTAATACATTATAATTATTGTTCTCATCCCCTTCTTTTTCAGTTCCCTGCATGAAAAAATTACTTGCACTTTGCACAAAAATCTTCTGTGAAAGAAGAAAAGGAAATTCCGTGTGTGGGTCTCAGCAGGAGTTGAGCTGATGCAGCAGCTTAAAATAATGCCGAAAAAGAAGCCCTTCTCTGCAGGCAGAGTGTCCCTGATTCTCTTCCTGTGCCAGATCATTAGTGCCCTGGATGTTCCTCTTGATCGTGAGTATTGAATCTCTTAGGCCAGGAGGCAAACCCTCCCAGTATTTACCATCACCCTGAACCGTGTTGATGAGAAAAGTGTCTGCATGACACTGAAAAGCTAATCAAAATTAATTTGGCTTTTACCTTCAGCACCTGGTGTTTATGAAGACACTGTAGAAAAGGCCATGGAAATGCCTGGCCATGCTGTCCTCTCTTTCTCATTATCTTTCTTTGCCTCAGGTGTCTTTTGTGTACAGTGGAAGGAGTGGTCTGAGAAGGGGAATGGTGCAACTGCCCTGATCCTCCCTGTGGGCACTCCTTCGTGGAAGGACCATGTGAACTACCTTTCAAGGATGATGCAGACCCCTCTTATTGTCCTCATTGTGTCACTTTTTTTCTCTATTGCTGAGGCATCTCTAGAAGAAACTAGAGAATGTTCTCACCCCCTTCTGTCCCATTGTATCCTCAAATCACCCATACTTCATATGCTGTTCCTTCCGATTCAGACCGACAGCCACATTTCACTTTCTTGTTTTGCATCTTCAGTGTAAATTTAATTATAATACAGTAGAGCCGTGAATACAGAACATAGGAGCCTTGCCTGGTCCCAAGGCAGAAGGGTGAGACAGCAGCAGATGAGGGACAGGGGAGTGGATGAGAAAGAGATCTGTAGATGTGACTTATATTGACAGTTTATTGGGGAGGGGTGGTAACAAAATAAGGGAAGGAAAGAGAGAAGAGATAAAGAGAGACACAGAGATAGAGACAGAGACACACACATACACAAAGAGGGAGAGTGAGAAACTATGTCTCCTCAGAGAGATGACAGAGGACGAGGAAGAAATTAGGCGGAGGAGTTCTTCTCCGTGCCTGTGTATAGAGCCAAGGTGCTCAGAGGCACTGTGCCAAGTTCAAGGGGCAGAGCCAGGCCTGCCTGGATTATAACAACTAATATGTCATTTACTTTTTGGCTTAAACTATCTGATCAAAGACAAAGGTATAACATTGTGATACTAAAGCAAGACCTATAAAATCACTCAAAGGAAGCAGCAAACAGGGGCTACTGAATTCCTTTCTCTTACTTTTCCCAAAGTAAAATATATACCACAGTCTGCCTGGCCTGAGTGGTTTGTTTATAGACAATAAAGATAGCACTAGGCTCCAGCTGGATATATTCCTGCAGCATGAAGCTGAATTCAAATCTGAACAATTACTGTACTTCACAATTGATTTACCCTTTCTCCCCAATCTACATGACCTCTTTAAAGCCATTAGCTTCCTGAGTAGAATGTCTGTTTGGCAAGGTTTCTAAGGCACAAGAAAGATAGCTATTTCCTAGGGCTATGCAATTGCTGGGTGTCCTTTTCAGTCATAGAAGTTGCAACTGCCTGCCAGAAGGTGTGAGATGGTGTTTCCTGCATACTCTGCTCACTCCCTAGGCTATGCATCTCTACCCTAAAGCCTAACAAATTGCAACACTTTCATTTAGTTATTCAGCCAATGACCTTAATTTAAAATATGCAAATATATATTTAATTGAAATATGCATTTGCCTGAGCCTATTGGAGCAGGAATATTTAATTGTGCGTTTGGTCTAATAGATTCACTGGGAAGAAGGAAAAGCAGTGAGGGAAATGCCTTTGTTCTCTCTTGTGTTAAATATATTCCTCCTTAATCTGACTGCTCAATCTTACTATCAGGGGAAACAGGCACCTAGGGCTAACTCAATTATGACCGCTAATGGAGAGGAGGCACAACCATGATGAAAATCAAGTCACCAGTAGCCTAGACTCTCCTACATTAACCTTTGCAAGTGGTAGTGACAGGCAGACCTCCAGAATGATTGGAAATGCATGTAAACACTTTCCAGTTCCACACACCCTTTCTTCGGCACATACAATGATCTGGGCCTGGGCTATTGAGAATTCCAAAGCAGAAAAAATGCTAATGGCATAAAACCATCTTGGAACCATAGAAATGCACAAATCTGAAGTCAGTGTTAGTTTTGACTTGGATTGTAGCAATATCCCAAATTAGGTATCATTATTGCGTGCATTGTGGTGTCTGAGATAATAAGATCAGACACTAGACAGAAAGTGACAACTCAAATTAATTGTAGATTTCATATCTTTTTTTAAAAAAAAAAAGGAGCATAATTATCAGTGTAACACAATGTGTATAGGATGGAGTTATATATCCCTATTCCTGAAAGAGTCCCCCCTCCCTTTTTTCCTACAGCATGCCTTTGTTCTTCCATATGCTGATGTAAGAAGCTACTGCAGGGACAGACAAAACAGAGTGCCAGTTTCTTTCTCTTGCAATGTCACAACTTTAACTTTGACAGAATGGTTTTTATTCTAGGTCAAACCAAGTAGACAAGATGCCAGCCCCCTCTTTTTTTTGTTTAGGGTGCTAACATTCTCATTACTAACATCTGATTTTCTTTAATCTTCTTTGCCCACTTACCTGCTGATTCTGATGGGGAAAAAGCAAAGCTTCTTGATGACTGTAAGTGCATTTCTACACATTACTAGGCGGTGTGAAGATGTGACTGTGTCCTTGTTTCTTGAATTAATAGTGTGAATCAAGCAAACAACATCATGCTTTGTGATTAGCGTCTTTTTAAGCATGTTGCTTACTATAGCCAAATACCTCATTTGAATGCTAAGGTACAAATGGAATATATAACCTGCATGAATAATTGGAACTCTGATATTACTCTCACCAACATGCTATTCTACTAATATACAAGCTGTATGCTGTATTCACATCTGATGTAACTCAATGAGAAAATTCAAAACTTTGTAGGGAGCATAATTTTTTCTCAAATGCCATCAACTGGAAAAGACACACATCTTTTGCAGAGTTTTGGAAGTTCAGTGTATGCAGAAGCTCACTCAAATCCCTCTTCTATGGCTATAGCCTTCAGAACTGGGTAGAATAGTGGTCCCAGGTGTTATAAGTAGAAAGTCTCTGCACATTAGCAGATTGTATTGAAACACACAGAAGGCAGAACATTTCGGCTATATTGTTCTTGAGAAGCTTCCTATAAAAAAAAATTTCTGCTGCTTCTGACAGTTGGGTAGCATTATCATCCAGTGAAAAGATAGTCCATTTTCAGACATTTTCCTTTGATGTTGAATTAAATAGAAATCTTGGTAAGTCACTTATTACTACAAAGCATTTGTTAATTGCCATATGACCTAAGCACTGTTCAAAAAGATACCTCCAGATGGCAAACTCCTGGTGCAGCTGCAAACACAGGAGGGGAAGCCTTGCATTTGAAAGCAAATTTGCATGTCTGGCACTCTTATTCCATCCCATTTCCCCCCTCCCCCAAGAAGAACTGTACTGAATGACTCTAGGAATTCCTTCTATCAATGTCTTTGTTCACCATTTTGATGGTGTAGAATCTTGAGAATTCCTTTCATTATCCTAAACCCAGTACACCCAGAATTTGAGGTTGATCACTTCAAAATGAAGCTGGTCCAAATCAGAATCCTGAAGCACAACTGAACAGTCCCAGTGTAGGCATCTACTAAAAATGTTACACGAAGTGTGTTAGGAATCTTCCCAGTTACAGTTGGAAGCCAAGTCTACTTTTAAAACTCCCTTCCCCTCTGAGTGCTTACAGGCATTGAGCCTCAAGTCTCTCAGCTAAAGAAAACCAGAAAGCCACTAACCATCAAGACAGAACTGCTGGCTAGCATTGGAAATTAACAAAATAAAGGCAGGGGAGTCCAGAGTGCCTGATGCAGGGGAAAGCAAGCTGGCACAGGACTGCTTCAGTGCACACAGTCCAGAAGATCCACTCACTTTGTAGCACATGCCTGGCTTCTTGGTCCTAGCATTGGGGGCCAGGTAAGCCTTTGTCTGCTTTAAATATTGTGAAATATATAGAGATATCCTTGGCCTCTACCTACTGCAGGTAAACATTCTATCTCAACTCTAGTTGTGGCAATGGAAACTCTCTCCAAATGGCCAAAGGTCCCTGGAAGAGCAAGGGCAAATTGCTCATGTTGCAAACTACCACTCTGTGGATAGCTTTCCTTGAAGCTGTGCTTAGCATGGACCAAGCAGAAATGAGGTGAAAATTAGTCCCTACTTGGCCTTTCTTGGTCAAGACATTTGCCTCTCTGAATAACAAACAGACGTTGAAATCTATGGTATCTAGTGTTTTCCCATTCTAACAAGAATCCTGATCTCCTGAGAAGAAAGACCCTATAGGGCTTTTAGAACAACTTGGAGAATGATCAAGGTCTGTAGACTGGCTTTCTTCAGATTGGATTGCTCTGGATCTAAACAGATAACCTTTAGAAACACAATCCCCTCAAAAGGGGAATTTCAATCCCAATTATAGCCCAAATAAGAATGTTTTCTCTTCATTCCTAATTTATTTACCTCTTGTTTCTGATAAGGCATGTCAAGGCTCTAACTTAACAATCTTTTATATATGAGCATGTCAAAAGTATGTTTCCCTGGGATATATTAATTTGCATAATTAACATGCTAATAAGCTCTGTATTCTATCATGAGGAAGAGTCAAATCTACCTCATAACTTATATTGAAGATATCACTTGAAACAAAATAACCATGAATTTCTCATTGTTGCATCAGAAAAACAATGTTTGAATATTAGACTTGTATTAGTAATCATTTTCCCAGACTTTTGGTGTGGGAAAATGGACTTTGCAAATGTGTGTGGTGTTGCCAAAGGAAATTTGTATCCTGACTTCCCAGCTTTAGATGAGTTTTAGTTGCAAACCTAATGAGGATTTACTGCTACAACAGAAGTTACTAAGAATATGTGTGGCATATTTAGTCTTAGGCAAGTGATTTTAATATAGAAAAAGTGGTTGCTATTATTGATAGTAAAACATCTATTTCTTTACATTATTCTCCCTTTTACAATTAAGTGGTACAACCTCCAACTATCACTCAGCAGTCACCAAAGGACTACATTATTGACCCTCGGGAGAATATTGTAATCCAGTGTGAGGCTAAAGGGAAACCTCCTCCAAGGTAAGCATGCTTCCTGCTTTTGATAGCATTTAAAATAGTAGGCAATTGTGTGCATATGGAAATGTCTGGAATTTTGATAGAACAGCAAAGATCATGTGGAACAAGTTCGTTTTTAGTTGGATATTTCTCAATATGACTGACAGCATGCTCTTGTTTTCCTCACCAACTCCCTGGCTTGTTTTAGCCCTTTAATGGTGTTTAATGTGTCTTTTAGGTCCTGCACATCTTTAAAATATCAGTTAGATGTTCATTGTTTCATCTCTCAGATTAATTGCAGTTTGTTTGTTAAAGCCAAGAATTTTGCATTTTCTATTCATGCTTTTCTGTAAAATGCCTTTAATTTATGAGGAGCTAGAGAAAGACCCTCTAATCTAGCTTCTGACACCAGTAGTTTATGACAAGGGGCAAAACCTTTTATCTGGGCTTGCTTTCTCATAGGTTGAAAAGATAAAGGGTGATTTGAATGGATGGCTTCTAGTAATAGTCCTACACCATCCTCTACACTTCTCAGGGTTCTCTATGTAGATCTCAGCATGAGCTCATCATAATCAGGTCTAAACAAAACATGATAAAGATGGGATACTGAGGGTCACCTGCTGGACTATTATCCAAAGCCCTCTGGAGAGTAACACAACAGCTCATCCAATAGTATGGAAGATTCTATAGAGCTTGATTGTTAAACTATGAGACTTTAAAATATTGCAACTATTAAATCTCATGACTATTAAATTGTAACTAGGCATAAGAATGTACAAATAATAAAAGGATGAATATTTTAGATATTTTATTTACATGTTTATATAAGTTTTATTAAACTAGAACCTGAGGAAATGTACTACCTCATTCTAGATATTATGCATGTTAACACTTTCATCAAGGCTTTACTCCAAAACAATAGCCCCACCATATTTTGGGTAAACCATTTTTCAAACAGGCCTCAATGTGCACTTTAGCTTCATTCGTAGGTAAGGCCATCTAAGTTTGACAGAACTTTTTGTCACTAGTTAGTAGTCCTGATTTTTTTGCTGTTGAGAATGAAGCTGTCCTGAGTACTGTGGGATGTTTACCAGTGTCTTTGCCCTCTACTCATGAGATGCCTGTAACCTGCACCACCACTACCCCCTCTCTAGCTTTGGTAAGCATAAGTAGTAAAACAAGAAATCCAAGTTGGAAAACACAGGGATGTTTGACATGTATGTCACCATTGTCTGATCATCACCAAGGTGTGCCTAATTAGGAAGTTAATCACATGAGCACTGTGGCATTTAGAGGAGGGCATCTTTTATATAACTAAACTGAGAAAAAATGAATCTTGACAATTTGACATATCTTCTAAAATTTATATAATTATTTCTAGAATTAAAAATTCACCTTATATAGAATGACCACTTTTAATAACTAACATTTAAAACACCCAAAATCTTAACCCTACTCCTGTTCTCTGGTTTGAAACAGATCTGATCAATTTTCCACTCAAAAATAATATAATACTTTATGGGCCTTTCTTGTCACATTTCAGCCTAGAGCACATTTTTATAGACAGCTTAACTGTGTATGAACAATGGGGTTCATAATAAAAATGTTCAGAGACTATGCCTTAAAGACCTGTTTTTATATTTTCTTTAAAAAATGGCAAGCAATTTGTACTAGATTTGAGCTGATTTTAGAAATAGCAATTATTTTTTTCTGAATCATGATTTGGCACAGTATTTTAAGAAAATGGCCTTTTAGTAAATATTGAAATCTAACAATTATTTCTGGAACCCTATAAAACCTAAGGTTTTTTTTTTAAAGGGGTACATAATCCTATATTTTTGAAATCATTAATGAGCTTAACCCTTTGTTGTTTGGGGCAGCTTTTCTTGGACTCGTAATGGAACTCATTTTGACATAGACAAAGATCCTCTGGTCACCATGAAGCCTGGTTCTGGAACACTAATAATCAATATCATGAGTGAAGGGAAAGCTGAGACCTATGAAGGCGTTTATCAGTGCACAGCCAGGAATGAGCGTGGAGCTGCGATCTCTAACAACATTGTTGTCCGCCCATCCAGTAAGAGAAATTTCTCAACCCAATATGACCTTTAAACAATAGTGACCACTTCCAATGGTGGTTATTTTGGAAACATTTAAACTTATGTATCTAGAATCCTACATAAAGAAGTTTAAATTGTTCATGAGTCTTTCCATTCATGGAAATAACTTCTAGCCAGTATTTTTCTTTCATTATGTATATGTATGTAAAGCCAGCTTAGTTTGAAAGCCATTTTACAACCTTTTTGACATTGATATATGATACATATTCTCTTACAAATCTTATACGTGAGTATACACATGTAATCCTATATAAAATACTAATATATATATATACATATATGTATATATATATATAGTTACTTCTTTAGAAACTATGCTAACATAAGTTTTTCCATTCTCTGTGGAGAACTTGCATGTGTCAAAGTAGATGTGTTATTGGTGTATTAGCATAAATTATTAGTCATTATCTAATGAATTGTTAGATAATATATATTAGTATGTAATAATAATAATTAGTATGTGTAATTATTACACATTAATCTATAATATATAAAATAAATATAATAATAGTAAAGAAAAGTTTTCTTTTTCTACTAATATATTTTGTTTTTAAAAAAGAAAACTCTAATACATCATTTAAAAGTCAGTTTCTCATTGTTTAATGTATATAAATAATGAGAAATTATAAATAATAGGTTACCATTTTCTAAAAACTTTGGATGCTTTTTTTTTTGTGTTGTTGTCTTCTTTTTAGTTTTGCATGAAGACATAACTCTGAAGGTTTTTTGTTTTTCCTTAACAGGGTCTCCCTTGTGGACCAAAGAAAGACTTGAACCAATAACACTTCGAAGTGGTCAGTCATTGGTACTTCCCTGTAGACCTCCAATTGGATTACCACCAGCCATCATATTTTGGATGGATAATTGTGAGTCTTAACACTAAAAATTTTCTTCAGTCATCTTGTATTTCTTTTTTGTCTTAACAAATCACCTCCTTTTATGAATCCTAAAGTGCTTATAAAATGATCTGTAGATACTCAGAAAAATTGAGTAATGAACTGCTTAATGAACTAAGTACCATGCCACTTCATTCATTATCTGTGCCATGTATTGCTATAGATCAACAACAATAGAAAATCCAAGCCCAGTGATGCTTGGGTTTGCTTTCTATCTTACAGAGGTGAGCTGAGAAGGAAAATGAGGCAGACAGTAAATGCATTTTGAAAATGTATCAGTTAATGATAAACGTTATGGAAGAAAATAAAGCAGAAATTTGAGTCCACTGCTAATGCGCTGGGGTGAGAGGACAAACGAGTGACATGCATATTTGTGTGGAAAGGGAGCATTTGTGGAAGCCCTAAGGAGAAGCATCCCTAGGGCGAAAAAACTAAACAAGGCAAACCAAACAAAGAAACAAAGCAAAAACAAAACCAGAAAAAGCAGCCTAGAGGTAGGAGGCTGGGAACAATGTCAGGGAACCACAGGGACTCAATGGAAAGGGCCTTTTTTTTTTTTCTTTTTTTCTTTTTTTCTTTTTTTTAAAATCTGAATGAAATAGGAAAATGTTGAAAGAACACATTTACCTGAAATAAAATAATTATTAAAAGGATCACTTTCATTCATGTGTGGAGAACGGGGAGGGCCAAAGAGAAGTGGGGGCAAGTCAGGATGTGGCTCAGCATATAGCTGAGTGGTAGATCACTTGTCTAGGATCTATAGGGCCCTAGGTTCAATCCTCAGCACTTGAAAAAGAGGTAGGATGGAGACCAAATAGGTGTGTATTGCTGTAAACCAGATCGTGGTTACTGGTGACTTGGACTTGGGAGGTAGCAATAGACTAGTTCCGACTCTGGATATAATCTGAGGGTAGAACCTCTACAGAGGGAGGTATGGGAACATGAGGAGAAAAACCAGGGATGAATACCAAGTTTAGAGATGGAAAACTGATTAAAAAATAGGAGCATCCTCTTCTGAAACCTCAAAGACTAGTAGTGGGGAAAATCAGGTTACTTTTATTATATCATATATCTTCAGTTTTTCAAATTACCAACATAGATGATATTTATTGAGCCTTTTCTGGGTGTAGTCCTTTACTAATAATATTACACTGAGTCTCCCATTAGTTTTCCATAACCAGCTGAAGCATATCCAGCCATCCTTTCCATTTTCCTAGTAAATAAACTAGAACAAGGAGAAATGAATATAGTTGCTAGAACGTTTCAAATTTGCTTACTTTTTACATAGTCAAATATTTATTGTTCTAATCTCTCCCCCTCCAAAAAAGCTATTATGTTAGCATGCTATCTTAGAGGTGGCACACAGCTTGGCTTAGAAACTAAGAACCCAGAATTCAAGATGTGAGAGGTCCAAGGCATCCTCAGATCAAAATGCTCAGCAAAGGTCAGAGGTGTGAGGCAGAAGATGAGCTGGGCTGCAGTGAGCATGGTATGACTTCTTAGTGCATAAAGGCATTCGAAGCAACCACAGGCTGTATGAGACAATTTAGAGATCGGGTACTGGAGGTAGAGAACAGGGTCTGCAGACTGAGACCAAGAGCTGTGCAAGAACACAGAAAAGCAAATGAGAAAGAACACTGAGTAGTCAATAGAGTCCTTAGAGAGACAGAATTGTGTTCCACCCACCAGGCAGAGAACGCAGGCTATAAAATACTAATAATTATTGAGTGAAGCTAATAGATAGCATGACGCCTGGGAAATGCCTGTTAGATCTGGCAAAAAGAATTGCACTGTGGCATTGCATGAGACCTGCCTGTAGATGGAAGGGTGGGAACTCATGCAAAAGATTTGCACAAAATACCATATTCTCAGAGATATGACTCCCTCTGTAATCAATCACAGGCTGCAAGCCTCACTGAGGAGAAAGCTGGACTCTAACACCTAATGTTTATTGTTGATTCATAAAACCACTCAAAGAAAGTGTCAGAAGAAGTGGAAAATAAATAAATGTGCAAATATATTCTCCCTTTACTTATGGATATGGAGGGTATGCACAACAAATCTAATATGAAGGAGTGATTTATGGCTTTGAGAATAACACTTTGCAAATGTCATCAAAATTAGATGTATTAATCATTCTTATTCAGAAATGATTTCTTATTTTCTTAATAAAGACATATGTCATGTGGAAACACTCCAAATAATCAGAATACATAGCTAATGCTTCCTGCATGGCACAACTGGCAATATGTATGATGTCTTACATTTTTAAATGGCAGCAAACCATCTGCCCTTCAAATAGGCTTGCATATGAATATGAGGAAAGGCTAAGTCCCCACTTGTTTTATGCATCATAAAAATATTCCTATCTCCATATTCTTTTTCTCCAAGTGTAATACAGAGAAACTCAAATGCAGTCTCATCCCCCTCCCCCCCCACCACCCATTGATGTCTGTTGCCTTACATTAGAGCTAGCATCATCCATTAGTCATGTGATTCAGGAGAAACAAAAGGTAATAAATACATGCCTTTGGTGCTTTGGATTCATTAAATAAATGTATGTTTTCTGAGATAGGGTCTCACTGTGTAGCCCAGGATGATGTTGAACTTGTTATGTAGTACAGACTTGCTTCGTCTTGTAGTTCTTCCTGTTCCAAATAGCTTGGGTTTCAGGCATGCAAAACCTTGCCTGGTTTTCAGTGTCTATTCTTTTCCTCAGTATTTTAAAGTCACTCCTATCCAAGAGGATTAATGTTTTAAGACTGTAAATTTATAAGCCTCCAACTTGACAGAAACCTGGATAACACAATTCACAGGGCTCCAACTACCAAAGTTACTGCTGGGTTTTAACTACAATTTTGCTTTTTGTGAAATATTAGGTCAGATACCTGCTGCAGGAAGAACACATATCCTTACCTCAGGCTGAAGAAATATAAACCCCCAGCCTGATGTTTCAGGGATGTGCAATTTTCCCAAGACCCTCTCACCTGGGAGTGGAAGAAATCACAGTTGAGGCTCTGGGAACTGAGCTAGGAGCTTTGGGATGCGTTTTGATGGGCAAATATAATATCATATGCAGATCAGTGGCTTCCACCTCTCCTCACTCCTCAGCCATATAGAAAATCCTCTTGTGCCTGAGGCTAGCTCCTCACTTGGTCTAGAAGGAGGATGATCTTTCTGGAAACTGGATTGTCAATGTGCTGACGGCTGATATTCAACTATTCCAACAGTGTTCGAAGGAGCCCTCGCCAAAAGCTGCTCACTTGTCCATATCTTCAGCATTAAACAAAATGTGTTCTTCTTTTTGGAACTTAGATTTTAGTACAAGGAGATGGCCATTATTCATACATATAATGAGTAAAAGATAAACTATGTCACAAGTTGAACTGTATACAAGGCGAGGGAAACCAGGCCTGGTTCCCAGTAACACATCATAACACCAGATAGTGGCATCATTGCTATTATCTGTTATGTTTAACCAGTGGTTATAGGCTCACTCCGGGCTGGGGGACTGTTGTGCTTGTCTCCTTGCTCAGGGCCTAATTTTTGATGACATGTAACTCATGTTAATATCCTTACAAACTTTTCTGATGTGTTTTCTAAAATGTGTGCAATTAGAGACCAATTCAGATATCAGGGAATATACAGACCTGCTACAGGGCATTTCTTTTTCATTTCTGCTTCCTTAATGAAGTATTTCACTTCACAGTTCTAGTGCTATTACTGCTTCAAGCTCCAAGAAATTAGGAATTGGCCAGGTTCAGTGGAATGTCTGTGTGTCTCACATCTTAAAAGCAAAAAACATAACTAAAACAACAGCAACAAACAAATAAGCCCTCAAAGAGTTTTTTCTTTTACTAAAAGAGCTTCTCAGGTGAAGCTCAGAGGTGTTAGTAGATGGCTGTCCTGCTGATGTGCAGAATGGCAAGTGTCTGATAGAATGATCTGAGAATTTCTCTGTCTTCCTCTAGCCTTCCAAAGACTTCCACAGAGTGAGCGGGTTTCCCAAGGCCTGAATGGAGACCTTTATTTCTCCAATGTCCTCCCAGAAGACACCCGTGAAGACTATATCTGCTATGCCAGATTTAATCACACTCAAACCATACAACAGAAGCAACCTATTTCTTTGAAGGTGATTTCAGGTAAGAGCTCAGCCTTCTGGGTCTCTTTCAATGGTGATAATATACGTGAATCAAATTATTAACAATTAAATACAGTTCTGTCTCTGAGGCAAACCTGTTCATTGATCAGGAAAATTCCTGTTAAAAGATCTCTAAAGCATTAGCTTATGTGCTAAAAAAAGCATGCATACCCTAAATATTGGATTTACATTTTTCACCGATTGCCATTCCTGTTTCTATGGCAACCTCCCAACTCTGTGGCATTCTGAGCATTGGTGTATGTATTATGCCTCACAATGCCTTTTTATTAGCATTTATCCCATAGTTCAAGTTGTAGTTGGGGGTGGCTGAGTGAATTAATGACTTCGCCAGTATGATGTCAAGCACTGTATTTACCTGGAAGGAATTGTTGTTAGCATACCTGTATGTATTTGTTTTTGTTGCCCCATCTTTTTTGACTCTTCTTCCCTACCTTTGTGCCCTCTTCATGATATTCTGTTTATTTCAGTGGATGAATTGAATGACACTATAGCTGCTAATTTGAGTGACACTGAGTTTTATGGTGGTGAGTTACAGTGGTTGTAACTGATATTTTCTCCTTCATTGTAGACTTTAGTTCACTAACTTCACCTCCATGGTTATTTAACTTTGTTTCTTTATGAAATTTCTAATCACATGTTCAATATCACTGTACCAATGTGTGTTTCTTATAAAACTTAGCTATAAAATTTCAAGCATGTCACTAAAACATTTTCCATGATGTATGTATAATTAAACTTGTTATAATTTTTCATGCAAACCATTTCATATTCTTTAGAAAAAATCTTTCATATGTGTTCAGAATTGTATTTTCCACATTTTGTGCTGTCTAAAAACTCTTTGCATGGCCTACACATGAACTGACTGGTAATATTAACCCCTAGAATACTGATTGACTCATCAGCACCTTTAGTAACTAACATTCCATAGTAATTGTCTAATGTCATTCAGTAGTATTAGCAAATTAGCAACCATATTGTTCTTAGCTTTGTTAGAAGCCCACTCATTGTCTTCTGTGGGAGTAAATTTCTAAAAATAGATCATTCAGCTTCATTGTTTTAAACGGGAAAGAATTTGATTTTCTTAATGAAAATGTGCTTGCCAAGCATAAAATCTATTCCTAAAAATAAGGGACTCTGGACATATGGGCTCCTTAATTTCCATAGGTAGAGTTCTTGCTGCCTTAATTTTCTACCTTTGATATATGAACATTAGAGAATGTGGCAGGATATAACCCTTGCCTTTATTTATTTAATATAAGCCCCCAAATAGGTCCTTGAGAGCATTCTCAAGGTGACTTTTAGAGGAGTAAAGTCACCAACAAGCTCTAAACCCTCAAGAAAACTAATTTTTCTTCAGCAATGCCTTTTTGGTACTCAGCTTTTCCTTCTGAGAAATGAGAAATTTACATGCAGTCTCTTCATTTGGCTTTAGAAGCATCAAGTAGATGTTTGTGGTTGAAACAATGAAAGTTCACAGAGTTTTATCCCATTTCCATTTGAAAGTTTCCCAAGGACTTCAGTAAATAAGGCCACATATTTAAGAGACCCTCAGACAGGAGGTCTTCTGTGTAAATACTTCTAAGCTCTATGACTTAGACCCTTTTTATTTTGTCATTGAAAAACTTATATCAGTGTGTTTGGCTCTGTTAATATTCTTTTTCTTTTTTTTTCCCCAAAGCTAAGAACCAAACGCAGGGTCTTACGCACTAAACAAACCCTCTACCATGTAGCCACTCTTTCAGCTCCCCCCCCCCCTCATACTTTTAATCTTCATTCATGGCATATAATTTGCCAGAACTCTGCCAGTAATTATCTAGTTTTGTTTTATTTCTCACAAATCTTTCAGTGTAAGAATCTTGCGATATAAGTCAGTGCCCATACTGCTCAATCTAGAATAAACCAAAATACTTTGTCCATAATGATTTGCTGCTGAAAAAAAATATGAATTTTTCAAAAGACACACTTTTTGCTTTGACTTGAGCACCAGTCTTAAGGGATGTGCAGTTTGATGAGCTGGTTTTTCTTTGTTGACATTTTGAAAATTTACCAGTATATAGAAAATTGATAAGACCTAACCCAAAGTAAAGACATGTATAAAAGGAGTCCTTCCACTGGTTTTCTCAGGCAACCAAAATTGTTTCTTTTCCTGCACACCAAATAAGTGTAAGGAGAGAGTGTGTATGCATAACTGAACAAATCCCAAAATAAGCATGGAATGGATTTGAAATGAGACTAGAATTTTAGGCAGCTCTTGACAATGACTATGTTCCTAGAAAACACATCTCTATAATTTTAATGTATATCGCATTTTTTGTTTGCAGCTAAATCTAGTAAGGAGAGACCACCAACATTTCTAACTCCAGAGGGCAACAAAAGCCTCAAAGAAGAACTAAGGGGAAACGTGCTTTCACTGGAGTGCATTGCAGAAGGCCTGTGAGTTAACTGTTAACACCTTCTGTCCTGATGTATGCTTCTTACCAGAGTATAAAAGACTGATAGGAAGTAATATCCAAGGAAGCACTGCTGTCTTATGCTTCTAATTTGAGCAAAATCGTTTCCTGAGTAAACTTTAAATCCCATGTTATTGCTAAAGTATTTTTTGTGTGTGATAGTGTTGTATTGCATTATCTATATCTGTAATCACCTTGTGATCACTGTGCTTTATTTAATAAGGTGTAGAATTTTACTGCTTTTTAACAAACAACCTTAGTACTTGGTAGCTTAAAAAAACAAAAACAAAAACAAAACAGCTACTTACTCTTGGTCATTTGTCCAGAGTTTGGGCATGGTGTGGGGGTGTCATCTGAAGGTAGATTAACTGGGGTTGGGGGGGTTATTACTCTCAAGGTCTGCCATAAGGAGCACCTGATGCATTGGCAATGGATTTGTAGCAGTGTCACCCTCTCCTATTGTCTGCCATCTAAAGTACACAGGGCATGTCGAGGCCTTAAAACTGTGGCATTTTCCCTTCTGTTCTTTCCTGAGGGAAGACTGTAGAGTCCATGTGCCTTTGTCAGGCCTTCCAGGGAGCCCTTCCACAGATACAAGAGCAACTGTGACATTAGATCTATATGACAGGCAGGTTGTAGATTGTCCTCCACAGTGCCTGGCATAGAGCAAGTGCCATTATGTAAACGCAGATACTGCAACTGTGAGTGGGGTCCCAGGAGCACTCTGGCTGCCTTCATGCTTTACGATTTGTATTGTCTCTGACCTGGCAACGCAATGATCACATAATCTTTCCTTAATCCAGGAATAATTACTTCAGGATGCCTATGGAGCCCTCTGCTGGCTAAATTAGGAAATTACATTCGATTTTTCAGTTTAAAAATAAAATCAATCTTTCCAATGTTTTGTTGATCCCAAAAGGAAGACTGCCCCTTTCTGAACAGAAACAGGGGAGTGGATTTGGGGGGTCAGAGGGGATGTGGGGGGAAGGAATGGGAGGAGAGGAGGAAGGGGAAACTGCAACCAGGATGTAAAGAAAATAATACATTTTATTAAAAAATCAACCTTTCCTAACAGAATTTTCCAACTTGCATTTAGCTTTCTTTCAAGCACCAACATGACATTTAATAAGTTTCATACCTTAGCACACCTCATGTTTTCAAATTAGGAACACCGAATGTTTTCTTTTTGTAACATATGCTTATAATTTGAAAAAAAAAATAAAACCTGAAAGAACTTTACAACATTGAAATCTTGTGAAACCCTGATAGGTACTGTACTGCTGGCAACTCAGGGACTGTTAGGCTTGGTATTAAAACATTCATAAATCTTAATGATTCTTCAGTACAGTAGGAGCTTTCCATAACAACTGGTTCTTTGCTCAACTGGAACACTGAGTGTCTCGCCCCTTTACCCTCCTGCCTCATCTGAAACATGAGTCTAACTATAAGGAAACTTGAGTTGTCAGATTCCACGTGTGACTAGAATGTCCAAACTGATCTCGCATCTACTGCAGCTCTACATGTTCACAGCAGGTTTTAATTTTAGAAACCATATCACCAAGTTTATATGCTGTCATTTTGTTTGCCTAAACAAAACAAAGCCACAGTTATTAATTGCCATTACAAATATGTCTTTTGCATTTCTGAGGACAGATATAATGATGTCTTTAAGATCTCCATCAACCTTTCTTCTTTACTATTTCCCACATACTTGGCTAGTGTACACACACACACACACACACACACACACACACACACACACACACACACGTTTGTGTGAACAATTTTTAAATTTTTACTTCATGAAAACTTTGTAAAGACATTATACTAGCCAACCATTCTTCTCATTAAGACAACTGGAGATGCTAAGGGCCATGGAAGTCAGTGATCCAAAGTCAGAGAAGAATTTAAGCTAAGATGTGGAAATTTGAGAAAGATCTAACTCCAAGCAGTATTCTGGCTTTTCTTCATCAAGTCATTTGCTTGGATTTTCCTGATTTGAATGGATAAAATTGAGTGAGGGGTGGTACAGCATTAAACTAATCTATTATTATCAATTAGCATAATGGTGTTCTAAGTTTTCACTAATAAGGAAGTGAAGGATAAGGTTTTAATTCAATAATCATTTAATTCGCATCACCCATGTGCATAAAACAGGAAGTTTAATTAGTAAATGTATATACAAATCCAAGGGCACTGATGTGCTCATGAGTTCATTCACTATATATCTTTAACACTAGCTGATGGGGAATTATAATACAATGTGATTAACTTAATAATAATTCTCTTAGCTGACATAGGAAGAATCTCTAGAGCATCCTCAGTGGCCAGAACCTTGAAGAAAAGATTAGGTCCCTTTAGTAAAGTAATCCATGCTTGCAGTGAAGCACACCACTGAAGTCAAACTTCACCATATGCCAAAATTAGCATAATTTTCATTATTTGAAAATGGGGTTTGTTCCAAGTGCAGGACTTGAGCATTACTTATAGAAATGTGATTCTAATGAAAAGGCCTGTATGTTTGTCATTATCTTTACGAAAACAATTACAAATGTGCATGAGAATTGATGCTGCAAGACAGTCACAGATGAACTCATCCTTTGTAACATCATTATTTATTTATCCTCTCAGACCTACTCCAGTCATTTACTGGATCAAAGAAGATGGAACACTTCCTGTCAATCGCACGTTTTATCGGAACTTTAAGAAAACCTTGCAGATCACCCAGGTTTCAGAAGCAGACTCCGGAAATTATCAGTGCATAGCAAAAAACACATTAGGAGCCGTCCATCATACCATTTCTGTGACAGTTAAAGGTATAACACCATCTCACGTGCACCCCCTTGCATTTGTGGAGGCTCTGAAGCTTCAGTTCAATGTGCCTTTGATCATGCTTTTTAGTGATGAGAAGTTTAAATTTATATCCACATTCATGATGTCATGAATCTTTTCTCATTTCTATTGTAATCGCATCCAGGCCAGATTAAAAAAAATGACCCTTTCAAACCATCCTCCCAGAATTGCAATTAGTACATGCAGAAGGAATGGTAAAAATAGAAAATCACCATGATAGTCCCACAGTGATAACTGCTTCAGGCAAGATCCAGGGAGGAATTCTAAAATTGGTGGGTGAAAACAATTTTAAGGAGAAGCAAGATATTTGCAGATCTTCAAAGTGTTTCTCGATCCTTAAAAAAATCAAATCAAGATCAAACCAAACTAAAACCTAGTGGCTAAGACAGTTTTAATGAATGTCCAGTAATTCTTTACTACTCCTTCCTGGAGGAGATGGAGGTTATGTCCTCTCTTGAGAGTAGTCTGTACTAGTGACCTGCTGCCAAAGGACAGAACACAGAACACTGGACAGTAGTAACTTTGTAGTGCGAACACCTGGCAGATGTTGCCTCAACCACATAGTGAAACCTAACGTGACTAATAAAGTCATTATGACCTCTTATCTTCCTTGAAGTAGTGTGATCAAAAAGGATCCACCATCACTGTGATATTCTTACAGCCCCAACCCTGGAGTTACTCAGGAGAAAACATCTGACAGACTCACAGAAGGCATCCAATAAAGCCAACTAACATTCTTCAGATGTGTCTGAATTGTGAAAGAAGAGTTCAAGAAACTCCTCGGTTAAAGAGACTCAATCAGTGGAGATGGACAGGGCAATGGTCACTTCCTGTCTCATATATATCCACAATCCAGCTATATAAAAACTAGATATTAGAGGAACCCAACCAAGCAAAGGGGTATAGGACACTGTATTTTATCTTTGTAACTTTTCATAAGTTAAGTTTTAAAATTGTTTCTCCATTTTATAATAACATAGAACAGAGCTCAAATTCTTTGCAAAGTTTAAAGAATTATTTGAAGCAGTTCTTAGGGTTTTTCATTCTAAAAAAGTGAGATTGGCAAGTCTTTTACAAAACCCTTATAATCTATTACAACAATCCAATGTATTCTTTTGCTTCAATACTTGTTTTGAGTCAGATTTTTTTAAAAATCTGTTTTTCTTCTCTCAATAAAGCGGCTCCATACTGGATTGTGGCACCTCAAAACCTCGTGCTATCCCCAGGAGAGAATGGGACCCTCATCTGTAGAGCAAATGGCAACCCCAAGCCCAGAATTAGCTGGTTAACAAATGGAGTTCCAATAGAAAGTAAGTGTTCTTCATTGTCTCTAACTGGAGTTTATTTTCAAAGTACACCTGTATCTTAGCAATAAATGCATGGTGGTGAAATATTTCAGGTTTAGGGTGTAAGCTGAGTAGAAAGTAAACAGGGGCACTAAATCACCTTTAAATTTTTATCGCCTTTAAATACTTATTTAGACTTTAAAGAGTTGAATAAATTTAAATAAGAACTTATGATATAAGAATTGTATGTGCATTAATAGAAACTTACGAATATTTCTTATTTTTAACCCAGATCATGGGGAGAATGACAGGGTCAGGAATAAACACCACTGAGAGCTCAATTAGCTTTCTTTGGAAATATCACAGAGTCAGTATAGGCTGATAAGACGACTGGGACTAAGCCAGTGGATAACAAAAGGAATAATCGGCCTGGCCTTAGTTTTCAGTCTTTGGAAAAGCCTAATTATCCCCTAAGTTTTCCAATCTTCAGGGGTCATCGTGCAATTGGATAGATACCTGAAGGATGGGGTCCTGATCTTATGGAGGATGTTCAGTCTTCTCCCACTTTGCCCTCCCTGAGTACTGTGAGGTCTTTCTCCCGAAATCCTTGAGGAAAACATTAAGACATCAGTTGTGTTTGTAACTATCACCCATTCTGCAGGTCTACCCCTAGCTCATTTTCATTAGCTATCTCTAGAAGCTACCACTATGCCGCCCACAGTGGCCCATTAAAGTGTAGCCAAGGTCTTCTCATAAACTCTCCAAGTCATTGTAAGGCTCATTTTATAAAACTTGATTAGAGGATTGGGATATTAGAAGGGAATTATAGCAAAAAATGAAAAAAAAATGGAACTGGAATCTTGTCTCAGTGATTCTGAACTTCTAAGCCATTGTTATACAGAGAGCAGCGAGCCACCTTTTTCCTCTATCTCCTGACCTCCCCACATTGGGAGGCCTTTGGCCATAATGCAATTCTTGGAATTCAGACTTCTTAGATGGAAAGAGAGAAAGCAGGGGGTAGGGAGGCAGAGGGAGAGAGAGGGGGGAGGTAGGGAGAAAGGGAGAGAGAGAGAAAGAGAGACAGACAGACCTCAGCCTCTGGCTCACCTCCTAGCCATTATCATGATCAGATGCAAAGACACTCTTTACTTAATAAAGATACTTTGCTTTCATACAATCTGGCTCCTGGTAGTCCCTGTCTAAAAACCAAATACCACATCTACTGCCACATATTGCAAAGGTCCTCTGAACTGACTTCCCTAAAACTGAGTCTTCCTCTGGGATGGAAGGCTCAACCCAGAGATGAAGATGGCCAGTAGATTTACTGTTACTTTGAGTAATGACAATGTGTTCCTCATAACCAGGCACAGCAGCCATGGGTTTAGTCTGAGTAATTGCACCCTGTGCGTTGTGTTTGCTGGAATGTTTATTGGGAGTTTGCTTGTGTCACAAAGCACAGTAGTTATCAGATACTTGAGTAGAAACAGCTTGTGTTTACTGCAAAAGGAAGTATGTTCTTGGAAGAAAACTGAGGCTAATGAGGCCAGTAATTGGTACTGATAATTATGATCCAATTTTAATTATGATCAGAGTAGGAAACGCCAGAAATCTTACCTCATGGTCATATATCAAGGAGCTACTGTCACTCCCAAGGGATTATGTGACAACTGAAATAGTGAAAAAAAAAGCCCAGAACTAAAAGACATTTTATGGTACAATTATGGTTTTCTTAAGAATGCATATAGAATAATAATAACCATATTGAATACTCAGCGTTTCTGTACCAAAGGATTTGCTTTCTTCCATCTCAGAGGTTTTTTGAGATTTATAGAAGGTTAAGTGTACTCCTGAGACTTAGACTCAGCAAAATCAGACAAGCAGGAGAGAACATCCATCTAGCCACTCAGCAGGAACACTAGGAGAGCCAGGGGCTGGTGAAGAGAGAAACTCTCAGACTTGGTAATCGGGGTACAGTCCTAGCAGGGAACACTGACAAATTAAGTGATAAAGTTGATCTTTCCTCCTGATGGGTTTATCATCCTTCCAAATTGGCTATCTTAGTCTGCTTTGCTGCCATAACCAAATACCTTGGGTTGGATAATTTATAAACAATAGAAAATTATTGTTCCCAATAGTGGGGGATGGAAAATCAAAGTTGAAGGCACCTAGTGGTTTCAAGTGCTGGTTCTTCCGCAGTGAATGTGCAGTCACAACAGGAATAGTCTCCCTCAAGTTGTTTGCCAGGGGCACTGACCCTATTTGTGAGAGAGGGGCCCTTATGACCTAGTCACCTGCCACAGGCCTGAGCCTTTGGCCTAGGACCACCTTAGGGCTTGGTGTTCAGCATATGAATTTATGGGAGCAACTGACCTTTGGAGGACAGCACCTTGGGGAACCTTGAACTCTATTGTTGTATTATGAGTTTTGAATATGCCTTCACATGCACTCCTCTTTACAGTTAAAACTAGAAGAGAGGGTATTTGGAGAGAGAAATTATCTCAGAGAGACAAGTTAGGCTCTTTTACTTCAACCACAAATCATCCAATCAGTTCCCAAACAGAAATAGTCAGGACAAAACCTGTCAAATGAAATCCTAAGTCAGTTGATTTTTTCCCATCCCCAAAGTGTGTTCCCTTTTGACCAAGGAGGCCACACAGCTATGGTAGGAATACCGCAGCTCTTCCAGATCCATGGAGCTCCAACGCAGGTGTGTGCATCTCAGAGCAGCCTGTCTGGTGGGCATTCAGGGAGGGGAACTTTGTGCCACAGGACAGCACAACAAGTGGTCATGCCTACAAGGCTACTCTGGGAAGCTACAAGCAGCTGCTGTCTCTGTCACAGAGATGTGACACTCCTTTTAGTGTGGTCAAGCTGGAAGTGCAAGGTCTATATTATGGACAGCTCATAACTGAGAGTGATGGGCTGACGGGAGCCATGCATGGTTCTTTCACTGTGTCCATCCCGGGTCCTCAACACCTGGTTACTGGACAGCCTCTGTTGAGTGTCTTCTTTGAATGGAAAATAAATCATAAAATACAAAGAGAGATGACTCCCTGTGTACTGGCTTCCTCTGATCCACAATGACGAGTTGGGTGAGGAAATAAAGCACCACCGGGACAAAGCAAGAAGTCAGCAGAGGCTTGAAGAGGTATGCGTTGTTCTCCTTTCCATTTAGTAGTTGGCCATGGACTTAAACAAGATTGCCTTTGAGACTTGTGAACTGTTGTGCTTGCCTCTCCTCTGTAGTTTGTTGAGTTGTACATCCAGCAGTACTAGGTCATGGAAGATAATAGAGAGATGCAAAGGTAGAAAAGGAGAAAACTGACTGAACCATGAGGATCACTAACTTCAGTAGACACCAACACAGGCTCTGCAAGTTGGCACCACCTTCCACCCAAGAGACTGCAGAAACTAGATGGACCAGCTGCTGGGGCGAAGGGTCGAGGAATAGCTGGGCTTCTGCAGTAGCATGGTCAGGGAATCACGCAGCAGGCCTGCCAGGTGCCTCAGGTCTGTCTCTTATGCCAAGCAGCAAAGATACCGTCAGAGAGCCACATGACCAGATGCACAGCCTGACTCTCCTGACTTGTTGGCCATCGTCCAAGGGTTCTGTCAGCCTCAGAAGCTTCAAACCACAAAAACAGGAATATTGTGGTTATGTGTCAGTAAAACTGGCAAAATGTGGTGTTAATTTGGAGCTTATCTTCAAAACTGGAACCTACTGTTTCATAAATTCATCAGATTAACCCCAAAGCACCTGGATGCACATCTCACTGGTTCCTGAAGAGATGTCTCATTTTGGTCAGCCAGGTACTTAAAACTTCATTGACACAAACAAATGTGTTAAATACCGAATTTGCTCCTGAAACACCCAAAATATTTTTAAACAGTCCATAGTGCTCAGACAGTCCATTATGTAGCTTTAAGAGACATACATGATATGATCTGAAGTACTTGAAAGAGTGTGAAGTTGAACTTGGGACCAGAAATCAAGGGAATTTCTCTGCTCTCCTAGATAGTGAGTGCTCCTCTATTCCTCCTCCGCTTTACTTTCCCCATCAGACCCTATACCATCCCCATTAGTGGTCCCCAAGGCCAAGTCCCTGAACACCACAATGCTTGTTTTTGTCCCAGGAGGCAGTGTGAAGGTCTATTACTTGCTTTTCCCATAGAACACATAAAATCTCACACTTTGTTAAAAGGTCGGCTCAGCTCAGATCTGAGAAGTGATAAGAACCAACTTGGTAAAAAAGAGTGGATCTGCTCCTGACACATTATAAATTGTCCTCGAGTAACACATGAAAACAGACAGAAGACTGGAGACTCAATTTTCTCAAGATCCTGTCTAAGCCTCCTCCTTCTCTTGGAGATAAAGGGCTCTATTGGCAAGACCTGTCAGGAGAAGGGAAATTCAGCTGTTCGCCAAAGCTTGGCTGTATATCATGCCCAATTGTTCATACTCCAATAAACATTTATAAAATTGACTAAAACCAGAAGCCTGAAACACTAATTTCAAACTATTAGATTAGTTTGAATTTATTATAAATTAAACAAACTATTAAGTACTTTTGCCTATGATTCTCACATCTAAAATATATTTAACATTAATATATTTTAGATAAGAAAATTGGTCAGCCTATTTCATGACATTCTAAAAGGAAATTATGCAATTATTCTAAAGGTAAAATTATGCAGTTGATACAAAAACATTTTAGAGATTGACAGTACCCAGTGCTTATAAGGCATCATTTCTATTTATTATCATTATTTCATATTCCAAATATTGAAAACATTTACAGTCGTTGCCATTTCTTTCAGAAGAGTTATATGGTTTAAAAGTTTTCTGAAGGCTGTCACCCAACTTTTAGATTTTACCCTTGGGGCTTAAAGTTATAGATGGAGATGCATATACTCTTACATTTCTTTGGTGTTCATTTACAGAGAATGAAGTCAGTTGTTCCTAGAAATGGATTATTGTTCCTTTAGATGATTTGAGTTTGCAAGTTGGTGAATTATTCCCATTCAGTAGTCAGCACACAGCACCCAAACGTTTCCAATGTCTCTGCAGCAGTGACTCTATTTTGTCCCAACTGAGCCACCATATGTCACTGCAGTTTCTAGAGTCACTTGCTTCTCTTATAAAAGAGCTCAAAGAAAACATAATGCAGACCTTCATGAAGAGAGAGCTGCTTACTCATCTCCCAAACATCAAGTCCAAGTTTATTTTATTGCTAAATATTATGCCAGAAATACTTCTTCATTTAGCACAAATGAGGTATATATAGTCAGATGACTGACTCCAAAGAGACATGAAACCATTATTGACTTTGATTTTGATCAGAATGATAAAACAGTGTACTATTTTTATTTTTTTTATTTGTTTTTATTTTATATATTGATCCCAGTTCCCTCTCCTTTCCTCACTCCCTCCCATCCCACCCCACCCCCGACTCCACAGGGAGGGTGATGCCTTCCAGGAAGGCTCAACAAAATCTATCAAGTCATTTGGAGAAGGGACTAGGCCCTCCCTCCTGCCTCTAGGTTAAGAGAGTATCCCTCCATGGGGAATGTGCTCCCAAAGTTCTTTTGTGCACCAGAGATATATCCTGGTTCCACTGTCAGAGGTCCCTTAGACTCCTCTGGCCTTCTTACTGAGACCCAAGTTTAGGGGGTCTGAGTTGGTCCAATGCTGGTCTAGGGGTTCATGAACTCCCCCTTGTTCAGGTCAGCTGTGGTTGAGGTCTCTGTGGGTTTCTGTAGCCTGGTCTTGACCCCGTTTTCTGATCACTCCTCCCTCTCTCCACCTGGATTCCAGGAGTTCTGCTCAGTGTTTAGCTGTGAGTGTCTGCTTTGTAAACTAATGTGGAGACACAGTCTAGGGTTTAGTGTTCAGAAAAAGACATTCCTGTGTCACAGCACTGCTCTCGCACATTGCTTGCTTTGCTTTGAACAAAATCCTCACATACTGTACTACCCAGCTAGTTTCACCCACCTTCAGCATGGATCAATCCTGGTCATAACACGTTTTAAATACCTGAGGCATTTAGCTGAAAAAAGGTCTTTGAGAGAAATTTTATACAACTGATTTCTCCTTCAACCCCAGATGTATGCACAACAGGAAAATGGATATCCTCTTGTCTCTGACTAGCATGTTCTCTATGCGTGTCTTTATTTACTTATCTATTTATTTCAAGGGGGCAGGTTTGAACAAGCCAGCATATTTCTACAGTTGTTGATAAGGTGTTGTTCCCTCCTTTAGATAATTAACTCGCCTCATTTTAAATAGCTGGATTCTTTATAAGCATGACAATAGTTTTCCTGAATTTGCTGTTCTTGCCCAACTTGGGCTTGCTTTTCTGCATCACTCAAATCAGTCTGCACTGTTAAAGATAAATCCATCCACTCAAGGCTGAGTGAACATTGCACATTTGCAAACTCTGGTTGGATTCTTTTCCACTTACTGATGTACTTATTTAGATCAGGCTGTATTTCCTTCCCTTTGTAATAAAGATCTCAATCTTTGTGCATAATATATATCTTTTAAGCAGCAAGGAAAATATATTTTCTATTTTTACAACCAAACAGTTGCTCCGGATGACCCCAGCAGAAAAATAGATGGTGATACCATTATTTTTTCAAATGTTCAAGAAAGATCAAGTGCGGTTTATCAGTGCAATGCCTCTAACGAATATGGATATTTACTAGCAAATGCATTTGTGAATGTGCTGGGTAAGTCCTCCCTTTATTAATGACGTGGAAAGTTAAATTAATGACTGCTGTTGTTTTCTACTTGTGTACCAGAAATGCATTGGTTTTGCTACCTGTTTTGCATAGTGTTTCAAGCTAAGAAGAACATACAAGGGTAGATAAGAGACAAGTCTTGCCTTAAGAGCCTTCATACAGTTTGGTCAGAAATAGGCTGTTCGCCCTTTGAAATGAAAGTAGTGTTCGTTTGCATTTGAGTGTGTCCACTCTTCCATCCTTACACACTTTTTAGTTACTGTTCTATTGTTGTGACAAAGCACCATGACTAAGGAAACTTATCAAAGGCAACATATATTTAATTTGAGGCTCACAGATCCGGAGGGTAGTGAAATTCATGGCCACCACAGTGGGAATCATAGTGGTATGTGGGTAGACTGGTGCTACAGTGGTAGCCGAGAGCTTACATGTTGAGACAACAACTATAAGGCAGGGAGAGAGAGATAACTGGAATGGTGCAGACTTTTGAAACCTCATAAACTACCCCCATTGACAACTGCCTCTAAGAAGTCATGTCTCCCAATCCTTTCCAAAGAGTTCTACCAAGCATTGAAGCAGGAGCCAGTGGAGCCATTCTCATTCAGCTCCACAGAAACTGACAAGTTCAAAAACAGTGTCACGGTTCCAACACAAAAATCTAAATGGTTAATCATATAATGCCTGTCTCTTACCCTAGTCACAGATATGCAGTTTCACGTGTAAAAATAGGCTCAAAGAATTGTGAAATGGTTGGCTTATATGAATACTACATCTCTCGTATTGGGTAAAATTCCCAAAAGCTGTATTTTTAAAATTTTTTTCTAACAATTGTTCCTATGGTAGCAGAAATTATACTTCAGTTCTTTCAGATAGTGTATTCATTTTCCAAACAAACCTAACATAAGGAAACCAATCCATATTTAGCAGATGTTGAGATGTTTGACTTCTGAGTTTCTTTTCATGCTTCACTTCTATTTGTTCAACAGCTTTAGGTTTTATTTTAATAAAGTCAGTACAGTATGTATTACTTTGAGTCTGGCTGTTTCGTTTCACAAAATGCCTTTCAGATTTATCAGTATCACAAATATGGGATCTTCTCATTTTTTAGTGTTTTTTTTTTTTAATTTATGTTTATGTCTGTGTATCTATGTGGGTGCCTGGCGTATTTATGTGGAGGTGTCTGAAGATGCCAGGATGGGGCATCCAACCCCCTGAATCTAGAGTTACTGCAGATGTGAGCCCTTTGACATGGGTGCTGCAAACTGAACCTACATCCTCTGAAAGAACAGCATGTGCTCTTAACTGCTTAAACATCTCTCAAGTCCCAGCTCCCCCATTTTAAGGCTGAAAGAGCATTTATATGTCTCTTTGAAAACAGACATTCCATCAGGTATCAAGTGACACATCCCTGTTTTGAAGTTTGTGTTTCTCTTGACAATTAATTAGTGATAGTGATTTCTTGTTGTTGTTGTTGTTGTTGTTTTTTACATCTCTGTTAGCCATTTATTTGTGTGTCTTCTTTCAAGAAATGTGTATTTGGGTCCTTTGTTCAGTTTAAAAGCCAATTTGATTTTTGGGATTATTAAGCTCTTTGAGTTTCTTATATATTTTGTGTCTTAGTCTTACATCAGTTATACATGAGCAAATATCTTCTCTCAGTCTATGTTTTTTCTTGCTATTACTTCTTTGGCTGTAAAAGGCTTTTTAGTCCCCTCTGTTCTTCAGTAACCACTCTCCACTCTGCTTTTCTTTGACCTCTTCACGTGTTCCAAACATCCCTACCCACTAGAGTGATAATGGGTCAGTCATTCAGAAACGCCATATTTTCCTGCCAGATACTGTGCTGTGGATAAAATGATTAAACAATTGCATTCTTTCACTGTAAGATACCCAATGTCATAAGAGATACAAATAAGCAAATCCACAATTAAATAGCATAGGAAACACAGATAAGTAAATCAGTAGTTGACAATCATCTGAGGAACTTGTTGAGCATGAAGTTGTGACTACAATCTGTTCCACTAATTGGGTGAAGGCCTAGAGATTTAATTAAAAGACAAGACAGCAGGTCATTCCTCCAATAGGAATGCAGGAATGCTGAATGCCATTTATTGAGGGGAAGGAGTGGGCTCATATACAGTGGAAAACAAGTGCAAGTTCTTGAGCTTAGTTCCTCCCCAGCAGATGTGTGTTAACAAATCAAGAAGAATACCAAGAACTACTCTGGTGCAAGATATTCCAGCCAACAGCTTCAGCTTTGCTCAAAGTACCTCGGGGGTCCGGACATTCAGGGCCCTAAAAAGTAGGAGGTGTTTCTTCTATGTTAAGTGACTACTGATGTCACAGTACAGAACACATGGGAAAAATCGTGTTTGTTGTACTTTACCATAAATTTTAATGGCCTTAAACAAAACATGATAAATATACTGTAAGCCTAGGATGTATCTAATATTTACTATACATTTTTAAAATGTTTTAGCCGAACCACCTCGAATTCTCACATCTGCAAACATACTGTACCAAGTCATTGCAAACAGACCAGCTTTGTTAGATTGTGCTTTCTTTGGGTCTCCTTTGCCTACCATTGAGTGGTAAGTAGTAGCTCTATTTCCTTTTTTGATACATAATTCTAACTATGCCTGGTTTTAGCAAAAAAAAAAAAAAAAAAAAAAAAGAAAAGAAAAAAATAAAATAAAGAAAAAAACAGGAAAAATGCTATATACAATCCATCACATTACTAATTATTAAATTTATTTACTCTTTCTCAAATATTTATTAACTACCCACTCTGTGGGTATAATAAGTACTTTCACAATGTAACAAGCATACTACCAGAATGCTCTATTAAGTACAAAACTGAATAGAAATGATTTTTAATATTTAAGGCTGCTATATTTCACAATGTTCAATAGAGGACATTGCCTAGAGCTTTGTGAAAAGCATCTGGAGAACTGGTTAGGAAACATGTTCTTAATAATAATATAGTATCGGGTTGGAGATGGAGATTTGGCTCTGTGGTTAAGAACACTTACTGCTCTTGTAGAGGACATATGTATGTTTGGTTCCCAGCACCCACTGGGTGGCTCTCAACTCTGTGTAACCCCAGTCCCAGGGGATTCTATACCCATTTCTGACCTCCCTGGGAACCAGGCATGCATGTCGTACATATTCATATAATGGGGGAAAATTCCCATTTACATAAAAGAAAAGAATAAATCTAAAAATAGAAGAGAACTGGATGAGCGATTGTATGGGCTCAGAGAAGACTTGATGCTTGCTTGGTGCTTTATTAGCCCAGCAGAGCTCCTGTGTCCTCCCACCTCCTCTCTGACCATCCACATCCTACCAATCCTGGTAGGAGTCCTTCAGGTGTCTTCTAAAGCAGTTTGTTTGCTTTAGAAGAGCTAGACAAGACAGGGGGAGGATGAGAATGTATGAAGAACAGTTAGCATAGGTCTGTATTGATCATCAGCTACTGGGATGAAAGTGACAGCAAGTTTAGGATTAAAGAGAGGTCTTTCCGGGAGCAGCCTACACTCCAGAGAAGAGAAACATGAGCACATAGACTTCCTAGTGAAGGCGGAGAGTTTAACAGCCCAGACCCACTTTGTCGAGCCCTTTCCATCTGTCTCCACTTCTCTAACATCACATGCATGTTTTCTTTACATTACCTAAACATTTGCTAGTCCTACATTCAGAGTATAATCCTGAGCCGTGAAATCAAATTGTCTTTAAAATGGAAGAAAAATATAATAAAAGTACCAAGGTTTATTGGGATACCAGCCCCCTAATCTATCAGGATTAAGAAGGAACAGCACAGCAAACTCAGGAACTAGCTAAAGGGATCTGAGGGTGAAGGAAATGCTCATGCACGTCTTTTCCTCATCATGTCTCTTTATTCTTCCAAAATTCTCTCCCATCCCACAAGATTTCCAGTTTATATTCCCACACAGACACAATTCATAATTCTCTGGCCATAGCAAGGTTACAGGCTAGCATTTTTCAGGGCCAAGAAAACTGATAAGGGCTAACAAAGCGGGTGCCTGTTATCTCACTTTATGTCTCAGATGGGAAATCCTGTGAGACTCCCTGGCAGATTCTGGGAGAATCAGTTAAGGGAGAGGCTTAAATCATTGTGAATTTGTAAGAAGGGAAAAACAGGGTTTTCAAGTGTGGCTAGTTATGTCAGAAGGTGAAATCAGCAAATGTAGAAAAAGGGGAAGAGACACTACAGCTCTGTGCTTCCTTAGCCTTGCTTTTGCTTTCAAGGTAGCTGGGAACTGGCTTAAGCTGAGGAAGGAAAATGGATGGCATTAGCATTTTCCCCAATTGTTAGCTGATTAAAGGGAACCTCTCAGCTATAGATATATACATCTAAGGTGACTAAACCAAAGGGAAAACTATGGTTATGTAGTGTAAATTCTGGAGGCTGAGGCTTCCAGCCTTAGACTAAGTGGTGGGGTACTTGTTCCCATTGATGCCAGAGTGAGAAGGAATTTCTTTCTCTGGGGCTGGATAAGTGATCCATAGCTTTTGCCTGTATCTCTAGGGGTAAAGGCACAAACAGTTAATTTCCTAGACTAAGATCTTGTATCAATAAAACCAAAGTAGAGCTAAGTACAGCTAGCTTGTTAGGGTAGAACGGTTAAGGTTGTACTCTCCTAAGTCAGCTGTTAGAGAAATCAGGGCACACAGTCCTGCTTATCATGAGGGCACGCATGCTATATCCTCCTTCTCAGTGCCTGTCCTTTGAGGCTCTGAATGTGGTCTATTTAAAGGCTCCTCTCCTGGCTAGATGTTCTTCCATAAAGGATAATTGTGGGGGAGATAGCTTTTAAGTTTATAGTAGGGAATGGGAATAGATTTGACTATTAGCAAAAAGATTTGTTGACTGTATGAATACTTTCACACCAGGGCCGCAGGGTATGGGGCAAGGTCATCCAGTATACCAGTACATTAAGGGGTTATGCCCAATATTTAATTAATTCACTGCTGGAGGTTTTTTTTTTTTTTTTTTTTTTTGTTTGATAAATCCCGCCATGGAAAAATGGAGTGCTATGGCTTCACACATGTTTTACAGAAGTGACAGCAACTATTCAAAAGGCAAATATTCCCAATGCCCTGTGAGTTGGGTACCTTCCATTAGAATGTATGATTCTTGTGGGTTAGTCTTGTGTTTTTGTCAGCTAAATCCTGTATAATCCTGTAGTCTGTAGTATAAAAGGTAATCTTATTTTTGCCTATTGTATCATCTATTTAAGGTTAAAATCAATGTCTTTATTCAATTATGTGTCTCATAGAAATTACAACCCATTATATTTTGTTGTTCTAATTTTGCAAACTCCACTGATTTTTTGCATACTCTTGTTTTATATGCTTTCTTTTCATTTCCCTCTGACATATCAGAAGTGTGCTTGTGGAAAACACTTTAGATTTTGGACAATGTTTTTGGTTTTATAGCTTGAAAAGTAAAATCTCAACAAATGTTCATCCCCACTTTACAAATAAGCAGAAATCTAATCTCTGTAATCATTCCAAATGTCTTTGAGCTTGACACTTGCTGCAGACCATGTTTGGTTGTGTTTTATTCTCACTCTGATAACTTTTGTAATGAAGGTTTAAAGGAACTAAAGGAAGTGCTCTTCATGAAGACATTTATGTTTTACATGATAATGGAACATTAGAAATTCCCGTGGCCCAAAAGGATAGTACAGGGACGTATACATGTGTCGCAAGAAATAAATTAGGGATGGCAAAGAATGAAGTTCACTTGGAAATCAAAGGTAAGACAGAGTTGATGAGCATTTTCAAGTATTATACAACACAGAGCAAATTCTCCAGTTTTGCAGAAATGGATAACAATAACTTTGAATTTTAGATCCAACCAGGATCATCAAGCAACCTGAGTATGCGGTCGTGCAGAGGGGCAGCAAAGTGTCCTTTGAATGCAAAGTGAAACATGACCACACCTTAATCCCCACCATCCTGTGGTTGAAGGACAATGGAGAGCTGCCCAATGATGGAAGGTATCTCAGATGCTTTCTTTCCTCTTCATTCTTGCCTCAGAATGCTCTGTTTCAAAGGGCTACTGACATCATGTTTTCAGTGTGTGGAGTCAGCTATCTGCAAAATTATAAGATAAACATTTTCCTTTTACTGTAAAATACTTAGAACTAAAAGGATATTGGATGTTTGAAATAAGAGCCTGAGAATGTTGGTCTTTGTGTGTTGATCTCCTGTGAAATTCAGGATGGAAGAAACTCTCCAGATTTTGAACAATATCAATGGTTGTATAATTTGAATGGCAAAGTCTCAGCAGATGTTTCCATCTACAAATAAGCAGATATATGATCTCCATAATCAGGATGAACCTGACTCTGCCAGTATTTTAAAGAGTATAATTTTTGGATTCGGATATTGAATTGCTTAAAAAAAAGAAGTTTAACTTAACACCTGCAGATGGATAAAAGAAAATCAAAATCAAGTAAACCATTTAATGGGTTATATTCAGTCCTATGGCTTGGAATAGAAGGAAGATTGTGGTGTTTTCTGCCTGAGGCCCTCAGCTTGACCTAGTAAAGACAGTTGCATGCAAGATTTTAGCCATTAGAGTGGACACAAATGATACCCACTGCTAGGAATGCTGTTTTCTGATTGAGATGGTTTCCATGGTTTGCTTAAAACTGACCTAACCTGGAATGACTAAACAGTAGGCTCTTGCTTGCTAATGACCCCACAATAACTTTCTGGCCTTTCTCTCCATATGCCAAAGTACAAGTTTCTATCCGGTCAAATTTTTATGTAAAAACTGAGGTGGTAAAGAGAAGAGAACATGAAGAAATGACAATGAGTTAGATCAACTGAGGTTTGACTGGAAATTACATAGAAGATAGATTACAATTTATGCAGCCTCCATAAAACCGTATATGAATCCTGCATTCATGATGCAAGTAACTTCTAGAATCTCTTAGTGGAGATTGCTGATCTAGTGACCAGAAAGATCCCAACACTTTTCACTTAGTTTTGCAGTGGGCCTTTGTAGCGTGCATGTTTTCCGCCATCCCGCTAGCCTGCCCGCCGCTGTTCTGGTGCACAGTCCCCAAATAACACTCAGAGACTCTGTATTTGATACAATACTGTTGGCCAGTCACCATTATTGTTTATGGGATAGCTCTGTCTTAATTGTTAACCCATTTCTACTTATCTAAGTATTTCCACGTGGTCATCAGAGAGCCGCCGCCGGCATCTTCTTTCTCCAAGCTCTCCATGCTGACTCCTCCTTACTACTTCCGCTTTCCTCCTCCTAGTCTCCTAGCCCCGCCTATCTAGTTTCCTATTGGCCCAACAGTGCTTTATTTATTAACCAGTATGAGAAACATATTTACAGAATAACATCTCCCATCAGGCCTTTATACATGTGGGAAAACAGTAACAACACAACTTTCTGCAGCAAATAGTAAATTAAAAAAAAATATCTGCCCCCCCCCACTCCACAGGGAGAGTGGTGCTTTCTAGGAGGGATCATCAAAATCTGTCAAGTTATTTGGAGTAGGGTCTAGGCCCTCCCTCCTGCCTCTAGGCTAAGGGATCATACTTCCATAGGGAATGTGCTCCCAAAGTCCTATCATGCATCAGGGATACATCCTGGTTCCCTATCAGAGGTCCCTTAGACTGCCCAGGGGATGGGAGTGGGAGTGGAGGTAGGTGATGGGAAGGAGGGAAGGAGAGGGAACTGAGATCTATGGGTAAAATAAGAAAAAAATTATGTATACATGTGTGTGTGTGTGTGTGTGTGTGTGTGTGTGTGATGAACAAAAATAAATAAATAAATGAATGAATAAATAAATAAATAAATAAATCTGTACTCTGAGGAAAATTGAGCAGAACAAAATAGCCAAAGAAGCCTGCCTGAAGCACTCTAGTGGGGGTAAATATGGAACCAACCATCTCACCTCAGGATGCAGGCAGTAATTTTGATCAATAAAAGAAAATTAATTGGCAGGCAGTAATTGTACATATTTATGGCATATCCTGTAATTTTTGCTCCCACCCCAGGAGAGTTGCTGCAGAATCTCCTAATACTCCATAAGCCAGACAGAGCACTATTGAGTTAATATCGTTTTCCAGGCTTATTAATTACTAAAGTAATATATAGGGTTCACTATAATTGCTGAAGTGTTTATCTTTCTCTTTTATCAAGTTCACAGAGACTCTTGCCTGCTCGGAAGGCATGCAGCAGTCAGTTGTGTCTTGATGTCATTTCAACAACGGAACATATGCTCTGTTTACAGATTCTCCATTGACAAGGATCATCTGGTGATAACTGATGTAACTGATGATGATGGCGGGACCTACACATGTACAGCCAACACAACGCTGGACAGAGTTTCCTCCAGTGCTGTCCTCAGGGTTGTTGGTAAGAGCAAGAACAAACACAACAATACAATACCAGGTTCTAGGTATTAGGACAAGAAAAAAGTTGTAGGTATTGAATGTTTGTTATAGTTTCATAGCTACAAGGGTGGGTGTTTGTCTTCTTTCAGGGATGCCTTATATTTCCATATAAATATGCTCTGTGTAGATATACAAGACTCTGACACAATGGGGGATGTTAAGGAAATTAACTTCTAATAAAGAATCAGAGGGGTTTTGTATTCCTAATTTGTCACTGCCCATTTGCTAGTGTCATGCCTCATAGTGAGGTAGAAAGCTTAATTAAAAAAAATACTGAGTTGTTTTTGTCTTTTTCTATGTTTCCATCACTAATTTTGATTAAAATCCTTTATATTAATGTCCTTTCTAGCTCCTACTCCAACTCCAGCCCCCATTTACGGTAAACTAATGAGTCTTCTTTTTCTGTCTTCTGTTAAATCATTTCACATTTGCAGGCATCACTTTCTCTTGTCTGTCATATCATTGCATTTCTTTAAGGAAAATGGCTGTCAGTTATCATGGGTTTCATTTGTTGTAGTCAATTATTTCTTAAAACCTTATATATATTGTAAGGCTAGACTATGTTGCTCATTGTATTTCCAGTTGTTTCTAAATATTTTATATTCTATTGTAAAATTAGTCCATCTTATAAAATTCCTCTTTGATCATTTCCTTGTATGGTAACATATTCATTGATCAAAATCTATCATCCATATTTTACCAAATGAAAAAGGTGGATCTTAGAATCATTCTTCAAATTGGGTTTTATTTGTATACTGAGATTTGCTTCAGTGGATAACTGAAGATATAACTTAGTGGGAGATAACTTAGTGGATAAAAGTGCTTGGCGTGAAAGCAAGATAACATGAGTTCAAATTCCCCAAACCCATACATAACAAGAACATTATAGTACATGCCTGTAACTCCAGTGTTGGGGGACAGAGATGGGCAGATCCCGGGAGATCACTACCCAGCCACCTAACAGACATCACCTATCTATCCTTTATGTTCTCAGACATGTGTGTGCACTGCTCCTACAATATACAAATGTAACACATCACTACTACTAATAAACATAAAAGAATATTATTTTGTTTTGAGATTCCATTTCTGAGCAGCATACTCCCAGGAAAAACAGGTGTATAGAAACATCCAAATTTTTATCTGAGAAAACCTACTTACTTTGTATTAAAAAAAAAAGTCACTAGAGAATGAACAAAAGAAGAGACCTAACAATGCCTTGTTATTTTTCTGAGTCTGGAAAATAATCATAATTTATCTCCAGAAACGTTTTTGTTTAGAAAACTCATCTTTATTTAGCACACAAATATCAAACATAATTTTGTGGTATAAGCTCAGACAGATTTTACATAGTAGGACTACTCATTTTTTATAAAACCTGTTCTCCGTGTACATTAGTAGAGAGGAAAAGAAGGCCTATATATTTATGTCAGGCACACTTCCAAGAGCAAAGGTTAAAAAGGTAAAGCCTCAGGAAGAGAGTTAGCCCTCAAGAGCACCATTCCAGCAGGCAGCTGAAAGCAAGCATGCCTGTACATGCGGAGCTTGAAAAAGTCCTCAGCCGCCTCCAGATCGATTTTTCACCAAGCCCCAGGACACTGAAAATCCTCTGAACAGTGAATGCTACTTGCCTGCATCTGTCTCTGAGCCTTGACTGTTGTGTTTCCCTTGTGTTGTTGGAAATGAGCTTGATGTTAGTTCTGCCTGTGCTCCCTTCTGCTCATGAGAGGACACATACTGGGCATGCTGAGGACCTTTGTGCTCTGCCTTAGCGGATTTGGCAAACAATAATTTTGTGTCTCTGGAAAAACAAGCAAACGGAACTCCCTGATGGGTTGCCTTGGGCGTGCAGTGCTCTCAGCAACCTCAGCCGTGTCTGTTTCTTTTCCATTGCATGCTCACTGACCAATGAGACTGATGTGTCTGTAAGGTGTCCCTCTGTGCATAGCATCGCAAATAAAGAATAAAACTGCCTTTTAAAATGACAACTAACCGTGTGTGTGTGTGTGTGTGTGTGTGTGTGTGTGTGTGTTTGCTCCACAGATGTCCCGAATCCACCCTTTGATTTAGAATTGACCAATCAACTTGACAAAAGTGTTCAACTGACATGGACCCCAGGCGATGACAACAATAGCCCCATTACAAGTATGTGGTGTTTTTGCTTTATGCTTGGTAAACCTAATGACCATTTCTGAAGTAGTATCTGTAACAATTTTGTAATTCCTTGGAAATGCATTTGCTGGCATTCTCTTTGTCACTGCTGTTAGAACCAAAGTCTGATACTCTTGGGGGATGGGACAGTTCCTGGTTATAGCTTCTGGCACAACTAATTAATTCCTGAAAAAGTTAGTTAAGCAAACACACTGTGATTTGTTTTCAAGATCATTAAGAAATGCCTTACATGTCTCCCACTGTCCAAGTTAGTGTTAATACTGTTGCAATGAAACAGCAATTTGGGGAGGAAAGTATTTATTTGGCTTACATTTCCACATCACTATTCATCATTGGAGAAAGCTAGGACTAGAATTCAAGCAAGGCAGGAATCTGGAAACAGAAGCTGATGCAAAGGCCATGGAGGGGTACTGCTTGCTGGCTTACTCCTCATGGCTTGCTCTGCCTGCTTTGTTATAGAACGCAGGGCCACCAGTCCAGCAATGGCATCACCCACAATGGGCTGAGCCCTCCCCCATCAATAACTAACCAAGAAAATGCCCTACAAGCTTGCCTGCAGCCCCATTTCATAGAGGCATTTTTTTTCCAATGAGGCTCCCTCCTCTGTGTTTACTCTGGCTTGTGTCAAGTTTACATAAAACTACCCAGCTTGGACACAGTAGACAGATGCATCTTGTTAGTTATTTATTTAATCCCATTGCTTCTGAGAGGTGCTGAAAGGTCAAAATAAACACTGGGAAACTGATCTTGTTGCTCTATTACAGACCTACAGTTTATGATTGAACTTCTAGAATACAGCAGGTTCCTAACGCCCAACATAGGTGGTTTTTTTCCTCATTGTTATTTGCTACAAAATGACACATTCAACATGTCAGTGCCTCACTTTAATGACATTGGCAGAGGGAATAAAATCAGATGAAAGACCAAAGCATACATATACAAAGACATTTATCAAATCAGAATGTAATAGGTTTCAAGACTTGATTGTAAAACTATAGAGATACCCAAGAGAGCAGGCATAATCAATCATGAGCCTGTAATTGTCACCTTCAAGTATGAGCTTCAGGAAGACCAACTGCCCTTCCAGATTATTCCACAGTTGCAGCTAGGTTGATTTATTGCACCTTCCTCTGTTGTGGTTGGTGCATCTGTTGACACAAAGTATCTCTTACTTTCACATGTTATCTTACTGAACAGCCACTACCATTCAGAAAGGGTAAAACAAACTGCTGTAGCAACAATATCCAAATGAACAGGAAATAAACTCAAAACGATTAAAGCATACTGCAAAGAGAAAAGTGGCGAAACCAATGTCCAGTGCTTTGTGAAGTTAAGAGTAATGTAGGGTAAAAGTGGAAATGGCAAACGAATGAGGTCAAGGGAGGAAGAATGGAAAGGAGAAAAATAAAGCTGGGTTAAAAGGCAGGAAAAACAGGAAAAATTTAAAAGGGCACTATAAAGGGAATAAACAGTGAGAGATTGAAAAGAAAAAAAAAACATTTCTCAATAAAGAGAAAATTTGGAAATAAAATTAGAGGAATAAATAATATTTAGTATAACGAAATGAAAATGAAAACAGTAAGAAGGAAAAAGAAGAGACATAACAAAGTAGCAGCTTCCTGATGCTGGAGTTGGGCTAGCTACAAGTGCACAGGGGTGGGTAAGGAGCTTATGGACACTTGTCACTTGTTCCTTTGGTTTATATTAGCATTGCGCCTCGTAAATAGGTGCTCATTGACAGCCCCAATGGATTTTGCTTTAGTAGCTTCCTTTTGTGGCAAAGCCTTTTCTAGCTATACTTTGCTTTGCACCCAAGACTTTTTTTAGCCCCAGGATGGCTAATATTTAGTGGAACAGGACGTGCCTCCCAAGTGAATTTTGACTTGTGGAAGGAAACACAGCACTGAGATACATTCAGAAATGCTTTGCAGAGGCATGTGATTATTACAATAAGACACAGGAACATCATGTAGAAAACGTTAAGTATCTCAAGCCAATTTCATGCAGAGTATGACATACATAATACCTATTTTTTTTTATAGAGGTAAAACATGACACACCACAACGTTGATTCTAAAAGTATAGACTGTACCCCCTGAAAAGTGTGTCTTTTTCCCACTTATGTCTTCAAGCTCAGACATACCACTCTGATGTAATGAGTGTGTACCGTCTGACAGGACATCCATGTGCATCCAAATGTGTATTATCTAGCAGGCCTTTTCACTGCTAAGCAGGTGTAGCACCCACATGTACTCTTCTATACCCTGCCCATTTCTATGTTTACTTAGACACATCCCATTTCTGTCAATACAGAGCATCTTCATTTATAACAGGTGCAGATTATTACACAGTATGTGTGTAGACCATATTTGGTTACATATGCTCACTGGCAAGCATTTAGCTTATTTGTAACTAGTTTGCTTCAACTGCAAATCATGCAGTAATGTGTATTCTTTTGTTTGTGTCCTGACACCACATGCATAAGCATATTTGTTCAAAATCAATTCTTCAAAGCACAATTCTTCAAAGATAGCGTATGTTTAAAATTTCTAGATATCCTCTATTGTCCTGCATAGAAGTATATCAGTTTACATTTCTCAAGAGGTCTGAGCATGTGTCACACAACAAAATATCTTAAACATTTTATTGTTGTCAATCTTCCTCATGAAAAACAGTTCTGTAACTGTGTTTTCTATAGTTACTCCTTTCTATGACAATAACTGAGTACCTTTTCATATATTTAAGTTTCCTATTAGAATATATGGATAAGGTCTAAACAGTTTTAACAAGCTGAGATTCTCATAATGGAGGGGAATGACAAATATTGCATGTCCTTAAGTACTGAACTCACAAAACCCTAACAGGATTTTTCCTGAAAAAAAAAAATCACTTGTGTCTAGCTACTCTTGCTTGTCACAAAGTATCTCTAGCAATCTGTCCTTAAGTTGACTGATTTCACTGACTTGGGTGTATGGTATATGCGGCCAGAATTCATCATTGAATATGAAGATGCAATGCATGAAGCAGGACTATGGCACCAGCAGGCTGAAGTTTCTGGAGCACAGACCACAGCACAGTTGAAGCTGTCTCCCTATGTGAACTACTCCTTCCGAGTCATGGCAGAGAACAGCATTGGGAGAAGTGTGCCCAGTGAGGTATCTGAGCAATACCTGACGAAAGCTGCAGGTAAGGCTGTAACTCAGGGACCCGACATAGCTGAGAAGGGTTTTCCACTTCTCCCAGAACCAAAGCTTACTCATGTGTGATGGCTTCATTTCTAGAACCAGATCAAAATCCCACAGCTGTGGAAGGATTAGGAACAGAGCCTGACAACTTGGTGATTACATGGAAGGTGAGCCAGGAACCCTCCCATTTGCCTCAATCTTTTACAGAAAGTGAAGAATACGTTGTTTTAGGATAATACCTGTGTTTATATTCTTTTTCACCCATAGTGAAAAAAATATTTATTGTTATTTAGAAGGTAGTGTTATATAGTAATTAAAAAAGTTTTATTTATGGGAACAAAAATAGACAGTTGAAAAATCCCACCTTTGGTAATTATAGCCAATTACTATGTGTCTATTAGTCATCTATATGATGGGAATAATAATTCAGCTATATAAGATTAAAGAAACTGATGTATGTGAATACTTAGCATAATGCCTGATACAAGTACATGCTTAAAAATGCTATTATTATCATCATCATCAAAGAGACCATTTAGAAGACTTGCATCAAGCTATTCCAAGTAGTCAATTATTCTTATAATCATTCTTATTTACTTTATCTGTGTTTTCTGGATATTAAAAATTAATAATTAGAATAAAATATTGATTTTCATAGTATCAAAACCTATGTTGAACCTAAGCATGTACATATATATATGCATATATGATAGAACAGACATACACAAATTTTTTAATAGAGAAACAGTTCATAAGTTTCCATCTCCAGGGGGGCAATGATGTGCAATGATACAATCAGAAATATAAAATGTGAATCTTAGATAACTAACTGTTGTAAGGCTTACCCAAACTTACCATGGAGTCTGCTTTAGAAGCCTTATATTACTACTTTGGAATTACAATTTACAACTTTATAAATTTTTAAAGTTTGGTTCCAAACAAACTCTGAATTTTATCACAAATGAAAAAAGAAAAGATATCTCTGGAGACATTAATTGCTTGAATTTTAGTGTTTTAGCATTCATTTTCTTTAGTCTAGGAAATGGATTTGCTGTAACACTATAAAATGTTGTACAGTCATTCTATCTGAAATTTTTCATAGCCCTTGAATGGTTTTGAATCGAATGGGCCTGGTCTCCAGTACAAAGTGAGCTGGCGCCAGAAAGATGGTGATGATGAATGGACGTCTGTGGTTGTGGCCAATGTATCCAAATACATTGTCTCTGGCACACCAACCTTTGTCCCATACCTGATAAAGGTTCAAGCTCTGAATGATGTGGGGTTTGCTCCAGAGCCATCTGCAGTCATGGGTCACTCTGGAGAAGACCGTAAGTATCCCCTGCTCTTTTATTCTAGCCTTGCCCACATGGATAGACCAACCAAGGTGCAAACTAAGGCTATTCCAGAGGATCCTAGGATAGCAAAGGAGGAGAAGTAGCAATCATTTTGCTTACTTGTCTGCATTTGTACAGACTACTTTGTGATAATGGTTTAGTACCAGGGGAATGACTTAGTGATCTAGCATTTTCTTAATGTGTATAAGGTTCTGGATTCCAAACCCAGAACCACCAGGTGGGGGAAATAGAAGTCCACAATGTTAAAGAAAAAGTTTTTTTTTTTATAGAGTCAAATGAATGAGTTGCTAACAAGTCTACTTTTAACCATCACCAATCTATAGTATAGGACTCTGTAGTATAGCATGGAATATGTTTTAAGCCAAACTTATTGAATGTTGTGACATTTTTGCATGAAATAAAAAGTAACAGCTATGACCTGAACAAATGGGAGCACAATCTGACAACTGGAGAACCTGCACAGGACCGAACTGGGCTCTCTGAACATGGGTGTCAGTTGGGAGGACAGGGCAGTCTATGGGACCTCTGGCAGTGGAACCAGTATTTATCCCTAGTTCATGATTGAACTTTGGGAGCACATTCCCTAAGGAGGCATACGCTCTTAGCCTAGCTACATGGGGGGGGGGGAACTAGGCCCTGCCACAAATGATGTGACAGACTTTGATGACCACCCCCATGAGAGACCTCACCCTTCCTGGGGAGGGAATGGGGGGATTGAGGGAGTGTTGGTGGGGGGCTTGGAAGAATGGGAGAGAGAGGGAACTGGGATTGGTATGTAAAATAAGATAGTTTTTAATTTAAATAAGAAGAATAACAGCTATTTGCACCACCCTTTCTTGTCTTGTTCCTAGTTCCGATGGTGGCTCCTGGGAATGTGCGTGTCAATGTAGTGAACAGTACCTTGGCAGAGGTACACTGGGACTCAGTACCTCTGAAGAGTGTCCGAGGACACTTACAAGGCTACCGGGTAAGTGAAGGGAAGCACTTTGCGTTCTTTAGTTAGTAGCAGGGCCATGGTGAGGGCCGCTTGCCGTGCACACCAGATCATGTTCAAATTATGTGGCTTATCTGTTGATGGACTTGTGAATCCATGAGAGCCATTGCTCAATGCCTTCACCCATACCTAAAGCACCCAGCTACAGTTGACTAGAAATCTCATTTATTCAGGGTGAGAAAATGATGTTTTATCTGTCTTTCTCAGGTTTCCCACCTTTTTTTGAACATTCTGCCAACTGAATAGTCCATGTGAAATATGGCAAACTGTTTTGTAAAGAAGTAGAGTAGAACAAATTGCACTGAGCTTTATAATTATATAGACAGCAGTAATACATTTGTCCTCTGACCTCTAATCCAGTGCTAGGAGGCCACAGGACAAATTGATTAGTGCTGTCTATATTGTTAGATAAAGTACATTTTAAGAGTCTGTTGTCCATTACTGAGGCATCCTTATGAACATTAACATCTTTATTCTCAAAGAAACAGAAAGATTGATTTCTAGAGATGTTTTGCTCATACACAGCTAAAGAACCTCACATACATTCATATCCCTTCTTTGATTTGACACTGGCCCCTAGAGGATACTTTTTGCACTGCACCGTTTTCTTTTTTTCCTAATATTGGTCAGATTTGGCATATGCTGACTTATCTTGAAAAATGCTTTTAAGTTCCTCAGAAGCCTTCAAAAAATGTAATAGGCAAAGGTTCTTGTCTTTTGACCAAAGTTAGGCAGCACTTTATCTTTCCAAACCCAGTGCCTGCAATTTAAAAGTACTTTTAATTAGATGGTAGTGTGGGTCCATGCACTAACCCAAGACTTGTAGTATAGGGTCATTGTGGCTTTGGAAAAATCCATTGGTAACCCATAAGCTCAACAGTACCACAAAAAATAATAAAAGCCTCATCAGGGGCTAAATAAATATGTATAACTCTACAATGAACAGTAACATTTATGCAGGTAAAATACTTAAATCTCCATTAGAGTCATTTTTTTTCATTTTTGAAAAACCAAGTGAGTCTCATTCTGTTTCATTCATTTCTTTTATATTTCTCCAAAGAAATAGCAAAGCAGAGATTCACTGTATAGACTGAAGCTCCCCCCACTCTCTGTGGGTATCTGTCTCTGTTGTCTAAGAACCAGTAACCATCAGTTTTACTAATACTCATGTAAAATGAACCAAAATATTTTTCTATGAAAACGGCAGTTCAGCTTTAAAACATTGCATGTGTGTGTGTGTACCCATGCAAGGCACTCCTACAAATTCATAGCATGAGTGAGAAGCGAGTTGCGCAAGCAATAGGGCACATGTGGAGGTCACGGGACAACTCTGTGGAGTTGGTTCTCTTCTCCTACCTGTATGTGGATTCCAGGAATCTAACTCAGGTTGACAGGTGTTGACATAGTAAGCTAGGCCAAGCCAGTACTTGGGTTTTATAAGCATAAGGAATCACATTGGCTTTCTGCTAGTCTTTGACTTTGGTTCTTGCCACTTCAGATTTACTACTGGAAGGCTCAGGGCTCATCCAAAAGAAACAGACGCCACATTGAGAAGAAGATCCTCACCTTCCAGGGCAGCAAAACTCATGGCATGCTGCCAGGGCTGCAACCTTACAGTCACTACACTCTCAATGTCCGAGTGGTCAACGGGAAAGGGGAGGGCCCAGCCAGCCCCGACAGAGGCTTCCATACTCCAGAGGGAGGTACGGAATGGGTGTGTCTCTGGCATCAAGTAGCATGTGGCATATCCTGAAAAGTTTTGTACTACAGAAGGCCCACCATTAAGAGAATTCTCTGGAAGCTATATTCATGATTATAAATAATCACAACACAACAAAGCTGACACAGTGTCACTCATAAATGACTGATGGCCACACACAGAGCTTCAGAATACAGAATGTTGTCCGCAGATGCCTTCTTCTTTCCCTTGAAGTCTTCCTCCTCACTTAGGCTATGCGAAACATTGTTAATGTGTTTGAGTCATCAGCTTTCTGAACTGAGTTTCATTCTGTAACTTCTCTAAGCTTTGTCTAGTGTAGTGGTCCATGCCTTTAATCCCAGCACTTGAGAGATAGAGGCAGGTTGATCTCTGTGAGTACAAGGCCAGCCTGGTCTACAAAGAGAGTTACAGCACAGCCAATAATACACAGAGAAACCCTGTCTCAAAAACCAAACAAAGAAACCAAAACAAACAAGCAAAAACTTCTCTAAGCTTCAGTAGTTCCTACTAGGAAGTGTGAGTGCTGAAAAGATGTAGGAAAATACCCCAAAAGAAAGGTATTTCCATGAGTTGGAGTAAACTCATAAGCCTTCATGACTCCTTATAAAGCTGTACTGAGTTAGAAAGGTAAAAGTCTGGCATTGGGCTTGGTAATACCTGCAGTCCCAGCACCCAAGATGCTGAGGCAGAAGGGCTGTTTGCACTTTAATCTCTCTTTAATCAGTGAGGCCCCTTGCTGGTCCTTTGTATGGCTCAAGGTGGCATGGAAAAGACCAATGGGATTAAAGATTGAAGTGGAGCGGGAAAGAATGGTTTGTCTGAAGTCACATAGGTATTAAAAAGCACACCTCATACCAAATGCAAGATGTATAGCCAGAGTGTGAAAAGAGATACAGCAGTGGGAGAGGACCCATATCATGCATGATCTTAGATGCCATGGATGCTGACTTGTGGGCCAGAAGCTCTTAGTATGCATGTTGTGGTAGTCCTTTCAGGATCTGTTGAGACATTTGAGGAACACTACAAACCAAAACAGCACAATGAATCATGTCAACATATTTTTCTAGAGAGAAGAGACCTATGATTTCCAAAAGTTAAGAACCAATCAGGTTGATGCTTAGAAGCCAGTGGCAGTCATGATTGCAGGTCCAGGCAGAGCACCAGAGAAGGAAAAAAGCAGAGAAGATGAAGGAATGAATATGGTTGACACAGTTCCCAAGATTTAGCATCCCAGGAGATGGTAAAAGCAAGAACTCCAAATTTACTCTTCAGTTTCCAGCTAGAGTGAAGGAGGGATAATGATGTTATTAAAGGGTTTCTAGGGAATATGGCAAGAAGGCAACATCCTGGCAGAGATCAGCTCCAAGCCTCTTAAAGATGGAAGTGGAAGAGTAGGCCTGTTTTCCACTGATAATTTACTAGCCTCTGCCTAGGAGACTGGAAGCCCTTGGGCCTTCTCCATTCTGGGAAGGGGTAAGCCAACATATGGGCCTCTTCTATTTTACTTTCCAATACTGGAAAGCTGTGAGCACTTGGGATAAGCACAGCTCAGCACTTGGGCAACCTGGCCTGGGCCCAAAGCCCATCAGGCAGGGTGCTGGGACTATGTAGAGACACCTGTTTTTTTAGGGGGAAATAATCCTTAATGGGCCAGAACACAGCTGCTTCCTCTCAAAGGCCTACACGGATGGTGTCCCTTAGCAACCAATTCTCTGTTACACGCTGAGTTAAGTGCTGTTGGCTTTAAAATAGATTGAGTCTCCATAAAGACAGCCATTATGTATTTTGAGAAGATGATTTTAATGAATTTAAATGGAAGTAGTTTTTTTAGAAGATAGCAGAAGAAAAGAAATACATCCCTGCCACAGATTTGTGTCACTATACTTCTAGCTGAGTCAAATAGCAACCTGAAAAGCAAAACAAAACTTAGATCAGTTGTGTAAATAGGACAAGTGTGTTGGCTTCAGAATGTTTTGTAAAAATTGTGTTGACTGTTTGTTTTCATTAAAAGTCCCTAGTGCTCCCTCATCTTTGAAAATTGTCAATCCTACACTGGACTCTCTCACTTTGGAATGGGACCCGCCAAGCCACCCAAATGGCATCCTGACTGAGTACACCTTAAAATATCAGCCAAGTAAGTCACCCCTTTTGTTGTAAGATGCAGGCTGCTCATTTGCTGGTGTATATACACCTTAAAGTACTGTTCCAAAAAGATCTCCAGTGCATACCTGTATAGATAAAATGATGTACATGCTATTGAAAATTAAGGTCTTTTTAGAATAATGCATACTGATAAGAGTATCATTAGGTTAGGAGACCATTGTCTGGCAAGAGAAAATGAAGAGAAAGTTTCTTAGCCACGAGATGCCAAGAGAATTATTTGGAGTTATTAACAATATAGAACTCCATCAGCAAAGACACAATGAAAACTGCTATTATAATCCAACCATAAAGTCCCCTAGTTTGTAAACCAACAAGGAAAGTATTTCCAGATGTTTATTTTATACTATAGGCTATAATTAACAATTCAAATAGTTATTAGTGTTTTAGCTATAGCCTGAAAAGGATTGTAAAAGTCTTGTAAACTGGAAATGACTTTTTTGTTGTTTGCTGAAACTATGGACAGAATTATTCCTATGACAACTAACAGAATGCATTTGTTTGTCACTTCTCATTGGCAGTTAACAGCACACATGAGCTAGGCCCTCTGGTAGACTTAAAAATTCCTGCCAACAAGACACGCTGGACTTTAAAAAATTTAAATTTTAGCACTCGGTACAAGTTTTATTTCTATGCACAAACATCCGTGGGATCAGGCAGTCAGATTACAGAAGAAGCAATAACCACTGTGGACGAAGGTAAGATGGGTATGTATAAAATCCATAGAATTTCAAATGCCAGAGAATTAAAAGGCACTGTGAACTTGTTCCTTCTCTTCTTCTTCTTTTTTTTTCCTTACCATGAAATATCCATCTTAGCTAATAACACACTCATTTGTAATTTTTTATACCAATGTATGGGGAAAATCAGTTATTTTGTTCACCTATTTGGTCATTTACTTTTCAAGCCTGTATGAAACTTCTTAAAATACTGGTGAGGGGAGGATGATGATTCAGTGGTTAAGCGCACTTACTGCTCATGCAGAGGACCCAAGTTCAGTTCTTAGTACTCACGTGGTGGTGGCTCACAACTGTCTGTCACACCAGTTACAGATCTGAAGTTCTCTTCTAGCTTCCACAGGTACTTGCCATGCATATAACATGAACTCATACAAACAGACACACATACAAATAAATAAACAAGTCTTTTAAAAAAATATCAAAGAAAAATAAGAAATAACAATATTTATTTCACTTGAATTCAAAATTTAATGTAACTATTTTTGCCTATACATACACATATGTGCTTATATATATAACCTTGGTTTAGTCCTGATTCTCTGGAAATAATTTGCTTATCTACATTTTGATTAAGAATTTCTAGCAAGAAATTAAAAACAATTAAGTATTGCACTTATTTTATTATTGAAAAAGAAAATGTATTCTGCTATGTCATCTTCAGAAAAAAAAGGCAAAAAAAAATCTCCCAGTAAGCTGAATATTTTCAAATGTGATTCAGAAATTTTTTTGATTCAATAAAGGATTTAGAATCGTATGAGATGAGGCTAAAGAGATAGCTCAGTGGTTAAAAGCCTTTTTTGACTTACAGAGTACCCAGGTTCAGTTTCCAGCACTCATATGATGTCTCATAATCATCAGTAAATCCAGTTCTCAGATATCCAATGCCCTCTTCTGACCTTGGTGGGAGCAGGCATGCATACAGTGCACAAACATACATTCAAGCAAAACATTCACACATGTAAAATAAAACGTATCCTAAAATTATTTAAGCATTATAAAATATTTTCTGGTTTTGCATGTCTCTAAATTGTAAAATTGCTTAAGAACTAAATTGTCTGGTTGTTGGGTATTTTCTATAGCTTCTATATATCATATGAATTTTGAATTTCTACCCCAAAATGGATCAAAACATCCTAATCCTTCTTAGAATAATGTACCTTAAGTAATGTTTGTATTTAAATATTGGATAAATGTGGGGGAAGCAACACATTTTTTTTGCCCATGTGCCTGATATAATAGGCTTAATTCTTCTTGCATGCCTTAGAATTTTAATAAGTGCTTTTTATATGGCTGTGCATGCTCATGGGTGTGTTACATCTAACTATATAGTGTCCTGTTTCTGTTTCCCTTCATTAAGCTGGTATTCTTCCACCTGATGTAGGTGCAGGCAAAGGTAAAATAATTCATCTGCATGACTTCATACCTGTGTGAACTTTGCAATGTTAAAATGTGGGGAAGTGCAGCATGGGTAAAAATGAGAAAATAAAATATGCTCAAAACCACCAAAAGGAAAAGTTCTGAGCCAATCACATCTTTGAAAATAATTTCTACATAGTTTTATAATAGAAAGTCGTATGTTTAATGCTCCCAAAATTTTTTTCTCAAGACTTATCCCTGGTGCAAATCCTAATCTTAGATCGTAAGAATATGATTTTGGTTAGATGAGATGGGATGAGAACTGCAGATTTGTCACAGATCTTCCATATGGCACATATTAGGAACTGTCACACTAGATGAAAGCAGCCTACTAGAAATAGATCAGCTGGGCTTCCTATTGCCATCTGACCCGGCCCCACTCCTGGGCAAGGCTATGTATGCATGTTCTATAGCATTACAACACACACTATCCTTCTGAGCTCACTGCTAGACAGCACTGTGTACACACACTCGATTAGCATCCTTCTAAGCTTTGATTCACTATCCTTCTAAGCTTTGATTCATCAATGTCCTACAACTGATCTGGGACCCAGTCTCTACAAGTGAGTGTTCCAGACATCCTGAATGTTCTGCTCAGCTGTCTCACTCAACCCCTTTTCACCAGTGCTCATCTCCCTGCCTGAGCCCTATCTGTCTAATGGTGTTCAGTGGGTGGCATCTTTTCTATGGCAGTTCTGACAGCCCTCTGTGTCTGAAAGACTTGCTGGGAGAATGGTATTTGAGAACTTGTATAATTTGTATCTTTCACTGTAGACAATGAATATAAAATAAAAAAAAACAAAGATAGGATTAACAATTACATTAACAATTAAACAAAAGTAAATCAAGCCCTCAATGTAAAATCTAATGGGCCTCAGGTAACAAAAGGAATAATAAATATGCAAATAAGAAAATGGTGAGTCTAACCTTATTTTCAATCTTTAATAGCACATAAATACTATTTAATTATGATATACTACCATGGTGGTATTTAAACTCAATTGTAATTGATAATTCTCAATTTTTCCTCAAAGGCATTTTTTTCAATCTAATGGTGATGAATTAGAGTGGCCAGATGATCACTTCTCAAGCGGTACCAAAGCTTGAACCTGGCGGTTTGACATGCTCAGTGTTCCTTCCTTTCTTCTCAGTACAATTGAGTACATCTGTTCAGGATCTTCGGGAATTTATTTTGATCCATTCCCTTGTCTGATTCAAACCATCAATATTTTCATAAAATTACCTCGTTTGGCGGTTCTTGTCTCATTTTCTATGGCTCCTTAGATGATCTCACGATCTGGGGCTCGGGGAGCCAACCCTGTGAAAGTTTATCTATGAAATAAGACCTGAGAAAAATGGATATAAGCTTTCCTCTGCTACCCTCTACTGGCAGACCTGTATTCCTGTGTGACGCTGTGATACTGATGCTCTTGACATCAGCCACCAGAACAGATTTGTAATTAGTTAATACAGGAGTATGGAGGAAGCAGTAAAGAAAGAGTCTACACTGTGTCTAGTTTGCAGCCTCCATGATCACCCCAGAGCCTGTCAGAGAAGATTCATAGGTCAATAGCCAGTCCTGGGTCCCTCCTGAGATCTGACTCTTACTAAATGATTTTTGCCTCTACTTGGCCTGAAAAATAACAACAACAACAACAACAACAAAATAAATAAATAAATAAATAGATAAATAAATAAATAAATAAATAACCCCACAAATGTGTTTGAGCACTCATTGTAAAGGCAAAGGTATGTCCTTGACACAGACAGCACAACTTTTTACATGACTCTGCATCAAGAAAGTAAAGCAAGACTCTTTCCCAGGCTTAAAATATGGTGAGGAGTTGAAAAACCAGCAGTGTGAACCGAATACTACGTGAACAGAAGGATGGGAGAGGGGGTCAGGGAAGGACTCACAAAGAATATACCATAGACCTGGGTCTTGAAGGCCTGTTTTCCCTGGCCCGTAGGTTGAGTTCTTGATCTGAAGCACGAACAAAGGTTGGGATTGGATAGCAGACAAGAGGCTGTTTGATAGCTAGCAAGATACTGTGTGGAAAAGAGATGCCCTGTGTGTTGTGACAGGAGCAGTTGGCAGCCAAAGGTGAAGATCTCTTATGGGCCCCGAATCCTGTAGTCAGACATGAGTCCTTGAGTTTTAACAGGGGAATGGTAATTAGCACCAGTAGATGTCCACAGGGCAAGGTTTATTGTGGTAAGAGGTAGGCAGGGAGACCCTTGAGGAAGCTGAGATCAGACATACACTGAGATCCTTGTGACTACATCCCAGGTGTTCAGTGAGCAAGAAAGTGAAACAAGAGGCAGCTAATGGGAAGGAAGATTAGAATACCCAATTTTAAAACTGGCCAAATAATATAACATGAAGAAACTGAAATCTTAAATGGCTGCTTGAGAAGAAAGCTAAATCTGTGTTTTCAGTATAGACACTTTAACTACAGTACAGACACTTTAACAATATATTAGGTGTCTAAAATATATTTATCTTTTCTTCAGCATATTTTTATTAATTAAATTTCATTTATTTTACATTCTGACTGCAGTTTCCCTTCCCCCTTCTGTAGCATGTATGTTTCCACCAGCCCGCCAACCCAACAGTCTGGGCCCACAGCCGCACCAGCCCCAAATAACACTCAGAGACTCTGTATTTGATACAATCCTGTTGGCCAGTTACCATTATTGTCTATGGGCTAGCTCTGCCTTAATTATTAACCCATTTCTACTTATCTAAGTATTTCCACATGGTCATCTTATCGGGGAGCCGCGGCGGGCGTCTTCCTTCTTTCCTGGGCTACATCTTGACCCCTCCCTACTACTTCCTCTTTCCTCCTCCTGGTCTCCTAGCCCCACCTATCTTGTTTCCTATTGGCCACAGGGCTTTATTAACCAGTATGAGAAACATATATACAGAATAACATCTCCCATCATCTCCTCTTTTCTGTCTAAAGTAAAAGAAGGGGTTTAACCTTAACATAGCAAAATATAACATACAATAGTTATCAAATAAGAATCACAGTAAACAATATTTAGTCCATTAACATTTTGTAAGATTTAAAGACAATATCATCTATCCTATCTTTGTGACTCTAAAGTCCTATATGTAACTTATCTTTAATCCTAACTAAGGAAAACTATAACTATAACTATCTGTCTTCAACTCCTTCAAAGATCATAGAAGGATAATATATAAACTCTAGAAATGACAGAGACAATTCATTGCCTGGTCAGTCACCCGAAGTTCTTCTGTAATGTTCTATCTTCAGCCCATAGGCCATAGTGTGTGTCCAGACTCCTCAACAAGGAAGGAAACTTTAAACTGTCCACCTGTATTGACAGTGTCAGTCATTTTTCTCTGTGTCCTGTAGTCTGTCTGGCAGCTTCTTCTATGAAGCAGGAATCCTGTAGCAGTGTCCATCTTGAATCAGCAGTCACCTTTTTGTGGGTCCTGCATGTCCAGTTTCTACAACATAAAGTCAAACAGTCCAGAAGAGCAGTACCTTGCCCAAATGGCTAGTCTTGCCATATTAGAAGCAAACTCCATAATGTGTTTCTTCGATGTCCATCTTCCTTTCTTCTGTAGGTGGTGTTACCAGGAGCAGTTGTGCCTCATTGTCAAGAAAATCCCTAAACCATTTTAAATGCCATATTCTGTAGGTCTTTGAAAGGTTTGAAGAATGCCTATTCATCTCAAATACATCTCTGCATATCTAGAAATCCTAACTAACTCCAAGCTTAACTATCATAGGTAACTCTAATCTGTACTAAATAATACATTACATTTGCCAATGAGCTATATAAACACAATACCTAAGCAAGAGGAAAAATATACATATTACAAAATTGACCTTAAATTGTATCAATAAAAGAAAATCCATTCCAAAGCAAAGTATTCATTTCTATACCATAATTCCCTTTTTACCTTTAAAAAGATTGCTTGTGGTTATAGCCATTTATAACCAAGTCCATTTAAATGAAAACAAACATTTATAAACAATATTTGGGAATTTGGGCGTTGTTCTTTCCAAACTACTTCCTGCTGGTAGAGGGCACTGTCATGGGGTTCCAAAGAAGACGCAGGAATCTTGGCTGTAGTGGTCTGTAAGGTTGCAATGTCCCACTGATGTTGCTTCAGGGGGTCTTGCTTGATCAAACCACATAAGTCTAGAAAGAATCCATAGCTTTTCATTTTCTGTGGAAACAAAAATAGAAATCCTTTTCCCCAGTAACTTGTCCTTAGGCTTAAATTTTGGAGTCAAAGCATTTTTAAAATATATAAATTGAATTAATCTAGCAGCATTTCTTTTATTAGTAGTTATTTTCTCAGCAATCAAATAATTTAAAGACAACAGAATCGCATATAGTATCCAAAATTTCTCTGTGCTTTTCATCTTTACGTGGCTTTTTTATTATTCTATTACTTCTACTTCTATTTTTACATATTTTGAGACAGGGTTTCTCTGTGTAATTTTTATCTATCCTGGAATTCAGTGCATACCAGGTTTACTTTGAAATCACAGAGATCTGCTTACCTCTGTCTGCTGAGTGCTGGGATTAATGGCGTGTGCCACAACATCCATCCATTTTACTTTCTTTTTTCTTTTTTATACCATTGTACCCTGTTTCTTTTTCTCTCCTAAGCCAGCGTATTTTTTAAAACACAGTGTAAGCCTTCATTGCAGCTCTTGTACACACCAATGAATTGTTAGCAGAGCTCTTTAAAAACAAGGCGGTTTTTTGCTGCTTATGCTAATTTTGGAAACCTCCCTTAAAGGAGCCATGCAAATCTCTGTCTACAGCAAAACAAATCCAACCGAGAAAATGCTGCTACTAAGAAGTCTTGCTAGTCTCTGTTCCTTTGTTTCTAAAAACTATTTTTTTAAGCGTTTGTTAGGTTTTAAGTGAAAGTTCTCAATCCCGCTTCTGACACCATTCTGTTACGGCAGGTTGTTCCCGCCACCTGCAGCGGGTCCTACCACCATGGTTTTTCCTACCCGCCGGCGCCATCCTGCTTGCTGCCAGTCTGGGCCCATAGCCATGCCAGCCCCAAAAAACACTCTGAGACTCTGTATTTGATACAATCCTGTTGGCCAGTTACCATTACTGTTTATGGGCTAGCTCTGCCTTAATTATTAACCCATTTCTACTTATCTAAGTATTTCCACGTGGTCATCTTATCTGGGAGCCACAGCGGGCGTCTTCCTTCCTCCCCGGGCTACATCTCGACTCCAACTACTTCCTCTCTCTTCCTCCTGGTCTCCTAGCCCCACCTATCTAGTTTTCTATTGGCCAGCAGGGCTTTATTAATTAGTATGAGAAACATATATACAGAATAACATCTCCCATTACCCTTCGCCTCCTGTCACCGCCCCTACAACCTCTCTTCTGTTACCCGCACCTCCTCTGTTTCTGTTCAGAAAGGGGCAGACTCCCTAACTGCCAGTCTATGGTCTGTGAGGTTAGTTGTTCCCATGGGTTCCTTTGTGATGACCCTGATCCACAGTGTCTCTTACAGTCCTTCTTCCCTATCTTAAATAGGATTCCCAGAGCTCAGCCCAATGCTTGGCCATTAATCTCTACATTATCTTCTATCAGTTATTATATGAGTACTCTCTGTTGACAATTGGGACACTCATCAATCTGATTATAAGAGATGGCCACTTCAGCCACCCTCTCCACTATTGCTATGAGTCTTCGCTGGGGTTATCCTTGTGGATTCCTTGGAATTTCCCTGGAACCAGGTTTCTCCCTAACCCCAAATTGCCCTCACTCCTATAAAGATGTCTCTTTCACTACTCTCCCCCTCTATCCTACCCCCCCCAACCTACCCAACCACATCCCTTGTGTTCCCATTCCCTACCCCTAATTTCTAGGAGATCTCTACTATTCCTCCTTCCCAGGAAAATTATTGTGTCCCTCTTTGGGTTTACCTATCCTCTTAGGGGCTGTGCGTTGTTACATGGTTATTTTTTACTTTATATCTAATATTCACTTATGAGTGAGTAAAGTACATACCAGTTTTTTGTTTGTTTTTTCCTGAGTCTGTGCTACTTTATTCAGGATTTTTTTTTTCTAGTTCCATCTATTTGCCTATAAATTTCAAGAGATGTCATTGTTTTTTTTTTTAACTGCTGAGTAGTACTCCATTGTGTAAATGTACCACATTTTCTTTATCTTTATCAAGATGCCCTTTGATTGAGGGGCATCTAGGCTGCTTCCGGGTACTGGCTATTAGAGGTAGTGCTGCAATGAACACAGTTGAGCAAATGTCCCTGTGGTATTAGTGCACATCCTTTGGGTATATGCACAAGAGTGGTATAGCTTGTTTGGGGTTTTGTTAATTTGCATGTTCTCTCTCTGATTTTTAGTTAGTTTGAATAAGAGTTTGTCTATCTTGCTAATTTTTTGAAAGAACCAACTCTTTGTTTCATTGTTTCTTTTTATTGTTCTCTTTGTGTCTATCTTATTGATTACAGCTCCAAGTTTGATTATTTCTTACCATCTATTCCTCCTGGGTATTTGTTACAGTGTTTTCAGGTATGCTATTAAGTTGCTAGTGTGAGATTTCTTCAAATTCTTAATGTAGGCTTAATGCTGTGAGCTTTCCTCTTAGTACTGCTTTCATACTGATCTATAAGTTTGAGTATGTTGTGCATTCATTTTCCTTGAATTATAAGAAGTACTTAATTTGTTTCTTTATTTCTTCCTTGACCCAGTGGTAATGACACTTGAGAGTTGTTTAGTTTCTATGAGTTGGTAGGCTTTCTCTAGTTTGTGTTTTTGTTCAACTCTAGCCTTTTCCCATGGTGATCCAATAAAATACAGGGGGTTATTCCAATTTTTCTGTATCTACTGAGATTTGCTTTTTTACCAAATATGTGGTGCATTTTAGAGAGAGTTCCACGAGTTGCTGATAAAAAGGTATATTCTATTGTGTTTGGGTGAAATGTTCTGTAGATACCTGTTAAGTTCACTTAAGTCATAACATCTGTTAGTTCCCTCATTTCTATGTTAAGTTTCTGTCAGGCAGAACTGTAATTTGGAGAGATTATGATGTTGAAGTCTTCCACTATTAATGTGTGGGGTTTGGTGTGTGATTTTAGTCTTAGTAACGTTTCTTTTACAAATGTGGTTGCTTTTGTATTTGGGGCATAGATGTTTAAAATTGAGACTTCATCTTGCTGCATTTTTCTTTTGATAAAATGAAATGAAATGTCTTCCATCTCTTTTAATTAATTTTAGTTTGAAGTCTATTTTGTTATAGATTAGCATGGTTACACTAGTTCGTTTCTTAGGTCCATTTGATTGGAAAATCTTTTCCAAACCCTTTACTCTTAGGCGATGTCTGTCTTTGAAGTTGAGGTGTGTTTCTTGCATGAAGCAGAAGGATGGATCCTGTTTTCATATCTATTATGTTAGCCTGTGAAATTTTATTGGAAAATAAAATGCCTATGGAGTCTGTTGGAGTTGCGGGGAAGGGCTGGCCATGGGGAGAATGATGAGCAGCTGGGTGGGGTTGCGTGTCAGAGTGGGTCTTGGGGCAACATAATTCAGTGGGTGGCAATGGTGGTGGTGCAGCATACAGACACGTCTCATATGCTAGCCAGATGATGGGGAATGCCAAAATATGTCTATCTTAAAATTGGAAGTCTGTAACCTTTGGCCAACATCTTCTAATTTTTCTACCCTATTCCAACTTGTAGCAGTCACCTTTCTAACTTATTTTTCTGTTTGACTATTTTAGATTCCATATATAATTAGAGACTTTTTTTCTTTATCTAGTTCATTTTATGTAGCATAATGACCTCTGGAATATGCTTTGTTGCAGATCGGATTTGGTTCTTTTGCAAGGCTGAGTAATATTCCTTCATTCTATACCAGTCATTATTACCTACTCATCTGTCATTAGTTTCTCTGTGTTGATTCACAAAGAATGCTTCAGTGAATATCGGCAGACTGACATATCTTGAGAACACTAATTTAATTTCAGAAAAGCTGGAAATAAAAATTGAAGTATAAAAACAATCCAGAGAAGAAATGCTAGGAAGTAAGCAGAAATGAATATTCGTTTATTGGAGATAGTCTCATGCATCCCAGCCAGTTCTAATTGGCTATATAGATGAGCTTGACCTTGATTCTCTTATCCAGCCTCTACTTCTCTAGTGCTGGGATTCTAGTTCTGTGTGACTAAAGTTCATAGACACCACTGTTTTAGAGTGGGCTAGATGATTCGTCAGCTAAAGGTGCTTGTCACCAAGCTAATCACCTGAGTTCAATTCCCAGAGCCCACATGATAGAAAGAAACAATTTGCACAACTTGTTCTCTGACCATCTTATATGTGCCATGTTGTGTGCACACTTGCACACACTTATACACACATAAATACATTTTTAAAAATTAAGTTTTAAAAAGCTAGATTCCCTCTGTTTAAAATTATTTTGCCATGGTTCTGCTTTCTGGAAACTTCTATGGTTATTCAATACTAAATTAAATTCTGTGATATCATAGTAATTTTTTTTTGAGACATGACCTCATGTATCCTAAGCTAGACTTGTATCCTAGAGTGGGCTAGAACTTGCTATGTAACTGCAGCAGACCTTGAGCTCCTGACCCTTCTGCTTCTATCTCTGGGATTACCTGCTTTTATGCACTGCTAAGGTCACGCCTAGAACATCATGCACATTAGGCAAGCAGTCTACTAGCTAAGTTACAGCCCCAGATTCCAGAATTTGTAAAAGAAATTGATTGGCATGTACTCGGTTTTGGCTGGTGATAGTACACATGCCATTGTAACTCTTTCTATTGATTATATTCTTGCTGTTGCCTGCTTAAGAAGAAATCTGGGAGCTGGGGCATTCATGGTGCACATCTTTAATCCCAGCACTAGGGAGGCAGAGGCAAGTGGATCTCTGTGAGTTCAAAGCCAGACTGGTTTACAGAGTGAGTTCCAGGACAGGCTCCACAAAAATACAGAGAAACCCTGCTTCAAAAAACAAAACAAAAAGAAAAAAGTAAGAAGAAGAGAAAGAAATATGGGAAATCTAAAACTGTCTCATTGTTTCTGTGTAAATCAGTACTCACTTTGGTTCTCTGTTATTACTTTTGCTTATCACAAAATATGTGTTAACTAGTTATATTTCACAGACCAGGTACATTATTAAACTCCTTTAATATGCCTTTCAATTTTATTTATTCCTATTAATTAAATTTGTTCTTAGACAATACTATACATATATGCAATATATGCATACACACACTCAGAGAGGTGTGTATTGCATATATGTGTTTCTTATTCAGTTGTAAGCACAGGGAGAACATCATGTAGGCTCCATAATTTGGAATTTTAGAAACCAGTTACACTGTTAGGAAATGCTGTGTAACCAACACCAGGCTAGATGTTCACTTTCTGGGATGTTTCAGGTCAGCTAGTTCCTGCTCCTTTTACTTCTCTACCTCTGGCAGAGCATAGTTGGCCACTCCATTTGTCCCTGTTCCTCTAGCATGCCAGAACTATTTGATGTCCTCTAACACAAGTTTCTCGGCTACTCAGACTCTAGTCTGTGACTCACGACAGGCTGAAGTCACCACTTTAAAGAATATTCTTTTTCCTTCCAACATAAATTCTTTGAAAACTTTCACTTTAAAGTAGTCCCATGGAACCTGGAGTGTCTGATACACGCTTATGCCTTCTGTCCTCAGGACTCTTCATTAATCCACATTGTTCATCAGTAAATGAAGACAGTGATGTTTACTGGAACTGGACCTAATAAGAAGCAGTTTACCTTACTCAGAACCCAGTGCTAGAACTCATAACATTAACACCATATGCCATTACATGTGATTATTATAATATTTTAGTAGCCTTACTATATCAAAACTGAAGATGCATGAAATCTAAATTTTTTACAATAAATTCTAATATATTACTTGAACAATTTCAGATTATTTGATCTTTCAGTCAGTGTGTATGGTGCTGCAATATGATTGTTTGTGTGTTTTGTTTGTTTTGTTTTTCTGTTGTGTATTTAGTTCGAGCAGTAAACCCCAGGATCAGCAATCTAACTGCGGCAGCTGCTGAGACGTATGCCAATATCAGTTGGGAATATGAGGGACCAGAGCATGTGAAGTTTTATGTTGAATATGGTGTAGCAGGCAGTAAGACATGATTTATTACCCTGCTTTCAATATGGGGGACACATTTTGGGAGACTAAGAATAATGTTTATGATTTGCCATGGAGAACACTGATAAATAACTTGATCCCACTAAGAGAATCAGAGTCATGATAGTAAAATCACTGTGAACTATAAGCCCACATAGTTAATGTATAAATACAAATACTCTTGTTTCTGTGGACTATAAGCTCACATAGTTAATATATCAATATTAATACTCTGTTACTAAGAGTCAGGGACATTAACTCACTGCTGTTATTTTTCATATCAGAGCACTTCAATTTGGTTTTTGTAAATACAACATGTAAACAAAACTATTAACTTTTAAGTACATATAAGACATTTTTTTCTTTTTTCAGTCTGGAATTTCTAGTCGTATGAATCAAACTGATATGAAATTATCCCAGCAAAATTTTTCAAGAATTGAAGAAAATCAAAACTGTAGAAGCATCCATTTTGTCTTGGTGTTTTATGTATTCCCAAGTCAATTCTCTGTTCCCATATAGCCATGTCTCCTGGACGGTGCAGGCGCCATGAGTTTTCAATGATTCATGAAAACCCATCCATCCCATCCTCAACATAGTATACTTTGCAATCACAGGCTGAATGGCCAGTAAATGTTTGCGCAAATGTCTGACAAAATAGTGAACACCGGTCAATGTCCTATTGAGGCCTTTATGAAGCAAATACATATTTTTGCAAACAACTATGCCTTAGGAAAAGCAATATTTGAGAAATATTGAATCTGTAACTTGAATACATATAAAGGTATCTAAATTTATCAAAAGATTCATCTAATGAATCTTTACAAACAATTCTTATAGTTCACTGGAGCCACTTAATGTGTAACAGTTCTTGATGCAAACATCTTGGGAGAAAGCCAATTTCATGAGGCAAGGAGTAGATGAGGCAGTATCCTTTGTATAAGACAGAATAATGAGAATGATGGGATATGTGCATTTGTGTGCATGCTAAGTTTCCAATAGGTTTCTCTCTGAGGACATTCTCACTTAGCTCCCCATTTTAACTGACATATTTGATACAATTAGATCTGTAATAATCTAAAATGCTACCTTTAATTACCCTAGATATTTTACCTTTACATCAAAGATACTTTTCTTTTCTTGAAACATTAAGTAACTTCTGGTCCCTTGAAATGTTCAAATTTTTTGTTTTTATTGTTTTGTTATTTTGTTTTTTGCAAAATTTCCATAGGCAAAGAAGAATGGAGGAAAGCAATTGTAAATGGTTCTCGAAGCTTCTTTGGGTTAAAGGGTCTAATGCCAGGAACGGCATACAAAGTTCGAGTTGGTGCTGAGGGGGCCTCTGGTTTTGTGAGTTCAGAGGATGTGTTTGAGACAGGCCCAGGTGAGGCACACATTACACCAGTTCCAGCTCCTGCTCCCAAGGAGAAGCCAGCAGACACTCTAGTCAGAGGCTGGCGCCGGTGCAGCTCACAGGGCTGTGGATGTCTCTGTGGGGCCCTTCTGGGTTGGGAGTTTGAGTTTGCATTTGAATTATGTTTAGCTTCTTTTATTAAATGAATTACAAAATTTGGGAAATCCTCTTTCAACTACATTATTGACCAAAACCATTTTAAAAGACTGAAATGTCAATTTAACTGATTATTTAGATAATCTGATTTTTAATAGTTTTAATATTTAAAATTTCTCTTAATTAAATTGACATTAATCTCTGAAATTCTTTTCCAGTTGGAATTATATCTAAGAGAGTCAGAATTCTTTATATCAAAATGGATTATAACCCAGCAGAACCCCACAATTTGGTTAGACAATCAATACAGTGTTACTAAGTTTGTACAAAAGATATTCTATAAGTCTGGTATTGTATTTTTATTGCAAAAGTTGCCTGTTTTATTTGTTTTTAGTTTTGTGAGTGTTATTTAGAGTTCACTAGTATAAAAATAACATTTTAAAAATAAATTTTTATGTAACATGTAAATAATAATAATAACAAATATTTGCTACCAATATAGAAAATAATCTCCTTACTCAGATTGAAATAGGAGCTGTTTTGTGTGTGTTTGTCCTATGGTTCATACATTCATCTTCTGCTCAATCATGTCATACATTCTTGAGGAGATATCACATACCTACCCCTGTAGAAACCAAAGGCAAGATGGGAATATTGTAGTTTCACTAACGAAGCATGATTTTTTAAAAAGTCATTTCTTATTTAAAATTACTCAGGAAAATATTTAAAAAGAGAAAGAAACCAAAGTTAATATCAAGTTACTTATCAAATAAGGCTTTCTAAATATACATATGCTAAAATCAGTATGTTTTAAGAAAAATCCTATTATTCTGTCCCTTCTTTTTCATATCCATTTACATATATAATCTAGGGAAGGAATTAATTATTAAAGGGGGATTCTAAACAACTCAGTTATCTCTGTAAGAATTTTGCTTGTTGTTACTGATAATTATTAATTTCAAAATGCTAAAAGCTCATGTAGACATACAGCTAGAATAAGAATAAAAATACTGCATGTAGTCAGCCTCCTATATGACACATGAGTGGTTTCCTCATTTCATGCTCATCACATCCCTCCAAAGTGAGCACTGTTACTGCCCATTTGCACTACACACCAGTTTCAGAGCTCAAGAACTAGTCCCAGTCACAATTGTAGTATGGTAGAGCTGGGACCAAAATTCTGGCCTCCCAGTCCCAAAGAGAGGCCTTAATCACACCCACTATAGAAAGCTACAGATTCATATCCCAAGAGGAACAGGTTGTCTCAGAAACAATTGGATTCAATTTGCCTTCATATATTTATGGTGTTTTTCTAAGCCTCTAAGGACTCCATGCCCTCCCAAATTACAGATAAATTGGATTTGCATTCAAAATCAGCTTGCAACATGTTTGTCCTTTTGCCAGACCAAATGTGTTTCCTTATAAAAAGAAATACAAAGAAAGAAAGAGAGAAAGAAAGAAAGAAAGAAAGAAAGAAAGAAAGAAAGAAAGAAAGAGAGAGAAAATATTTTCTTCAGTGGGAGATGCTTACCATCCCAGTGGCAAGTGCTAATTTTATTTAAGATGAGTGAATGGAAAGAACGGGTCATGGAACATTGGTGTGTGCCACTGATGGTGTTAGGATGATGCAAAGGACAGTAACTGGCACCTTTTACATGCTCACTGACAACTAAAAAGAACAAGTTTTGATTAAGTTCTAGTAATGGCCCAAATAACAAACCCCATCCTCCCAGGTGACAGTGCTCTGTCCCTAGGACCATAGGATGCAAACCATGTAAACACTTATGGGCTGCCCTGGCTCCCTCCCAGCACTAGGTTTCGAGGTCTAGGGCATCAACCCTCAGTGGGGAAGAATACCATTTGGCTAATTTTTTTTAACTTTGTCCATGTGCTGCTCCTCTCTCTTCATTTTGCCAATTTCAGGAACCTAGGCTCAACGTTTCCTCTAGAGTTCTTGGTATGTGGCATAATCTCCACCTTTGATGTCTGTGACTAGGACACTGTTGACTGAGCCAGGCAGTGCACACTGAGACAGAAAGCAGCAGGACTGTGGGGAGGATGGTGCTCTGCTCTATTCCTGCTGCCATCTCTCCCTAATATTTCCCTTCTGTCTTCCCTGATATTTCAGCCCCTCAGCTGTGGAGCCCCTCTCTTACACCATCAGGGGTTTAACACACATCAGTTCTTGAGCTCAACTCCTTTCTGTTGATTCTTCAGGCCTTTTCAAGCTCATTCTTTCCATTTGTAACTGTTTTAACTGGACAGGTCACTTCCAGGCATTGTGACTTCTTCATAAATAGTAATCACATGTCTCACTCTGATTTGGAGTGCCAACAAACACTGTCCTCAGAGATTTCCCACCATGCCACATATGTTATCCATGTTACAACAAGCAAAATAAGAACAGCAAACTGTTCTGAAACTTCTAGGCATCAAGGCAGGCCTCACTCCTCTGCCTTACTTTGTATTTGTGTACTCCTGTTGCAGCAGAAGTCTGAGGCTGCTTGCTCACATTTAGACAGAGCAGAATGCAGGCAGGTAGGATGGGAGACCAGGAAATAAAACTCCAAGACTCATCTTCATTCACCCACTTGCTTCAGCAAAGCTTCACCTTCCAAAGGTTTGACAACGCCAAAAGAGCAACACCAACTGGGGACCATGCATTCACACATATGGGCCTCTGGCCTATGGGAGTCACTTCACAGTCAAACCCTTCTTCCCAAGAAGGAAAAACACCTGTAGGTTTCATCTGTGTATATCTGTTTCTGTCTATGTATGTATGCATGTATGAATGAATGTATTTGTACACCTGCTTACTTGTGATTAGCCAGGCTTAAATGATAGATTGCAGAAATACCAAATACTGTTTTTCTTTGATGCAGAAGCAAACATTCAAAGTTAACATGAAAATCTTTGGCCAAATATCCAGGGAGCAGTCAGTTTTTCACAGCTACTGAGTAGAACTGCTGGGAAGCAGTTCAGTTAGCCAAGTCTCCATTTGTGGAAGACAGTGTTAGCACTAACACTCACACATCTTGCATTTTTATCTCATCAGTCTTATTTGATTTGATGAAAGATACAAATGCTGAAGCTATTTGTAACAACCATAATTCATTAAGCATTCCAAAATCAAGGACCTCCATGATTAGAATAACTTTTGCCATGCGGTTTGGGGCTCAGTTTTGAATAAAAGCATGTGAAGGCCAAAACTATTTTGCCAAAGAGAATGTAATGAATTTTTCAAATCATTTACCTGTTCTGGAATGGAATGCCCCTAAAGCAGTTTATGACATGTTCAGACATTTATAGATTTGGTGTCTGGACATGTTTTCAGTAATGCATATCAGGACAGTTAAATAGCTTACTACCATGTTCACTAACTGAATCTTGACAGGACAAATAGACACAGGTCCCTTACAACTCTTGGGAAATCTAAAACTCTTGGGATTATCGTATGCCTATATCAAAGGACTTTTGTGACGATTAAAAGAGATCCTGCCTTCAGTACAGTTCCTAATATAGGGGAGTAGTCCAACTTATTAACTGCTGTCATCATCATCATCATTACCACCACTGACATCATCATCATCATCATCATCATCATCATCCTCATCACTGTGACATATGTATGAAAGCCAGAGCTGTCTATACTCAAGTTCCACATGTGCCTGGTTACAATAAAGCTCAAAACTCCTCTAACTAATGAGGCACAAAGGGGCCATTTGAAAAAAGCTATTGGCCCCCAATTTATGTTCCAAATGATATATTTCCATTTCCATTTTATTTCTTAAACATATATCCATGCATTTTTTACATCTTATTTCATATTTGATCTTAACCATTTTAATTTCTGTGACAAAAGGGACACAATTAAATGCTTCTTTTAATACATATGGGGAACCTGGGATATGCTTATTTCTGCATCCAGAGATCATACACATCTAGCCCAGTGGTGAAACTTTTACAGAAAAACTCAGATTAGAAGTACAATATAGGCATATGGATAAATGCAAATGAAGAAAAACTTTTGTGTTGTTTATGGCTTAAAAAGAAAAAGCAATGGTCTTTAATAAAAGATTTGTGCAAACTTATTCAAACATATCTTCTTGGGTGTGTCTGAATAGCAACAGATGCTGCACTTTGTCCATCACGGTTGACACTTTTTCATAATATCTAAAACTGTTCATAGGAACTTTGCATATTATGAGTAGCTGAGTAAAGAGTTTCACATCTGTTTACTCAGAGTAGATGGAGGCATAAAGAACTGTATACATGTAAATGAGTATTTTCTCTTCAAACTGTTCTTAGATTCCAATAATTGACCAAAATATATTTTAATGCTCTTTGAGTAACAGAGCCCAAACACTATACTGGTCCTTTGACAATACATTTGATATTCGAACGATTTCCATTCAGAATTGAGGTGTCATGTAAGATAACAGCTCTAGTGTTCATCAGTGCCTAGTGTTCTTGTGTGGGTCATTTTTCTTTTCCTTTTTTAAGATTTCCAAAACACTGAAAAAATAGCTCCATCCTTTCACTGACATTTTAGTCTCCCAAGGTAGTTTCTTTTGAACGGAAAGTACTCTGTTAGATGTATACATTCTCTTTTTGTCTAAAATTCTGTTATATATTTTTATCATACTTCATATCCATTTTATTCCCTAAATAATAGATTTTAATTGGTTTGCAAGTGCATTTCTACTGAGAGTATATAGTTAAAATAACTGTGAATCCAGAGTTTATCAAGGTGCAGCAGCGCTTAATCTTATGAACATTAAGAATTCTCTATTTCAATATTTTACACAGTGAAGGTTTTTCAAAGCTATGTAATTTCTCATTGGTGATTGGCAGATTCCAATTTGGGGTCCTGTGAAAAGCACATAAAAGCTCATACATACTGTGGCAATTGTTTTTTTAATGAAAAGACCAGCATGAATCTCACCTTGCCATTAACCTTTTCCTCCTGATGCCATTGATTTTGTTTTGCAGCAATGGCAAGCCGGCAAGTGGATATTGCGACCCAGGGCTGGTTCATAGGTCTAATGTGTGCTGTTGCCCTCCTCATCTTAATTCTGTTGATCGTTTGCTTCATTAGAAGAAATAAGGGTGGTAAATATCCAGGTGAGAGGGATTTGAAATGCTTCCCAATGCTGCAGAGTTATCTGCTACACTGAAAAGAATAGTGGAAGTAGGAGTATGAACAGAATGTCTTCTTAGAGTCATACATTTGAGTTACTTGAGTAAAACATTTTGACCCCTCTTTATATTATGAGGACTGTCATGGGTCATGGGCTACATGAGAAATACACCAGTCAGTTTTCAAAGGAATCCTTCTTCCTTAGACTCCAAAGGGTTATGAACACTGAAGTAGGACCTAATACTAGTTTACTGGGGAGAAAGGGAGGGGGGCCGCATGTACAATTTTACCAGATGGAATACTAGAACCATGTGACATTACATTATGGTCCTTGCAAGGATGATAAATTTTTATCTTCTTTACTTGACCATTTATCCTTTGATTAAAAATATTAAGTTTTTAACCACCAAAAAAGTACCCACTGTTAAAATCATTCATTAGCATCAGTACACTAATAAATAGACTAGAAAATATAGAAGAACTATGGGAAACTTAAGAATCATTTATTGGGAGAAAGACTGGAGTGGCTCATGTTTATAAACACTGATGTAGTAAATATCAAAGCATACTCATGGCCACATTGGACACGTGGCGACATGGTATCTACGTATGTAGAGGCTGTCTTTCCACTATGTCTCAGCCCACTCCTGCAAACATTGAGCAAGGATGTTTAGTATCAATGGACAATAATGTCACTTCAAACTTTCCAGTTAAAGAAAAGGAGGATGCTCATGCAGATCCAGAAATCCAGCCCATGAAGGAAGATGATGGAACGTTTGGAGAATACAGGTGAGCCCATGTTTCTTTTGGCCCTGCCTTCCCTGACCCACTAACCACTACCCCCCAGACATTCCCAAGTTCTGAGAGCAGAACCCAGTGAGCAGTGGGCCCTGCCTGGCAGTTATTGCTTTAGAAACAAGTGCATGTCAAAACACAGCCACCTTTCTTGATTAAAATATTATCACTAAAACCATTCTAAAAAATAAGAATCATAAAATTTCCCACTATAGTTACGCATTTAGAGTCAGAATATATTCCACCCTGTTATCTTTTCCAGAGACACAGCTGTGCTGTTCAGCACAACAATTTCATTGAGATAAAGTGAGAACTAGAAGGACCCTGCACAGCCTACAGTGTAAGGGAAACATGCATTTATAAAACATAAAACCAGTATTAGCGGGCTGCTATCTGCATTTGTTTCACTCTATTTTTGAGATTGAATCTCATTATGTATTTCAAGCTGGCCTGGGATTCTCTACATATGCCAGGCTGTCTCCAAGATCATAACCCCACTACTTAAGTCTTATAAGTACACACACTACTACCTAAGTCTTATAAGTACACACACACACACACACACACACACAGAGAGAGAGAGAGAGAGAGAGAAAGAGAGAGAGAGAGAGGGAGAGAGAGAGAGAGAGAGAGAGAGACAGAGAGAGACAGAGAGAGACAGAGAGAGACAGAGAGAGAGAGAGAGAGACCAGACAAGCACTCTGCTGCTGAACTACATGCTCAGCCCCAAGGCTTTTTAATCTCAGATTTATGAAATGCTTTTTTCTTAAATAATGCCTGTCCCTCAAACTTTCAGACAATTAGGAATAAGTTGTTTTAGAAGCTGTTAACTATTAAAAGCTGCCATAGTCAATCATGCAGCACATTAACTCACAGAATGCCAATACTACATTCTTTATTTCACTTCATATTAAAAACAACAGTTAGCATAATCTTTTAAGTCTCTCTGCATGAAACTATTCCTACCTGGAGAATATAGGTGTTTAACAGAGATATATGGTTATTTTAGACATAAAAAATAAAATTCCATCATATATGTAATGCCCTGAAATAACTATTTATGAAATACCTTTTATAACTTAGTTTTTTTATGACATAAAATATAATCTTCTAAATATACATGAAGCTCAGCTTGTGGCTTTTTTTGACAGAAGAAAATACTTTTGTGTGAAATAAAAGACTATTGTGATTTCCAAGCCACCTTTGTAGATAGATATTTGCATCAGATACTACTTGGCTCTATAGCTCATTTTTAGTATTTCCATGTCACTATCATGAGGGGACAACCAATGCCAATGTAGGAAATGTAAATGGATTCAGAGAAACCATATGTTTCAGTATGAGCTTTCATAGCAGTGTCCATGCACATGTGAAAATGCCTAGCCTACGCTGTCCCCATCCTCAACAGAAAATGCCAGTGATTTCTAAAAGCTCTCGGAATTTCTGTAGCTCATAATAGCAGAACAATGATTTGCAAGGGTTATGTTGATGCCAGGTATTGGGCCTGGAGGTAAGTGTGTCTGAAAACCTTAGACAGCATACACCCACCATGACCAGTTTTCCATAGCACGTGAGAGTAACCCTCCCTGTGCATAGCCCAGGGCAGCTTCACCTCTGGAGGAGTAGAAATCTTCACTGATATAACTAATTTTTCTACCTGTTCTCCCACACACAGGTGAGCTGACACTAATTAAATGGCATCCTTGTAAAGTTCTTGTGGTTATGACCTCATACAGGATATGTACACCGCCCCCTTGTTTACTGATATGAAGCTACATCTTCAATATAGAAAAATATATATTTGCATGAATGTAGAAATAAGCCATTGCACTTCATACAGTCTCCACATTGTGGTGGATTCATATTCTTATCATGCTTCAGCAAATATGGCAATGTACTGCTCACCTCAAAGCCCTCAAAATATCACTTTGATATTATAATGGTGTGAAGCCAAGACCTGGGACACTGTGACTTTGGGTGACTATGCTAACACCATTAAACCTTGATTCAAGTCCAGGTTGTGTCTTATGACCTAGCTTGGAATTCAGAGGCTATTAAGTTTTCTCAACTTGGCCATTACCTCTGATTCCTTTATGATGCCTAATTTATATCCATCTTAATTTTCATCATCTAGACAAATTTTCAAGAATCCAAACACCTTCAGAGGTTGCTTTCCCAGTTCTGTGCTCTCTGTGAGTGGCCTGACAACTTCCAGCATAAGTGTGTTTTCAGAGCAGTACATAGCAAGTGTCTGGCTCTATCTTCATAGTCACAATTTTATTTCCATCTACAAGCTCACATTTCTCTGTCTCAGCATTAATTCATGTGTGTGCTGTGTCTCCAAAGCATTTTCAAATGGCTGTCTTTGGCTTTTGACAAAGTTTCTCAGGATAGAGAGACTTTCCATTTGGGCCTATTGAATACAAGCCCAATTGGCATGAAGACAAAGATACTTGTCACTCTTGTAATGACATTAATCCTGGAGGGGCCAAAGGAAATAAAGTTCTGATGAATGTCTTCTACTCAAAGCACAACTCAGTAGTGTGATTTTGAGTGAATTTTCAAGTTCGTGAGGATTCATGTGAAATCACATCTCCCAAATTCTAGGGCATAGTTGTTGTCGATGTATCCTTATCCTTAGGCATTCGGACCCTTCCTCAGGTTTATTCCCTTTGGTTTGTTCCACTTAGGCCTTTTTAGTCTGAGAGTCATAATAAATGAAAACGGTTCCAACTATTGATGGAGAATTATTTGTTTTAATGGTAATTTGAGTGTTATTCTCTTCCCTAAACAGTTGGGGTCCTTCCTCTACTTTGCACCTTCTAGATGTTTTGAGCTCTGCATTGATTCTTAGTCTCCTGCATTCTGAAAATGAACTATAATTCTGGTCTTGTGCTGACACACAATTAGGACATTCTTAGAGATGTTAATTAATTCCATTTGTGTTTCACACATTCTCCAGCCTGAGGATGGAACAATTCTACCTGGTTGGCTCCGAGCCACACAAAATGTCATAGTGCAAAGAGGGATGGACCTCCCGTAATAGTTAAAGTTGTTTTTCCCCCATATTCTTTATCCCCATACTGTCACTCCAACACCTACCCCAAGCAGCTACCCTCTCTCAGAAGCCTGCAGCTTTCTTTGTTTGTCTCTTTAATTATACAGACAGTAGGATCTGCATCCTTACTAGCATATAGAAAAATCAAAGAAACAGTGCAGCCAACTATGTAAGTATTTCCTTATTCTTTAGATGCATTCTGTTTAAAAACAACAGTGAGCCTAGGTTGTAAACCATATGCTTGTGCTATGCAAACTGTGATTTACTGCCCAAATGGAGGATTTTGCCATGGGAATCTTGTCATTCATGTGACCACAGTGCTGTTGCCAGCTTGCTAACTCTTGCCAAAGCTTGGCTGATAAAAGCTGTGGTGTTGTATTTGTTACATATGTCAAGTTTATTGTGCTCACAAATATAAACTGGTTGTAAGCAAATTATGATGAACTTTTATAGTAGCAAAGATTTCTGAATGTCAATGACACTGTTGAGTAGTTTGATCATGGTAGGAGAGTTGCTGCAGGAATGTCAGATGTAATATTAGATTTATTTACTGTTATTGGATTTTATTTTAGTAAATACTTCATGGATGTGAACCAAGAACTACTGGAAATGAAATGAATGAACTCCCTAAAATTTATTCTCAGTACTAAAGTAAAAATAAAACAAAGCAATGCTTTGTCTATTATAACGTTAAGAAGGAATGAAAAATGTAATGTTAGAATTCTAAAGCACATTTGAAATATTCATGGACTCATAAATTTTAATTTTATCAAGAATTTACCCAATGGATGTTTATTGAGTACCTACTGTATGCCAAACCTTGGGGGAAATTTAACACAATAAAATTTGGTTCCTCACTGGGAGTTTATAATCTAGTAAGGAATACAGAGAACTACCAACAATTTGATGGGTGTGTGAAAAGTGTCATTTCTTTTTCTCATCATATTGCTTGATACTCCTTGGTAGTTTAATTAGAAGTGCAGAAAGCAACCACGTCTGGTAGCTCATGTCTATATTCCTAGCACTTGGGCAGCAAAGGCAGAAAGATGAGTTCAAGGTCATCTTTAGCTACATAGAAAGGTTGAGAGTGTTAGACCATCCTGGGTTATGTAGGCCCCTGTCTCCAAAAACATAAAAAAGGAAGAGGAAGGAGAGGATGAGAAAAAGAAAGAGGGAGAGAAGGAAGAGGAGGCAACAGCCATGCTTGCTATTATTTTTTATTCTAAACAGAAGAGTTTAGCACTGGCCTTCGAGGATTCCATTCACTGGCTCACTGTAGTTTTCACATAGGCATCCTAACCAGAATAATAAAAACACTTCCCCTTTCTAGCATACTAATGTTTTATTCATTAATGGGTGCTGAACTCTGTTTTATACTTTTTTCCCTAAAACTACTGTAATGATCAGTTTTTTTTCTTTCTACAAAAGTACAAATGGTAAATTTCACAAATTGTATTTTCATACTAAATCAAACTTTCATTCCTAAACTTGACCCAACTTAATATGATATGATAAGATATTTTATCTCTTTAGTGGTTGGCTACATTTGGCTGGTTATGAGTTCAGGTCTCCTTGTCTATATTCATGAGCATTTGGTATAAGCATCTTCAACATTCCACCCTGGTCCAAAGCACAGCTATATTTCTCTTGAATGACAGAAGTAATCTCCCAACTCCACTGTTGAGTTTTGCAGACTCACACTTCTGAAGAACATTGGGTAAATGTTTTAGATTTTATAGACCATGTAGTCTCAGCTGGAACTCAGCAGTTCTGCTGATGTAGCAGAAAAGGGGCCATAGGCAATAAATAAATCACAAATGGGTGTGGCTTAAGTTTACTAGAGTTTATCAACCCCTCATTTCAAGGGCAGGCTAATGTCAACACTTGATGGCAGAGTTGTGCTTTTAGAGCAAAATAGGTCAGAACACTGTGCTCACCCATGGGAATATACCTCCCATGCCCAGGGCCTCCATCCCTTAAATAGAGGCTTATCAATACCCATGTATCCCTGGCCTACCCCTGCCACCTCCAAATACTCTCTTTCTTACATACCCATTCAATTCCAGCCACAGTAAGCACCTTGCTGTTTCTAGAACATGTCAGGTCTTCCCTGCCACAAAGCATTTGTGCTGCTTGCTGCGTTTGCCATAATTGCTCTTGCTCTAGTCATCCACTAGATCCATCTTAGATCCTTGACCAGATGGTACCTTTAAAAAAGACCTTCCTGGGATATCTTATGTCAACTCTCCCTCCCTTTTCTGAGCTCCTTCTGTCATCTTTACTCAGATATTGGATTCTCTGCAGTACTGGTCACCTGACACAATTAATTTTCTTTACCAAGATGCCTAAAATGACATCAGCTTTAGAGTAGGTACTTAGTAGACATTAGATGGAGGTAAGACTTGTTCAAAGAAATGACATCATGAACATGTCCTATGGTGTATTCCTTAGCTTGTTAGTTCTACTAAGTAGAATAATAGGGGGGACCAAGATGGCAAAATTCTGCTTATCACTGAACTCTTCAGGGGCATAAACATTAGAGATAATCAAGCACAGTACAGATGTTCACAGCTAAATCTCAAAGACGTTGTGTAAGCTGTTTTCATAAGTTGTGTTTTGTGGGTGTTGTATCTTTTGAAATATCCCCATCAACAGGACACCCCAATGATCTCTGATGTCACCAAGTTTTATAGATTATTTAAATGGCAACATGTACTTGTATATTATCTTTATGGTTTTTTTTCTAGCACATGAAAGTTTTGATGTATTCTTCTTGGAGAGAAAAGTAAGAGATTGCTAGCAGGAAGTATCACCAAAAAGAGACAGACATGTTTATCTTAAAGTCTTTGTAGCTTGACTAGAAAAAAAAAATCAGTCTTGCTAATAATGATCTTAGCACTGATCTTTGTTAAAAGATTATAGTTACAGTGATGGCTAGGTCACATCAAGTATATTAGGGCTTTAGTTCAAGTATTGTGTATCATTCCTATTTCACATTGAGCTGTTCCTGGTAATTTTTTCCTAATTTTTCCCCAAATGTTACTTATTAATGAGTCAGTCACTGTACTTATACATATGACCATGTAGTGGATGATCTTAAATTCAGTTACACATGTGGCCATGTTAGTGCCACACATAAATACTCTTTTGCTTTTAGAAGTTGTGCTTGAGGGTTCAACAAAGAAATAAGCAAAACAATAATAGACTCCCATAATGCTTTGCTGAATTGCAAGCCTTGGACCCCCTCAGTGTGTGCATAGCCCAGAGGAGAGGTGAGAATCCAGTTAAGCAGAAAACAGGACAGATTTGTTTTTGTGAGTTTGGAAGCACTCACCCCACCTTATGGTTTAGGAGCATGCTATCTATGGTTCATATATAGTGCATTTAATTTAAAGTGTTTGTCTTTCCAAATTAATAAATCTTTACCCATTGACCAAAATTCTTCAGAAAAAATAATTGTGACCTATCCATATAAGGGTTGTGCTTTTCTTCTTAGGCTGTTCTCATTTGTTTCCCCTGCCTCCTTTTAATGGATTTCTAGGTCTTTTGAAAGGTAAGGCAGAAGTTCACAAATCTGGCCTGCACTCAATAACAAAATTATTTGAACTGCAGGATTTTGCTTCTCCTTCTGGTTCAGGAAAAACAATGCATATTTCACATGTAACCAAAATCATGCTCCATTCACGTTCAAGGAATCAGAGATGTTCCACAGTTTAACACACTAACTCACCACTGTCCTGAGCTCTGCCCTACTCCTTTGAATTGAAACAGTGATGATTTTCAGCTATCCTCAATCCTCCCCCTTTTACTGCTTGTGATTGTTCCTGGGTTGCCTTCCAATTGGGCCTCAGAATCTCTCATTTAAATTAGCACTCACAATCAGAAAGCCATTCACTTTGCTGCAGACCATGATTTAACCGTTTCTGTGCCTGATTCCATTCCAGCTCCACCCTAGGCACTGGAATCCACTTGGCAGTTAGATTTGGCCATCAGGGCTCCATGTGCTTTTTCATAATTTGCATGCAGAGTCTGTAGAAACAAGGCACTTTAGCTAAATGCCAGTCTTACCAAAGTGTTTCTTTTTTTTTTTTTTTTTCCAGTGATGCAGAAGATCACAAGCCTTTGAAAAAAGGAAGCCGAACACCTTCAGACAGGACTGTGAAAAAAGAAGATAGTGATGATAGCCTTGTTGACTATGGAGAGGGGGTGAATGGCCAGTTCAATGAGGATGGCTCCTTTATTGGACAATACAGTGGTAAGAAGGAGAAAGAACCAGTGGAAGGAAACGAGAGTTCGGAGGCACCCTCACCTGTCAACGCCATGAACTCTTTTGTTTAAGTCATTAAGCTCTGCATCAACGTCCCATTTCTCTGGAAAGTTTTTCCTGAGCACCTCTCATCCCTCTCACTCTATGGACATATGGGTAGAAAGGATGTTTTCTGCTGTATGTGAGTATTACAAGAACAAAGCAAGAACTTAACTCAGTCAAACGATATGCTGATATGAACTGGGGTGCAAAGTGCGTACTTTTTTTGTTCGGAGTGGATTTTCTCAATTTCCTTGGAACTGATTAAAAAAAGAGTTCAACATCATCAATAGATCACATTATTCCCTGTGTGGGATACAATAAGATGCATGAAACATGCTGCACAGAGGACACGCCTGTGTATGTGATTGCGCTGTGGTCAGGTACTTTGTTGACACTATCCTCAGCTGAACCCTAAATCTGAATTCCGTTGTTATTGTGGGGAGTGTTACCGTAGTGTTCTCTAGGACTCCAGTGTCTCTGTGGACATTGTTGTGAAACTCGTGACTACGTCTAGCTGTTGTTAGTCTTTTCGGGAGACTGTTAGGAACAGTATGTACAGTATATACTTGCTACATGAGTTAATTACAACAGGTGCATCTGCTAATGCTCACCGAGACTGTCACCTGTTCTTTGCTCCTGTTACTTCCTAGGCTTCTTAACTCTCCAGGTTACAGCAGCAGTGTTCCACTTCTTACGGTATCTCTGTGTTCAGTTGTTTGGGGGCATAAACATTGGTGACACCTTCTGGCCTTTGTGCCATACTGAAAGCATGGGAGACAAAACTCTCAAGTTAGATTTCAAATTTTAGTCTGGAAAATGCAGGGCAAAACACATGCAGTGCCTTCGGACAATGAGTATTCCCTGACTCCTGCAATTGCTATCAGCCAGTCTGGGCCACTCCATCCTCTGTTACTGCTGTTGTTAGAAAGTAACTGTTAAAAGGCTCCGATAATGAGAATTGAAATGCTGAAAATCTGTGAAAATAAAAGCAAGTTTATCTGAAGGGGCTTTCCCCCATAAAGATCAAAAGCAAGGGAAGCTTTGTCATCAGCTGGAACACATGATGGTTTAGTGATCTTTTGTGGTTTCTAGCCAAACAAGTTATGTTGAAAAAGAAAAAGGCTGTGGTTAGAAATGGATGTAAAAACAAATGAGTATAGAACTAAAAGCAGACAGCAGCATGCAAATAGTGATACATTGCTCAGTATACCTATATGAGCTTTCAAGCTGCAGCATTCAACAATTCGTATACAAATTGCAAGAGGCAAAATCTGTGCTTAATTAGGCCAGCAGTCAAAGGGATTATACATGCTGTATATATAAATATATATGTGCACATATATTTATATATACATCCTATATTGGTCATAAACAATGTGTATGGAATGGCTTACCTCCAATATAAAAAATCTATGACAACCTATGGTTGAAAGAATGCTCAATTTCATTTGCCAATAAATTGGTTTCTCATAACTTGCATCAAGTTTAATTTTAAGTAAAGCTTTTTATATGTAGATACTCTGTTGAATTTGTAAATATACGTAAAGTATAGAAGCTATAGACTTATAGGTGTTAAGTGCAAAGAAACACACAAGCAATGTTTATGTTCTGCTGTGTGAGAAGTAAGCTCATTAATGCAGGGTATAGGACTGAAAGATATCCAAATGCCTTTTGTGGGTTTTTGCCTCTGTTTTTTGCTGTGAAACTGAAGGAGTGAACCTTTTTATCCACCACTTCAGCCTGACTGAAATCCTCAGTATTTTGCCAAGGGAATGCAGTAGGATTTGTCACATGGAATCTTCAATGCATACAGGTAAAGCTTGTTTTAATCCCCAAATGAGGTGGCCCATGATACTCTTGTGTCTTCACTTTTACTCTCCACAAACCAGCTTATCTACTGGAATTACAAAAAGTAAGACAGGCTTGCCTAGACTTCAGAAAGCACAAAAGACAAAAGTTACTTCAGGGTTTTCAGAGTCAAATAAACGCTCTGTTCTACAAATAAATGTAGTTTCTGCTCTTCCATAATTATAGATGGTACAGATCTCTGTGTATGAAGAAGTCTCTTCTGTGGATTACCACTGATTTTTGTATTAGATGTGGTTTTAGCGTTCCTCTCTCTTTTGTACTTGATCTTGTCCCTAGTGGAGTGTGTATGTCCAGGTGTAACAGGTATAATGAGCTGATGATCTGGGCACAAAGCAGGACAGTTCGGCCAGACTGCCACCAGAAAAGAGGCAGTTAGACAGTCCAGACAGTGTGAGTTTTAACTTCTTCAAACCTGTATTTCCAAAGATTTTGAAGACGGTTTGACTTATTCATTTTATTTTTCAAAGGCCTATGATGTCACAAAACTAAACATAAGAATTAATACGACAATATAATCCAGACTTTTTTTAATGGAATGCTGGGGACTAAGCAAAAAGAGATAGTACTTTACTTTTGAGGAAAAGAGAATAAATCTTGTGTCCTTCTTAAAAAAAAAAAAAAAAAAGCCTGATTGTTGGTGCCCACCACCCGTCCATTCCAGCTCGGATCTCCTCCCACCTTCCCACCTCAACCACAGTCAATCTGTATTTCTTAGTACGGCTGCCTGATGAGTGAGTGAGTTTGAACACTCGTATATATTACAAATGTGTCATCCCCTTCATTCTTCTGTCTCCAAGATGTATGTATAGCTGTGCAAACAGCTCAAGCTTAGCAATTACCCACATGCCATCGCCTGTCCCCTAGTTACAGGATCCTGGTGCAAGCACTACACCCAGGAGACCCGCCTTGCCATCTCAGTTATTTAGATAACACGTTATAAAGAGAACTGAAGATGTCAAATAGAGCTTAGTATTCCTCTTCCAGAAGGCACGATGGCTGCTCTCTCAGACCCTTTCTCCCTCTTCACTGTGTGCCAGAATAACAAACCGCAGCCGCGCTTTACATCATGTGACGGCTCTGTGGAAGCAGGGGTTGTAAAGCCATAAGCATGACCTCGGAAAGATTCGGTAGTTATAAAGCGATATAAACTATCGTGTTTAGGTGGTTTTAACGTCTTTTGAGATGAGGGGAATCCAGGGAACTCAGGGATTCTCATCCACGGAATGAATTGCTCCCGCTTGAGACGTTCCTAGGTCGGACCACCAGAGGGCGCGCCGTGCTTTATTCTGCTCCAAAGGAAACCTGCTAAAGAAAGCAGCCTAGGGATAATATCCAAATCAGTTTGGATAATCAAACGATGACCTGATGGTGCAGAAAATGATCGCCTGCTGCAAGAAGGAAATGGGACAGCAGCTCTCCCTAGTGAGTTCACAGTTTCCAGAGAGGAAGCATGAGGTGTGTGAGCCTTTTGCATAGTTTTTCACTTGATTGGGCTTCAACAGTAAGGGTTAGTATTCCAACTTCACCATCCAGCCAGCTTTGTGGCCCTGCATGAACCCTTCCTCTGACCATCCCCCTGACCATGCCTGTTTCCTCAGCGAGGTAACAATGGGGCAGATGAAGCCTAATCTAATAGCCTTTCCACTTCAAGCCTGTGGGCTATGACAACAAAAAATAATCGGAGTCAGGAAGTCAGGAAGAAACACAAGCAAAACCTGGTGTGAGTGCTGCTCCCCAGGGGCCTGGAGCCTAGTGCGTGAAGACAAGTATAATCAGATGAACACCTGGATGGGTACAAGTCCACACTTAGGAAAGGCCTCGGAAGGGAAAGCAGTCTAGACTTGATATTTAGGAAAGTGGAGTAGAATGTGAGCTGAAGGGTGGAAGGCAAGGAAAAGCCATAGAAAAGCAAGGGGACAAAGTTGGCCACAGCTAGGCTAGCAGCCTGCCTTCATACAGAGGCCAGTCTATGCCTGGGCCTGAGGAGCATGTGTCAAGCTTATTTAGTATTAGTAAAGAAGCAAAGGAATGTGAGGAGTGGTCACAAAAGTCAAGGACTCCTCAGATTAAGGGTTTAAGATGTGGGATGCAGTGCAAATTGCTAAGGAAGAATAGCATCAACAAGAGGACTGAAGATGGACACATCATCCAGAAACTCTATGCAGCTAACAGGAGTGGGAGAACGAGCATCCCTGGATGACCAGTTAAAGGGAGATACTTGTCACTCCAAAGCAGGAGGCTGTGTTGAGTGGGAAGCAAGGGAAAGATGATTCATTGCAAGAATGGAAGCAGGATGTTTCTACCTGGGTCTGGATGCCTCCCCCCTGGCAGATGCCACCAATCAGTCACTCCAGCCCCTGCTTTTCTGACTATCTACTGATTTTCAAAGAGCTAAGTGTCAGAAGGAAGTGGGGATTTTGCATTAGTCTCCATCCCACGCCCCTTCCATTATGAGTCATCCTCCACTTCATGGCCAAATGGTTGAAATAAGAGCAGGAAAAGTATATAAGGAAAGTTGTATAAGCCACTATTGGCCAGACAGTCCATCCTTTGTTCCTTCTGTGGTTGTAAAATGTCCCCAGTCCAAAGCAGTGTGTCCTGTAGACTGTGTACCTAGTCATCGCTAACCGTGAGGCTCATTATCTCAGTGGGTAGATAAACAACAAAAGAAATTTTTTTTTTATCAGTGGTTATCAGCTGACTTATTGACATCACCTGAGGGTTTTAAAAGCCAGGTGCTGTTCAGCTAAGTCCACAAAGTCCCTGTTTTCATTATCTGAACTGTAGTTTGACTGTTACCAGATTATTCTTATGTGCAGCCAATGTGGAAATTGGTGTTGACCAGCTTCTCGTTTGCTACTTTGTAAGTACTCACAGTAGTCACAGAACAGCATTTCAAATAGTTTCCTCAACACAGCCCAATGGTGGATCTCAAAATCTCTAATGTGCCCCACATGAAATGAATCTAGAGATTCATGCAGAACCCTCAGACATTGGTGGTGGAAATATAAAATGGTGTAGCAACTTTGGAAATAGTTTAGCAATTTCTTTAAATATTGGATCTAAATTTACCAATGCTTAAGTTTAGACCCAAGAGAAATGAAAACCTACTTCTAGCCATAGGCTTGCATATGCATGTTCATGGAGTATCAATCATAAGTGCTAGAAAAACAACTCTGGTGGCTGTGAGCAGATGAACAGCTGGACAAAATGAGTATATTATGTGAATAGATGGTATGGCTACCAAGTCAGGTAAAATACTACCTGGTGTGTTATATAAAGAATTGGTGAATGCAACAATGCGAGGGGTCTTCTAAAACATCACATTTTAAAAATCAATCACAAAATGAGCTATGCTAATTTACTTGAAATGTTCAAAAGGCAAACCTGTGAACACAGGATGCAGATTTCTGTCTGGGACTGTGGGAGGTGGGGGCAAGGATTCACATCAAATTGGTGTGAGGGCTCTTCCTGAAGTAATAAAACGTCTTGAGTTTTATATTTAAAATAAGTGAATTATGGTAGCAAGTGATGTCTTAGTAAAACTTGTATTTGTCTGAAGGGTGAATAGACTTGTGTGTAAAGGAGGTTTGAGATGAGTACAGCCCCACACCATGGACACATGGCCTCTTGTCTCCTCAAGGAGGCTGCAAGGCCATCAACTCCAGGTGTTTCTCAGAACAACAGCATTGCTTGTTAGAATCACATTCTTGGCTGGCCCCAGATCAGCTGATCAGCAACTCTGTGAGTATAGACCTGCACTTGGCTTTCTAAAAACCCCTCTGATTCTCAAACACAGTAGCTGCGCAACATGACACTCAGCCTGTTACCTAGTCTCTCTCCTACCCCATCCGGAGAAATGACTTAGCATTGAGATTAAAGGGAGAGGCCAGGTACTCTTCATAGTAGAGAAAGAAAATCTTCCAATAATAGTTCAAATGCTCAGAATAAGTAAATGGAGAAATAATTTTTGAAATATGCATTTTCAGACCACCAGCCAACAGTAAGTACAAACCTCTGGCACAAGTATCTCTTGGCACCAGTGAAGGAGACAAACATTATATTTGTTAATATAAAACATTGGAGTGGGTAAAACTTCCCTACAAGGACAAGCAGCAGACTGTAGCTGCCAGGGATTGGAGCTTGCAGGGGTTTTACCACTAGGAGGCAGAGAGAACTCTTAGAGATGATGAAAGTAGTCCACATTTTGATTGTGAGGATAGTTATAAGGTATTCATTCATCAGGACTCAAAAATTATATGCTTAAAGCAAGTGTGCTTTGTTATATATGTTGTAGCTCAATAAAGTTGATTTTGAAAGGAAAATAAACTGGACACAAGTGACTCCTTCCGTTACAGCCTTGCTTTCTTTGGACTATTTACCTCAAGATGGGGCAGAGGAGATAGGAACCTCGAAATCTGCCTTATATTCCTGTGGGGAACCACACCTTCCTCTTTAGAAGTCTGTGGTGGCTTTTCCCCTACCTGCTCAGTTATTCATGGCTTTGTAGGTCAGGCCAAGGTTACAGAACATACTTATTCTCTCTAGTTATAAAAAAGTAGTATTTCAGAATGAGAGCCTGATGTTTCTGAAGGCCACATGCCCCCCTAGCCCAGAAGCTATCCACGACAAGGCAGAAACATGTCTACATAAGTGGGTTGGAGGAGTCTTGTTTTGGAGCAACCTGTGCCAAGACCCAGAATGTTGTAAAAGTGTTGCCTTCCATCACTTCCTCTTTAGATTATAGTATGTAGCAAACAGCACAAGTTTTCAAGATCCTCCAAGTTCTGAAGGCCACGAGGCTAACAGATGTTACAGAAGAAGAGTCAAAGTTTCTTTACCCTCCCTTGGAGCTGCCAGTGGTTTCATAAAGTCCTTGTTAGAGCATGCTAGATGTTGGCAAGGGTGTGTCTGAATTATTACTTTCCATTTCATATGAATGGAATGCCTCACCAGCTGCTGTGCTTGGGAAATATGCTCATTGCCAGACAGGAACTTCAGATGTCAGTGTCTACTCACTCATCTAAGCACAGCCTTATCTCTGGCCTACAGGGGTAATGAAGGGAAGATGAGTGAGCACATCTAGAGTATGGGCTGAACTGCTCAACATCTACCTACTCCATGAAAGATCTGGTACTTCCATGGAGCAAGTTTTCCACCTCTGGGCCTATCACTGATCCAGTGTCAGAAGAGCAGAAAGAGCAGGAGCCACTGGATCTGAGTCTACTGCATATTCACTCTGGAGAAATTAGAGAACTACTTGGTGGCTTAATACTCACAATTAAAAGTCTAGGCCCAAATGCTATGGTAGTTCATAGACAACCATGGTTTCAAAGCTAGGCTCCACTGGGATTAAGTAGAGGAGTCCCAGGAGAGGTGGTAAAGGAATGGTTAAAACAATTAGAACATGCAAAGGCAGGGGACAGAAAGAAGCAATGATATACAGGACAATGCAGACAATGCAGCACCCCCAAAATGGTCATGTTGTGAGGTACTAGAGGCCTAGGATTTCAGTGTCTCAACTTGTAATGTCTGGCAAGAGACACATCTGAACACAATCCACATGGGTAAGTGATAATTTAATCTTGGTTTTCTGATTCCTCCTCCTATAGCTTCCACAGTGTGTGTGTGTGTGTGTGTGTGTGTGTGTGTGTGTGTGTGTGTGTGTGTGTGTGTGTGTGTGTTTGCCACAGAGAAAAGGGAGAAGGTGTCTGCTTTTGAAGGACTGGAACATGTGCTCAGGATTATGTAAGATGTCATTGTCAAGTTGCTTATGGTCTCTGGTCCAAAAACACAATTCCCGAGTTTTCTCAGTGATGATGAATCATACAGTAGGAAGAAGCTGGAAAGTCATACTGAAAGACCAAAGAAGAGCACACAGATACAGAAAAGAATTCATTCACTAACAGGACATGTGAACCATGCAGAAGTGCTTAAAGCTGGGCCTGGGGTGGCTCAGTCATCAAAGTGTTTTCTGTGCAAGCTTGAATAACAGTATCAGCCTGCATGGGCATGGCAGCATGACACATTGTAACTCAGTACTGGAGAGGTGAAGACTGATGGATCTCAGGGGCTTGCTAGCTAGCCAGCTTGTCTGATTAGCAAGCCCCAAGCCAGAGGAAGACCTTGTCTCAAAAAACAAAGGAAACACTGCATGAGGAAAATGACACCCAAAGTATCCTGTAGTCTCCACACATTGCATGTGTGTGCTTGCACACACACACGCACACACACACACACACACACACACACACACACACACAGAGAGAGAGAGAGAGAGAGAGAGAGAGAGAGAGAGAGAGAGAGAGAGAGAGAGAGAGAGTCCTGAAAAATCTTTCTCTGTGCACTGTTTCCTTCTCTCTGCTGTGTTCATTATCTACATCCATACTGATTACTGAATATGACCTGTTGGTTTTTCTAACAGTGCCCTCTGGAAGTGAGCATTCAGGGCACCACAAACAACAACATTGTGCTCCTAGGAAACTGTAGCTCAAACAGTGGTCAACACTGGATAACTCAGAAGAGAGGCCAAGGTTCCTCACCTGAAGGACAAAGCAGAAAAATCTGAGAATTAGTGAAGACTGAAAGAAAGGCTAAAAAGGCCTCAGAAGTGGACCTATGGGACACAATATAAGGGCACTTCTGGAAGCTGAGTGACCTGCCTGTCCCTGCTCAAGCTGAGACATCAGTGTCAACTAACCAAGGTTTCTAAGACTTTAAACCTGTTGTCTCAGGAATATGCACACATTCTACCTTTTCCAAGAAGTCCCTCTTGTCAATCCCCACAGGCTGATCACTGATTCCTAATTATGTCATTTCATTGATGGGTAATTTAAAAAAATACTGTTTTTTTTTTCATTTTATCATACAAGTCAATTGATAGTTAAGTATTGAGGGGTGGCAGAGCCAAGGATTTAACCTGAGCAAGCACTCTACCACTAAACTATAGCCCCAGCTCCAAATGAAAAAAATCTCTCTCTCTCTCTCTCTCTCTCTCTCTCTCTCTCTCTCTCTCTCTCTCTCTCTCTCTCTCTCTCTCTCTCTGGATGTCTGTGATATACATATGTGTACTCACCTGTGAACATGCAGGTGGAGGCCAGAGAAAGATGTCAGGTATCTTGCTCTAGTACTATCAACATTACTTCCTCGAGTCAGGGTCTCTCAATGACCCAGCTGCCCCACAGTTTGGCTAGGTTGATTGGCCAGTAAACTCCCAAATCAGCTTGTCTTCAGCCTAGAATTCTAAGGCACACATCACATTTATAGGCCATATCAAATGCTGGAATTCTTTGCTGAGATCTATATGGACAAGACTCATTTTCCACAGCGGTATTGTAAGACTTTCAGAATTGTGAAATAAAATCAATGGGAGAGAGGTATAACTAGAAAGTACATGCTATAGGAAAGATACCCAAGAACCTCCCTGCCACCTCCAAGATCTTTTCACCATTTCTTTGGCTAAGTCCAGCATGACTGAAGGGGAAGTCGAGAGTATTGTTTTCTGTTTTTATTTGCTGTTTTGTTTTTTCATTGCCAGTGATGCCCCCAAATTCCAAGTCTTCTCTCCCCCTCCCTGCTTTCTTTAGCTCCTCTAGGAATCAATGTCAATATCTATTGATCATGGGGCAGTTAGTCACCTTCTTTGTACCATAGTTTCTTCATCTACAAAATGAGAACAATTCTGCTCCTACCTTGGGATCTATGTAGGGATTCTATTATTTGCTAACTACTTCTACTGAAAACTTGAAATATTCTAGAATGATCCACACCAAAGAACCATTCTAAAAGCCAGAATTAAAGATACCTGAACAGCCACCAAAGGGCCATGTCAGTAGGGAAGATGGAGGGTGGATGAGGGCTGGCATGTGGCTTTAGTAGTTATTTAGCTCCCAGATTTTACATTTCTTCTGCTATAATGAAATGTTGGAATTTCTCTCTTATTGTCCCTGCTGAGCCCTCTACTCTTTGACTATGTTAACAGTTTTTGCACAGAAATGACAGGTTGACCTGGGAAAGGGCCCTTGGTTTGTAAAACCAAGCAAGCACAAAGCTCTGGGTTATAACCTCAGCACCACATAAACTAAGCAATTTGGCACAGCTGTAATCCCAGGAGGGATTACACTCAGGAGGTAGATCCAGGAAAAATTCAAGGTCATCCTCCTACATAGTTAGTTGTAGGCCACCTTGAATTTTTATATTTATGTATAATAAGAAAAGTGAGGTAAAAGAGAGGGGCATGGGGGAACAGTGGAAAAGAAAAGTAAAAAAAGAATAGAGAAATGACACAGCTTTGCAATGTATTAAAAATATAAAACTTTAGTATATCTTAGCACTTCCTATAAATTTTGTGATTTATTTTTAAATAAATGAATTTATACAAGAGAAACATTGTAAAAATAATTCTAAAAACTTATAAACTTTAATTGGTGAACCCAAATCCCCTGCTTTCCCTTAAATGCTCTGCTACAAGGGGATTCTTTTCTTTGAGTGATTCTCTCTCAGCCCTGCCTTACTACTTCCTGTCTCCCATCTGTCTTCAGTTCTCCAAAACCTAGCCCTGCTTATGACTCCAAGCAAACTTTATGTTCAAAATATTACACAACAAACTGTACTGTGGAAGTATAAGCCAAATAAACACTTTCTTTCCCAAGTTTTTTTGATCGTGGTGTTCCATCATAGCAATAGTAACTCTAAGACAGCCACTATAGAAATCATTGTTGATTTCTCAGAAAGTTGGGAATCAATTAATTGCAAATCCCAGTGTGATGTTTTGAAAGAAAATTGTCGCTAAAAAAAATGGTACAATGTGGAGGTGTGGTCTTGTGGAGTAGTTGCGTTCTTGTTGGAGGAAGTGTGTCATTGTGGAGTGAGCTTTGAGGTTTCTTTTCTCACATTTCACTCAGTGTGACAGTCAGTAGACTCTCTGTTGCATTCTGTTGCACCTGGTCATGATGTAGCCAGCACCAGGTCTGCCTGCACACTGCCATGCTCCCCATCATGATGATAATGGACTGAACCTGTTGAACTATAAGCTGCCAACTCAATTAAATGGTTTTTTTTTTTTTTGTAAGAGTTGTTATGGCCACGGTGTCTCTTCATGGCAATTAAAAACCCTAACTAAGATATCCAGCTATCCTAGTCTTGAGCATATATCCAATGGACACTTCATCCTACCAAAGGGAAACCATGTTTATTGCTGCTCTAGTCATAATATCCAGAAACTGTGAACAACCTAGATGTCCCTCAACAAAACAATGAGTAAAGAAAATGTGGTGCATTTGCATAATGCAGTATTGTTCAGATGTTAAAAATGACATCATGAAACATGTAGGCCAATGGATAGAATTGTAAAAAAATATGTTAAGTGATATAACCTCAACACAGAAAGATAAATATGGTATATATTTGCTTATATCTGGATATTAGCCATTAAGTAAATGATAACTAAGGTATAATCTATACACCTAGAGAAGTTAGTTATACAGTAAGGGACTAGGGGAGACACATGAATATCATGAGGAAGAGAAAATATTATAGATTTTATGGGTGGATTGGACACCCATATGGGGGTATGTGAACAGGAAAATCAGTTGTGAAGGGGAAGGGGAGATGGGATTAAGGGAACAATGAGAAAAGACAGCAAGAATTGAAAGGCATTTGAAGGGTGATATGAAAACATAATCACAGAACCTTTGATCTGTCCTGCCTACAAAATATACTAGGGCAATAGTGGCACAAACCTTGTGTGAGTAACCAACTGATGTCTGATTGGACTTAAGGCTCCACCATGAAATGGAACCCATACCTGACATTTTTTGGGTAACTAAGAACCAGAAGCTAGATATAAATAGCTCAGAAAACTAGGATAAAACAAACTGAGTTTTTAAAACTACTGAGTTTTTAAAAAGTAACAAAAAAAGGACCTCTAATGCTATTTTTCTAAACTCATATATCAGTGCCTTATTCAGCCATCATTAGAGAAGCTTCTTCCTGAAGCAGATGGGAACAAATAGAGAGACTGAGCCAGACATTTCAGAGAGAGAGAGAGAGAGAGAGAGAGAGAGAGAGAGAGAGAGAGAGAGAGAGAGAGAGAGAGAAATGCTCTAAACAAAATGTCTCCATCAAATTCCTCTCATCAAAGCTCAAGGGACCCCATGGAAAAAGGAAGAAGGAGTGGGGAAGACAGAATGAACAGAGAATACCAAGAGAGCAAGGCCCTCTAAAACAACGGAGTAAAGCCCATATGAATTCACAAAGACTGGAGACCCAAGCACAGGGCCTCCAGGGTCCTGTGCATATATGGTAGAGTTTGTAGTTAATACTTTTATGGGACTCCTGAATGTGTGAATTACTGGGTTTCTGATCCTTGTGCTTTCTCTTGGGCTGTTTTACTTTTCAGTTAGTTTATCTTGTTTAACTTTGATAGTATAATTTTATTATATCTTTTATTGTTTTGATGTGTTGTTATTTTTGAAGCCTTTTCTTATGAGAGATGGATCTCAGTTGGAGAGGAGGTGGAAAGGAACTGGGAGAGTAGAAGGAGAGGAAACTGCATTCATATTATATTGTATGAGGGGAAAAAAACCATGTTTCATAAATGGGAAAGAAAGATGGTTAAGAACCCCAAAAGTTGTAGTTATAGAAAGAGTTATAACTGTATAAGAAAGCAGACAGTATATGAGATTATTGTTCTAACATTGTACCAGGGCATTGACTGAACAAGAATGGAATGGATTTTCTCACCATTATTATCTGTAATTGAAGAGGTACACAGAAGCATCTTTAGCAAACAAATACACATGTGAATAAAATACCTCACAATGGTAGATTTTCAAAATCCCCTGTTCTACTGCAATGAAATCTAAATCCCATTTCCAATGAAGCATGTGGGTTTTGTCTTACAGCACTGAGGTTGATTGCATCAGAACATCATCGACACGTTCCTAGGTAAAGCTCATTTGTTAAGGATGCTATGAAAATAGAGGTACTTTTACAGCAGCAAAAACCTTGTTACATCAACACACTACAGAGGTGAACTGGAACAAATGCAATGATTGACAAAACAAAACAAAACAAAACAAAAAACAAAAACAAAGAACAAAACAAGAATGCACGTGAGATTATCATTTCACTGCACTAGGACACTGAAGCAGTCCAGTGTCATCTTTGGGAAACACAAATACACACAAGTTCATACCAAACAATAGCTGGGGGAGAGCCTAACCACTGTGAGAGTACCATCTCTACACAGGCAGGCCTGGGATGAGTAAGAAAGCTAGTTGAGCATGAGTCTTGGAAAGAAAGACAGGAAGCTGCATTCCTCCATGCTTTGTGTTTCAAGTTCCTGCCTTATGTTTTCACCTTTGCTTCCCTTGATGATGGATTGATTGTACGCCTGAATTCTGTTGCTAGCCCCAACACTATAACCACGATTTTTACACAGTGCATTTCGTTGGTAAAGATAGCTGCAGTGAAGTATGTGTCACTGCCCTTTAAGAAAAACTGCTCAAAATTATATTTATTATGTGTGTGCACACATGTGCCATACCATGCATATGGAGGTTAGAGGACAATTTTGGCTTAGATATTTTTTTTTTCTTTTACGTATTAGAATTAGTCTACTTCAAGACCATCTTAACATTTACATTACTGCAGGCACTCACAATGTCTTTGCTTAAGGATTTGTTGACAATAAATCATGGCCAGTCATACACTGATATGCATCATAATTTTGAAAGCTTTTCAGCTTTTTGTGATTACCAGTGAACACTGAAATTGCCTAGAGGTAGACTTTATCTTGCACCTTTTTCCTTATCTCCTGTGCTATCCCAGATTTGTTTAAAGTAGATACGGAATAAATCTTTTAAACGGGGTTAAGCAGTGATGTGTTGCTGCTCTGCATTTATTTCTTAGCTCAGCTTAGGCTTAGGAATGATTAGAGCTGATGCTAGCAATTGTTCTTCCCTCGTTTCCCAAACTCACTTTCCCAGCATTGGGTAAATGAGGAAGCCACAGTCACTTGGAGTGCTCAAGATAACACAGCTCATTAGTGGAAGCATTAGGACATGACTTTTCAGTTCAGTGCTTTTCCCAGCACAAAGTGCTGCCTCCAGCCACCTAATGGGGTCAGGAGGAAATGGGACATAAAATAGGTAAGTTCCATAAGGGAGCAGGCACCAAAATTGTTGGTAATGGAAAATGGGGTATGGCACTGGGGGGAGCTACCGGAGCTTGGGCTGGAATGTAAGACACTGGTAGAAGAGGCAAGTTTGTCCGTCTTCATTCTTCTTGGGGTCAGAGCCACTGTAACAGCATGTTCCGAAGACAGACACATTCCCATGTGCTTGCCTTTTAGAAAAAGAAAAACACTTAGAATTACATTTATTGTGTGTGTGCTTACATGTGTCACAGCATGCCTATGGAGGTCAGAAGACAAGTTGCAGGAGTTGTTTCTCTCTTTCCATCATGTGCTTCTAGGTATAGAAATCAGGGTTTTTTTTTTTTTTGTTTGTTTGTTTGTTTTGTTTTGTTTTGCTAGGAGGCCAATGCTTTTACCCACTGAGACATCTCACTGGCTACCCCTTCCCCAAGACTCTTCTTGGACATGGTTTATCATCCCCTTAGAAAGAGGTGTTGTCTCATTAATTCCCTAAAATCTAAACTGGCCTATTGCTTTCTAGTAACTTTCAGAATGCAGCTAAAGAGGCATGTGTGATTTCTAATGCTATGTTCAGAAAGTAAGTATCTGTCGATTTTCTCAGAATGCTTGCTGCTGCTGCTGCTGCTGGGAATGAAAATGGGGGAACTCATTGCCACATAATTAATAATTCTGGTCACACTATGGAGAGTTACAACTGCACTTAGCACAAGGCATCCCCATTGTATTTATCCTTTACAAATACTCTTATAAAATGTTAATGGAAGGCTACCGTAAATTCATCCTTTGCAAATAGTCTTACAAAATTTTCAAAGAAGGCTACTCTATATTTTAAAGAGAGGTTTATTCAACTTACAATTTTGGGAGTCCAAGAGCTCAAGATGGGGCCTTTCTATCTACCTGGCTTCTTATGGTGGCCTAAGGGCAAATGCCACCACAGTAAGAGTACCTGTGGCAGTGAGAGATAATGTCACCAGAAACAAAGCCGGTGAGAGTTTCAGGGCTCTATTCCTATAACAACTCACCAACAGCCCCAGCTGGGGTCCAGCTGCCAGCCAGCACCAACTTGACAAAATGGAATCTTCTTAGTGGACTCTCCAACTCCAGCCAACCTGTCCAACTCTGATGACACAGGGAAAGAGATGCAATACATCTGAGACTCGCCTACACTTCAGAATAATAAATATGTGGTGTTACCATGAACCAGGAAGTAGCTTGTTGGAAGAGCTGTAAAGCTGGCCTTTGGCTTGTAAATGTGGAGCAATGGAATTCTCAAATCAAGTTCTATGATAAAGGCTTGAGCCCTGTTTTAGGGTTTCCATTGTTATGATAAAACACAATGACCAAAAGGCAAGTCAAGAAGGAAAGGGTTTATTTGGCTCATACTTCCAGAGGATGTCAGGATAGGAATTGTAACAGGGCAGGATCCTGGAGGCAGAAGCTGATGAAGAGGCCATGAATGGGGTGCTGCTTACTGACTTGATCCTTGTGGCTTGCTCAGTCTTCTTTCTTAAAGAACCCAGGACCACCAGCCCAGGGGTGACACCACCCACCATGAGCTAGACCCTCCCTCATTGATCACTAATTGAAAAAAAAAAATAAACCACAGCTGAGTTTCATGGAGACATTTCTTCAACAGAGGCTCTTTCCTCTCTGATGACTCTAGTTTGTGTCTTGGCAGATGAAACAAGACAAGACCTAAGGGACAGGTGACAGTGTTGAATTAAAAAAAAGGATGGCTGAAAGTCATAAAGCAGGCACCAAGTGGGGAATCCAAGTCAAAAACCCAAGGAAATGGAAGAATGGGACACAAAGCCCCAAAGTAGGTACCAAGGCAACAAAAAGGCTCTATGTGTGTGTGTGTGTGTGTGTGTGTGTGTGTGTTGGAGTGGGGCAGAGTTAATAGTAGTTTAGATGACTCTTTCATCCAAATGATATGACAGACTTTGACTATCCCCTTGGAAGGCCTCACCCTCCCTGGAGAGCAGAAAGGGGATGGGAGGGGGCTTGGGAGGGGGGCTGGGGGGGAGGGTAAAGGTCAGGGGGTGAGGAAACAGTAAAACAAGCTTGTTGCAAATTAAAATAAAAAATATTATCAAAGAATAAAAAATAAATTATGTGATATGATTCCCAAACTTTTGAAACTGTGAGATGATGTGTCACATTCACAGCTATACTGGGGGGCATGTGATCTGCAGCCCACACTTTGGACACTCCTGGAAAACATATAACCTAAGCACACACACACTCATATATATGTTCTCCAAAGTATCTCCATTTTATAAGACCTTGAAGAAAGCGTACGGCACAGCCCTAAGTGGATGGGACAAGGGCAAAATGAGACAAGGGCAGAATGAGTCACAGAAAGAAATGCCGTACACTGCCAAGCTCCCAGGCAGGGCTCTCATGCAGGGGTGAGGCAGGAAATCCAATCAGGATACATGTAATGTGTTGTTATATGTATAGTAAATTAGATAGAGGTTTAATGTTTGCAAGGGCTCCATCTTTGGTATCTAATCTTTTTGTCATTTTCAAAAAGTTTTGAAGGAAATGGTCCCTCTGTGTACCAGTGCTTAAATATTTATTGGGTGATCCTCCTAAGGTGAAGGTTCCTAGTTCTTACAATCTGTAGGCAGCCATGTAAGCATTCCATTTTGTGGAGTTCTATTTACTTGTATCCATTTTCGTTCTTTGTACTACATGGTGCAATAGCACAAATCACTACTGATCTGCTGTCACTTTAAAGAAACTGGATTTCTTATTCCACCTATCTCTTTCTTTAGTGACATCCAGGCTATTCTAAATTACCAGTGTACTGGCAATTCTTGCTTCATCCCTTAGCAGAGATAAGCCGCAGGTGATTCTAGAATGGTCCAAGGTATTTCCCTATCTTCGCATCTGTCTTTATAACATAGGTCCTTTCTGCTTTAGGGCAGGGACATCATATCCCTAAAGAACTAATCTCATTCCTCACATGCCTACCCTCATGTCAACACAAATTCATCTTGCCAATACAAATTTCACTTGAAGACTCATTGTGATAATAAAATACTACAGAACATTAAATATTTAGTATATTTAGTTCACAATATGAATTTACATGTCCCTAGTATTTAAAATGCAATAGAAGTGAAAAATTGGAACTATTCCTCTAAGGAAAAGTATTTTTGCTTTAGAAATTGATAGTAAGCTCTACAGTTAGATAATGTAGCCTCTATGCTAATGTAGCCCAGGATAGGGGCAGTAGAAAGTGTCTATACTGCTCTACACAAGCCAGGAGCAGGGAGAATACAGCAGTGTTACCAGGCTAAATACAGGTGCACATGCTGTGTGGTGGAAATCTTCTCACAGTGAGGATACAAAGAATGTTCAGAAGACCTGACCAATGTTTTATTTGATACTTTGTTGCAATGAACACTTCTTCCAAGACTTCAGTTTCCCACACTCAAAAATGTGAGTGGGTTGTCCCCTTCCCCTGTGTACTTGTGTGTATGTCCACATGCACTCACATATGTATGTACAAGTATACATGTTTCAAGAAGGAGCAGACTTGGTAATGAGACCCCCACCAAACAGCAGAAACTGGAGGAGGACTCTGGATTTAACCAGGAAAGTATGCGATGTGTCTCATGAGCTGTGTAACTACACCTGACCTATTGACTACACAGGTGACACTTTGTGCTGGGGTTTTGTCTGTTTTGAACCTGTGCAGGTCTTGTGCATATTTCCTCCATCTCTGTGAATTCATAAGGACATCTACCCTGTTACACCTAGAAAACACTGCTTCCTTGACGTCACCCACCATCTCGGGCTTTGACCACTTTCCTCTTCCTGCAGACAGCCTCAGCCTTGGAGCTAGGGCTGGTGATAAAGATATCACATGTAGGGCTGCATGCTCTAAAATCTCACTCTCTGCACGTTGTCCACACTCTAGAACAAATCCTGAGACAGGGAAATAGACAATAATGATGAATAAGAGCTCCCAATATCCAATGTTTACAGTGTGGCAGGTCTTGTTCTAAGTACTACACTCTAAGAATCACAGACATCCTTGGAATAGTACCTTGAGGAACATTACTTTGCCACCTTCTTACAGACCTAAAAGGCCGAGGAGCAGACACACAAAATAATTTGCCCACGAGAAGCTCTTAACCTAAGAAAGCAATCGCAGGAAGACACATGTATGAAAGAATGTTTAAGGCTTTCTCCCATGTATCTGCCTGGACCCTTTTGTTCACCGAGTCATTAAGGACCTTTTATGTGAACTTCTAGTCCGTTCGCCGTAGCTGCAGAGACTTCCGCTTCCTGGATTCCACCTTCAGTCTGGATCTCACAATGTAGTCCAGACTGGATTCTCAAATTTATAATCTTCGTGTTTTAGTGTCCCTCTGTGCTGGGATTATGGAGATAAGATTGGGATCCAGTCTGAGATGAGCATTCTGCAAGGTTGCCTATGGCTGCTGGAGGCAGGGGTTCTTGGGAGAAGGAAGGAAAGCAGGTGTGCAACTGGCCATGGAGTTTTCCATGCCAGGGTACCATATGGAATACTGGAAGATTCTTCACAAAGGCCCTGAGTGGTATTTTGAGCTCATATTGAAAAGGAGCGTGGATAGTAGATATCTGTATCTGGTTCCTGGCTTCAGTAGAATTGCTTCAAGCTTTTCTCAATTTAAGATGATAATAGCTTATGGGTCAAGAGGAAATGATAAGGAACAAATTTCAGAGTTCTCCTTGCAAAATAAGAGAGAATGCCTTTGAAGTCCAAGTTATCAGTTTTGAAAAGCAGCGCCTCTTCATGTATTCCTATATTAAGCTAAAGTTGCTTGTGCCCCCAAAGGATTGCTAACCTTCGTCAGTCTCCCACATTTGCTGTATCACCTCAGGGCTCTGCAGGTAGCCAGCAATCAATTTCTTCTTCCTTCAAAATACCAATTCCTGTCATCAGAAGTTGTGTTTGTTGGCTTGCCATGCTCCAGAGCCTGATACACCCACTCATGTTTCTTCTCAGGAGTCTGTGACATTTCAGATATTGCTGTGGATTTTACTGAGAAGGAGTGACCCCTGCTAGATTCTTCCCAGAGAAAACTATACAAAGACATAATGCTGGAAAATTTCAGCAACCTGACTTCCCTGGGGTATCAGGTTGGCAAACCCAGCTTCAGGTCACACCTGGGACAAGAAGAGGAGCTGAGGATGGAGGAGAGAAGCAATCAACTGGGTACTTCTCACGATTGGGGCACTCCATCTAAAGTCAAGTGGTCCATTGTTATAGAAGATATTTTGGGGGAGAAAGCATCTAAAGGAGTGACATTGGAAAAAAATCTCATCTTTTCAAAAAATATTGTGAATTCACACATTTGTTTGAAGTCCGCAGTATCAGCCCTCACCTTCCTCAGCCAGTAGGAAGACCCACAAGCAAGAGACCCTGTCACCGCCACAGCTGTGGAGTTGCTTTCAAGAATAGGACTCAGCACATGAGCATGTATGATGTGAGAAAAATGCATGAATGTCACCAGTGCTAGAAAGCCTACACTACCAGTGCTTCTCTTACAAGGCATCGTAGGATTCATACTGGGGAGAAGCCTTATGAGTGCAGCAACTCTAGCAAAAAGCCTCAATGACCCATCACCTCTAAGGAGCCATGTAAGAACTCACCTGAAAGAGAAACTCTTTGACTGTAGTCAGTGTGGTAACACCTTCTGGACCCTCGCAGCCCTGAAGAGACACATGCGAGTTCACACTGGTGAAAGACCCTACAAATGTGATGAGTGTGGCAAATCCTATGGCAGGAGCTGCCACCTCATAGCCCATCAGTGAACACACATTGGAGAGAGGCCCTATGAATGTCAGGACTGCGGAAAAGCCCTCTCACCTGAAGGAGCACATCCGGAATCATACTGGGGAAAAACCTTATGAGTGTACACAGTGTGGCAAAGCTTTCCAGTGGAAGTCCTCCAACTTTAATTTGCATAAGAGGTGGAGAAAACCTATGAGTGCAAAGAATGTGGGAAGTCCTTCGGTGACCCCCAAACAAGGAGGAAACACATGAGAATCCACATTGTAAAGAAACCAGTTGAGTGTTGCCAGTGTGGGTAAACCTTCCAAAACCAGTCTATCCTGAAGAGACATCTGTCAAGTTTAAGAAGTCACAAATCTTTCATCGACTTTCCAGATACAGAACACAAAAGGTGACATGGAACTTGGGGAAAATACAGTTTGTGTAAAGATTTAGACGACTTGAATTGTATTCAGTCCATGGGGTCTCTATAAGAAAAGAGGGAATGAGAACAATTTTGTATTGAGGATCAAGAAGTGTTGAGCACACTTCACTCTTAAACATACAAGAACTTAGGGAGAGAGTCTTCGGGCATTTAGCAATAAAGTCAACAAGAGTTTGTGGGTACTACAGAGTAAATCTATCAATACAGTGATCAGAGAAATCTTTCCTATCTCAAATTTGTTCCTCGTGGAAGAAATCAAAATAAAGAGAAAATTATCAGGAGTGAGATACAGTGAAAAGTCAACAAAAAAAAGTGAACAAATGGGCCAGCTATTTACTGTTGTCTCGCAAGCATCTGACAGGTGATTCTGACATACAACTTTTTTAAAAAATCTTTTTCAGGCAGCGTTGTTTCTCAACCTGTGGCAGTTTTGCTCTCCAGGGCATTTGCCTGTGTCTAGAAAGATTTTTGGTTTTGAAAATGGGGAGACAGGTACTACAGGTATATAGAAAATAACACTAGAGATGCTACCAAATAACCTACAATACACAAAAAGCATCCTTGTCAAAGAATTATGTGTACTAAGATAATCATGCTGACTTTGAGAATAATATAATTTATTCCCCAATCATTATCATCTCTATGAACATATTCAGAGAAAACTCTTTTGCAGCTTTTTAACAGAAAAAAATACATTTTTTTTCCTGGAAATGTGTAAGAATATGCACAGCTGATAACTGAGAAAATGCTTTTAGCCACAGTCTCCTTGTGTATGCATGTAGGGTTCTATTTACAAGTCTTTCATGAGGACAACAGATTTGACCTTTTTAGTTTTCTTGATCTTTTTATTTTTTTAGGGTTAAGGTCCTTTGAATAACTCTTAAGCCCCATCACAAATGATCATATATAGTATTTTTTAAAAACTTTGTTCCTGTCTTATTTTCCCTTTGGGAAACTTAACTTGACCAGGGGTATATATTTAGAATTGTATGATGCTATGCACTGGATAATGAGTATTTTTGGTACCAGTGTCATATGTATTGTGGTCAAAGCATGAAACTTCCTAATGCAGATTCTTTGGTTGCTGGAGGATTTCTGTCCAAAAGAATGACAAACACCTCTAGTTGCTTCCCCAGTATCCATTTTAAACTCTTACAGCACAAGAATCATGGTTTTTATTTGATTAGTAAACGGTGCTATTTTAAGAAATCTCTCTCAATTTTTCATGCAACTAGTATTTTCTACATTCTATGACCCTGGACATTGATTGATAAACAGAGGTGTTTGTGTGGCTTTCTGAGAAAAAGCTTTTGAAGAAAATGTCTGATTTTTTTTTTTTTTAAATTTATTGTGTGACCCTGAAGATGAAGAGCACAGTCTAAAGAGGACACTTTGGAGAAATCACAGTAATCCCATCTGTATTGTGATTTCTGAAAGAGTTTTCATTGGTGCTTGATTTATTATATCTAGACTTTCTATTACCTGAGAAAATAATAAAATTGATTACAAGTTAAAAAAAAAAAGCTTGCCCACATTTTCACAAATTATAAGTTCAGAGTACCTGATTCTAGGGTCTGTATTCTAATTGCTTTGCCATGGTAATTGTTCAGTAAATGGAGGGAGAAACAAGAGATGGCAGGGTAATAGGAGAAAACCTAGTCATTTCTTTTAAGTATTCTTTATCTACTTCTTCTAAGAAAGAACATGTAAGAGGTTAATAATTTCCTCTGAATTCACTTGGAAGTCCCTTGAAAATTGTAATTGTCCATCACAGATAAGCAAACTGGGCTTCAGTACTCACATTCTAACCTTTCACATTAGAGTGGTGGTTCCAGGTTCAGGGTATATTCAGCATCTTAGATATAGGCTGTTTCCCATAGAGGTTGCTCCCATCCTGAAACACAAGGGGGCAGTATTTCAACAGTCGTGGGATTTTAAACATACAAAGAATGCTTCCACTGTATTCTAGGGGGAGAAATCTTGTTGGACTGATTATTTCAGCTCAAGAATTTTAGAGTCCAGGGAAGGATGCATTTTAATGACTCCAGGGAACAGATCAAATTAAATGCATTATCCAGGATTTTCTTTCCTAGCCTCCTCTCACCTGCCTTTGCAGAGTGTCTGTTTATGCTGCATGAATTTGTCCTATGTCCCAAATAACCCTCTTTGCTAGCAAACCAAGGGCCAGAAAAGGCCACACCACTTGTCTTGGCACAGATTCTCCAAGGTCACTTTCCTGCAGGATAAACTTATAAGAGAGATGCTGGAAACTGTGTGTCCAACCAGCTCATTTGCTGCTGAACAGAAGTACCACTGAGGGGAGGAAAAAAAAAAAAAAAAAAACCCTCAGATCTGGGGACTGCCACAACCTGGTGTCCTAACACAGGCAACACATACATCTAGCTACTTTACCTATGGGATCTCATATTTTTCCCAAAACCTTGCAAAAACAAGAAAAATATTATTACTACTTTTGACGATGTGGAAATAAGCAATGGTTAAAGATGTGCTCAAGACCATGCAACCGGAATTGTAAAGTTGAGACACAAGAATGTACAGTCCAAGTTTTGACTATAGATGGCATCTCTATAAAGCCAAACCTTATGACCATTATGCCAGATGTGGCTTAAGACACTTGTCCAGAATATTGGGTTAACGTTTTTGTTTTGAGTGGGAAAATGAGCTGGAAATGGGGAGCTGGCTTCTTTGTGTCCCTTGATGGAAACTGAAATTCTACCCACTCTTTAGTCCCTGCTGTTCCTGGGAGGAGCTGGGCTTAGAACTTCAGGGATCAACTTAAAGTTACCTAATCATTCTGTGACTCCTAGGGTTATTTAACATATACTGAATACTCACTGTGACCAAAAAAAAAAAAAAAAAAAAAAAAGGCTGCTTCTGCCCCACCTTTATACCAGAGGTGGTTTCTGCACACTTTCATGTTAAAACTCGAACTTACAAGTCAGTGCTTTAATTATTTCCTTCGCTTTATTCTCTTAGATAAGATTGTTAAAGGCAGAATGAAACAATCAATCAGAGTGAGCAGCTGTAATCTGATTTCAGAGCAATCTGCATGATAAGAGCTGACTGAGGAGAAATAATTTCCTATCACCGTAGGACAATATGCAAATGAGTTTAAACTCCAGGCTCTTTTACCTCACAAAATATCACAAAAGTGCCAAGCAGAATATGTTTATGAATGGGAAAGCCAATGATGTTATGCTTTTTCCCAGGTTATTTCATGAGGGAGAAAATATTTCAGTTCATATGGTCCAAATCCCAAACTTAAAAATGTTTACTAACTGTCCACAGAGAATGGTTTTAAAGGGAAAAGATCAATTTTATGCAATATAATCTTTAGAATTTTTTTCTAAAGTATTTTTTTCCAGTGAGTAAAATACTGATACTATCCCTGTGTATGGTTCTGCCAACTCTAACAAAGGTTGGACAGATTGTTTATTAACTGTATATGTGTCAGGAGAAGTGTTCTTGAAGGAAGGTTGATCTGAGTGACTCTGGGAGATTCAATCAACTCTAAAATTCTTGTCAATGAAACACATGATTGGTAGTTGCCTTTACTCTTAATAAAGCCCACCACAGCATTTAGTAAAGAACCAGTGATTTCCTTATGGGTGTGGCCCTGGTTGATCTATTATGATCCAGTGGGTGCCCCCATATCCATGAATATATGGGCAGCACAAATTGAACTTCATAGGTTTTAAAGAAAGAGGGGCATGAAGTTGAGTTTGTGGTTAGGAAACTGGGGGTGGGTCTGGTAGGAGTTAGGAGTAGTGGGGAAGTTGAATATGATCAAAGCATATTGTATAAAGTTCTAAAAGAATTGATGAAATATTTTTAAAAGAAAAATACACTGTTGAAATTTAAAACATACTGATTGCTAGTTGTGATATGATTGCCTTTCTTAAAGATGCATTTTTTTTATTATCTTAAAAATTATGTGTAAATGTGTGTATCTGTGTGTTAGTATGTGTACATGTACTTGTGGAGGCCAGTAGGCATTGAAAACCCCTGGAGATGGAATTAAAGGCAGTTGAGAACTACCCAACATGGGTGCTAGGAACTAAACTCAAGTGACTGTTGAGTCATCTCCTCAGACCCTCCTGCCTCCTTTGAAAACTCCAAAAGTTGTGAGAGAACAGAATGAATCAACAAACACTCCAAGGCTGTCAGACCTGAAAAACATAAATCCAATCCCTGGGGCCCACATGGTAGAGAAATACACTGACTCCCACAAGCTGCCCTTTGATTTCCACACTTGACTATGTCATGCATGTCTCATGTACATATATTTATACACACACCGAGAAATACATATGTAAGTACGTACATAAAAGTAAAACTGTTAAAAATTAAAAGATTCGGTGGTATAATCTCTCTGTAGACCAGGCTGGCCTCAAACTCAGAGATCCACTTGCCTCTGCCTCCCAAGCACTGGTATTAAAGGATGTGCCACCACCACCCAGCTAATTTCTCAACCAGAGAGCTTAAATTCTTCACATCTCCCTTCTCACTCCTGAAAACAAGACAGGCCCCAGGCTGAGAATGACACTTTCATTTAAAGGACAGAGACTGCAGTAATTAAAAGGAGTTAGGAGACTGAATTAGGGTTCTCTAGAGACACAGAACTTAGGGAATGACTCTCTCTCTCCCCCGCCCCTCTCTATATACATACATACATATATGACTTACAGGCTTCAGTCTAACACTAGCTAGCTGTGAGTGGAAACTCCAAGACTCTACCACAGTCCTGTGAGGCTGAATGTCTTGGCTGGTCTTTTGTTTATGCTAGAATCCTGAAGTAGACTCCAGTGCCAATGAGGAAATGGATGTGCTGGCAAGGTGAGGGCAAGTAGGCTAAGAAAAAAATGAACCCTTTATCCTTCTATTGTCCTTACATAGGCTACCAGAAAAAAAGAAAAAAAAAGTGTGGCCATGATTAAAGGTGAGCCTTCCTGCCTCAACATCTGTGTTATCCCCTTCAAGATCAGGATCAAAAGCCTGTGTCTCACAGCCTCAAGGCCTGGATCAAGGATGTATTGTCTTTATGTTTCAAGATCTGAATTCCAAGTGTGCCTTCCATTTCTGGACTGTAGTTAAGTCCAGATACAGTCAAGTTGACAACTAAGAATAGCCATCACAGAAACAGTTATTGTATCAAAAATGAGAAAGCCCTATGTTACTCCTCCCTATCTTGAAAACCTGCTGGTATATCAGCACAGTCCTGTGATTCTTCCTTTCAACTAGAGGACAAACACTATAGTCTTAGCAAAGTGACTGGCCATGCTGATGCCAAGATGTGTTTTCTAGAGTCATAGAGGATACTCACACGTTTATGCTTCTTGTTGGACTAGCAGAACAGCTTTCCCCTTTCACAGAGCAGTGCTGGACATTTCACTCATCATCTATTTCCTTCACCTGTGGAACTAACACAACATAATCATTTACTGTGTACCAAGCATTACTGTAAGTACTTGGAACACAGCATTGGGCAAAGAAGCTAAGGGTCCTGTTTTCAGAGGACACACATTCTACTGGGGGAGAAAGAGTAAAACATGCTTGCTATGCAGAAAGTAAAATATGGAGTTGAGAAGGAAAGAGCCTAGGACACCGTTTGGTGCCAAAGAGGCTCCTCTGAGCATTGGCATACATAATGGAAAAACAGCAACAATGCACAAATCTGGAAAAGAGCATCCCAGGCAGAGAAACATGAAGATCCAAGGCTCCAAGTTGGAAACAACCTTGGAGTGCATGAGCAGCACAGAGAAGTCCAGTGTAGGGCTGGGGATATAGCTCAATATTGAATGTGTGAGTTCCTGAATTCAATTCCGGCACCACACAGCATAGGATCATGGTCAGGGGCTATGAGTGCAAAGTCTGTAGACTGAGTTAAGGCTATGCAGCAAACGGAGAAAGACAGAATGTCAACCTTACTTTGTACTGTTTAGCCCCAACCTCAGCTGTTAGGTAAAGGACATTTTAGAACAGCTGTAGTTGCTGAAGCTGGTATTATATTTGAACCTCATTTAGGGTTCAGGTTAGAAGTCAACTATAATTATAGTTGTCAAGAATGCTTAAACTTATTTTGTTTCAAAAGAAACAAAGGAACCACCACCACAACAAAAAACAAAATAAAAATAACTTTGCTAGTTTATCAACTTTGAAAACCCCACCAAGCATCCATTTTCTCTGGAATTGGAAGTGCAATGCCAATGTTTCAGATCTTTCAGGCTCCAGTAATTCTCTCCTCCATTGTATCCGTGACTCATCCACACAAGATTTTACCACAGAGTCCTTTCAGAACAGCACCCTGCCTGCTAATCTGAACAATTTTGTAAACATCCTATTACCACAGCAAACTAGACAAAAGCCTGGAAAGACTCTAATACTGATGGCTAGTATTTTGGTTTATACTGTGGTCATAAGCTTAGTGTTCAAAAGGTTTTAACATTATGTTAATATACAATATACAAATGTAGTAAAAAAAATTCATAGCATTGGAAAATGTCATGAATAAGAAGCAGCCCCAAAATTATTTTCAAAAGTGTCCTACTTAATGACACAAGGACTTTCCATTAACAGAGTCTCATGGGGAGTGGTTTCTTTGAGATCAAGGTGTCACAAACACTAAACTCACTACAATTGTGCTCTTTATTTCTCATCTCTCTTCACAAAAGTTTGTTTTAGAAGCAACTATACTGTATTCATTAGCCTCAATCCTAGTTTTACTCTGGGCCAACTCACAACCAGTCCTTTCATGTCACCTTAGGCAATAATTATGGCAAGCAGTGTCTTCACATATTACTTAACCTCTTGAAATACAATGTCTTCTAGTATCCTGAAATATTCATCTCTCTGTTCTTCAGACATTCCCTTATGTCTTGACAGTTGAGCAAAATATATAAATGGAAAAGGAAGGAAACATTGTTTAGTTTTTCCCCACGTTTGACATCTAAAGAAGCCTCCTAAGAATCAAAAGGGGTGACCTTGTGGTTTTAGAAGTTAGTGTATGTCAAGTAAAGATTAATGTAAGAGAGGTTGGTGACTATGCCTTCCTCTCCAGGGCAAAGTGCAAGGGTCACTTATAATGAAGGTAAGGACACAGTCCACGTAGATTCAGATAGAGAAAGAAATGAATGGGGATGGGGACCCATGAATAAAAGTGGCTACTTTTGAGAAAAATGAGCACAATGGAACTTGATGCTCCTGCTTACAACCTGATCCATTCCAAGAGAGAAACACTTACATGATTCCCTACCTAAGGTGCCAATGTCAGACCTTTCCCAACTAGGTCCCCATCTCAAGGTACTGGTAGACTACCTTGTAGTAATCTCTTCCACTATGCAACAAAGCAGAGTAGTGAGTTAAGAGAAGAGTTATCAATGTAAACTTCTCCCAAACAAGAGACTAGTGTGGGGGCTGAGTACTAGGCAAATAAGGTTTTTACACATTTGTTTGGCATTAGCACAGGAACATTTGAAATTGTAGGACATCTATGAGCAGTACTATGCCATATGCAATAAATTCCATGTGCCAGCAGTTGGAGCACTACCCAGGAACATGGAGAGAACCAAACAAGCAGTTATATTTTGGGGAATCAAAACTTTAAGGCTTTGGTTGAGTACTTTTAAAACATAAAAGGGGTAAGCAGGGGACACACACACACACACACACACACACACACACACACACACGCATGCACACACACACACACACTATTTTGAAGTTTTTAGGAGCTTAGTTTCCACGTGGCTAGTCTTAAAAGATGTGTCATTTGGCTTTGGCTTATGGAGCCTGTACTTGCAGCACTGACTTTGGGTGTTTATAAACAGAGTCCAAAGAGATGTTTTACCATGGTAACTTTATCCACTGGGAAGTGGCTGTTTTTGAACAGGTCACCAAGAGCCAGCCTTATAAGTAAGTAAGAACTTCAATGGTCTCATTATACAGGCAGAAAGTTGAAGAAAGACTTCAATTAGAGGGAAAAAGCAAATTTTAAAATCATCGTCATCATCATTAGTGTGTGTGTGTGTGTGTGTGTGTGTGTGTGTGTGTGTTTGTGTGTGTGAGTGTGTGTGTGATGTTTTCATGTCAAGTATATGGCTTGGTTCTCATGTGAAGGCAGAGAACAACTTTTATGACATCAGTTCTCTCCTTCCTCATTTGTGTAAATTCCAGGATTCAAACTAAGGTTACAGTGTTCACACAGGTCAGTAAAAAGTGAATGCATCCACTGTCACCTAGAGAATATATTAAAGGGAGTCTTTTAAGTATAGGAGATAAAACAATTTTCTTGTTGCTTGACTGAATCCATAGTCCAGGAATATACAAGGTTATCATATGATTTCTACAGTTTGAAGATGGCTGATCATTCCAGAAAGACCCAGTCCACACTGTGGTAATGTTTAATGGCAGTGGAAACTGTAAAAGCCATAAGGAAGTCTATTCTGTTTTTTATAACACATTTAATTGGAATTGCTCCACACAGAGGATCAGTGCTTTCCCTGGAAGCCACAGTTAATCAAACATCAACAAAAAAGCCAAGTGCCAGATGGTAGATAGTCTCCTCTGTTAACTTATTGGGTATGGGTGTGTGTATCCCTATACAGCAATTACTTACATTGGTCTATTATTAAATACAACTTGGAAGTTAGGCCTGGCAGTGGTGGTGCACAACTTTAATCCCAGCACTCAGGAGGCAGAGGCAGGTGGAGTACAAGGCCAGCCTGGGCTACAGAGTTAATGCCAGGATAGGCTCCAAAACTACACAGACAAACCCTCTCTAAAATAAACAAATAAACAAAACAAACAAAACAAAACAAACAAACAAAAACTTGGGAGTTAGACATCTGGTAAAAACCTGATTGATCAGAGAAGTGGTGGAGAAGCAACCAGTAACCTCACATCTATTTCTCCTTCGTCAATACAGAAAGATCTCACAAAATCTTCCTAAGACCCTCCATACTATTTCCTGTGTCTCTTGCCAAGGACCAATGTCCTTGGTCTTCCAAAACCTCTATAGCTAATTCTGGTTCAAGGTAAACTTTATAGACAGTCTAGGGAGTGACACAGTGTGATCAAAATATTTCTGTCTATTCTTCAGTTGAGGGGCATCTAGGTTGCTTCCATGTTTTGGCTCTTACAAATAATGCTTCTATGAACATAGTTGAACAGATGTCCTTGTTGTATGAATGTGCATCCTTTGTAGTATATGCCTAAGAGTGGAATTGCTGGATCTTGAGGTAGACAAATTCCAATTTTCCTAAGGATATGCCATGTTGATTTCCAAAGTGGCTGCATGAGTTTGCAACCCCACCAGCAGTGGAGGAGTGTGCCCCTTTCTCTACATCCTCTCCAGCATAAACTGTCTTTGGTGTTTTTTATTTTAACCATTCCATTCTGACAGGAGTAAGATGGTATCTCAGAGTCGTTTTGATTTGCATTTCTCTGATGACTAAGGATGTTGAGTACTTTTACATTTCTCTGATGGCTAAGGATGTTGAGTACTTTAAGTGTCTTTCAGCCATTTTAGATTTCTCCACCAAGAATTCTCTATTTAGTTCTGTACCCCACTTTTTAATTAGATTATTTGGTGTTTTTGTAACTAGCTTCTTGAGTTCTTTGTAAATTTTGGAAATCATCCCTGTCAGATGTGGGGTTGGTGAAGATCTTTTCCCATTCTGTGAGCTACCATTTTGTCTTCTTTACTGTGTCCTTTGCCCTAAAGAAACTTCTCAGTTTCAGGAATTCCCATTGATCTCAGTGTCTGTGCTACTGGTGTTATGTTCAGGAAGCTGTCTCCTGTGCTAATTTGTTCAAGGATACCTCCCACTTTCTCTTCTAAGAGCTTCAGTGTGGCTGGGTTTATGTTGAGGTGTTTGATCCATGTGGACTTAAGTTTTGTGCATAGCGATAGATATGGATCTATTTGCGGCCTTCTAAGAAGGACCCTAAGAGAGACATACATGGTTCCCTGGAGAAGGGGAAAGGGAAAAGATCTTCTGAGCAATTTGGGAGCACAGAGGGAGGGGAGAGGGACTCAGGAGAAAGAGAAGGGGAGAAAAGGAAGGGAGAGGTGAGCATGAGGGAATAGGAAGATTGAGACAGGGAAAGAATAGAGGAGAACAAGAAAAGAGATACCATAATAGAGGGAGACATTATAGATTTAAGTAGAATCTGAAACTAGGGAAATGCCCAGAAATCTACAAGGATGAACTCAACTAACATTCCAAGTAATAGTGGAGCGGTTACCTTTAATGTTCTTCCCCTATAATGAGATTGATGACTACCTTATATGCCATCCCAGAGCTTTCATCTAGTAGCTGATGGAAGCAGAAGCAGACACCCACAGCTAAACACTAACAAAACTCCTGGAATCCAGTTACAGACATGGAGGAGTGATGAGCAAAGGGGTCAAGACCAAGCTGCAGAAACCCACAGAATCAGCTGACATGAATAAGGGGAAAATCTGCACCCCAGTCTGATAGCTAGGAACTAGCATAGAACTGACCCCTACTCCCTGAATGTCGGTGTTAGTTAGGAGGACTGGGCAATCTATGGGGCCTCTGGAAATGGATCAGTATTTATCCCTAGTATACAAATGGACTTTGTGATCCCATTCCACATAGAGGGATACAATTTCAGCTTAGACACATGCGGGAGGGCCTAGTTCCTGGCCCAAATGATATGACAGACTATGAAGATTCCCCATGAAAGGCCTCACCCTCCCTAGGGAGCAGAAAAGGGATGGGCTGGGGTTTGGTGGGGGTGATAAGGGAGAATGGGAGTGTGAGGAAACTGGGACTGACATGTACAACAGCCTTGTTTCAAATTTAAATTAAAAAGGAAATAAATTCCTAACAGGACTACAAGTTTGGTTGTTATTGATGACTAATTACTATCCTGTATTTGTAACTTATCCTAAATATTTTATACTAAACGCTTTCAAGGACTAGACTTTTACACTACACTTTAAAATAAGCTACATTTTAAATACCTTAAATAACAATACCTTACATAACAATACCATACATAACAATAGAAACATATATACTGTATGTTCTAACAAAACAAGCTTAAATTTGGATTAATATACAAAATCCTGCCAATGTAAAACATTTGAGATTAGTATTTGCTTTTTAGTTTAAAAGTATATTCAATAATCTACCCATGTAGCCTATTATTACTATATCCCCCCCTTTTTTTTATCTTTTCAGAAAAAGTCCCCAAGTCTAACCTCCTTTGTCTAGTTTTTTCCTGACCGTGACCAGTAGCAACTTGCAACTAACCACCGTAAACAATGACAAAAATCCATAACTCATTGAACAACCAAAAAATGATCCACTCTACTTCTTGGGAAGATGGGCATTATTCTCTTAAAATAACTTCATGTTGTCTAGGGACAATAGCATCTTTAGGGGACCCTGAGAAAACTGAGATAATGGTCAAGTCCTGGGAGACCTAGCTGTATCAGTTTTTGTTCAGTCTCTCTGTGTGATGGGAAAGTGCAGAGCTTATCTGAAGTCCCTGCTACAGTAGTCTGTGAGGCTGGACCACCTTAACTAGCAGCTTTGAAGTTGTTCTGGATGCAGATTTTTGAGTAAACTGCAACGGAGGCATTCTGAAAAGCTGGATAACCTGGGATACTTGTTTTTATTGGTTTTCTGGTCCTTTTTTTCCTTAAAACATACAAACAGCATAAATATCTGCATTAACACAAGTATGGAATATGTGGTATACACAAATCAGCTAAAGATGATTTTCTGTTTTCTGTTTGAGCAGGTAAAAGGTATCTGGCAACTTTATAAATTCATTTGGACTGTATAACCAAACTGTAGTATGAATCTCTATCCTTCTATATGAGAGGATGACATATAATAGTAAGCCATGAGGACTCTGTAGCCATCAAGATGTATCATGTCTCATCCAGTCTCAGAGTTGTTCCCATGTCAAGGGATCAGCATATATGTCACCTGTCTTGTTGTTTATTTTGGCTTCATTTTATGTCTGTAGTCATGATTTTCAGGATGCCTCCCCTGGTCAAAGCTTGTCTTTATTAATTTTGAAGGAATCCATATCTCTTCGTTTCCTGTGGAAACAAAGGCACAATCTCTCCCCTAACTTCCTAACTTCCATTCTTGATGGGAGATTTTGTGAGTATGTTTCTCTTATTGGTTAATAAATAAAGCACTGTTGGACAATAAGGAAGCAAGAAATTTCAGAAGATTTCACCTTAGCAATGCCAGTCTCTTCTTAATCACCTCTGATTTCTTAGCTCCAGCCAACCAGCATACAGTATCCCAGTAAAGCAAAGTTTTTCTTTAGCAGTTCTTGTATTTTGTTAATCACAGCTTGTTCTTCAACCCCATCTAACCAGAACTACAGTACCTTAATTTAAAATAAAAAATGGCTTCCACAGAGTCTTTAAAGTTCCCTCCATTTTCTGCATTGCTCTTAACATTATCTTCCAAGTTCCTAAAGAATATCCCACTTATTCTTGAGTGATAGCTCTTATCACTCAATAATTCTTCTAGCTCAAAGTTCCAAAATCCTACCAAAATCTTCCACAAAACATGGTCAGGTCTGTCATAGCAATAACAATTTGTTTTAGTTAGGGTTTCTATTGCTATGATGAAACACCATGACCAAAAAGCAAGTTGGGGAGGACAGGGTTTATTAGGCTTACACTTCAGCATTGCTGTTCATCATTGAAGGAAGTCAGGACAGGAACTCAAACAGGGCAGGTTTCTGGAGGCAGGAGCTGATGCATAAGCCATGGAGGGGAGCTGCTTATTGGCTTGCTCAGCCCACCTTCTTACAGAACCTAAGACTGACTGCTCAGTAATGGCATCAGCCCCCATGGGCTGGGCCCTTCCCTCAATGATCACTAAATGAGAAAATACCTTACAGCTGGCCAACCAAAATTCAAGTTATAAAGCCCAATTACAATACAATATAATACTACTATTCCTATAACTAAAATACAGAGGTCATTGCAGAGGGGGGCAGAAGGACTATAAGAGGCAGAGGATCAGGGAGTTTGCTGTGAGATTGTGTCTCCTGGAAATCTCAGAAGCTACATCCACAAAGTCATCCACATGCCTGCCTGAACGTGGGCTAAACAAGGATAACAACAATAGATACACAGAAGTGGACAGGCGATAGTTCACGAAGCATCCACTCTACACAAAGAACTACAGGCAATTACTGGGAGAAATAGTCTTCCCCAGGAAAGAATACGCTGATTGTCCAGTACCAAATTGTTAGTCCTGAGACTACTTTTTAAAATTTCCTTAAATAACCATCTAGGCATTGGATTTCTGGGCCATATTCTAAGTGTATATTTAATTATTTAAGGAAATCCCAAAATTTTGCTCTTAAGTTGGTTAAATGTGTTTTTAAAAATAGTTTCTCACAGGTAACCAAAGTATTCTGATTTTTCTCAACCTCCTCTCACCACTGCCATCCCTTTCATTCCACTTTCTAAATTTCTTTCCCATGCTGATGCCTTTTTCTTTGTTTTGTGACCAACTGAATTTTACTAAGGCCATCTCTGTGACCATGTGTTTGGCAATATCCACCACTATCAGTAGTCAACAGCAGGCAGTTGTTGAGCCCTTCTCTAGTCCATAGCTGACTGATGACAGATCCCAATCTAATCTTGTGCAGGCTCAGTGAAGGAAATCACCACTGCTGTGAGATCATAATAGCAATAGCTATGCCATGCCCTGAAGATGCATTGCACCCCTTCTTGCTCTATTCTAGCTCTTACATTTTTTATGCTCTCTCTTCTGTGATGTTCCTTACATCTTAGAATCTCACAGTGTGAGATAAGAGTGAAAACTTCACTGACAAGTCTTCTGGGTCTGAGTAATTTCAGAACAGGAGGCAAGGGGAAGGTGGAGACTGTCATTAGAGAGGGCCTCCTGTATGTCAGTTATGGTCATGTCAGAAAGAATTCACAAGGACACATGAACAGAGATTTTTCATTATGTGCATAGCTAAACTTTGTTAGAGAATAACCATGTCTCAAGTTCTACTTTGTAATTGCTAGGACAATAAATATATATATATATATACATATATATATATATGTATATATATATATGTGTGTATATATATATATATATATATATATATATATATATATATATATATATATATATACAACCTTCCTGTCCCTCTTGCTGATAGTTGAAAATTATCTACAATAAATCTCAGGAGAGATTATTTAAATTTTGAGTTCAAATTGGTGTTCTATCAACAAAGACAAAATTTCTAGCATCATAGAAAAGCTGAAATCAAAGATTTTGTCTGTTTTGTTTTGTTTTCTCAATCTTCTCACTGGATAACTGGCAACAGTTGATAGAAGGTTCAGGTAATACAATTTGTTTGAGATACATGCTTACTTAACTGTCAAGGATTGATGTGTCTTCTAAAACAAGTGAATGCAAAGTTTATAACTGAATAGTTGTTCATGTTCTCTTTGATCTGAGCCCCAAAACCAGTATGTGTACAATTGCACTGTGAAGATTCCAAGAAGGTGCTATATAGTTCATAGAAAGAAAATTTAATTCTAGATACTTATAGAATTCTTCACCCAATGACTTAATGGAATGACAAATTGAGCAGGATGAAATTTGAGTCATTATTTCTTTTTGCTTTTAACACAAAGACAAAATAACTTTAGGTGCTAATATTCATGAATTTGATTTTAGCATTGTAATTTCATCTTACAACATTCATGATTGAAGAAGCATTAGCTGCAATTTGAAAAAGTATATTATTGAAAAATTTCCAGAATATTTTAGTGCCATCATATAATTGTACCGCAAAATCTCTGACTGGCTGTAACACAGGAAGGAAAACAGAATAGCGTGTGATTGACTCCAATGCATCTGTTGATTTAATCTATGCTCTATTCACTTCATAATTTTCTGGAGGCAACAATCATCACCCCCCTCTAGTAGTCTAGTGAAGAATGTCTGTTGATGGGGACCCCTGATGAAGTGGAGCTGTCTTATCAGGGAAATTGCTGATCTCCCCCCAACTGGTGACAAAGCTAAGTCTCCTGCTAGACCACAGGATCAAATGTTAAACTTCATGGATTGAAAGAGAAAGAATATCCAGAGAATAGCAGGAAACACAGATTCCTCTCTTCTGGTGGTTCTAAGTGTCTGCCAAGCTTGAAACCCACTGACTAGAAGAGTGACTGAGTAACATGGAGAACTTGCTGGAAATATGAATTCTCAGGCCTCACTCAGACATACTGAAATCAGAAACTGAACAAGGCTGAGAGACAGAGGTAGGTCTCTTAGTTTGAAGTCAGCCTGGTCTAGAAAGTTCCAAGATAGCCAGGGATACACAGAGAACTCTGTCTTGAAAAACCAGGAGAAAATAAAGGAAAAAGAAAAAAGAAACATGAGAGGCCCAGTAATCTGCATTTATGAAACCACTGAGGACTGTGAGATATACTCAAACTTGGGAGCCCCTGCTGTGGAATGGCATTGTGCTCCACCCCATCCTCATGCATTAGGGTAAAGATGGAAGCAAGTGGTTAAACTATTGAGAATGGGAGGAAAATGAGCAGGTGAAGGTCTTCTGGCACACTTTCTTTAGTATTTCCTAACTTCTCTTTCTTCAGAAATTGCCCAATATGCTATTTGGCCAATTATCTCCACTGTGTGCCAAAGTTGAATGGAAGGATCTAGCAAGGGTCTCCAGCTTGGCAACCTTAATTTAGGAAATAGTCCTATATTATCCAGGTTCTTTAGAGTAACATAACTTACAGAATTAGTCTCTCTCTCTCTCTCTCATATATATATATATATATATATATATATATATATATATATATGATTTAAAGGGTGCAGTCAAGTTAATCCAACAATGGATAGTCCCAGAATCCAATAGTTCTTCAGTTCATGAGGCTGGATGTCTTAGCTGGTGTTCAGTAGCTCCTGAAATCCTGAAGAAGTTGGCTCTAGTGCCAGAGAAAGAATGGATGTATTGGTTTGGTAAAGGTGAGGGCAAACAGGCAGAGAACAAAGCTTCTTCTGTGTCCCTAAGTAGGTTTCCAGAAGAAGGTGTGACCCAATTTAAAAATATGCCTTCCTACTTCAAGATACAGATTCAAGGGGAGTGTCTTCTGACCTTAAAGGCCTGGATTAAAAGTGGATAAAAGTACTTCAAATTAAGCCAATATTCCTCACAGGTGTGTCCTTTATTGTTTAGATTTTAGTACATTTCACATGTAGTCAAGTTAACAACCAAAAAATAGCAATCACAAGTCTGAAATCTGCTCACTTTTGGGTCCTAAGGAGCAATGTTGTTAATGGTTGATGCCTGCATTTCTGGGCCTCTGTGCTCTGCTGGCTGTGGACTTGGTGCAGGAAAAAAAGAAGATTTACATTGGATCACCTGACTACTAACCTGGAGGCAGGAGACTAAGGCAAAGAGACTTAGGCAATTGGACACTTTGAGCCTCAGTAAGCACCTACTCTGTGAAGGTGACTAGATAAGAATGTAAAGAATGGGAAGCAAACTATAATGATTTACTTGGCTCTGCTGTCTAGAGATTCACAGCCCTCCTAAACACCTCTACTATTATGAATTCATTTGTTAGTAAGAAGGAATCCAGGAGACTTGTTCCTGAGGGCTCCCCGATTAGTACTAAAAAACAGGAAAGGATAAAGACACAAATTAGTCATCTATTCAGCTACAAATACTTTCAAAAGTGAGGGTTAATGTCAACTTCTGGATTCTTTGTAGAATATATATAATCAGCTTGTCATAATCTATTTACAATCAAAGATAATCAAGAGACATTTAAATCTTAGAAAGACCTAAAATGAAAGACACTTCCAGAACTGGAGAGAGACAAACAGCTAGAAAACTTTTTCAGCCTGATTTTAAACTTTTGAGTATAAGTATGTGTATTTCCCCTTATGACAATATTTTGTGATTAACTGTGCAATTTCTTGTATCCTTTTTATAGCCCCTGGGTCTTTAAGATTGAATTAGCCTTATGTCAATACACTCTATATTTTCATTATCCCAGCAAAACTATGCCACTTCCTAAGATTAATTGTTGAAGTTCAAAAAAGGACACAGCCACTGGGAAGAAGATAAAATATAATGGCAGTTCAGAACAGGATTTTTTGACTTGCTGAATATGAATAGCTCCCTAGAGGACTGGTTAACTAACTTTTTTCTTTAAATGGTAATTAAGTCAGAATTGGATAACTCTTATAGAAAACATAAATAAAAACATAAAAAGTGTAATTGCATATCAAAATTCTGCACACCTTAGCTGAGCACTAAAGTCCACCATTAATATGGATTAAGTTAAATAAATAAGAGAGCTGAATATGTTAGCAAGATCCATCAAAAATTGGCACAGGGATGGAAAATGAGATCAGAGCTGTATGTCATCCTTGGCTATGAACAGGTTGCACCAACTGAACTCTAAATAGATCCCTATTATGAATAAAGACCAAAACATTCACTTAATCTTTCTTGACATTTATGTTCCATATTTTGACCACACATTCAGAATGAAGTATATATATTTTTTTTGTTAAGAACTTGTGCTATTTTGTTGGTATAAAGAATTTAGCTAGCAGAAGCAACAATGAATAGGCAGCCATTGTTTGTTTAGGATGTTTTAGAGAACATGGTGATAGAAGAATAATTTTCTGTGAAGTTTCAAGTATTCCAGAAGTTTATGGCAAGGACATCTTCAGGATAGTTCCTTCCTTCCTTCCTTCCTTCCTTCCTTCCTTCCTTCCTTCCTTCCTTCCTTCCTTTCTTTCTTTCTTTCCTTCTTCTCCCTCTTTAAACTTTGTGAATTTTATATTATACACCAGAATTCCACTCATCTCCCCAACCCTCTGTATCCACCCTCTGCCCTGATACTTCTCCTCCAAAAGAAAACAGTAAAGAAAAAAATAAAAATTAAAACAATAAAGTTGCAAATTAAAAAAAAAATATCTCACAGTGGAAGTTGAAGTGTGCCAAGGTGCACCTTCACATACTCTCACAGTTTTTAGATTGCGTAGATATTGAGGTTGGCCACCTCAAAGCCCTGGATTTGGGCCTGGGTGGTATCTGAGTTTTCATCATTTCATCTGCTCTGCTCTCCTATGCCCAAGCCAACAGGGCTAGCTAGCCAGATCTCCCCCTTTGACCAAGGGGTCTATGGAACTTCATTGGTAAACAACTTAAAAGGAATGGGCATATTCCTAGTATTAGGGTTTTATTTGGTAGCATATGGTATCTAGTTGAGGTATTGTTCTCCCATCATAGGGTGATTCCAACTTTCTTGAAAGACTACCTCATTTGCTGTCATCATTTGTTTTGTCGATTTTGGCTATTATGACCAGGGTAAGATAAAAAAAATCTCAAAATAGTCTTATTATGCATTTATCTGATGGCTAAGGATGTGGAACATTTTTAAAAATATTTCTCAGTCATGTGTTTTATATTTTGAGAACTCTCTGTTTAGTTTCACACCTTACTTTTTAATTGGGAATAGGGGGCAGAGAGATTGTACAGACAGAGGTGGTAGATGGCTTTAAGGAAGCAATGTTTTGTGGAGAGAACGGGAAAGATACACATATGAACTCACAGATCTGGTGACAGCCTGCACAAGGCATGCATAAATTCAAACCAGAGAAGTTTGAACTCCAATATCTGTCTCTGCGTTTCTTTTTCTTTCTTTCTCTCTCTCGTTCTTTCTTTCTTTCTTTCTTCCTTCCTTTCTTTCTTTCTTTCTTTCTTTCTTTCTTTCTTTCTTCCTTCCTTCCTTCCTTCTTTTCTTTCTTCCTTCCTTTCTTTCTAAAGGTTTCTTTCTTTCTTTCTTCCTTTCTTTTTTTCTAAAGGTGAGTGCAATGGCATGAGGTGGAGACAGGAAGGTTTTGATTCTTGCTACTCATCTTATCCTACTTTGTGAGTCCCAGGTCAGTGACAGACCCTGTCTCTAATAAGATGCATAACAATCTGGAGAACTGCACCTGAACTTGTCCTTCAGCTTCCACATGTATGTACACATGTGCAGGACCAGCCATCTACCACAACATGCACATAAACATGTACACAAACATATGCAATTTAGAAAGAAATAGTTAATGGAATTGAGCACTGAAGACTGAAAAGTTGAAAGAATATGGAGGTTGGCATGGGAAATGTTTCTAGAAATTAACAAAAGAGAGAAAAAGCTTGAATGAGATAGATATACATTTTCTTAAAGTGCTCACAGATGGGGGTATCCCAGAACCCCATCTGATTTGGGGTGACTAATAAGTAGTTTCTAGGATGATTTATGAATCATGGCAGATGATTTATGAATGTCCACTTGTGCCTAGAAGGCTCCTAAGGTAAATTTTAATAGCTAGGGTCCTGTAGGAGAGAGACCTGCACATCTACTCTGGGCATAAACTCTGACCTTGCCTGCTATCAATAGTCCTATTACCTTTAGTATTATCCAAAGACTGTTCAGAACCTTCTAGATCCTGTTGGTAGCACTGGAACAACTACTAACTACTTGGCCTGAGTTTATTTCCCCCCTTTGGTGGGAGTTCAGCCAGCATCTTAGTGGTAGGCCAGTGGGATAGAACTTCCTCTTAACATACTGCTCTTGGATTTTCTAGTGTGCCGGTTCACCACTGACAGTAGCAGCTTCCTTAGGGTTTCTATTGGGTAATGTTCTTGGACAGAGATTGCAGAGAGACAGAAAACAAACTGAACCCTCAATCCAGTGTGTTAGATCATAAGCAAATAGTAGGACTGTGCCAAGTTTAATTCATGAAAATAATCCCCAAGGAAATGAACCATAAAGGTAGGTTTCTGTGTGCAAGGGTAAGCAGCCTTTCTTTCTCTCTTGTGTAATTGCATCTGCAACAGGCATCTGTTGCAGTGAAAATCACTCAGAATTAGAAAACAATTTTAAAAGGGGGCAGATAAGAAATGTTCAAGTACACAGGTTTTTGTCAATAGCAATGTGTCAGAGAAGATGGTAACTGGCAGGAGGCTACAGTTTCCTTAGGGCTTATTTCTCAATTGTCGACAGATAGCTATGGAATGCATATTTATTTCTTAGGGTTTCATAACTAGCAATCAAATCCTTTTTGTAAATGCTGCATTACATTTTTCTTTGCCTTGATAACCAAGTCTCACTAGGTGGTTTAATTCTGAAATTCTTGGCAAATGAGTTTTCTGAGACGTTTTGAGCAGAAGCTTGAATTTAACTGAAAGAGGCACAGGCACATTTAAGTAGGAAAAATAAATATCTGATTATTCTGTCTGAGAGCATCTGGCATTTCCCTTGTATCTTAGTTATTTGCAAATTAAACTTCCTATGGAAATCTTATGGGAGACCTCAATAATAGTTCTTACCTATTCTTGGCAAATGCTAACAATGGCAAATGCACTTCTTTCAAGATTAATGAGTAGCCTGAATAATAACTTTACCCACAACCCCCAAACAAGCTTAGAAGTTTGTGATGAATGCTAATGTGAATGGCAGAGCATGTACTTCCTGTACTTCAACTTGACTCTTCTCTATTGGGCTAGAAGTCCCCAGGATGCATTGTAGTAGCTACTTTGAAAACACCCACTTGTTTATGTGATAGTGTCTAAGGCGAATGTTCATAACTGATTTAAATACCAGCCAATTTAATTTGTTGCAAAGGCGATTGCTTGCAGTGCTTTGGATTTGGGGTTAGCCTCCACGCATATCCTCTTTCTTTTCTTTTGCTTTATTTTATGTAGTTTTCTGCTTTCCTTCTCCAAACACAGGAATAAAAATGTCAGGTCACTCCAGTGGCAAGTTGATGAGAGATAGGGCCTGTTCTTTGAGTACTATTTTGTGTATTTCTTAAAGCCTGCCTGAGGGGAGAGAAAGCAAAAGCAGCCACACCAGTTAGCCTATAGAAGCTAGGTGACAGTGGCACACACCTTTAATCCCACCACTTTTGAGGTAGAGATAGATGGATCTCTGTTAGCTCAAACCCACACTGAGCTACACAAAACTGATTCAGTCCTAGAGAGAAACAGCTCACACAAAGATGATCCCAGCACTTGAGTTCACATGTCTTTATTACCAGCATTAGGGAGGTATAAAAAGCAAAGGGCCTCCTGTGGAGATTGAGTCTCCAGCAACACTGAAGAGAGGCAGCAGTCTGATACTTGGTGAGAAATCCTGATGACAGGATTAGCCCTTTCAGCCTGAGGCAGAGGTAAAAGCTAGTGGCTTGGCTGCTTTGCTTTTCTGATCTTCAGCTTGAAGTTTGAACTCCAATATCTGTCTCTGTCACATTCACCACCAACTCCCACTGCCATCTCCCATCCCTCCCAATGACCAGTTTCTTCTCGACTGCTTACTTTATTTTGTTATGTCAAGTTCGTGAGGCCCCAGAAAGACCACCAAGGAGCCGACTCACTGATGCAAACATACAAGGTTTATTTATTTATTTATTTTTGTATTATAACTTTGTTTTTCCTAGACTCTAAATTATAAGCCTGGGAGAAATCCTTCTTTGTTACGTATCCTGTCTAAACATATTTTGCATCAACTATAACACACAAAATGGGCCTAATTATTTCTCAGTGGTTAAAAGCACTTTTCCCAATACCCACATGGCAGCACAAACAACTGTAACTTCAGTTCCAAAGGATCCAGCACCCTTTTGTGGCTTCTGTAGCCAGCAGTCACACATGTGGTACTGAAAGACCCCCGAAGAAGACTTCCCTCCAGGAAGAGACCCCTGGACCCAAAGACCAAGCCGAGACCACGGATGCAGATGCAAACTGCAAGAGGTTTATTTGAGATACTCAGGTACCTGTGGGCGACAAAGTCTCTCGGAGGACTTGCGCACCCACAAGCTGAGGAGAGGGACTTTTATGGGGCTAGGTAGCAAAAGCGCGGGTACAGAAGCGAGATGCATAGTTACAGGGGTCCCATTGGCCAGCTCAAATAAGGCATTGGATCATCTGAGGACAAGTTTCTTACGTGTTTGGGGATCTGATAATAGCTGACTTAGCTTATGTTTGGGTTTTTCTCTGAGCTCTCTGCTCCCTTCCCAAGGCCAAACGTCTGTTCACAGATAACTTATTTGGCAGCCTGTGAGTACTGACCTTTTCCTGTACTTTTTATTTGTTTATGTGGAAGCCTTGCAAAATGGCGTTACCATTGCTAAGCCAGGCCTTAAGCTATTAGCCTTGAGTGGGGGGTCTTTCAGTACACAGACATAGATACAGGCAAAATACTCATACACATAATATAAATTAATTAATAAAAAAATTAAGGAACAAGACCCTCACTCAGCTCCCCGCTTTAGCAGCCATGACAGGCTATAGAAAAGACATGTAAGCCTCTGACTTAGCACATGTCACCAAGAAACTCCAGGAGAAACCAAATCCTCCTGATGAGTCTCCAGGACACTTGGTTCCTGAGACCTGGTATCTATGTACAACAGGCCACATGCACAGAGACGGACAAAACCACAGAAACCACACAATGTTCCCATCTGTAGCCAATCAATCAAAAGCATTGGTGGACCAATTTCCCCACCAAAATATAACTTAAAAAATTCCCCTAGTTTTTCCCAAATGTCAACCAGTCAGAAACTGACCCATCCCTCTCCTCATCTCCTGATGTAACCCTGCAGTTTTTGCCTGCAAATAACACAGCATTAGACACGGGGGGGGGGGCACCCTCTTCGGTAGCTGCTGTGTCAGTGAACTAGACAGGGCTCCTACTGCAATAGAATAGAGCAATAAACCTTGTGTGTTTTCATGGGTGAGTCGGCTCCTTGGTGGTCTTTTTGGGGTCTCACAAACTTGACATAACAAAATAAAGTAAGCAGTGGAGAAGAAATTGGTCAGTGGGAGTGAGACAGGGATGGGAGATGGCAGTGGGGGTTGGTAGTGAATGTTGTCAGTGTACTGTATACAAATGTAAATGGTCCAAAAACTAAGACAAATGATTAATAAAAAGGATTACACTTTCATAAATAATACTGAGCATATGTCATTATATGTGATTTTCAAAAGTGAGCAAAACTAATCTATGGTCTTTGACATCATAACAGGAGGGAAGGGGTATGGATAATGACAGACATGAGAGGACTTTTGGGTTTATATCTAAATGTTGGTCACTTGATATGCTTTTCTTCTTGCATGTTATATGACACTAAATGTTCACTTTAAAATAAAAGGTCAGATACTATAAAAATCAAACACCAAATATTGAAGATTTGATACATGTAAGGTGTGAGGTAGGAACAAAGCATCATGCCTTCAAAGGCCTTTCCATCTTCTTGACTCTCCTAATTCCCTGCCGTACTAAACACGGACCTCACCCCACACACCCCATTGAGGTGGCTATATTTTGACTATTTCTAGTACAAATTTACCAACTTTCTGTTTATAAAACCTTACTGGATTACTAATAAAAAGGTTATTTCAGAGTAGGCACAAGGGAAATATTCTAACTCTACAGATCCAAATCTGGACCCCCTCAATCGCTAGCCAGAAATTAAGTCCTTAAGTTATTTTCATCATGTGATGAAAACATCCTGGCAGAAATTTCCCAGGTACATACAATAAGGTTGTAAAGACTAGGCAAAAGGTAAATGAGAAATATATCATGGTCTTCACAGTAGACTTTATTTCATTTTAAACTGGCAGCTTTTCTATGGCTTTAATAATGCAAATAAATAGGTTGAAATTTCTTTCTTTCTTTCTTTCTTTCTTTTGAGGTGGGGGTTTCTCTGTAGCTTTGGAGGCTGTCCTGGAATTCATTCAGTAGACCAGGCTGGCTTTGAACTCACAGAGATCTGCCTGCCTCTGCCTCCTGAGGGCTGAGATTAAAGGCATGTACCACCACTACCACCTGTTGATATTTCTAAATATTTGGAGCTTTCTTGAAAATCATATTTCAAAATGTGAAGTCCTTATGATTAATGAGAACAAAATTTTGTCATGTAGACACTGGTACTGTTTCAAGTACAGAAAAGCAGAGGGTGCTGAAGTGATAGTATTCCTTCTTTAGTCGCTGTTTCAAGGGCACAAGACAAAAATGAGGGTTATAGAATAAAGTCCTCATTTCCTACAAGAATTTTGAGTCATTATTGGCTTACAGCTTGTTTTCTTTGCTTTTCCTAAAATCCAAATAGTAAGCATACATTTTGCCAGTTGTATCATTTTGGACTGTTTTTAGTCTTCCATGATTTTAAGTAATTTGAATTGTTTGCACAGACAATATGTTGCTAAACCTGGAAAAAAATTCCCTATTTGTATTCTAACCATACAAGGATGTTTAAGGGCAGGAGGCATTAAATTACTATGGGTGTCTCCTGTACTCTGAAAACCACATGGATCCTGTCATTATCATGGTCTCCCACTGTCCCAGTCTTTTTAGACAGTTCAGTCCTAGTGTGGACAAGCTTGTCTCTGATCTCCTGATGTTAGTATGTTAGTATACTGATCATAGTTTGGCATTTCTGGGTTTGGATCTTCCTTATCATGACCTTGCCATTTCTTCAAGGATGACTCACAAGGTAATAATTCGGGCATTAATAAATAAATATGAAAAGGCTAGAGTCAGGAGTTTAAAATTTCCCCTTCTTGCCCAACTGGTATAAGAAATGTAAGGATTTGCTCTGCTATTTTTGGGGGAGCTCTGCCTCAGGGGAAAAAAATGCGAGCAAGGGTGTTTGGCTCCCATCATGCCATACAAACTGATTATGTCTTTCCAGAGAAAATGAGCATGGGTCATCATGTCTCACTGCTTTTTATAGCTACACATTTGACTGATTATCATTCTGCAGACTCACATCAAGTTTCATTGGGAACTTAACCTTCTTAATTATAAGAATTCTTGTACTCATCATTTCTTCACAACTTAAATGTTCTTATACTTTTCAAACTTGTTTACTCATGCTGGATATATTAATTCAAAATCCATTTAGTTTATGTGCTGGCTGTTTTTTGTTGTTGTTTTGTTTTGTTTGTTTGCTTTGTTAGCTTGATATAAACCTAAACATCTGGGAAGAAAAAAATCTCACTTAAGAAATTGCTTCTATCATATTGGCCTGTAGGAAAATCTATGGGAGCATTTTTTTGATTAATGATTGGTATAAGAGGGTCCATCTGATAGTGGGCAGTGTGGCCCTGGGTTGTACAAGGATGAAGGTTGGGCTAGTCATGGAGAACAAACCAGTAGTCCAACTTCTTCCATGATCCCTGCTTCAGTTCCTGCCTCCAGGTTTCTGCCTTGAATTCTTTTGTTGATGGACAGTGATATAGAAGTATAAGTCAAATAAACTTTTCCTCCCCAAGTTGATTTTGGTCCTGGTGTTAATCACAGCAATACAAAACAAACTAACACAATTTATATGAAATTTTGGAGATGTGATTCTTTTTTCCTATTTTGATTAAGTATGTTCCTGGAAGGGTAGTCCTCATCTTCTGAATCCACATAAGAGAACTCTGAAGTGAGTAAGACCTATGACTCTAACCTGTAATATCCTCTACAGAATTTCTAAGAACTAGGTCCTTTTTCTTCAGCATGAATATGTCCAGTGACAAAGGAAAGGAATTCTTTAACTCACTGGGCAAAATTTCTAACTGTATCTGATGATTAATAGAAATATGTTCTTTGATTTACCAGTAGATACAAGCCTTGATCTTTTTTCAGCTCCATTTTAATTTTTTTCCATCTCTATAATTTTTGAAGGCCACTAGCTAATTTATTTTATCTAGAGACTGAACATCTCCAAGATATCTAGTAAAGTTTCATCTTCCTGGCTCTTTATTTTTCCTTTTGTTATCTGTCATCATTTGTTATTTCTTTGTGGGCATCTGTTGATATAATATAAAAACTGTCCAGATAAGATGCTTCCTGATTCTTTATTTTATTTTCTTATTTTACATATCGATCCCAATTCTCTCTCCCTCCCATATTCCCATTCCCCCCTCCCCTGGCTCCCTTTCCCAATCTCATTCCCCATCTACTCACTAGGGAGGGTGAGGCCTTCCAGGAGGGATCATCAAAATCTGTCAAGTCATTTGGGATAGGGCCTAGGCTCTCCCTCCTGTCTCTAGGCTAAGGACATATCCCTCCATGGGCAATGGGCTCCAGAAATCCTTTTGTGCTCCAGGGATACATCCTGGTTCCATTGTCCCATAGACTTCCTGAGTCTCCTAACTGACACATACGTTCAGGAGGTCTTTGGTCCTATGCTGATTTTCTAGCTAACAGTATGGGGTCTATGAGCTCCTCCTTGTTCAGGTCAGCTGTCTTTGGGTTTCTGTAGCCTGGTCTTGACCACTTTGCTCATCACTTTTCCCTCTCTGCAATTGGATTCCAATTTGGCTCAGTGTTTTCCTTTGGGTGTCTGCTTCTGATTCCATCAGTTACTGAATTAAAGCTGTAGGATAGCCTATAAGTTAGTTATCAATCTCATTATCAGAAAAGGGAATTTAAGGTAGCCTCTCCACTATTACTCAGATTATTAGTTGGGGTCATCCTTGGAGGTCTCTGGACATTTCCATAGACCAGATTTTTCTTCAAACCTATAATAGCTCCTTCTATTATGGTATCTCTTTTCTTGCTGTCCTCTATTCCTCCCCCAGTTCAATCTTCCTGCTCCCTCATGTTCTACTCTTCTCTCATCTTCTCCCATTCCCTTTCTCCTAACTCCCTCTCCAAGAAGCTAGTCACCAAAACACCAAATAATCCAATTAAAAAGTAGGGTACAGAACTAAATAGAGAATTCTCAATAGAGGAATACAAAATGGCTGAAAGGCACTTAAGAAAGTGCTCAACATCCTTACCTATCAGGGAACCTGGGAGTATGAAGCCAGCTTAGGTAACATTTGTAGACCATCATCTTTAAAAACAAAACAAAACAGCTATAATGGGACCTATGTACAAATCCAAGAATCTACATGGATGCTAACAACCACCTGTAACTCCAGTTCCAGAGGATCTGACAACCACTTCTGGCTTCCTTAAGCACTGCATGAACATGTTACATAGATATACATTCAGGCAAAATACCATATACATGAGACATATATTTTGTTCCCAGAGGTCTTTAAGCCCAGGGGCCTAGCTCCAGGTGCACAGCCCATGAACCCTCTTTGTTTAAGAGTTATCTTTACTAGGTAAGGCAAACTTTCCCTTTCCCTTATTCTCAAAGCTACCACTTGTGGCTATCTCCATACCCACGTCCTAGCCTTATACCCACATCCCAAGAACACAGGTTGTTCATGAGCTGCATTTGCACAGTAAGTTGTTTATTCCCTTCCCCATCTTTCACCCAACTTGTTTCTGTCTCCACACCCACAGGCCTATCTCCAGGCCCATGACATTTGGAACTGTTTTGTTTATGAGCTACTTTTGATTGCTGAGATGATTCTTCCATCTCCTATCTTTCTCTCCACCGCTGTCATTTCTATACTCACAGGTCTACCTAGACTCATGCTCTGAAAACCATCTTTGCTTGGGCTCATTTAACAGCTCATCCACCAGCTTAACTAGACCATGCTCCCTCCAGTCATGAAGCTCTTGTCATAGTCTATTCTAAGGCAGCCAGATTCTCACACCTGACATACAACCAAAGAAAGCAATTCACATGTCTAGGTCGAATTTAAAAGCAAAAATCAATATGAATAGCCAAGACAACATGTCTCCTACCAAACCCACTAGTCCTACAGAAGTGTTATCTAATGAGAACTACCTCAATGAATCCCAGGATACAGAATTTAAAAGAACAAATCATAAGTGTTATCAAAGAATTCAAGGAATCTACAGAAGGGAAGAACAAACACATTTTTGGACCCTTAAGAAGATAACAGCAAACATCTGAGTGACAACTCCAAAAATGTACAAATATACAGCTGAATCAAATGGTGAAGATAATTCTGGTTTTAGAGACTGAGTTCAGTAAAAAGATAAAAACTTTCAAAAAGACCACAAGCTGAAATGAAGATAGATTTTTAAAATTGAAATAGTGTGATAGTACTTTCCCACCTTGTCCCACCAAGACCCTCTCATCAATCCTCCCTCAAGTTGATAGCCTCAATTGTCTTTGATTATATTTGCAACATGAATGCAACCTGATGATATCATTTTAGTGCTTTGTGTGCATATGGTTTTACGGCTCACCACTTTACACTGAACAACTAATAATTGGGCTCATCTCCTTTTCCCAGCAGGAAATAGCTGCTTGTAGTTCTCTGTCTAGGAGTGGGATCTCCTGAAAGTTTACCAGTCTATATTAACATGTTCATTGATATTGTTATTGTTCCCAGCTTGGTTATGCAGCCATTTTAAGCAGAGACTGTTCACAACTGACTTCCTGGTATGCTGGTTCTTACAATCTTTCTCCCCACCCCTTCTGCCATGTTGGAATTGAAAAACCCAATATCCAAGTTAGAAAACTCAGAAGAAAGCCTTGCAAGTAAAATGAATCAAGCAAATGGTATATTAGTCTTGAAGGTAGAGGATCTAGATGAAATAAACAAAGGATATATTTTTAAAGTACAGGGAAGGAACATGAATAAAATGAGGATCAACATAAAAAGGTCAAATATCTAATTATAGGCATAGATTAGGGAGAATAATCTTAGTTCCTTGTCATGGACAAGAGTATATAAGAAAACTTTCCCATGCTAAGGAAAGTCACACTCATAGGACAAAGGAAAGACACAGACTTTAAACTACATTAGACCTAAGATTAAAAAATAGTCAAAACACTAAATATACAGAACAAGGAAACATATTTAAAGCTTTAAGAGAGGAAACACAAGTCACATATAGAGGAAAATCATCAGAATAACAGCTGAGTTTTCAGTGGAAACTCTGAAAGTCAGAAGAGCCTAGAGCAATATATTTCAAGTTCTAAAAGACCATAACTGCCAACCTAGACTACCATAATACTCAAAACTATCTCCTATGGTTGAAGGAGAAAAAAATCTTTCCAGGAAGAAAAGAGCCTAAATAATTTATATCCCCTGAAAATATAAACAGAATGCTGGAAGCAATACTTTGAACTAAAGAGATGAATAAGCATAGCCAAGAGATTCTAGAAACAAACAAAGCAAGGTATAATTAATTAAAAACTAAGCACAACTAAAATACAAACCAGCAAAATGCAATAGAATTACTTCAATCTAAACATACTTTTCAATAGTAACTGTAAATATTAATAACCTCAACACTCCAATCATATGGCTAGCAGCTGGTCACAAGCAGAATGGATTAAAAAATGAAAATCTACCTATTGTCTACAAGAAACTTGTCTTTGCTTTGAAGTTAAAGTGAAAGCACAGAAATATTGCCATCCTAATAGCTGAGAAAATATACTTCAAAATAAAGCTAACCAGAAGAAACAAAGAAAAATTCATACTAATAAAGGGATCAAATAAGCAAGATAATATTATAGTACTAGGTATTTGTGCACCAAACTCTGTTGCACCTAATTTCATAAAGAGCATTCTAGTGGAATTAAAGACATAAATAAACACAAACCTAACAATACTAAGTAATTTCAACATCCCGCTTTCTTCAATAGATAGGTCAACTTGACAAATTAAACAGAGTAGTCTCATAATTAAATAACATCAAGCATGAGTATAGCCTGGAGTAACAGCAAAAAAACCCATAAAAATATAAAGGGATGATGAAGGACAGAGCTTGAGAGGGTACTAGCAAGATACAGTGATATGGAGGGGAAAATGGAAAAATGGGAAAGAAGCCTCCATCAAAAAAGGGTCAGGAAAGTCAACACAGGGCATACATCAGTTTATTGGAGAGTCAGTAACTCCAATGCACTGAGTACATAATGTCCAAAATAAAACTTAAATAATGAGGTCTGAAAGAGAACATTTAGTTTGTTCAGTGTATTGCTATCTCTGTGCACAGTGTGAGAACTGGGACTAGACAGTGCACTTAATAGGAGTTAAAGAATGGGAAGATAGAATGGATGGATGAATCAATGGTTTACTGGATAAACGATGGGTGGAGCCTTCATAGTTAATTATAACAAGAAAGTGATCAGGAATAGATAACAAGAGGTAAAATCTGAAAACCAAGCCAGAAGAACTAAAGACTATGATAAAGGTCAATCAAAGAGCTCCCTACTGCTATTTCTGACTATTTTTGAGACAAAAGTCAGGGAAGTCTCAGAAAAGGATGCCTTTAGAGAGATGAGCATAGGGAAAATGGGATGGCAACTTTTATATTATAACAAGGCTGTTCTTCACCTTTTCAAGTCCCTTTCCAATTGTAAACTTCTGGGGGAAAGATTGGAGACTCACCTACACATGTTTCTATCCCCTAGTAATATATCCCTGTACACAACTTGAATTCAACTTATAGTGGTTGAATATACTAATTCAAATTTCAGGAAAATGAAAAGAACACCAATGGTGAAGATACTAAGAACAGCAATTAATATATGGGATCTCAAAAAGCTGAAAATCTTCTGTAAGACAAAGAACACCATTAATAAGAAAAAATGGCAGCCTTCAGAATGAGAAAATAGTGACAGAAGGCTGATTTCCAAAATATGCAAAGAAACCAGACACCAAAAAAACAAATAATCATATATAAAATTTGCATATAGATATAAACAATTCTCAACTGAAGAATCTCAAATGGTGAATAAACATTTTTATAATGTTCAACAAAATGCTACTCAAATGATCAAGATGACTCTGAGATTCCACCACACTGGTCAGAATGGCTAAGATAAAAACCACAAATGACAGCTTATACTGGAGAGGATGTGGAGCAAGGGGGACTCTCCTCCATTCCTGGTGGCAGTGCAAACTTATACAGCCATTTTAGAAATCAATATGGTGGTTTCTCAGAAAACTGGCAATCTACCTCAAGATCCAGCATTATTACTCTTGGGCATATAACCAAAGGGTGCCCAATCATACCACAAGGAGACTCGTTTAGCTATGCTCACAGCAGCTTTATTTATGAGAACCAGAACCTGGAAACAACCTAGATGTCCCTTAGGTGAGGAATGAATAAAGGAAATGTGGTATATTTATCCAATAGAGTATTACTCAGTTTTTAAAAACAATGATATTGTGACAAATGTAGGCAAATTGATGGTACTAAAAAATCACCCTGGCCCAGACCCAGAAAGACAAACATGGTATGTACTCATTCATAAGTGGATATTAGATATAAAATAAAGGATGACTATGTCACAATTCACAGACCCAGAAAGACTAGTTAACAAGAAGGGCTAAAGGGGGAAATGCTTGGATCTCCTTGGGAAGGGGAAATTGAAAAGATATCATGAATGGCCTGAGGATTTTGGGGGATATGAACATAAGTGACAGGTTGGGGTGGTGAAGGGGTAGAGTACTGAAAATGGAAGTGAGGGCATTTTGGGATCAAGTAGAAACCCGGAGCAAGGAAGTATCCCAGGAATATATAAGTATGATAAAGTAGCTAGAGAGAAAAAGAGGCCATGTGGAGGGTCAAGTGAAGTTGGTTTTTTTTTTTTTTTTTTTTTTTGCTTTTTTTTTTTAAGTTAAGGGAATAGGATCATAAAAAGGGGAAAAGGGAGGGGGAGTCTGGTCTCTGGGGCAGAAGCAATGGAGAGGTAGACACATACATACACACATACAGAGAGAGAGAGAGAGAGAGAGAGAGAGAGAGAGAGAGAGAGAGAGAGAGAGAGAGAGAGAGAGAGGGAGGGAGGGAGGAATGGAGGGAGAGAGAGAGAGGAAGGGAGGGAAGGAGGAATGAGGAATGGAGGGAGAGAGAGAGAGAGAGAGAGAGAGAGAGAGAGAGAGAGAGAGAGAGAGAGAGAGAGAGAGAAGAGAGAAGAGAGAAGAGAGAAGAGGGAATGTGTGGGCAGGGGGTCCCTTTTAAAAGGGAACTGCTAAACAGGTACAGGTGGTGCTCTTAGTGGCAGCAGATTAGGGCATATTTTGTCAGAACTTCAAACACAGGGCAGTAAAGATGCCTAAATACTAACAGTGACCCCAGCTAAGATTCTTAGCAATAGCAGATATATAGCTTGAACTGGCCATATCCTGTGACCAGGCAAGATTCCCAGTGGAGGGATTGGGACACCAACCCAGCCATATAACCTTTGACCTACAGTCTTACCTATCTATAGGATGTGCTGGTATAAGGATGGCCTAGAGTTTGAGGAAGTGGCCACCAATGACTGGTCTAGCCCATGCCACAAAAGCAGGTCCACTGCTTAGATTGCCAAGAGCACCAGGACCCACAGGCCAGACAACCCAGAAACCTAGGCTAGAAGTAAACTGACTGGAGTTCAATTACATTGAAAAAATATCAATGTAATTGTGCCTAATGATATTCTGCTATACTCATAGATTAGTGTCTAGCTCAATTGTCATGAGAGAGGCTTCATCCTGTAACTGATGGAAATAGAGAGAGAGAAACCTTTAGTCACATATTAGTCTGAGCTGAAGTAATTCTGCTGAAGAAAAAGGAAGGATTGTAGGAACCAGAGGGGCCAAGAAAAATCTCAAAAGAACCCACAGCATCAACTAACTACAGAAGAACTAAAGAAGCTCATCGAGTCTTAATGGACAACCAGGGAGCTAGAATGGGATATGTAAGCCCTCTGCATCTGTGGGCCAGTTGTGTAACTTGATCTTCTTGTGGGACTTCTAACAGTAAAGGTAGAGGATGTCTCTGACCCTTACTGGCTATTGGGACCCCATTCCTCATATTGGGTATCCTTGCCCAGCCTTAATACAAAGGGAGGTGATTAGTCTTACTGCAACTTGATATGTTATGTTTTGTTAATATCTATAAAAAGCCTGACATTTTTTGAATAGTAATGGAGGTAGAATGGATTGGGATAATTGGAGGGAGTGGGAAGAAGGAACTGGAAGGAGAGGAGGGAGGGGAAACTGCTGTCAGAATGTAAAATTAACTTTAGGAAAATAGTTCTCAGTTGACTTTGATAGGTTGTTTTGATATAGGAAGTAAAATTTTCCTTTTTTTCTTTTACTTTTTCTTTTTCCTCCCCCCTTCTCTTTCTGTTTTTTTTTTTCAAGACAAGGTTTCTCTGTGTAGTTTTGGATGTTTTGGCACCCTCTCTGAGATAAGGTTGGCTTTGAACTCAGAGATCTGCCTGCCTCTGCCTCCCCAGTGCTAGGATTAAAGGTGTGTGCTACTACCACCTGGCTTAATAGAAAGTAAAATGTAATACATGTTTCTTTGTCCTCAAGGATGCAAATGTTTGTCTAAGATAAAAGAGTGTTGGGGAATAATTAATTTTTATCTTACTTAAAGAAATAATTTCTACAGTTGAATATTCTTAGAAATTGATTTACAATTGATTTTTAGCAGTGTGTTGAATAAAAGCATCTCTCATCTTAATTTCTTTTCCACATAAAATGTGTTTGTTGCATTCATGTGTGTATATACTATGTGTGTGCCTAGTTCCTGTGGAGGCATGAAGATAGCATTGGGTACCTTAGAACTAAAGTTGCAAACTGTTTTGCTAAGAGCTAAGTCTGGATCTTTCACAAGAGCAGCCTGAACTCCTAATCACTGGGCAATCTCTCCTCTGCCCTACTTGTACATCTTAACATGTATTTTGTTCATTGTACTTTAAATCAGCCAGTATGGAGATTATCTAAATGATATAATTAGATATGATTTTATGCTATAGCCATTGGAAAATAAGCTACTTCTAATGTTGACTGGAACAACGAACTTTTTCATATCTTCTGAAACTGTAAGTGTGCTGGCTCCGTTAGCTTCTTCTGGCTCTCTTAGTATCATCTTTGTATGATAATGTTATGATAAAACTTAACTGTTTGACAGAAAAGGGCTAACAGTCATAACAGACTGCAATAAACCCAGCGCTCAACAACATAAAATGAATGACACTCAGGGCCCGACCAGAAATTATTTGCTATTGAAAAAAGCTGAGAGTGACATATATAAAAGAAAAAACAGAGACTCAGAAACTAAAGAGATGACAGGAGAATCAGCCAAGGACTTTAGAATAGCTACTACCTAGCCTTAAAGACTTAAGAAAATCCCAGGCATAATGAGGAGAACATGAAAGGTACACATAAATAAATAAATAAATAATAAATAAATAAATAAATAAATAAATAAAACCAACAACAAAAACCCCAACTTAATAAAACATCTGGAGATGAAAACTAGGATATTATGCATTTAAAAACAACTTCAGCAGGCCTGTTCATTTCCCTTGAATTCTTGTGTCTTCTCTGAACTCAATGGGCTCAGGTATGAGTGTCTTCTTATTAAGATCCAGGAAGCAGAGGCTAGTGAAGCTGAGCTTCCATAAATTTCACCATCTTCAGTGTTCTTGGACTGTTTCTCAGCCTTGAGAATTTTCAGGCTCTTTTGTGGTTTACAGCTAAAAACAATGAGGATGGACAATGACCAAGTGATCATATGTGTGACTGGCATTGATTTCAGCATTTTTTCTTGACATTTAATAATAGCAAACACCAAGTCATTAAGTTCTTTTGTAGCCCTGACATTCCTTTCCTAGAATACACACAGTCTGGGCATTATTTGAAAGCTGTTCAAGTCCTTTAACTCAAAGATTTTGTTTTCATGGGACAAGGTCTCTCCATGTAGTTCTGGATGTCCTTCACTTGTCTGTGTCTCCAGAGAGCCGAATTTAAAGGCATGTAGCTTAAGAAATTAGCCCTCTTCCTTTAGAATCAATGCTTTAAAATTTTTGATTATGGACACAATTGTTAGACTATCCCACTGTTAGCAGGCACATATAGGATGGGTAAAACATAGACCATAAATCTATTTCCCAAATTTCAGATAAAGTTTTTCTAGCACTCCTACGAAGACTTTGTGTAACTTGTAGGCTATAAATAAATGTATGTTTGATGCATTATAGAGCATGCAGTCTTACTAGAACAGAGACAAATGAAGCATATAAATGCTGTATTAGGAAACATCAGAATACTTAATGATAAATTACAGCTAAGACATATGTTTTTTTTTTCCCCCAGAGAAATGCTTTAAGATGGCCCTCATGTGTGGCTGTTAAAACATTTATATGTTTTTTTTATGACAAATACAATTACAAATTTATTTTTTAAAAACCTGGAAAATCTGCAATCTTTTCCCTGGAAGTATATGTCTCATTTTTCACTATTAATTTTAAAATGCAATTGTGATAGTTTTGTGTATTATCTTGACCAAGTTACATGACACAATGTAAGAAAAAGATGACTCTGGGTACCTTTGAGGGATGTTCTTGAAAGAGACTTGCATTTGAATAAATATACTAGGTGAAGGTGACTGCCCATTAGGAGTACAGCAACCAATCTGTTGAGAGTGTGAAAGAGCAAAATAGTGAAGGAAGGACAAATTTGGTACTCACCTTTTCCCTGACCTTGGACACCACTACTTCTACTTCTACTTCTTACATCTTATCTGTTTTTTTCTTTCTTAGCTCTTTGACTAATTGCAGATTAGAATTACACAACTTGTTTTCTTAGGCCTTCAATCTTCAGTTTTTCTAATCATCTAAGCCAATTCCTCATAGTAAATACTTTCACGCTTATAAAGAGTTGTAGACTACTGTAGTTCTGTTTTCTACAGAACTCTGAGATATGAGTCAAAATTATATGTAGATATATCCATGTATTTACCTGTAAGTATATATGGAATTGCATGTGACTGTGTGTACAGTCTCTATTGAGCCATGGTCCCATAACTGTTCAGAGCCACACCACTACTTATTCTGATATCATTAGGTTCATATATGTCCATGCAAAATATCTTCCTTTTAATATCCAAGTGAATAGCAATATACATTCTTATTTTCTTACAATTTTACCCAATGATGGTATATTATACATGCTGCTGGTATTGGTGGCATGCCATACCTTTACTATTAGTTCCATTTCTCAGAAGTGCCTTAAGTAGTAAAGTAGTACTCATAATGTACTAAGTTATCTTCTTTAAGTCATCTTCTGGGTTTCTTTGCAAGTATTGGGCTTTGGTTTCATAAGTGAAACTATATGCGTTTCCCCTTTAATCAGGCTTTGGTATAAAATTACACTTAAATCACAAGCACAATTTAAAGTTTCTCTTTCTTCTTTTTTGCTCTGGAATAACTCCAATAGCACTTGTGGTTGACTTTTTGTTTGTTTTTTTGACTGAGTAGAATTCCATTGTGAATGCACTGAGGAATGACATTATTTGGAGGAGGTGTTTTTCTGACTTTTTTGAGGGGAAGGTAAGTTTTATTTTCTTACAGAATAATACATCTCACTCAGTTTCAAAATTCATTCATACAGATTTTAGCTTTCACTCTTTTGGGGAAGCTATCTTCATTTGTCATCGTCGTCTTTGCCTTTTCTCCAATTGAGCCATCAAATCCCCTTCCTGCTTTGCACCTCTTTTCTTTATTTCTTCTAGAATAACTTTCTCATTTACTATTTTTGAAGAATGTTAAGATTATGTAAAGAAAGGGTTAAACTGCATTCAGTGCATCAACTGGACCAAATCTTAAAAAATCTGGTGTTTATAATTTATTCTAAACATCATTATGATACCTAACACCTTATATGCCAGTTAAAAGCAGCATGAAGAATATCTAGTGTTATTAAAGACTGAATGAAGCAAGCAAAGCATTGTAAATTAAAGGTCCAAAAAGAATTAGGTTTTCATAACAGTGTTTTTATTCTTAAAGCATGTGGGCTGGAATATTAGAAGTTTATGAGGACTTGCACTCAAATACTTATACACAGACATGTGCACACACTGTGTGCACACACATAAACACACATATGTACATGCGCACACACATGCACAAGGAAAGTAAAAGTAGCAAACTGTCAGCAGCCATTGAGGGTATGTGGAAGTTTATTATTTTCTTTAAATTTCTCTTTCTTTGAAAATGTCCAAGTAAATTGTTATGGAAAAACACATAGAATTCAATTTGAAGTCTATACTGGTCTAGGATGAGATAATTTATGCACCAAAAAAGAGCAATGAATACAATTGTTTGGAACACTGTCCAATTCATAAAAATTCATGAGTTCATGACAATACTCCATAACAAGCTATCATCTCATCATTCACAATTGGATTTTGCTATCATCCTATTAATCTAGAAATTGAGAAGAAAAGGATTAAATATTTCGTTTTTATTCCATATAAACTTTACTCAAAGTACCAGATGTTGGATGTAGGAAAGTACTCCATAGAAATATTACAGTAATAAATGTGAAAAAAGTATAAAATTAAGAATCACGAATATGGGCCGGAGGTGTGTCTGGGACCAGTTCTGGTCGAATACCCCTCCCCTCCCTTCCATGGGAACTCCTTGGGTTGGCCCCCAGTCTCACTCCCCCCCTGTGTCCTGTCCCCAATGAGAGCATTCCTGGTTCCTGGTGCTCTGATCTACAACCTCCCCCCACCCAAAGCCTGCCCTTCCCCCACCCTGTTCCCTACCTAGCCCAAGGCCTCACTTCTCTGGTTGAGCACTGGACCAGAGAGCAGGTCCAACAATCCTGCCACTTCTGGGGAACTTTCTGGATGTGCTCTCAGCACAGCCTATCAACACAAGACCACACTGAGTCTCCTGGTGCCTGAACTCTGACCCCCAACACCTGTCCTCTGCCAGAGCTACTGGCCCCTGCCTGAGATCCACCTACCCTGCCTGCCTGATCTTTGATCCAATCAGCACGACTTTGTTGGAGGACCACCTTGAATCCTCCCCTGCCTCATCTTTGACCCCCACCACCAGGCTCCTGCCTGAGGAGAGAAAAGACCTCCTCGAGAGCATGGCCCACACAGAGCTACAGACATTGAACTCCTGACCCATCTAAGCCCACCCAGGCAGTAGCATAGAGAGAGAGAGAGACCCCACCTGCACCCACTGAAAGAATTGATGGGAAGATGGCAATACAAAAAACACCTATCAATAGAAAGAGAAGCATGACACCACCAGAATCTAGGGACTCTACACCATCTAAACCTGAACACTCCAAAGCAGATGAAGCAGAAGAGAATGACTTTAAAATATCTTCATAAAAATGATGGAGGCCCTCAAAGACAAAATAAGAAAATCCCTTAAAGAAATGGAAGAAAAAAACAAACAAAAAGTTGAAAGAAATAGAGGAAAAGACCATGCAAAAAATGCAAGAAATGAACAAATCTCTTAAAGAAAGTAAGGAAAGCCAAGAAAAAACAACCAAAACAGGTGAAGGAAACAACTCAAACAGTTCAAGACTTGAAAACTGAAATAGGGACAATAAAGAAAACACAAACTAAGGGATGGTGGAAATAGAAAAATTGGGCAAACGAGCGGGAACTACAGATGCAAGCATAACCAACAAAATACAAGAGATAGAAGAGAGAATCTGGATCTTCTCTCAGCACATTAGACTTCAAAACCTCACTCTCACCACTGGACAGGACCACCAGACAGAAACTTAACAAAGAAACAAAAGAACTAACAGAAATTATGTCTCAGTTGGGTTTAACAGATATCTATAGAACATTCCACCCAAACACAAAAGACTATAGCTTCTTCTCTGCTCTACATGAAACCATCTCTAAAATTGACCACATACTAGGCTACATAACAAACCTCAACAGATACAAAAAAAACGGAATAGTCCCCTGTATCTTATCAGACCACCATGCTTTAAAGTTGGAATCCAACAAAATACAAATCACAGAAACCCTACAAATTTATGGAAACTGAACAATGCACAATTGTACCATACCTGAGTCAAAGAAGAAATAAAGAAATTAAGGACTTCCTAGAATTCAGTGAGAATGAGGACACAACATACCTGAACTTATGGACACCTTGTAAGTAGTTCTATGAGGGAAGTTCATTGCCCATTTGAAGAAAATGGAGGATAGTCACATTAGAGAATTAACAGCACAACTGCAAGCCTTAGAACAAAAAGAAGCAAACTCACCCCAGAGGAGTAGACACCAGGAAATAATCAATTTGAGGTATGAAATCAATAAAGTAGAAGCCAGAAATCAGAGAAACATCACCCTTTACAATAGCCACAAACAACATAAAATATCTTGGGGTAATGTTTACCAAACAAATGAAAGATCTATATATCAAGCACTTTGTGTCTTTAAAGAAAAATTAAAGAATATAACAGAAAATGGAAAGATCTCCTATGCTCTTGGATAGGTTGGATAAACATAGTAAAAATGGAAATCTTGCCAAAAGCAACCTAGAGTCAATGGAATCCCTATTAAAATTCCAGCACAATTATTCACTGACCTTGAAAGGATAATAACTTTGTATGGAAAAACAGAAGACCCAGGATAGCCAAAACAACCCTGTACAATAAAGGAATTTTAGGAGGCATCACCATCCCCTACTTTAAACTCTACTATAGACCTATAGTCCTGAAAACAGCCTGGTATCAGCACAAAAATAGACAGGTAGACCAATAGAATTAAATCCAAAATCCTGATATATAACCCACATACCTACAGACACCCGATTTTTGACAAAACAACTAAAAGTATACAATGGGAGGAGGAAAGCATCTTCAACAAATGGTGGAGGCACAACTGGATGATGCTATGTAGAAGACTGCAGATAGAACCATGTCTATCACCATGCACAAAACTCAAGTCCAAATGGGTCAAAGACCTCAACATAAATCCAGTCACACTGAACCTCTTGAAAGAGAAAGTGGGAGGTACCCTTGAACAAAATGGTACAGGAGACCGCTTCCTGAACATAACTCCAATAGCACAGACACTGAGATCGACAATTAATAAATGGGACCTCCTCAAACTGAAAAGCTTCTGTAATGCAAAGGTCACAGTTGACAAGACCAAATGGCAACCCACAGACTGGGAAAAGATCTTCACCATGCCTACATCTGACAGAGGGCTGATGTCCAAAATACAAAAAGAATTCAAGAAATTAGTCACCAAAACACCAATTAATGCCATTAAAAATGGGGTCCAGAACAGAATAAAGAATTCTCAATAGAGGAAATCAAAAAGTTTGAAAGACACTTAAAAAGTGCTCAACATCCTTAGCTATCAGGGAAATGCAAATCAAAATGACTCTGAAATACCATCTTACTCCTGCCAGAATGGCTAAAATTAGAAACACCAATGACAACTTATGCTGGAGAGGATGTAGAGAAAGGGGAACTCTCCTCCACTGCTGGTGGGAGTGCAAACTTCTACAGCCATTTTGGAGATCAGTATGGCAGTTCCTCAGGCCACAGGACCCAGCAATCCCCCTCTTAGGCATATACCCAAATGATCCACATCCATGCAACAATGACATCTCTTCAACTACGTTCGCTGCAGCATGATTTGTAATAGCAAGAACCTGGAAGCAACCTAGATGCCCCTCAACTGAAGAATGGATAAAGAAAATGTGGAACATCTACACAATAGAATACTAAAAAAACAATAGAATCTTGAAATTCACAGTCAAGTGGATGGAACTTGAAGAAACCATCCTGAATGAGATAACCCAGTCACAAAAAGGGGAACATGTATTTACTTGCTCATATATGGATTTTAGACATAGAGCTAAGGATCATCAGCCTATAATTCACACTACCAGAGAAACCAGGATGCAAGGAGGATTCTAAGAGATTCATACAAGGTCGCTCACAGAAAGTGAAAGGGACAATATCTCCTGAGCATATTGGGAGTGTGTGTGTGTGGGTGGGGTGGCAGTGAGTGGAGATGAAACTAGGAGAAAGAGAAGGAGAGGAGAGGAAAGCATGTGGGGTTAGGAAGATTGAGTCGGGGAGGAATAGATGAAACAGAGAGACAGAGAGAGAGCGAGGGAGAGAGAGAGAGAGAGAGAGAGAGAGAGAGAGAGAGAGAGAGAGAGAGAGAGAGAGAGAGAGACTAAAAGAGGGAGCCATTATAGGTTTCAAGAGAAAACTGACCCTAGAGAAATGTCCACAGACCTACAAGACTGACCCCACCTAACAATTTGAACAAGAGTAGAAAGGCTACTTTAAATGCCCTTCCCTGATAATGAGATTGATGACAAATTTAACCACCATCATAGAGCCCTCATGTAGTAGCTGATGGAAACAGAAGCAGGCTCCCACAACTACACATGAGCCCAACATGAATCCAGATGCAGAGAGGAAGGGAAACACCAGGTTACAGACACCCACAGAGACAACTGACCTGAACAAGGAGGAGCTAATGGGCCCCCAGACTTGTAGCTGAGAAACCAGCATTGGACTGACTCAGACCCCCTGAACATGTGTTTCAGTTAGAAAGCCTGGGCAGTCTAAGAGACCTCTGACAGTGGAACCAGGATGTATTCCTGGTGCACAAAAGGACTTTTGGAGCACAATCCCCATGGAGGGATACTCTCTTACCCTAGAGACAGGAGGGAGGGCCTAGACCTTACTCCAAATGACTTGACAGATTTTGATGATCCATCCTGGAAGGCATCACCCTACATGTGGAGTGGTGGGGGGATGGGAGGGTGGGAGAGAGAGGCAACTGAGATTGATATGTAAAATAAGATAAATTAATAAATAAGTAAGTCACAAATTTGCAACCAGTAAAATCATAAAAAAATCCTCAAGTCTTTAATAGCTACTGAAAAACTACTGGAGAATTTTTAAATGAGTGTTAAAACTCTATCTCAAGTCTTAGTGGCACAGCTTACAAATCAGAGATTTGATTGAGTAAATCAGGATGAATCTAAGTTCAATGCCTGCCTTGGCTTACATAGCAAATTTGAAATTAGTCTGTTCCACTTTATGAGACTGTCTCAAAATAAAACTAAAATACCTGGCCATATAGCTCAGTCATAGTGCATGTCTGATACATGTGAAACTCTGTGCTCAACACCCTGAGAGAGGTGGAGAACTTATTGAATGGATAGAGAGATAAATAGATAAATATATAGATAGGATGATTTATTATATATTTGTTATTAAAGTTTTCCTCTTAGTCACATGGCAAGGAAATAAAAGTTTTTTTTTTAATTTTTTTAATATTGAAACTGACACAAAGGATAAAATACTTTTTATATATTTCCTGGCAACTATATTCTCTTTTTAGAATAACTAGGGTGTAAGTAAGAACACATTTAACCTTCACATAAATATTTGCTGAGGTACTATATTAGAGAAGACTAATCAGACATGGATTTAAGCCATAATAATGTATTAACCACTGTTTGACCCCAGTATAGACTTAAGTAGTTCTTAGGGTGGACATCTAAGCACAAAAGCCATATCCTGGGTTGATACACCTCAGTTAGCAAGAGCAGTTAGCCTGAATCAGAACTATGGAAGCTAAAAAGCATGTACAGTCAAGAACATTCCCAGAAATATAGATTTGATTAATTAGGTCTTTACTCTAATAGTGGCAGGAGTTGCTGCCTATGTCCTATGATTCAGGGCCTAAATGGTCCTTTTATCATGGCTTCAATTATGCTAAAGTCTAGGGGCCTATAAAGGTGTAGGGACCTGTTACACTACTAGGATTGGTTAATGGTGGAACACTTACCTAGTATGCATAAGATACTATTGGAAAAAAAGATAGGCTTTCTAAATTCTACAAAATATTTGTATATACATATTACATATTGTATGATCTGGGATACAATTCTATAGGAAATCCCTTGCCTAGTACAAGACCCCGAGTTTGAGCTCCAGCAATGAAACATTTAAAAAAAAGTTCACTGAGCTTTGTCAAATAAATTCAGTGAGCCTTGTCAAATAAATATACTTACTTCTCTCACTGTAAATCTGAGATGCCAGATATTAAGCCAACTCCATCCCTCAAAAGCCCAGAGCAACCAGATAGGGGCTTTCAGAATATTTTCTTTCTACTTAATAATAAGCTCAATCCTGATTCCTAAACACTGCCTAATGGAGTTGCATGAGTCATATGCTTGAGTCTTCTTCCAGATCCCTTTGTGACCATAAAGTCTACAAAGGAAACCTTTATTAAACTGATATCTATTATTCAAAACAGCTCACATTCCAAAGCAATTGCTACTTCTTAGTCAACTAAATACCCAATTAGTCTTTGATACAAATAATACCTGATACAGTGCCCAGTGGAGAAAGATATTTAGCAATCTTTTACTGCCCAATTCATTTGCCTCCAGTGACCTAAATAAAGCTCACATAATTTTTCCAATAATAAATACCACTCAAGGGCTGACTATAAATAAATCATTTTAACTAATTTTTGAGAAGAATACTGAGGAGGTTTATGAATTATTTATTGTGTCTTTGTATTGTCCTTCTCAAGAACAAGAGAACTGGTCCTGGTCTTCCTTTTAGCATAGCCTCATTCAAGGACAACTGTCCTGGAAATTTTCTTTCCCTATTCCCCCTTCCTTCTCTGAGAAGGGTATGGGAGTGCAGAGAGGTAGTGATGACAGTCTCCCTGAGCATTCAGGGAGCCCCTGGTTAGTATGCTTCATTAATGTGTATCACCCTAACACTGTTGTGTTTGGGATCTTAAAGTATAATTCTATCTCAAGAGGGTTTGAAATTGAATTATCAAAATTGACGATATGAAATTGATTAATTGGATTCATCAAATACATACAACTCTTTTCTGTAAAATTTTGGTCACAAATTCTTCTTATGAAGGTGCTGGAAGTAGCTTTTTTACTTAAGAGTATTTAGGTAAATTGGTCATGTTTTGCTTCTCTTTCATTACGTGTTGCTATATCATCTTATTTTTGTTTATATTACTGAGAACTTGAAAGGTTAGCTCTTCAAAATGGTTCGTGTACTTCATGATATTTACCATAATTGCTAAAAATTTTTAAACTGTACTTTGTTTCTGCACAACCTGGTATCCCATGGTGACTTTCTATTTGTTCTCCTGTTTACCTTGTGTCAGAGAACAATGCTCTCATTGAACTGCTCATCTCTCAAATATTACTCCCATGTGCATCTGCAGCAGAAAGTCTCTGAATACCTGTTATTCATTATGAAATCCACCTACGTAAGACCAAATGCTATCTTTATTATTTTTGAAAAGGCAACATCATCAGGGAAGCTTTCTCATGCAGCTGGTAGGAACAGATACAGAGACCCACAGCCAAACATTTCATAGAGAATGAGAGATCTTGGGACACTCAGCCCAAGTGGGATGTCTCCATCAAATCCTTCCTCTCGGAGCTCAGGGAACACAGCAGAGGAGGAGGTGGAGTGTAAGAGCCACAGGAGATAGAGGACGCTGTGGTGATACATTGTTTATGATCGATAATGCTTGCTTGGAGATCACAATGCAAAGTTAGCCACAGTCATAGAAGCTGGGCAGTGGTAGTACTTGGTTTAATCCCAGGACTCAGGAGACAGAAGCAGATGGATCTCTGTGAGTTCAAGGCCACTCACAGCTGCATGAGAGTGAATCAGTCTAACAGAGAAACAGCTCATTCTGTTAATCCCAACACTAGAGAGGTATGTAAGACAGGAACAGGGTCTCAGTGCTGGCAATTAATCTCTAGCCACCTTAAGGACAGGATCATTCCAGCCTTGGTAGAGGAAAGAGCTCTCTAGTGGTTGGCTGCTTTGCTTTTCTGATCTTCAGCTTGAACCACAATATCTGTCTCTGAATTTTTATTATCTATTCTATAGGACACCAAGGAAACAGGCCCTCTAAATTACTATGAACAAAGCTCATATGAACTCACAAAAACTTAAGCAGGAAACATAAGGCTTGTACAAGTCTTTTTTATGAGATTACTGCATGTATAAACAAGTAGGATCTCCGGGTCTGGTGCCCTTTCTTGAGCTCTATCCATTCTGTTGGTCTGTCCTTCCCAACTTCCATGTGATAGTTTTTCGTTTTACCTTATTATATTTCATCTTGTTATTTTTTTTTAATGAATGAATGAATGAATGAACGAATGAATTAATGAAAACCTAGCTACTCGGGTAAAGGTTTACCACTGAATTGTCATTTATACCTGCTGGAAAGGAAAATCAGTTTTCTCCAATGGAGTGACACTGAGTATATATCGTCTACTTCAAGGCAGGCTCCATTCAGTAGTAGTTGACCAATGTATAATGGACTTCACAGTGTGTGTGTGTGTGTGTGTGTGTATGTGTGAGTGAGTGTTCTTTTAGTGATCATATTCTGATGTTTTCCACTTTTTTAATTTATGTTTGGGTGTTATTTTCTTCTTTTTTTAGGCATATTGTATTGTGATTTGTTTGAGAAAAAACTTAATGTTGAGTGGATAGGGAATGGGAAATCTGTAAAAACTTGCAGGAGAATATGATTGAAATAAATTTAAATTTAAAAATTGTTTTAAATATTAAAACATAATAAAAATAAAAAGGAGTAGTGTGTATGTATTGTTAAAAAATTATTTAATGTGTACAGGTGTTTTTCTTGCATGCATGTCTGTGTACCATGTGTATGCCTTGTACCCATAGAGATTAGAAGAGTGCACTGGATTCCTTGGAACTGGAGTTATGAGAGGTTTTGAACTACCATGTGGATACTGGGACTCAAACGTGCGTCCTCTGAAAGAGCAACCGGTGCTTTTAAATACTGAGCTATTTTTCATTCCTGTGCATATGTCTCAACTCACCTTTATTCTCACCATCTTGATAATCAATGAGTAGTTGTACTCCACTCCATTCACTGCAAAGAGAGGCTTCTCTGATTAAGGTTGAAGTAGCCTTTGTCTGTGGATATTAACATGAATATTTAAAATGCAGTTAGCTTAGCACCAGTGTTAGGTTCCTCTAGGACCTAAGACCTCTTCTGTCATAAGTTTTAAACAAGGTTACAGTACTAAGTATGGATTCCTTCTTGTGGAGTGCAATTCAATCAGGAGGTAGTCAATTATTCACACAACTGATAACAGTGCACCACTATTGAGCCAATGGGAACATCTTGACTTGTAGGTTAGTATTCTACTCCATAGAGTTCACATTGGGTAAGACCTATGCCTTGCCACCTTTCCAAAAGCCTACCTAGCAATATTTAGCACTGTGAAAACTGCCCAACAACAACAACAACAAAAACATTCCAACACAGTTACAGCTTGATTTCCCTACATTTTATATAACCAACACGCAAAGGTATCCTCAGAAATAGGACCTTATTAACTAGTTCTGCTGGGTAGTGAAGAACAGTATGAAAATTTAGTCTTGAGAGTCGCTGGAACCTCATTGACCAACATCTATTGTGTTGTTTAAATGAGAAATGTCCCTCAGAGGTTCACATACTTAACCATTCATTCCCCCAATAGATAATGTTTAGGGAGGTCATGGAATGTTTAGGATATGGAGCCTGGCTGGAAAAAGTAGGTCACTGGGATGTACTTTGAGACCATATAGCCTCACTCCCCTTTCCATTGGCCCTCTTAGTTTCCTGTGTGGTGAAATGTGACCTGCCATCTTCCAGTTCCTGATACTTCCTGCCATGCCTGCCCTCTGTTGTGGGTGGGTGGGACTATAAGCTAAATAAAAAATCTTCCATAAGTTGCTTTTTGTTGTGGCATTCTATCAGAACAACAACAAAGTAAGTAATATAACCTTCTTTGGAGGTACCCCACACCTGCCATTGGAGTTTTGTTTAGTGACCCACTACATTTTATGGATGGCATTGTCTATCCTTTCAGGCTGAGATATCACTATTTTGGCTGCTAGTGAACAAGAGTAAACAGAGCTTTAGTCTGAAGCAAGGGGAACTCTAACACTGGTTCTTTGTTCAGTAAAATATTATTTCTCTACTATTGGTCTACATTCTCTAAGCTCGTAGCTTGCTCACCACAGGGCAGTATTATGTGTTTGCTGACACAGAAGAATAGCACTTCCTGATGCCACCAGATGGTAATTGGATTCTAATAATAGAACAAAATACAGAGAATTCCCACTGTTTGGCTGGGTTTTAACTGATGTGACAGCAGAGAGTCAGCCCTTCCACCATGTCCCATGTGGGGAGTAAGCTGTGGAGAGTTGGGACAGTAAAGTTCCCTTAGAAACCCCAAGTCAGGGAGAAGTCACACAGTCACTGGTTGGGGCAGCCCTGGAGGCTCTGAATTTCTATTTGGCTGACTCTAGGCAGTAGGCTTCTCCTTGTCAAGCATTTTCAGAAATCCCAAAGGAAGTATCAGCTTCTGCATTCAAAGCTGCTCTATGCCTTTCTCTGTAGACATCAGTGGAAGTCACTTTCCTGGAACAAGAGCTTCCGCTCAGAGGGAGCCAGTTTCTCCCTTTACCTCTCCAAAGTCAAGGCCTTTGCTATAGATGAAAAACACCATGGAACAGATTATTCATCAGTGTCTTAATTCTAATTTATGGAAAACAAGAATCAGGTAGTTCAGATACAGGGAGAACAATCTACATATAATTTCATTTCTATGGCTACTTAAGGCCCTTTTCTCAAGGGAGCTATTGATTACAAATGAATCATTGGAAACATAGATGGGAAGATGGCTAAAGTAACCCATTTCCATTTCTAGACACCATTCCCTAGAATATGTTCAAGGTTTAATCTATAGATTAGGTCTACTTACTAGGAAAGCAGGACTACAAATGAACCTAAGGTAACCACTGATACCCAATTAACCCAACAGTCCTGAACTCTAATATTTGAAACCACAACATAGGAGACAGACCAGCAAGAAAGTAAATAAACAAAGAAATTGGAAATAGGTACCCATGCCCAAAAGTTGTTTGCAAACCTCAAACATCAACTAGACCTATAATCTTTATTTGAAGATGGACAAAATAAAAATCACAAAAAGAAAAGTGACTGGTTAAAAGTTATAAAAGTAAATGATAAAAGCACAAGGATTTACACACTTCGTGTACACCTACAATTGTATTTCCAATCAGGGATCATTATTTTACATCTAAACTACTGCGTATGCTGGGATAAATTGTAAAGAAAGGGGTATGTTTAGAGGAGAATAAAGGTCAGAATTCACATGTTTTTCTAAGGCAGAGCTTAGTAACTTAGGGCCCAAATTGGCTTGAACTACATGCATGCTTCCCCCAAAAGATCCACCTAGAAACTTGTGCTAAGCTGCATGTACATGCTTCTTTAATAAAAGTAATTAGGTCACCATGACACACAGCTTTCCAGCAACACTTCGTAAACCACCTTTGTGGAGACACATATCCTGAAACTAGGCAGAGTGGGCTAATCCTACCTAGACTGGTGTTAGTTTTGAGTGCAGTAAAGCAAAGTTTCAAAAATCTACTTTTAGGAGAAACTCCATATTTACCACCTTATGCTTATGCATGACTGGGTAAACAGATGATTAAAATCCCATCATGGGATGGGACATTTATAGTGAACAAGTTTTATAACCATAGCTTATCAATCAGAACAAAGAATCACCCACACTCCACCCATAACAAACATCTTATATTCTTCCTCTTGGACTGATGGGAGGAAGCCCTTGGCAGCAAGCAGTAGAAGGTGAGCATTGTGGCTCAGGAAGCCCACGGCTCCCTTACAGCAAATTTATTCTGTTTTAACTTTACCTTTGAATTAAAAGTCTTTGTTACTTTACTTTGCAGATGCTCAAAGAAAAGTAGGAGAATCCCTACACAAACAAAATCTTTGCATTCTCCGTGCTCTGTTAGGTTGAGCAACAAGGGAAGGTTTTATGGAGATAACATTTAAACTAAAATTGGACAGCAAAATGTAAGTAATGAAAATAAGACCATCAGGCCAAACACAGTTAAGAAGCTTTGGCCCAACACCTATGAAAAGGACTGTTATTAATATGATGGATGGTTGGTGACCTAAGAAAGTTAGCCAGAGAGAGCTCTAAAACACGTGTTACTCAAAAAAGGACAGAATGCTTCAGTATCACTGTTTATAACTCAATGCTAAGATGGAGAGTCAGTGACACAAGGGAAGATGCAAAACAGAATCAAAAGTGTGTCTTCCATGAAGTTAAGGGTTGGCTTTGATGTTTCAAAAGCCAAGATCAGATGCAATCTCTCTCTCTTTCTCCTTTTCATTTGTGGATCAGACATAAGTTTTCAGCTACTGTTACAATGTCATGCCTCAAGACTATCTACCTGCTGCTATGCTTCTGTCATTAAATGTTTATACACTCACTCTCATAAATTCTAAGAAAGCACACAATTAAATGTTTTCTTTTATAAATTGCCTAGGTCATGGTGTTTCTTCAAAGTAATAGAGTCACAACTAAAAGATTCATCAAGGTCAGGAATTTAGAAAGAGATTATCAAGGGGTCTTTCAAGGGAAAGATGTTAGATTGCAGTGGTATACATGGTTAAATGGTGGGACAATAATGATAGAGGAAGGGTTAATGGGAGGTATAGGGTTAGGGAGGTATAGGTGTAGGGTTAGGGAGGGAAACGATGGAAGGATAGCTAACAGTAGCAATAATTTGAAAAAGTCTTATGTAAACCTACTACTGAAAATGCTTTATAATATATATATATATATACATACATAAAAATGGTTTAAATGAAGTTACTCTATAACAAGATAACAATATCTCCAACAGACACAAAAGAATGACAAATAAAAATTCTGGTGCTAGGAACAAGCTTCCTCTTTGGAGGTGTTAACAACTGAGTTCCCACAGAACTTCAAACACTAGGGGCTATCGCTGATGCTCTTTGTGCCCACCAGAACTTGACAGTAAGATCATATTGCTAAAGGTATCACAAATGTGAGTGACACAATGCAGGGAAATTGAACTGGTGCACATCTGCATGACAAATGCTTGGGCCCAAACTATTCTCATTCTTTGGAGCTGGACAAGCTTTGATGAGTTAGTCACTCTATGTTTCATTTGTGCCACTTGTAATGTGGAATAACTGTGGTACTTTATGTGGGCAGATTCCAAAGGCAGGTGGGAGATGGAAAATAAAAATTACCAACTTATCCACTATCATAGAGCCCTCATCTAGTACCTGATGGAAACAGACGCAGACACCCACAGCTAAACACTGAGCAGAACTGGAATCCAGATGCAGAAAGGGAGGACAAGACCAGACTATGGAAACCCACAGAGACAGCTGACCTAAATAAAGAGGAGCTAATGGGCCTCCAGTTTGATAGCTGAACATGGGTTTCAGTTAGAAGGCCTGGCCAGTCTAAGAGACCTCTGACAGTGGAACCAGGATGTATCCCTGGTGCACAAAAGGACTTTTGGAGCACATTCCCCATGGAGTGATACTCCCTTAGCCTAGAGGCAGGAGGGAGGTCCTAGACCCTACTCCAGATGACTTGACAAATTTTGTTGACCCCTCCTGGAAGGCACCACCCTTCCTGTGGAGTGGGGGGTGGGATCAGAGGGTGGTCCGGAGGCATGGGAGGGAGGAAGAGAGGGAGAAAGGGAGGGAGAAAGAGTTGGAGTAAGGGAGGGTAGGAAGGAGGGAAGGAAGGAAGGAGGAAACTGGGATCAATATGTAAAATAAGAAAAGAAATAAAATAAACCATATTTTTTTCAAATAAAAGTTAACAGTTTGAAGATATTGTGTGATGGTAGGAACAGGGATGATTTATTAGTTATCCAGGGAGTCTTTTGGAAAATATCTTTGAGAAGTTATTCAAATAATACCTGGATCATGACACAAACTACCAGGGACAGAGTCTCTCCTCCACTACCTCAGCTCAGCAAGAAACTAGGCAAGACAATAGTAAGGAATGGTTTCTGCTCCTGAGAGAGATGAAGGACACATAGGTGTAAAAATTACTGAGATATTGTGTGGTATAGTTGAAATTTGGTAGCCTCATGACCACAGTCATGCCTTCCGGTTATAGCAATGTCTACATGTGTACCTGCTAATTTTAACATCATGGAGTTCAAGTCAATATCTTTTCAGAGTGAAGAGATAAATAATGTTTTGTGAATCATAAATTTGAAGTCAGACAAGAAGATATTTTGAGGTTTGGGTTCCATAGGAAAGGCAACAGTGATCAAAATTCTACCCTTGTTATCTGGAAACATAAAACATAAAAAAGGAAAAAAAATATTTGAGCGAGAGCCAGTCTAAAAGTAATATGCTTGTATAGTTTTGGAAGCCTTTAAAGATCTAAAATTGTTCATAAAACAATTGGGTCATGGTGATGAAGTCCAGGAACAGTTAAACCTACAGGTGTAGTTGAACCAATGCTGTCAGCTAGGAAGAGTGAACAGCATGCAAAGATGTGAGGCCAAGTATGCCTCATAAAGAAAACCCAATAAGTAATCTGAGGTAGCAAAAGAATACAGCCAATATAGAAGAAATTCAAACAAGGGCTAAGTTATTCATAGATTCTAAAAGGAAAATAATGTCTGAGGGGTCATTTTATAAAAGTTAAGGATAGCATATTAGAATAATTTGGCGTATCTTAAAGTAATTGTATTATAAGTTGAGGAAAATAAATCATTGTTGCAGAAAAGGCCAGGGTATGAAAATTGACCACCAAGTCAGAAGAAATGGAAGCATCACAGAAAGAAACACAATTCAGGTTACACAAAATTCAATTCATTGGAGAGTTTCAGACAGAAGCTAGGACTGGGTGATGGCAAACAGGACAATCCATACAACCTGAGATAGGAAGATGACGTAGCAACAGAAACAATCTTATGGTTAGGGGTTACCACAATATGGGGAACTGTATTAAAGGGTCTCAGCATTAGGAAACTTGAGAACCACTGCTCTACACTCTTTCCCAACAGAATCAGTGAAAAGCAGTTCTTTATTGCTTATGAATGAAAAATTATCACTTCTCATAATGGAGACAATTAGATGTTTTGCTAACCAACATCTTAGATGGATTGAACATCTGCAGACATTTTATCATTGTCAACTGGGGTGCTTCCAAGAGCCCAACTTAAGGTAATTTATGACTAGGTAAGTTTTATACAGTGCTGGTTTTGTTCTGTAACTCTTATTCTAGTAGAGACCCCTCTTCCTGTTTACTCTCCCTCTCCTGGTCACCTTTTCTTCCCACTTCAGTTTGTCTGGATACCAAGTTACATGTACATGTATTTATCATTCTGCATAGCTACACTATTTTTTACTTATATGTCATATTTCTTTACTTGCTGTGAATTTCAACCCAAATTAATTTGCATTTTAATTGTGATCTGAAGGAGAAAGGGCTGGAAATATCTCTTAAAGGAGAAAGGAAGTGCAGACATAGTTAACTGATGTTTGTGGTCTATATGAAGAAAAGACAGATGGGCTCATTGTAGCACTGGTTGCTTTTCATCCCTGCAGTATTAAGAACAATACTTCTTGTTGTGTTGGTGGTGCTGATGCCAAGACCACCAATGATGCTGCCACAGTTGCAGGAGGATTCCTGGATATCATCTATTCTTTGCTTCCCTACTTTAACTCTCTGTGGTCTACAATGATCATGCTATTTCAGCTCTGAAATGAGGTCTAACTGTTTTTCATTGACAACAAATTGGAAGAGTGTTCCTGGTCTTTAACAGGCAAGATTCAAACTCTTCCAAATGTCCTAAGAACAGTTACTTCTAATGTACTTGGGAGGTAATTCCCTCAATTAAGATCCCTACTAGATCTTTTTTGGCTCCTTTCTCTCTTTATTAATGATTTCACACACTTGTCCATTCACTGAATTAGAAGGCATTTCTTGAGTACCTACTACCATTCAGATCCTAGAAAATATATTCCTGGGAATAACTGCAATGATCAAGAAAATCTATCACTTTCCCTGTGACAATCATGTTATATCCATTGGCTTAATTTAACACACTATTATTTCTACTCACAAGTGTCTCCTTTCTTAGGAGAAACAACACAATATTCCAGAAAGTTTTTGTATAAAAGAACTGTGCCCTAAATGTTTTGTATATTTTCTTAACCAATATAAGCAAAGATGGTAGAGTTAAGAAAGAGAATGACCATAGTTCTGTGATGGCAGGAAGCTATCGGAGAAAACAAAGAACTTAGGGAATGGAAAAGTCTGTCCTGTCTCATCAATAAAGCATTCAGAAAAGAAGAACATTAATTTCAAAATGAAGAACTGTGTATATATACTAAAAGACAAGACATTCCACTTCATATCTATTTTCCTGTTGTTTTGTTTTGAATGAGGACCAGATTCCTTTATGGATTTTGTTTTCACATAACTTTTTTATATGTACTTTGTTGTTTACTATTTCTAACATGACAGTCTTTTGGGAGTCTGGGATATCATGTCTTTTTTTTCCCTATTATCTAATAATAATCTTGGAATCCTGAGTCTACATTGAGGTGCTCTATCCTGCATTGAACCACATCTACTCCAGTTAGCAAGCAGAAGTCCTGCTCTACCATCTTCCTTTAACAAAAAAGTGTCATTTTGACTGGTTTCTGTTGAATGAAACTTGCAAGTTCCAGCTGCCCATGCGATGGGCCTGACATGTGCTTGGGGAGGGTTTTCCACTGCATGTCTGATACTGCAAGAGAGGCTACATAACAAAGACATTTTTTTTTGATCATTGTTGTCTTCATTAAGGAAGTAGCCACATAACTGAAAATGAAGAATGAACCAAATCTCCCACCTGGATGTTTCTAGCTAGAAGTGAGTAAGCTTCTTTTCTGCTCCTTTCCCTTTATTTCGGTTGGTGACTAGTTCTTAATCTGAAAAGGAGCCTTGACTTGTGGGTCTCCAGTTATCTGCAGTGCATTGGAAAGAAGAACAGATGATTTATGAGATCTAGAAATCTCGGAGTTTATTTCTGGTACCCAACAGACCATTAACATAGAATTTCAAAACCACAGCTGAGCACTGGGAGTCTTTGCCTTCAGAGTCTGGTAATGATTAGGTTTCTCGAGTGAAGTTAAAAAATGGAAGTCTAGGAAGGAAAAGCTATCTCTTACTATGTCAGAGAACTGACCTATTTGATGATGAGACAAGGTGATGAGATCCCTTTTGGTCCAGAGACCTGGAAGTTAAGAATCAAAGAGTCTTAACTTGCCCAGGCCTCTTTTCCTTAGATTCTAAGTAAGGCAGGAATGTAGTCAGGTGTTTAAGTTTGTAGAAGAATGCTAGACAGAAGGAACCGAAATAACCATTTTGAGCAACTCATTTTCTAGAAATCTGGAATTATAAAAACTCTAAAGTACTCTAGCATAAGATGCTGGAAATATGGCAGAAGACATGCCATTTAGAAAAAAAAGTAGGGAAATTATAAGGAGCCAGGGATGAAGACAAGGCCAAAGTAGAAGCTTTTATTTCAGGAGCCAATGTTAACACTGACTAGTGGTACCTAGACCTTGACTAGGACCAAGTGAGAGTAGATGGCTCCAAGTGAGTTTGAATACCTCAAAGCCTTTCCCTTCAGGAAATCCACAAAAGAAAAACATCATGCCACCAGGAGAGGAAATTAAGAAAGTTGGACTGCCTCTTCATGGATTTTGTAAAGAATTTATTGATAAATTTTGTTCCTTGACAATTTTGTAAATATACAATGTATTCTGATCAGTTCTCTACATATACTGTCTCAGCCTTTTCCATCCTTATCAACACTTTCCCAAATCCTAAAAGTTAATTTCTCAGATTTATTTTCATTTTGCAACCCACTAAGCTTAACATTGCTATCTCTGTGAGGATTATATTATACTGATCCACTAGAGCCTGAGTATGGAGCAGAAAACAACTTCTCTCTTTCTCTTTCCCTCTCCCTCCCTCCCTCTCTCTCTCTCTCTCTCTCTCTCTCTCTCTCTCTCTCTCTCTCTCTCTCTCAAGGTATTAATAGCAAATAGTTCATCAGTAAGAAGCAGGTCTCCAGAGCTTCTCTTTCACCCATAGTTGAGTGTTAATGGTCTAGTCTTTTGTTTTTCTTTCCTTTAACAAATTTAATTTTAATTAATTTATTTTATATACTGACTGTACTCTCCCCTTCTCCTTTTACTCCCTCTCCCCAACTCCCCTCTGCCCCCCATTCACCCTTCCTCTTCCTCCATCAAAAGATGAATTAGTTCTTCTCCAAAAGAGGTAGTATAGACTGTTCCATTCTATAAAGCTCCTTCTTGATTCATTTCACTCTTCTGCTGCTCATACCTGGCTCTTCATATCACATGATGGGCACATTTACAGGCTGCAAGTTTGGGCTTCTCTGAGGTCTCACTCCTGTTTCCCTCTGTTCCTTCTACTCCCATTATGTGCTTTGAATTCATTTTTTTTCTCTCCTGCATTGGGCTTGAAGAAATGGCACCAACTTCACAAGATAGAGTGGTTCTCTGAAAAAAGCTGTTTCTCAGCTGTTGCTTTTATAGACGCCTCTCTGGTATTGCTGAGAAAAAGCATGTAACCTTGATCCTGGCACACATTTCTCACTCTGTGACTACATGCAGCAATTCTCATTTAGACTTTTTTTTTTTTTTTTTTTTTTTTTTTTTTACAGAACAATTTGGTAGCATTTTCATCTATTACACATTTAATTGCCTTTTAATTGGTGCAGCTGTTTTCAACATGTTTGAAGCATATTGGAACTTTCTTCCTTAGAACCCATTTTAGGCTCACTTCCTGCCCTGGATTCCATTACTGTTGACACTTTGTGCTTGGACCTCCAAAGTTTAACCAAAGACTTGCTGTCTAGAATAAAACATGCTGACACTCATAATTTCTATAGACAATGAGGAAAGAATTTTTTAATAACCAGAAGTATCTGGGCTCAAGGCCATGTGCCTGTGTCCTTAGCTACTTGGGAGGCTAAGACAGGAGAGTGGCAAGTTCAAGCACAGTATGAATAGTTCAGTAATACTCATCTCAAAAAAAAATAATTAAAAGGTCATAGAGCTGTGTGTGATGTGTGCACTCCTTTAATCAATGCACCCAGTAGACCTACATAGTGGGATCTAGACCAGAAGAAGCCCCAAACCGAGACTCTGTTCCAAAACTAAATAAATAAATGACTGAATAGAAATTTAAAAGTCAGTACATGTAGTTCAGTGCTCCTGGTTTTAATCCCCAGTTTCTCCCCCACCCCCACCACTCCAAAACTGAAAGTCATCATCTCAGGGCAAAAATGACCAGAAGGTCTTGGAATATAGCAACTGAAATTTTAGTGTAAGACCCAGTATTACAAAACCATATGTCTGAGGCAAGTGATTCATCTTTCTGGACCAAAAGAGTTGTACTGTAAGGTCCTGGATTTTAGATTCTGAGCATCTGATTTTAATGCACAGGAGACATTCCTTCATGTCTTGTATTACATTTTAGTATAGTTTTAAATTTTAATGATTGGATTATTTTTACTTTTGGAGCACACTAGCTGTCCAGACTCTTTCTTATTTTTTTTAGTTATCTATTGTGCTAAAGAAGACAGGGGCAGGACAAATTTAGGGGTACTGGTAGGAGAGTCTTAGTCTTAAAGTTCTTATTTGTGACCCTGTATTGAAAAAGTCTAATTCACAGAATTGTTCTGGGGGTAAAAATGAACAAAATGATCGTGAAAGTTATTTACAAAATAAAGGAAGCTGCTTACACATCACTAGCCATTATTTGAATAATGAATATGGAAATGTTGTGACAGAAAGAATTCTAAAAAAAATCTAAACAAATCAAAATACACAGTAGGCCACTAATTTAGCCAACTCATTCTTAGTTTTAAATATCTGGAGTTCTTCCACAATCGTTATTACCTGTAACTGGAGTGGAGATCAGGTGAGAAAACCTAAGCAGCTCAGTTCTCCAGTTGAGAGAGTCTAAAGTGATAAGTGAAAGATGTGAACACGAACCTAGTCCCTACTCCAAATGACTTGAGAGATTTTGTTGACCCCTCCTGGAAGGCATCAACCTCCCTGTGGAGTGGGAGGGAATGGGATGGAAGGGTGGTTGAGGGGTGAGAGAGAGGGAGGGAGGAAGGGAGAGGGAACTGGGATCAATATGTAAAATATGATAATAAATAAATAAATAAATAAATAAATAAATAAATAAATAAATACGGTGGGAATTCATAGGGAATTTCTCCCGGGCCATGTGGCCCTACATTGAGTCTACCAGGGAGGGATGTTCACTTAAGATCTGTAAGAGGGAGAAAAGCTCAGGCTTGGTCTCACAAGAGGTAAAGGAGAAAGATGTCAAATAAGATGCTCCTGGGTTCAGACCACTTTTCCAGCAAGCTTTTGGTGTGTTTGACTCTCTTTAACACACAAACAGACACTGCTGGCAGAAGTGTTGCAGAAATGAAGAGTTGCAGTGATTTCTGGTGAGCTTGGAGTAAGCACATCACTGCTCTAGGCTGAGATTTGGGGCATGGTTGTCTTGTTTGCTTTCTATTGCTGAGATAAATACCATGATCATAAGCAACTCAGAGAAGGAAAGGAATCATTGAACTACACATCTGATCAATGGGACCTTGATTTTAGTTTACAGCGAGAAAAACCCTTGTTTTAGAATTACCTGTGTTGTTTGGGGATCTCCATGGGAAATCCTTGGTCAACAATTCAACTGAATGCAACCCAATTCTTCCACAGGAAGCTTTGCCTGGCTACAAGAGGTGGCCAGATGAGGCCTATATCCCTTATTACTAGAAATCCTTAGTAGGATTACCTTCATAGATTCCATGAAGTATCCACTGCATTCAGTTTCCACACTGCCCTACCCCCTCCCCCCAATTTCAGCTGTCTCTCCCGGCACTATCTCTCTTATGCACCTGTTTTCTCTTTCTCCCATGTCCAACTGTCCCCATTCCACCTGTAAAATCTATTCTACTTCTCTTAGGGAGGTGCATGCATCTTCCTCAGACCCCTTCTCTTTACCCAACCTCCCTGACTCTATGAATTATAGCTTGGTTATCATTTACTTACAAATGAATACATACCATATTTGTCTTTCTTGGTCTGGGTTACCTCATTCACGATGATTTGCCTTCAAATTTCCTGATGTCACTTTTTTAAACAGCTCTTTTGTGTAAGCTGATACTTAAATACTCCATTATGCAAATGTACCATATTTTGCTTATCTATTTTTCTGTTGGAGACAATCTAGGTTGTTTCAAACTTCTGGATATTGCGAATAAACCCACAATGTTCACAGCTGAACAAGTGTCCTTGTAGTAGGATGAAGCATACTTTGGGTATATGCCCAAAAGTGGTACAGCTAGGTCTTCAGGTAGATCAATTTCCAATTTTCTCAGTCATTGCCATTTGATTTCCATAATGGCTGTATAAGTATGCACTCCAGCAAACCAGAGATGGAGGAGAGTCCCCCTTGCTCCACATTCTCACCATCATGAGCTGTCATTTGTGTTTTTGAACTTAGTCATTCTGACAAGTGTAATATGGAATCTCAAAGTCATTTTGACTTTCGTTTCCCTGATGGCTATAGGTGTTGAACTTTTCTTTAAGTGCGTTTCTGCCATTTGAGAGTCCTCTGTTGAGAGTTCTCTGTTTGAATCTGAACCCCATTTTTAAATTGTGTTATTTGTTTCTTTGTCATATCTAGTTTCTTGAGTTCTTTATAAATTTTAGGTATTAGTCCTCTTCAGAAGTGGAGTTTGTTTAAAACAAAACAAAACAAAACAAAACAAAACCACATTCTTTTCAGATTCTGTAGTCTACCACTTTGTATCACTATTTCCTTTGCCTTACAGAAGCTTTTTTTTTCCGTTTTATGAAGTCACATTAATGAATTGTTGATCTTACTGCCTGAGCTATGGCTGTTCTGTTGTTCAGATTATCATCTCCTTTGCCAATGTGTTCAAGGCTATTCCCCATTTTCTCTTCTATCAGGTTCAGTGTATCTGGTTTTATGGTGGAGTGGACTTACCAGACTGGGAACTGAGTTCTAACAGAATTGATCTATTACTTCTTATTTTCTCCTTTCCAGAATTGTGTTCTTCATTTATCAAAGGTGATGCTACTTATGTTGTTATCTTTACAATGTGCCTCCAATGATTTCAACCTGCTGCAATATGTCTTTTCCAAATTATTCACTTATTTGCTTATTTTTGAGATGCTGCTTCCTTTTGTAGCACAGACTGGCCTGGAACTTGTGATCTTAATAACCGTTGTTCCTGAATGCTAGGATTACATGTATACACCATCATATCCATATCCAGCCACAGATATTTTTGCATACCCTTTATGAATCTGGTTCAGAGTTTCCCATCTCTGGAACCTCTCCAGTGATGTCCTACATCAGTGGTTCTCAAACTTCCTAATTCATTGATCCTTTTAATAGAGTTCCTCATATTGTGGTGACTCCCCAACTATAAAGTTATTTTCATTGCTACTTTATAAATATAATCTTGTACTATTTTGAGTCATAATGTAAATATCTTTGTTTTCCAGTAATTTTAGGTGACTCCTGAGAAAGGGTTCTCTTCAATCCCCAAAGACATCACATCTCACTCATAGTCAGAACTGCTATCCTATGCCCATCTTCCTTCTAATTTGAGTTAATTTTTTTTAAAATATAAAATCCCATATTTTGTGGAAGCAATCACTTCTATGACAATAATTTTCCTTTTTCTCTTTTAATGTTTACCCACATTTACCTATTGTTTTTCACTACAGAATGGATATTTTGTGTTGTTCAACTTGTTATCCCAGGGACAGGAAAAAAAGAGTACTATGTATGTTTTGATTCCAAGATTTGAATCTGTCTGAACTCTCAGGGATATTTTATGTTCTTTACTTTTCCATGTGTTAGCTTATAGAATGACAAAATGGAACATCAGTCTCTGTTTTTCCTACTTAGTTAGTTTAAAATATACCATAGTTGTAGCTGAGAAATTTTGGGCAGGACTTCCTTGGGGATGTGAAATATACTATATACTTAATGGTGTTTTCCTCCACAGGCTCTGAAACTAATTGCCTTCAAGGAGACCAGAGCAAAGTATCATTCTTGGCTTTTAGGCCAGGGTTATAGTAAAGAAAGCAAAAGCTCAAGGGTAGCCTCAATTTTAATTGTTTAAGCATATTTTAATATAATTAATATTTATGGTTTTGCAAGATAATTTCTTAAGCCACAAAAAGTAAGCATTTGCTTCATTTCAGTGGTAAACTGGCATTATGAGTTACATATATTTCTTATGAGTTGGATTAGTGTGAATCAATTCTCCAGGTTCCAAGTCACATCTGTGGAGGGTAATTTAGCTGCTGAAATTTTAAGGCTGGTGCTTAGAGTGCTGGGCAAGGTGAATTCACTTCTTATAGCCCAGTTTAACTTAATAAGGTATATGAACAATTTACTGACTTTCTAGTGGTCAGGGTATCCTGGCCACATTCAGTTATTTAATATTTATGTTTAGTAACCCTGAAAGTTACTTCATCTTTAATCTGAAAAGTTACCTTTATCTTTAATTATACTTTAATATTTCTCTCTAATTATACTTTAATCTTTATAATAACCATGAAAGTTACTTCCTTATTATTTTATAGATGAAGAAGATGAGACTTAAACTGAGAGGTATTCTATCTTATATGGGAGAACTGAGCTCACAGTATGAGACTCTCTTACCCTTGAATTCAGTGACATTGGTAAAATAATTTACAGCACAGAAATGTACACATGTTATAAACCAAGAGTTTTTGATACTTTATTTTGAGGTTCTCTTGTTAAGCACATAGCAGCACACCAGAGCTTTCAAAAACTTCCCCACGGACAAACACAGGGCTGACTGTCTCCATGTTCTTCCCTGTGTCACTCTTCTCTTCCTATGTTGACGGTGCTCATTTTCTCCCCAGTTAAGTTCTGTTATTAGGAAGTGAAATTCAGCCAGGTATTTTCTAGCATTCCCTTTACTCAGTTTTAACTCTTGCCAAAAAAGCAGTCAAGTGACAAAACCATTAGAGGAAAACCAAATATACAAAGATAATTTGACTCCTACTTCTTTAATATCCATGAGTAAATGCAAAGGATGAAGTGAGCAAACCACTTTAGTTCTTAGATGCTTTGAGGGGCCCCACTAGAATATTCTTTCATTTGGCAGTGGGAAGGAGGACCCCATGGAAGTATTAATCAGCACTATCTAATTACAAGAGATGGAGTTTAATCTCTGGGTCAAGTGTCCATCAGCTTCCCATAAGTTATCTCCAATAAGTTAATATAATTAAAAGTGAAAGCATCATAAACTCAGAACAACTTCAGTGATGCATTGCTTTTCTGAAACAGGAGTAACACAAGAAATAAATGTGAAGGAAAATAACAGCAGCATAGGCCAAGTCTGGAGCGGACTGGAGTCAGATATTGAAACAATAGCCTTTAGTAGGTAAATTAGGTTTTAATGACATAGGAATATCCCTTGGGAGTGATAATATTTCAATTCACAGGCAACATTTAATTCCATATGTATTTTATAGCACTTTTTTTGTGTATTAGTTCTGAATTTAATAAAGATGTTATTTATATTTATAGTAATAAATTGAGCTGTGTTCAAGTCATTGATTAGACAAAGACACTGAAATTAACCCATTTTGTACTAAGAAAGTTTTTACATAGTGTGCAATACCAAGTTAAAAATAAATATGTTTATAGGAGTCTTTATTAATTTTTTGAATAAATCTCAGAGCTTTGAAATCTTGCCAGCACTCTGAGGTGATCTTACATTTCATGTGCCAGACTTGATTTGGACCCATCTCACTCTCCGTTTAGGAGTTAGAACCTAGGAAAACACATTCTTTCTACTGCATCTCTTGTTCAGTTCCCACCTTTATTGGTCCAGCATCATGGAAAGAAATCATGGCTTATCCTGGCTCAACTGGGCTCCTGTTCATAGATACCTAAGAAAGTTTGGTCACTAGGAAATACTTCCTTGGCAGAATTTACCTGAATTTGTTTTCTTAATAACTGACATTCTCACTGGGGAAAGAAAAACTCTCCATATAGCTGTATTTTGCACTTCTCTGTTGGCTAATGAGGTTGAACATTTTTTTGTCATTGCTTGTTGGTCATTTGTGCTGAAGAACTTCCTGTTCATTTACTTAGTCTACTTATTGATTGGGTTTGGTTTCTGGTTGCTAGTATTGTCTAGCTCTTTGTTGTCTATTTTAAATATTAACCCCCAGTCAGATGTACAGATTTTTTTCTCCCTTTATTCAGTCTGTCTCTTAATTTGATTAACTGTTTTGTTTGCTGTGCAGAAACTTTTTAATGTCATGTAGCCCCATTTACCAGGGTTGACCTTATATTCTGAACAACTGGAATCTGATTCAGAAAGTCCTTTCATATACCTGTATCTTAAAATGTTTTCACTAATAACTTCAGAGTTGAGGGGGGGATCTTACATTTGACTATTTGGAATTTATTTCTCTGCAGGGTAAGAGTTAGGGATCTAGTATCATTCTTTTTACATGTAAATATCCAGTTTTTATCAGCACTATTTTTTGAAGAGGTTGTCTTTTCACCAACATATATTTTTGGCATCTTGTAAAAAAAATAAGCAATTATAGTTATGTGCCCTTATACTTGATCTTCTATTGTATTATGTTGATTTGTGTGTATCTTTATGCTAGTACTGTCTTAGGGTTTCTATTGGTGCAATGGAACACCATGACAAAAAAGCAAGTAGTTAAGGAAAGTGTTTATTTGGCTTACATTTCCACAGCACTGTTCATCATCAACAGAATTCATGACAGGCACTTAAGCAGGAACCTGGAGGCAGGAGATGATACAGGGGCTGTGGAGGGAAGCTACTTACTGGCTTACTTCTCATGGCTTTCTCAGTCTGCTTTTCATTTTTTTATTTTTTTGTTTTGTTTGTTAAATAGAACTCAGGACCACCAGCCACCCACAATTGGCAGGGCCCCTCTTCATCAATCACCAGTTAAGGAAATGCCTTGCCAGGTATGGTGGCATACACCTTTAATCCCAGCACTTAGGAGGCAGAGGCAGGTGGATCTCTGTGAGTTCAAGGCCAGCCTGGTCTACAGTATAAAGTTCCAGGACTGTTACACACAAAAACCCTACAAACACACACACACACACACACACACACACACACACACACACACACACACACACGAAAGAAAAAAAAAGAGAGGAAGGAAGGAAAAAAAAAAGGAGAAAAGAAAATAAATTGCATACACCCCAATCTTTTGGAGGTATTTTCTTAATTGAGATTCCCTTCTCTCTGATGACTTTAGCTTATGTCAAGTTGACATAAAACTAACCAGTAGAAGTATTATGTGTTTTTATTACAACAAATATATATATATTACGACTTCAAATCAAGCATGATGTTATCTCTAGCATATTCCTTTTGCTCAGTATTGTTTTAAGTTGACTGGGTGTTTTGTGGTTCATTTTAATTTTGGGATTTATTTTATATTTATGTGTAGAATGGCATTGAGATTTTTCACTTGAAGATTGATTTTTTGTGTGATTTTTTTCTATGATTAATTCTTTCAATCTATGTATATGGGATAAACTATGTAGTTTTGAGGCTGCCTTGTAATTGTATGCCAAAAGACTAGTATGGATAGGCTCTATTTAGAATCTTTAGAATTTCTTGATAAATTAGGTTCAGAACTAAAATTTCCATTTTACTGTCAAAATCCATACAGAAGTAGCAGCAATGATGAAGATGGATCATCTTAGTTATTGCTGTGATTAAAAAAAAAAACACCATGACCAAAAGGTATTATTTTATTTTATGGATTGTAGTCCATCATCCAGGGAAGTCAGGGTAGGAACTCAAACAACGCAGGAACCTGGAGGCAGGAACTGGTGTACAGAACATGAAGGAATATTGATTACTGACTTGCTCCTCTTGGCTTGCTAGCCTGCTTTCTTGGAACACCAGTTCATAGGTGGTACAACTTACAGTGAGGTGAGCTCCCCCACACCAATCCCTAAGACAGTGCCCCAAAAGCTTGCTTGTAGTCTGGACTTATGAAGGCGTTTCTTCAATTGAAATTCTTTCCTCTTAGATGACTCTAGCTTGGGTCATGTTGACGTAAAAACTAACCAGCACAAACACAATATTATTTTGGAGGACTTTCAAATATTGTGAGGTTGGCACTGCCAGGAACTAACTTCTTTTTGTTTGAAAAATAGCCTCACATTCTCACACAGACCTTTCCTGTGTTTGAAGTTTACCAGTTTACTACAATGCCACTGCAGAGCAGATATTTCAGATGGCTCTGTTTATAGATAGGACACAACCACTGGCACAAGGAACAGTCAGATTTATGCATGATAGGGGATAGTTACAAGAATACTTTAGTGAAAATAAAGATGCATTATTGTTTTTTCTTGTTTGGAATTAATTTTCTCTTCAAGTTCTAGCTTTCAGAAAGGCATGGTTGAGTATGCTGTTACTAGAGTGGTGGTACGGGACAGTTGTGAATCTGTTTGGCCAGTGGATGGAGCTGGAATCTTTAGGTTTTGGGGGTGGCTAATGTGAAAAAATAGAGGAAAACATGAAAGAAATAGACTATCAGAGACAATAAAGAAGGACAAGGACAGTCTCTTTTTAGTCTTCCTCTAATATTATTGAGAGACATTGTTGTGAAGTGAAGAAAGATTAGTAAACAACTTGGGTGATATATGTTTGTTTGTTTCAGAGGTAGAGGATCTGTCTACATAGACCTGGTTCTCTGGTACTTATTGTGTTTACCAGAGTGGCCTTCAGCTAACAGAGATCTGCCTTCCTGGCCTCCTGAGTGCTGGGGTCAAAGGTGCTCATGTTGATGATATAATTGTTTGCTAAGAAGTCTGTAACAAAAGTACCACATGCTGGGTGGTTTATAAAAAAAAAAACATAAATCTATTGTCTTGTACTCCTAGAGGCTGGAGGTCTGTGTTCAACATACCAGCAAGGTTGTTTCTTTCTGAGACAGACTCTGTTACAGGCCCTGTCCTGAACCTGAAGAGGACCATTTTCTTCTTATGATTCATATTGTCTTCCAACTTGTCTGTATGTTTCATGGTCTCTGTTCTTATAGGTACAGCAGTCACATTGGATTGGATTTACACTAATGACCTCATTCAACTTATTACCTTATTAAGACCCCAACTCCTGCCAAACAGGTGCATGGCTGGTATTGACAAAAGCATTTAGGAAAGGTTAGAGTTATGAATTCCTAGACCTGTTTTATGAGATGGGCTCTACAAGCTACAATTTTATTCTAAGGATGTTTGAGAAAGCTGCAGAACCACAATTGAAGACACCAGGTGGAATTTTCTACTCTGTGTATGTGTGGATGTTGTGTGACAGTTTCTTCATAATAGAAACATTCCCTTCTACTGAAGTATTCCTTCCAGAATGGAGAGAGAGGCCCATGACATTCAGAAGTAAATAAAAGTCAGTAGTCTAGAGAGAAACTTGGAAGATTGTCTGATGATCCCACCCTTTCTAAAAAGGGAACTACCAGCAAGCTCTGTTTAGAGCTTCACATTGGGAACCTTTATGAGCTTTTGCTGGTGCCGAGGTGAACATTTTTGGTGATGCAGCTGCTTTGTGTAAGTTACCCTTCACCTAAACTCCTGTTAGAAACTACAGTGAATATCAGTACTTTGATCTGTTGTGGTTTCCCTCTGTAGGATGAAGAGATGTGTGGCTTGCATCTCTCTAGAAGTCTTGGCATACAACAGTAGCTCAGGAGGGGCTGTGTGAGGAGGGAAAGCAATGGGAAAGGCTCACGCCACATGAGGACTTCAGCAGTTGCTCTTTCAATCAATGTTCAGCCACTTTTCTATTTTCTTCAGCCTGGCATTTAGCATGTTCCCTTTTCCATTGCTTAATTATACTACAGTTTGATTTCTAACAAATCCTTGTAGTGTGCCAGTTAATGTTTTGGTGTCATTGATAATGCTGTGAAATTTATACTGCAGTGAAAGTGTCCATGCCAGCAATATTTTTTTCCCAAGAGGTATCACTGGCAAGGCTACCACCTTGAAGAGTTTACAACTGTCTGGTGTCTGGCTCCCACTTTAGGCTAACAAACTTTGTTTTAGCGGTGCATTAAAATAAGAACGCTTCAGGCTGAGGGTGTGCTCAGTGGTACCCTTGCAAAGTCTATATGAGGTGTCTCTTCCTCAGTATCACAAAAATCATGAATAAAATAGGATAAATAAATAAAATAGGATAAAAATCAAATAAAAAGTAGCATTTTCCAAGATAATAAAGCATTTGCAGCTTATGTTTCCCTGGGCAGAAGGTCTGACTTTTGCTTCTCCCTTGCAGAAAACTTTGGGAATTGTATCATCTCATTCGGACCTTTTTAACTCACTGCTCTGCCCTTTGACCAACAACTGTAGCAGAAGAAATCATTGGGTTTTCAAGAATTAATACAAGAATGACAGTTTTGGGTATTGTTTAAAACTTATGGAGAAGTCCAAGATGGTAACTGAAGAGCATGAGAGTGAAGCCATGGGCCTTATTTTTCTGCACATGGAGATGTTCACAGACCCAACCTAAAATCTTCATCCTTTTCCCCATTCTCACATTTGTTCATGCCCCCATTTTGAATTCGTAGAAAATGCTCTTGAATGATAGCTAAGGATCTCAGATGTACTGAACTGCTATGGGGATTCCCAACATTTTTCTAAGCCCATAAACATGGCATAGATAGGAAGTATCTGGCTTAATAGGTTCTATAAAAGTGGGAAGAGAAGTGTCTGCCACTTTAAGTAGGGAGCAGCAACTCAGCACAGTATAGGGAAAGTAAAGTCCTTTGAAATAGTAGTACGAATGGGACAGACACATGGAAGCAACAAATAGCAACAGAGGCAGTAGCTGCAAAAAAGAAAGAGGAGGGGCTGAATAAATGAGAAATAAGCTCCCACATAGCCAACACCAAAAAGCTTTCAGGCGTTTTAGACCTGCTTTTGCTAACAGCACGTAAAGCCTCTCTGAAAGCTCCTGGAATAAGCTCTAGTACAATTGGAATAATAGGACCAGGTGGAGGAACAGTACAGAGGTGGGTGCGGTCCCATCTTTAAACCAACTAAGACCTAATGAGCATGGCTAATTAGCAAGGCTGCATTCATATTTCCCACCCTGGCTTGACAGGACAGTGAGAATTATGGAAATGGCTTCTAGCAGATAAATGGAGTTTCCTCCACCATCTGTCTTCCAAATGATCCTGTAGGTACAGCTATTATTTCAGTCAGACACTGGCAGGCAGGCAATTGTTCACAGCCTCTGTAAAGAATAGCTGCTGTCAAGGGTTTGGTGAGTGTTGCCACATTCCACAGGCTCGTTTTCAGCTTGTCTGAACCATTAACACAGAGCAGGTCTATGTGAGGGCAGCCCGGAGTGCTTGGTGGTTTGTCCTCTTACCTGGCCACTAAGCCTCTCTTTGTGTTTCCTGCATCCTCTCCTCTCAACTGTCATCTCCACACTGATGAGTGTGGTATCTCAGGTTTCCTCTCCTCCCCTGTGTCTCCCCCCCCTTTCTTTCTTTATTTCCCTCACAAACTGCAAAAATATCTTAGGAGGCAAGTCAGATTTTCCCTTCGGAAGTCTGGAGTGTGGAGGCAGGAAGAGGGAGGGGAAGTCAGTAGGACTCAGAGGGAGGGGAGAACAGATGGAAACTAACTACAGCTTCATGCTGAGGGAAGCTCAGGAGTCTGGTGGTGTTGTCTCAGGGAATTGGAGATTCAAAGAGGACTTAAAAAGTAAGGAGAAGAAAGAGATGCTTGCAAAAGACATCCTGTATTAACCGCTGTGTTAATCCTGGCTAATAAACTGCTTGTTAGATAAGAGGGAAAAAACAGTTGGAAGACAGGCGCTCATTAAAACTCCTCAAAGGTAGATGTGAACTTGAGCACATTAAATAGCTTCCTCTAATGTGATATGTTCATTTTGTCAGCAGTTTCATTTTCACCCCTTTAGGACCACTTTGAGTGACATATTCAGTCCACACTTGGTTTGATGTGGTAAATCAAATCTGAAACCCCACATGAAGTTCTCACTTTTACACTCTTCAGAACCCCACTACCACAGACACAGAATTCAATAATACCCCACTACCCAACTGTACCTTCTGGAACAGGGAGGGTGTGTCTTTGAAAAGACAGTAGCTTGTGATTCAGGGTTATGGGAGACATTTAGTAGGTGCTCTTGAAACCAGGAGAAAGGGGAAGATATCTAGAACTTATGACCCTTCCCTTCACTCCTGCTTGTATGCTTATGTGCTCTGCTTTGTCCCATATCCCTTCATTTCTCTAGCTCTCTACTTCCATCATTAGTCTTTCCAGAAGCACAGCTAAAAAAAGAAAATGATTCAAATTAAATCAAACAATATGAAACACTTTCTTTCAAGTTGCTACCTCTTTAATAGCTGTCATTTATTAAATTTTCTGTACTTCATTAGGTAATGTAATTCAAGTTTCCTTGCTTTAACTGTTCCAGGAAGGGATTTCGAGTACTGTGTCTATTATTGAAATGTCTGTTTTCATCACAGTCAATCAACAGAATATGTTCTCTTTTGAGATTTCATGGCCATAAAAATGTGGGGATCACTTTTGGTACTACATTGAGATTCAGGCTCAAAGCTTGTCCTAGTGGTATAGGGTTAACCCAGTGGCTTTCTTTCTAATGCTCCATGGGAGTATTTCTATGTGTATCTAGCCACACACAATTGAAAACATGAAAGGAATCTCTAATGACGCCATATTGAGGCAACAGACATACTGGGCAAATCTGGTGCACAGACTCAAGTCCATCACATGGAAAGGTTTCTGTGAAGAACATCATATTACTGTAGACAAGGATGTTTCACTGCTTTCTCCTGACACTCCCACCTTGTGCAAGATCTCTTCTGAATGCTTTTGTACTTGACCTTGGAAGTTAAGGTCTTCATTAGTTTTCTACTGTGGCTATAATGCTGTAACAACTTACTACCAATTTAGTGGATTAAGCAAACACAGATTTACTTATTTCTGTTTATTTTGGGGTGGTATATATGTGTGTCATGTGAGTGCATTGTGTATATGTCTTCACAGGTGTGTTGATTGTGTGTGTGTGTGTGTGTGTGTGTGTGTGAAGTCTGACTGCTTCCTCAGTTCCATTCTACTTTATGTATTGAGACGAGGTCTCTTATTGAACCCGGAGCCATAGAGATCCCCTTTGAGGGCTGGGATTTCATGTGGATGTTATGCCAACCTGGGTTTTATGGGTATGGGTGGTACAAACTATGGTCCTTATTCTTTCACCACAAGTGTTTTATCTGCTGAGCCATCATGCCTGCTCAATCACAATTTTATTATTATTATTATTATTTTATACTTATCTTAAAGTCGAAGTACTGGCAAGGCTGCATTTCTTCTGGATGCTCTAGGATTCTATGTTCATGCTACCATGCTATTTCTAGCTCCTAGAGGCCATCTGCATTTAATGTCTTGTACCCCTTTCCTTTTTCTTCAAAGCTCCTGCCCTCTCTCTCCACTTCCATTACACACCACCTTTCCTGATTCTAAACAGTCCTGTATCCCTCTCATAAGGATCACCATGATTCAATGTGCTCTCTCTTAAATAACGTGTGCTGTCCTATCTCAAGATCCCTATTCATATGTGCAATGTTTCTTTTTCTGTGTAAAGCATCATGCTTATAGGTACCAAGGGTTAGGATGTGAGCACCTCTGAAAGAGGTGATATTCAGCCTACCTTGTCACAAACCAGAATCTTAGGTCATCATGGGACTTATCTAAATCTAATCAACATTGTTTCCCACAAGGCTGTGTTCAGTCCACCTGAAGAGAGAAAACATTTTCCTGGTACTGAAATTGATTGTGCTTTTCTTGTCTTTTTAAGGTAGTTAAAGGCATGTGATGTGTAAGTTTCCCAAAGGACACTGAGTCAAAGAAAAGAGAAATTCTTCTAAAGTGACTTAGATATTTACCTGTTAGAGTGCAGAACATCTAACAAGTGTGTTAGAGTGCACACATTTGGGTCTACTTTTCTTTTCTTTTTTTTGGCTTTTGGACTGTACATCTTGAAGTTGTGGAAGTGTAGGTAGAAGCCTTCATTAGAGATATTGGGATGTAATGACACATCTCCAGTTCTCCCAGCCTAAGTCTATGTTTTTGTAAAGGACCAAATCCACTCCTCCATCTCTGTGCCCTACTTTCATCCCATTTCCACTCCTCTTGAGAGGAGATACCATGAGCTTCTAAGCTTCTCTATTTCAGAATAAAATAATCTTTTCACCCCCCTTAACCTTAACACCTGTGTAGGTGTCAACTCTGTCACCTCTGTTTCAGACTCTCATATAATAGCCTTCTGTTCCTGGTACTTTATATGCCCACCCTGTTTGAAGTGACAAGTTAGATTTTTATGCTTCCAGGAGTCTGTATTTTCAGTAGGTTTTCAGATTGATTCTGCTGTGAAAAATAAAGATTTCAACATTTTTATAGCAAAATATATAAGTACCATTGTGATAAGGTTAACATGCATTGAATACTTACAATATGCTGTCACTATGCATAAATTATTTAATTTCATCTTCAGTATACTCTCTGAATTAAGTTTTACTTTTTAATAGCTGATCAGAAAGTAATGAGAAAGTGTTACTCTGTGATATTTCTAATGTATATATACATATACTGATGTATGCAAAGCCATACACATACTTCTCAGGAGAGGTTAGTTCAAGGGAAAACTATTTTAAAAAATAACTATTTACATAGAAAATAGTGAGAGGATGTTAAGTATAAAAATACTCAAAGTTTATTTTTACTTACGTTGAGAGAGGAAATGATAAACACTTTGCTAACACATTATATGAATGTATATGTATATATTCCATAATATATGTATGACATTATATATATATATTCCATATATAAATATATATCTTCCTTAAACACACATCTATTGTGCTACACATGTGTGTTCTTATGTGTGTGGGTATCACTGAGATTTGGTTGTAGCTTTCTAGGGGCCACTTGCCTATTAATGATACAATTCACATCTGTGATAAACATCAGAAGTAAAGTAATGAAGTAAAGTAATGAGTGAAACTAGGTGGTTACTTGAGCATGACAAAGACTAGGAGGTATTTTGGATAAAGGAGAGGTGCTGAGTAAAGACCTGGAAGAAACGAGGTTGCACAGGATTCTGGAAGCTCTAGAAGCCTCTATTTTTTTTCTCTATTTCTTTTCCAGATTCAGAATCCTAGTGAAAGGAAAGTGCCAAGGACAGAGGAACATGCATAGCTCCAGGAGTTGGACAGAAGAAGCAATAGTACTAGCTAATATGAAATATAAAAAAGGACCACAGCAAGGGGCCTTGTGACCCCCTGATCACTATGTTCTGCCTTGTAGAAGTTGAAGAAACTTACTGTGCACTGTCTGCTCTTGGAAGGAAACCTAAATCACAGTGTCCCACAGCACTGGGACCAAACACTCATTGTATAGTCTCATGACAGAGGTGAGTACACGTGGTAGATGCCAGTAACCTAAATCCTCATAATGGCACTTAGATTTCTAAGAAGTGGCCTCAATTCTTCTACTCAAGTATTATTTATCTTTTAATTTATTATTATTATGTTTGGATTTCTTATTTTTTGAGACAGGAGCACAATCTATTTGGGCCTCGCTGACCTGGAACTCACTGCTTGGTTCTTTTTTGCTTTTTCCAATATGCTCCTATTCATATTCTTCTGCCTTGTTTTAGTCACTGCTCCATTGCTGTGAAGAGACATCATGACCAATGCAACTCTTATAAAAGAAAACATTTAAGTAGGACTTGCTTACATTTTCAGAGGTTTAGTACATTGTCGTCTTGGCAAGGATGCATAGTGCTTTAGGTGAAAAGCACCTCCTGATCTTCAGGCTGAGAGAGAGAGACTAGAATCTGTTAAAAACCTCAAAGCCCACCTCCAGTGACATACTTCCTCAAATAAGGCCACACCTTTTAATCCTTCTAATTCTTTCAAATAGTACTACTCCCTGGTGACTAAGCATTCAAATACATGGGCCCAAGGTGGCCATTCTTATTTAAACCATCATGTGCCTGGGGCAAAAAACTCATGGCCTAGTCCAGGACAGAGATGACAGAGGATGGTAGATATTAGCAGCCTAAATACTAATGCTGACTCTTGGCCTCCTAAGATGTGGCTTCAGTTTAACTAGCATTCAATAGTATTATTTACTTTTTAAATTTAGTTAGGCTTTTGTCTTTTTTGTTTTTTGGCTTTTAGCTTTTTTTTTTTTTTTTTTTTTTAATACAGAGTCTATGTAACCCTGGCTAGCCTGGAACTCACTGATTTTCTTTTTTCCCCAGTAAGTTCCTATTCATATTCTTCTGCCTGGAGGCTTTAAAAGGACAGGTTCACTCTTTTAACAAGAATATACTAAATTTCTGCTAAATGTCAGGCTCCAGATCATAGTCACACCTGGCTTCTCAGAATTCAATATATTGTGTAGAAGATAACAAAGAAATGAACTACATGTACACAAATACTTTTGTAGGTACCAAGAAGAAAGAAAGATGTTGTGAGGGACTGTCCTGGGAGGGTCTTTCTGAGATAATTTAGTGGACTCGAAAAATGGTCAGTATGCAACACACTGGGGTAAAAGTATTCTTGGCAGCAGACATAGCATTTGTCAAGGTCCTCAAGTACAAAAGAGCCTGACATGCTTGAAGTGGCCAGGCAGTTACAGTCAGTGAATAATGAGGTTGCAATTGCTCATGGTCCTGGTTGAATTTAGGGAGATAGGGCCCTCTAGGTCTAAGCATATGTGGGGACTATGGATGAGGCCCTTTTCTTTCCTTTCCTTTCTTCCCCCCTGTCTGCCCTGCCCTCCCATTTCCCTTCCTTTCCGCCTCTTTCATTTCTCCTCCTGCTTTATTCCATAGAATATGAGGAAAGCAGAGCATATATGAAGGAGCCCAGTGGGTGGTGTGAACCATGCTTAGATTCTGTCCTTCCGTATCTGGAGGTTGATACGCATATGAAGGATTCTCAGGGTACAGGAAGTAAAAGACATATAATGGAATCTGGGAGGAGAGGCTGACTCCCCACCATAGAGGATTATCAGGAGCCCACAAAAGTGAGAACGTATGTCAGAACTCTCTCCAGCTCCACCTTAAGCTTGAAAGGGTGGGAACTTACATCACTTCTAGTCCTTTTACTTACTGCTCTCAAAGGGAAAGTGAGGCCAGATTGGTGCCCTCCAGGAGAAACTAAGCTGGTGTCTTAGTTAGGTTTTTATTGCTGTGAAGAGACACCATGACCACAGAAACTCTTATAAAGGGAAACATTTAATTGGGGTGGCAGCTTACAGTTTCAGAGCTTCAGTCCATTATCATCATGGTGAGGAGTATGGTGGCATTCAGGCAGACTTAGTGCAGGAGACTTAGTAGCTGAGAGTCCTACATCTTGTAGGCAACAGGAATTTATCTGAGACACTGGGCAGTATCCTGAGCATAGAAAACATTAAAGCCTGCCCCTACAGTGAGACACTACCTCCAACAAGGTCATACCCACTCCAACAAAGCCATACCTCCTAATAGTGCCACTCCCTATGAGATTATGGGGGCCAGTTATATTCAAACGTCCACAGCTGGTTTTTAGCCTTACCACTTTCCATGAGGATAGCAGTGATGCACTCATGGGTTCAGATGAGGGGAACTGAGTATTCCATTGGTTGTGTGTCTTCGGTTGGTTATCTTCTGTCACAATCTGACGCTCAGATAACTTATTAACCACAATCCCTTTCCCTTTTACTTAGTGAATTCCAAGAATTGGCCCTTTTCTGTGCCTTCCCTCTGTTAGCTAATGTTAGGGCAAACAGACCTGTCCAGTGACAGGGGTGAAGTTGTCTCACTCCGTTCATCTCTTGAATGTGAATGTCTGACTTACCTGAAGGTTTTTGTAACTTTGCTCTTGTTTTTAACATTTTCATGGTGGGTAGACATCAGCTTCTTTGAGAGGCTGTCAGGGCATTCTGCTTCCAATGTGACTTGTACAATGCAGTACCTTGACCTTGGGGTGGTCTGAACATCCCCCCTCCTCCCAAAGAATGGATTGTAAGCCCATTGTCTCCCTCCACGAGCAATCTGTGACTATGCCTTATTGTTTCCTGTTCTACATTCCAAAATGGCAAGTAGTCATCTTGGGGGGGAGTCTTTATATTCCTTATGATACAGGAACAAAATTTTGATACCACCCATTGCTACTAGGATGGGTCCACAGGGAGAGAGGTGATAGTACATAGGAGGGTCCTTTGGGCATTGGGAGGGGACAGTGAAGAGTAGGGTTTGGAAAATCTGTACCTCCATAGCACTATGGACTCTCAACAGCTCTCCCACATGTCCCACATGTCACTTCACCCACCAGGCCTGGGGTGGACACAGTGGAGATTCTTTTCCTTTGGGACTTGAAGAACCACATACAAACAAATTGTATTTTGTTCAAAGACACAACACTAATGTCAAAGCCAGGACGTCTTCTGCTTAAGCATTCAAACCAACATACTTTGTCAAGAAGAAAGTCTGTGTAGCTTTTAGTGTGGGGAAAGGTAACATAATACACTATTTAGAGGGATGGAGTTTGGGATTTTTGTTGGGGCAGGCCCACTGTTCTAACTGCCCTGATCCCTCTTGCCTGGATCGTTCTTTATAAATAGCCGAATAATAATAATAATAATAATAATAATAATAATAATAATAATAATAATAATAATAGGCTCCTGTTTTATAAATAAAGCATTATAATTGTGCAGAAATAGTATGTCATCACCATAGTTTTCCTGAGGTTATCTTATAGTTGAATACACCAGATGCTTCCAGAAAGAGATGCTACCACCAGTGTATATGTTAGTGAGATCTAGTTGCTTCCTTTTTTTCTCTAAGGGCTATTTTCACTTTAGACTAAGTTCAAGTTGTGGAGAAAATGGTTCTAGCATCAGGCCTTCAGAAAGTAGTCTGAGAAGGGTCTTCTCGGCATCTTTGGAGTCATGCAGATAAATCTGCAGAATGCTTTTGAACATTTTTTAAAAAGAATGGCATGAATTCCTGCTCAAAGGATATGTCAGAGCATCTCCCAGACCAGGAACGGTTCACTTCCCTCCCATGGTTGGTGCCCTAGACAAAGAGTTCAATTTTTTTCTCATTCATTTAGCCTTCTTGGATGCTTCTTTCAGCAAGTGCCCCGCCCTTCCACACCCCGCCCCGCCCCGCCCACGCACTTAGGTCAGCTGTCTCTCATTTGCTAGAGCTTCTGTCTCTGAAATGTAGAATGATCATGAAAATGGCCAGGGAGACTTGGATAACATCTGCTCTTCATGACCTGGGCTAGCATGTCCTGAAGGAAACTGTCCACTCTACTTCCAGCAACCATTAGAGTCCTGCAAAGTCAGGGAAAGTCCTGCTTTGGAAAGACGGACACAGAGATGACATACACTGAGCATGGAGGTGGCAGGCACAGGACTGCACATTCATTATGTCATCCAGCTGTTACAATTGCAGTCACCTCCAAAGCCCCATGTGTGAAAAAAGTTGGTGCTGGATTTCAAAGGACAGATAGTTTGGCAATGGAATCCCTTTGATATGCTGAGAAACCTACTTCTGTGAATGACCACAAGGGGGTGCCCTGCCCCAACTCACCTCACTTAAAAGGCAATGGTTTATTTGTGTGTGTGTGTGTGTGTGTGTGTGTGTGTGTGTGCGCGCGCGCGCATGTGCTCATGTTACAATTTCTACATTCTACTCCCTCCCATATTCCCCTGTTTCCTTTTCTCACAGCAGTGGAAGTGGAACCTGGGCCTCACACTAGACCAGCATTCTACTGCTGAGCTACATTCCCCAGATACATCCCCATTTTCTGTCTAAATTGCAAGGGTTCTTTACTGAAACATTCCAGACTGTTATAAACATGTCTACAAATATTTGGTCTTGCCAGCAGGCCTAATACAGAAACCACTCAGACAGAAGCTTCTGTGTCGAGGAATAAAAAGTGTATTCTTTGTCCTCCAAAAACCAGGGAAAGATGACAAGATCGTATTTAAGGAAAACTGTATGCTTCAGCCACAAAGGATGAAGTTATAATTAAACAGACCATTTGGTGCACATGATCAGTGCTTGCACAGGAATGTTCTTTTGAATTTGTGATCTCCTGCCTTAGTGCTCATGGCAAAGCTTGAACAAGTCATGGGCTCAGTGTACTTATCTCTGTGTCACCTGGCAAATAATCAAGTTGGCAGAGCAACGGTGACACATGCCATAAGACAAAGGCTCCATTGATCTCTAATGTTTGCAAGTGATACCTGGGACTCAAAGGACTATGAGCCACCTCTTCTGCACACACACATCTAAGTCTAGATGTGTGACATTTTAACCTGCCTCTTGAGGCAGACTGAAAGGCAAATTGTGTGCTGTAAAGTAAATCTTCCCTCCACCTGCAGGAATTGGTAAAATGCCTAGTTGAGGAAGTATGAGAATAATTGTGACATATTTAGCCAGCTAAATCATAATCCAGTAGGCAAGACCATGGGGTTCCATTTCTATATCACATTTTATAGCACCTATGGGATGGTATAGGCCTTTGGTGTAGTCTCTCTGAATGCCCATGTTATGCTAGTTATAACTCAGCAAACAGAAGAAACTGTGGCAGAAAACTTGAAGAGAAGGCATATTCCATAGAAACTTCCTCTGAGGAAAACTTCCAGCTTGAAGGGGGACAGGCAGTATCTTCTGAAGGGAAGTATAGTATTCCATCTTGTGCAGAAAACTGATTAACAGGAAAGAAACAACTCAAAGGCTTCAGGAAGAACCTGAAACTTATCAAGTACACTAGATCACACCTTTCCCAAAGGTATATAAGCAGTAAGGACAGATGAGAAACACTCTTAGACAAGTTGATCTGTCTAAAAAAAGAAGAGGCAGTTGAGATTCCTGGAAGAATCTCAGACCAATAGAGACCCCTGCAAATGACTGTTTCCAATCTGACCAGCTGCCAACAGGTTGGGTAGTGTGCTCCAGGTCTTAAACTTTTGTGAACTGTTACCTGTTCAGGAGCAGGGAGCAGACCTTGGTGATGAGTCTGTCTGGGAGTCATTTCTGCTCCTGTAAGTAATCCATCACCTATATGCTTGTAAGTAAGACCAATAAAACACATGATTCACCAAGTTGAGCTTTGATGGTGTTCTTACTTTGGTCTGCCCTAAGTTCTCTGTCTGGCCTGAGCAGACATGTGTCCACATCTCCCAGAAACATGCCATATGAGGAAGGAATGGGAGTGAAAACAGGATTCAGGAAATCCAGAGGTTCCAGAGGAGGTTCAAATGTGAAAGTATGATGACAGTCAAGGAAAAAGACTACCCATAAGTAACACAGTATAAGTATACATTATATTAAATATTCTTGGCAGCTTTTATTTGTTGGTTTAAATCTAGTAAGCATCTGGGAAAACCAGGTGTCCCACTAGCTGGGTCCTGTGGGAACCATGTTTTTATTTACTTATTCATACACTCATCTATTTATTCTTTACTTATTTAATTCTATCTATCTATCTATCTATCTATCTATTATCTATCTATCTATTTATCTATCTATCTTTCTATCATCTATCTCTTTATTATTAACAAAAGGGAAGATGACCAGGGATAGCAAAACAGCATATTTGAAAGTAAATGTGAGCAGTGTAAGAACTCTACAACTGGCTGTCACAGGCAGTCAGGGTGAAGGAACGGCTATGACTCTTGATGAGTCCATACCTCACTGACAGCTGATGCTTAGAAAGGGACTAAGAAGGACCAGCCAGAAAGGTTTGGACAGAGAAGACTTCGGTGAAGGTTTGAAGGTAACTTTCGTATCAGGAAGGCTTATATAAAGTAATTACATGCTCCTGTGCTTTGGATTTATAATGTTCTCAAAGGCCCAGTCTGGTGAAGCATTGGTCCATCATTGCAATGCTACTGGGAGGAGGACCAAGTGAGGAATCTCCACGCTACTGAAAACCCACTCTTGCGGGGGGCTGAGTGACCCAGCCTTTCACTCTTTGCTTGTTTTTTTTGCCACAAGGTGATCAGATTTGTACCACCCTGGTGTATTGTTACATAATTGAGAACTAAAGACAAGGCATCTGCACAATCACAGAACAGAATTTAGAATCATCAGCTAAAGAAAAACAGTGATTGTACTAGCTGTTTGTCAAGTAGGAGAACACAGAAACATTTTATGAATTTCTAACAAGAGCCAAGGACAACCTTTCTTTGTACCACTGTGCTGACAGGTCAGCGTTCTCATTTTAGCAGTGAACTGAGACTTGCCTGTGGGCACATGTGGGATTTAAACTGAAGTTATTATAGAAAACCGGGGCCTTCACTGACATTTCCATACATCTCACTGCACTGTGTTCATGATGACTCCACTGCCCTCTGCCCCTTTCTTCTTCATATACATGTGGTACATCCAGACTCCACATGAAAGAAATTGCTCAAGGTCTGTCTTCCTTTCCATTGCCTCCTTTTGATTTCCCTCCTTGTAACCCCTTCCTCACACACATACGTTCCTCTCTACTTCCAAGTCCTATACATGCATGGATAAGTCCAGATTCCACACAGGAGAGAAGTGCTGACCAGTTAGGCACATGTTCTTTATCCATGCCACAGAAGTCTTTGTCTTTGTTTCTTGCTGGAAAAGGGACCCATGAGAGTCATTTCCAGAGTTACTAATGACTGGAAGTACCATCTCCAGATGAAGTGACATCTGTGGATTTTCTGAGAGCTTAGCACAGCTCTTTTCTCAATGTATCGAACTGGGCTGTGTGTGTAAACTTGCATTTGTCTGACACTTATGCTATACTATGCCTATGAGAGGCACATAGATTATCAATAGGAAATCTTCCTATTTGAATTTTGGTTGGAAATACATTAATGAAATTCCCCATCACCCTTCTTCTCATTTACATCTTTCACCATCTCAAATTGCTTATCTATATAAATAATGTTGATAAGAGATCAAACTATTTTGCTTGGTGTGGTAGTGCATGCCTTTGAGTGTCTGAAACGCACACACACACACCTGCGTGTACAAACACACACTTTTTTTTTTTTTTAAAAAACACATTCCTGGTGGTAACAGAGGGAAGATTGTCCATTGATTAAAACCCTTATCAACCTATATTAATTCTCTCAGAATCTGAGCATGTAAATATGCAATTGATAACAAATAAACTAATTTTAACAACATAATATTCTTTGTAGGTCAACCAGCTGAGTTGGAATTTTGTTCACAAGAGTAGGCATCTTTAGGTGTACAGTTTCCTTAACTCTAGATGTTCATTTAACCGAACTATCACTATGGATTCTTATTGGAGCAGTGGAGCCCTGTTGGCTTCTGAGTTCACCTGCTTCATTGTTTGTATCTGCCAGAGATGGCCATTCTGCTGCCGATCTTACTCAGGTCACTTCCCTTGAAAGCAAGTGGGGTGACATTTGCTTTGCCACAGAAATAAGTGGATACTATGTGTTCTAGGGTACCTTACAGTTTGGCAGGGCATGGAACTGGTCTGCTGAGTGATGGGGCATCCTGAAGCAAACCCTTAAACTGAACACTTATTATTGATAACCAGCAGGAAGATGTGTAGTGATCCACCTAACTGCTCAATTCACACACACACACACACACACACACACACACACACACACACACACACACACACACACACACACAAAAAGCACAAGAAAAAGAAAAAAATAAGAAAAAAGAAAGAAAACAAAGCTGTTCCATTCACAAAAAAAGAAAACAAAGCCCAACTCTAGCTGAATACCTGTCATCCTCTGCATTGAGCTTAGCTCATCCATCTTTCTTTACACTTCCAACTTTCCCAGAATTTCATCATCTTCTGGCCTCAGTGCTGAGGTCTCCTGCAGGCACACACACAGCTGCTCCCCTAGCATAACAGGTGTGATGGTGTTTACTTGCTGGGGGGTGGTATACAGGTTTCACAAATAACTGAGAGAGAAAGAACTTTCACCACAGAGTTAAAATATTTAATGACAAAATTTGAGTTGCTGTAATAGTGAACCAACAGAACAGCTGTTACTTGTCTCTATATGCAACAAAAATGGTGCTCAGTGTCAGAGAATGTCTGAGGAACCAAGAACAACACACATTAACAGCATCACAATTCTGAAAGTTAGAGGTGAAACCTATCTCAACTAGTTTCTCTTATTGAGGGAAGTCTGTAAAAGTTTCTACATAAATGCATAACCTTTACTAGTCACAATCGTATAAGACAGATTTTGCTATAATTTTAAGCCTAACACATAATCTTACTTTTTATCAGACTTTAAAAAAAAGTTAGCTACTGATCTTGTTACATTTTACAAGTACATTCTTTAAAATGAAGCATCAACCTGAATAACTGCATAGTTCCTGTACATAGATATCTAATCACTCTAGTGAAGAACTCTACAGCTACAATCCAGGAAGAAGTAGAAACACTGGCAAGCTCCTTTTCTTTATGCATTGTCAATATAATTTGCAAAGTCCTTCAGAGAAAGACAGCATTTCTAAAATTCATAGTGAAGTGCAGAAATAAATTAAACTATGTAAATCTTCTATCGAGCTCAACCAAATGACTTGGTCCCAAATGACAGGAGTCCTGTTAGCAAGTTTCTTGGGTTAGTCTGCATTAAGATTTCCTACTGCAGTACTTTCCACAAAAGGATAGCAATGAATCTTACATGTACTGTCAGGGGCTTCTCCGAACGAGGCTGGATGGTTGAAGAGGGGCGGCAATGGTTATTATAGCCAGTGTTGTGGAGAACAAGCAAGATTCACCATAGGTCAAGGTTGTGGTGATGGCCTGGAAGCTGACTGATTGGGAGAGGGAGCTAACAAAGCTCCAGGTAGACTTTTCTTCCCATTCGGACTATTTCTAACAGACAGGCGTAAGGTGATCAATAGAGAGAATGGGAAGAGGATGGGTATGAAGGGCACTTAAGCTTGTAAAAAGCAACTACAAGAATTATGGTGAAGATGAAGACTCAGCTTTCACAGAATGCATATGGCCTCACCCTCTGCCTCTTCAGAAACAGCTGCCCTAAAGCTGTTGGCAGGTAGCAGACAACCAATTTTACTCCAGTTGTGTGGGGAAAGTGAAACTACTTCCCTCAACTATTTATACCAACTCTCTGAAACTAGAATCCAGTTTTGGAAGATGAGTATGTGTGTTTTCTGGGCTAAATTCTGCAAATGAAATCAGTTTGGGATGGTATTTGGGGGCTTTTTATTTTTATCTTTTTAGAAATCAGATAGTTTCCATAGTCAGTTGATGGCATCTTCCTGTCTTCTTTAAAATGTTAAGACACCTAAAGGAAAGTGTAAGATACTGTTAACACTCGTAGCCCACAGTATACATTTTGCAGTGCGTTCTTTTCCTGGATTATCTGTCCAAGAGGATTCACAAACTCCTTTGCAGCCAATTCCATCCTCATGACGTCATACCCATGATATTGCAAGGACAATGTGCTCTTTCCCTGGGATGCATTATTAGGAGAACTTAAGCTGTTAAATCAGCATTAGTAATCTAAAGTCATCTTATGCTGCTGCCTCTGAGGCTACTTCACACAAAAACAGGTGACTTGGTAGATACAAGAGAAGCCTGGTCCTGAAGCCCCAGGCAGCTGAAAACTCCATGCATTGCAGTGGGTATCTGGCACGTGTAGCTTGCCGCATTGCTTTATGAGGAACAAGCATAGGTTTTCTTTTTTATGTTTAGCTTTTATCCCTTCAGAAAACAAAACTTCCACAGTCTAAGTGTAGTATTACCTTGAGCAACACAGAATCCAAAAGTACGGAAGAGATTCTGTTCAATCTGACAGCAATATAAAGGTTTATAACCATGATGTCCATACTAGAACAGGTAAGTCCACATTGACAAATATGTAATATGTAATCTGCCAGGAAGCTCATGTTAAATGACACAAAATAAACTGGAAAGAAAAACAATATCCAAACCTCTAAAATCCAGGTACCAAGAAACCAAAGGTTCTTTCCCAAGGCTACTATGAGAGTGCCTCTGACACTGGCCATTGCTTTGCAAAAAGACAAAAAAATAAAAGTAGAATCTTTTCACATTATAGTTTATATAGACATTTATCTAGACAAATAATTTGTTTTTATCTTACTTTATTCATTATTATTCTTGTATTGGTGTATGTGTTTGATATGGGGTGTCATGATGTGTGAGTGGAGGTCACAGGTCAACTGTGTGGCATCTGGTCACCAGGTTTATGTTGTAAGAACCTTCATCCACTGATCTACCTCACTGACCCTAGAGAAATTATTTTTGTTAGAAATATAAGTCTCCCCACGTCAGCTACTATAATTTGGGATGATTACAAAAGAGAGAAACAGCCATAAAGACACAGATATTTTAAAGTAGGTTTTTCTGTAGGGCTTTACATTCAAAATTTTGTCCTTCATATGATAATTACAACTAATCAGACTGGAAAGAAGGAGCTGAAATGTTTATGCTTCATCCCAGAAAGTAGATTTCTATTTGTGATTCTGATTTGGTTTTGTGAATGCTAGTGATGTTTCATGCAAAAAGATTAATATGCAAAGAGCAAAATCCAATACCGCTATTTTCCCTGATAAATGTGTTTTCCATAGCACAGACTTAAATCCCAGGATACTAAATTTTAATTTTGCTCTTCAAATTAAGAAAACTAGGGAAGTAAGTGAAACCACTGTGTGACTTTTAATATTACCCAGGACCATCATCTAATGCCAGCATGTTTTGTTGCTTAGTTTCAAAGGGAGAGGAAAACAAAATACATTTTGCTAGTTTAGACCTGGCTTATCATTTAGTCTGAATTTAATATTCAAACTACAAAAGAATTTTCCTTCAAAAGGAAAACACACACACACACACACACACACACACACACACACACACACACACACACACAATGGAGAAATAAAAATGAAGCTAGTGCTATTTCAGCACTTCTTAGCAAGATAGGGAAATGTATAAACACAATACGTTTTCATTCATATTGACATCTGAAGACGAAAAACCAAAACTACTCAATGTCCAGATACTGGAAAATTCGACCAACAGACAAACAGAACAAAATGAAAGAAGCAGCAGTCCCGAATTCTCGTGATCACCGCTGAACAGATTCTTCCATTTTCTTTAGAGGTTTACCAGCAGAGGCAGTTTCTCAACATTTGTGCTTCATGGCAAGCTAAGGAGAGAAAGGGAGTGAAAACAAATGAGACCTCATTTATAGGGAGGCTCTCTGCCTTGCCTTCCCACGTTCAGGATAAGACACATCAACGGACGCTGTGTGTGGTGACGACCATGATTCCTATCCATGGTGGCTCCTAGTAGATGTGCACAGGACACTGCACTTTGTCAGCTATGTTGGTGTATGTGTGTATGTGCTGGTGGGGGGGGGGATGCTGTGTGGTGTTCTTCCATCCCACTGGAGGAACAATGAAAACAAAATGCACAGGGAGGACAGGTGACTTGCCCCTAGGGACAGGTGGGATTCCTAGGGTCCTGGTTATGTCAGGAAGCAACACTATTGAGATTTTAATATTTGATGACATCACATGAAGTGTGAGAACTCAACAGCATGCTGATCTAAAATCATCTCTACAATGTGCATGCTGCATTTTCAACCAGGTCCTAGCTCCTGGCAATTAAACTGTATTATTGAGTAGGGATGAACAATAGACCTTAACTCCTATTATTGGTGCTCTGAATCACCCTGGAATGTGTCAATACCCATCTTCCTAGCAAAGCCCAGGGCAGACACTGTCATTTTCTTGGTGGCTGAAAGAGAAGTTAGCTCCCACTGGAGAAACACCATCAAGATTTCTGCACATGACAGAGGATGGGTAGACTCTACCCTGGTAGTCACTGCAAGGAAAACCTTAACTGAAAGCCTTGTACCCCTGTGTGGTAGTGCCAGTGAAGACTTTCCCAAACCCTTTGATGGCTGATGGTGATGGTGATGGTGATGTTTAAACTGTTAGATGCAGAATTTGTAACCTCTTACTGACTGCTAAAGCTTTCTTCTTCTTCTTCTTCTTCTTCTTCTTCTTCTTCTTCTTCTTCTTCTTCTTCTTCTTCTTCTTCTCTCCTTCTCCTTCTCCTTCTCCTTCTCCTTCTCCTTCTTTTGCTTCTCCTTCCAACAACTACCTAAAACCCTATTTAGTTACTAACACGGTGAAATGATAAAGGTAGGGCGTGGCTTCAGACCCTCAGACCTATGCCAGTCTTTAGCCACATTCTGGGCCCCTTCCTGTCAGGCCTGCAGTTTTGTTCTGCCTTCAATTTTCATATATTATTTAAGCAATGAGGTCCATCAAATAAACACAGAGCTGTTAAGTGTCATGTGTAATGAATACCAACCATAAATATTTGATCAAGGCTACTGTGTAGGTATTCATTGAGTTATTAACTTTCCACTAACAGGCTTGGGCCAGTTCACATATAGCCACTCATCTTCAGGAATGATTATGTTCCTGCTCAAACCAGACCCTGGGTCATGGCCACCTGTACTTCGCAGAAATATAATTGGATGGAACAATTTGCTACTTAGGTCTTGTAATGGTCCAAGTATTTGTGTCTTTTCAAAAGTCATGTGCTGAAACCTAACTGCCATGAGAAGGCATTAGGAGGTGGGCTTGGGAGGTGACTGGACAATGATGCAGTCCTCACAATGAATTAGAGCCTCTCTTCACTATGACAGGATATTTACTCCCATATGTCACCATAAGCAAACCAGGAAGCAGACCCTCACCAGGCATCCTGACCTTGGACTTCTCTGTGAGAAATTCACTGTTTATGAACTACCAGTTTGTTTGTTTACTTTAAGTAGCCTTAATTGATTAATGATAGATATTTGGGTAAGAAGTGATAATACTCTGGTTTATAAAAGTCTCTGGGAAAGAAGAGCTTTAGGATTAAGAGCAGAAAGAGCAGTAGACTAGACAAGATTATGAAACCAGATTACACAAATTTGCTGTGAGACCCTGAGCTCCCAAGTCAAGAATTCCATGTCTTCCCATTGTTTCCCATGTCTGTAAAACTGCCACAGATTAACTCAGGTGCTGGAGTTCCTCACTAACAATTCTTTCTGGCTTATTTACTAAATAATTAACAGAAACTCCCTCTCAATGGTTTATAACCTAGTCTACATAATGATTATTAAAACAAATTATTACTGATGCTAGGGATGTGCTTTAAGAGACCCGAGTCCTTTCCCCTCTGGCCCAGAGATCCAAAGTGAGCAACTGCAAGAGAAGAGGAGAGGAAAGAAGAGAAGAGAGAGAGAAGGAGACAGAGAGAGAAAAGAGAGAGAGGGAGAGAGAGAGAGAGAGAGAGAGAGAGAGAGAGAGAGAGAGAGAGAGAGAGAGACTGTTTTTCCCTTCTAGAGAGGATAATGCCTTTTGCCACCCTGACCCTCACAAGTGTGGGCTGGTGAAGAACAGGGCAGATCAGTGCTCTTTTCTGTGAGAAATGTAATTTGTGGATGCCTAGTGTGACTAATGTTCTTGCCTGCTGACTCCCACCCATGGTGGGCTATTAAAACCTGGAATACACTGAAACCTTGAGCTTTTGGGGGCAGGGGAAAGAGAACAAGGCTGCATCTGTCATGAGTTGCTCTTTCCTAATGGCTGGGACTATGCCAAACCCACAGCTCAGGAAGTAACCACACTTGCTCAAGACAGGCTAACCAGACCTGGGGTGAGGAGGGTGCTGGGACAGGAGAGAAGTACCTTATCCCTCTCTGCTCTAGAGAGGACCAGCACCTACACAACTTGATGACGTGGTTATTTAAAACTTATTTGTTCACTTTTGCATTGTTCACTCTAGGTCATTGCAGGGTCCTGGGAAAATTACAAGTCCAAAGATTGCTTTGTACTGTGATCTAGAAAAACAGGCAACATTTTCCATTGGCTGTTGGCTGTTCTCAGGGGAACTATCACCTGGGATGAATGTTCTCTGCCATCTGCATTGTGTCCTCCTCTTGTAAACACAGCCCATTCTTCATGATTCAACAGGCTAAACACGTCTGTACGGGTATGGAAAAGGCCTGGTTCCACCTATGAACTTTCTTCTCACCAGCAGGCCTGGTTAGTGCTTTGCCAGGGAAATGACATCCCCATGGTAAGCCTATACCAATGGGGACAAACTGCAGTTCTTGCCCCTGGGAAAGTAGGCACACACATGTTATCTGAAGAGGTCAACCTGCTCACTAGGAATACAGCTGAGGCTAGTGATTATAATCCATATCCCAACTTAGTGATCTGCAAGAGTAGCTCTGACACTGCCTCACACTCCCTCACACACACTCTCTCAGGAAGTCTACAGTGTCTCTTCTCCCCTAGGAACTACTTCCAGAGAGAAAACCAATTAAAATGCTAACTTCTCTTGCCTAAGCACTAAGACCAGACAACTGGCCTGTATTGGTAAAAGCTGGAGATGCCCTTGCCTTTGATGGTCTCATCAACTTCTGGTCTCATAAGGACTGCTCTCGGTTCACTGCCCACTGCCCTACCCTTTTGAGTTTGAATAACACAATCTTCATCTGCATTCCTTTTTTCTTGCTGTTTTAAAGAATCTCAGTCATCTGTAATAATTCTCCAGCCTTATTACTGAGCTCATTATGTGACCAAATGGGACAGGCTTGGCAGAAGCTATGTCTACTGAAATAAATCATAAACAATTTAGATTTATGTGCATTCTCGTCTCGGCACCCAAGGAGATAGGTGCTGTTTTTAATTAACTGTCCCTGTTTTACTGATGAGAAAACACAGGCTTTGAGTAATTTAGCATTTGTCCAAGGTCACCCGGATGGTGAATGACAGAGCTGGGCTCAAACATAGGACATTAACTGCTATACCATGTTATTTCCCAACCATTCAGTAAACTTGGCCACAGTGTCAGGGAAACAGTGGCTACAGCCAAGAACTTGGGTGTTTGTATAACCCCTCCAGAGACGGATGCCTATGCGGATGACATCCAGGTATTGTGTACACCACATTAGAAAGAATAGTTTCACAGCTTCCTTGGTAACCTGGTTCATGGTTTAGTAATTAGCCTAAACTGTTTTAACAGAGTTTTATCAGTGCACCATCAATTGCTCAATTCTGTGAGAAGGTAGGAGAGGAGAACCCACCCTTTGTGGACTTTAGGACAGTTTTGAAGTTACCTCCTTTGGCTCTCTCTTCCCCAACACTAAGAATTTCTCTCCAGATTTCCGCTCTCTTTCTCTCACCTAGATAACTGAAGTTGCTTTTTGTATTAGTGCATCTGGAGAATCTCTCAGATTTCCATGCTGTCACTTCCTCTGTACACAAAGCTTTGGAGACATGTGCATCTGCATTTACTCATAGGTGTGAGGTCCTGATTCCAGCTTGTCTGCCTCCTTTTTCAAACAGACTTGGCTAGTTCTCCTTCAGGGAATTCTTACTTGGGTTTCAGAGGCAATTCAGTAAGTGTGCTAAGACAGTGTAGTAACTGAGAGTCAGTAAGACACTTAGACAGTTATGTGTAAAGAGGATAATGGAGAAAAGGCAGCATAAACATCCACCGGGAGCCAGTCTGAAATCTGTAGAGGTGTCTTCTGCCCCAGGGGAACATATTTTTCTCATTGCTTCCTGGTTGTCCATTTCTGTTTACTCAGTAGAAGTGGTATATTCTGTGAAGGCTAAAGATCAGCTAAAAAACTATCTAAAGGTCCTGATCATGAGGCTGAAAGGCCAATATGTCACAAATAGAAAGGGTTTCCAGAAATGTAAATTCAAATCACCAGTTAGAAATGAACTACTCTTTGATATGAAGTCCAAGCACAGACATAAATCTCCCTTATCACCCGAGCAGTGAGTGGGACTCCTCTTTCCTTCCGTATATGGTTGCCTTAGATAGGGGCTGCTAGTACATAGTCCTGTGCCCTTCTAAAAGGCAGTTCTCAGCAAAAGGATGAACACGTATGGCAAGTTTCCAGTCATATAAGAGGAACCATTGTTGGAATTCAGGGCCAGAGGATAATCTTGTTGCTACCTCTGTCAAAACTAGAGATCCAGAATAAAGGCCTTGAATCAACACTCAGCCACTTTCAGAGTGGAAACTAGCCTTGAGGCCAGGGCCTGATTTATGTCTGGTGAAGAGCTAACAACACATGAGAGAAACAGGATGAGGGCCAGAGTGGGAAAGGACACCTGAGAAGACTCAAATCCACCATAATTCTTTCAGTTGTGGCCAAGGAAAGAGATATATCCTGAGACATTACCATATTTCTCCCTCTTTCTGTGACCTGGCTTGGACTCTGATATTTGGGTCAGTAATTAAAGACTTTTTTTTCTGTGACCTAAAATAGCTCAAAGTCTTAAGGTCAGAGAAAGAGATGAAGGCATTAGAAAGAAGGCGGTGACCCACACAAAACAGGTACAAGGAGAAAAACTCTAGGCCCTAGTAATCATGGAATGACCCATCAAATGGGTGACTTTCCCTGTCACCATAGGAAGTTTCTTAGCACTATGACCTCTGACAAGCCGGCATGGAGACCCTGCTGTTTGCTGGCTCACCTTGTGTGCAGTTTCTGCAAACTGCTGAGCACTGTTCTTCATGTCTTCTGTCTTCTCCTCTGCTCGGCCTAACCGTTCCCCGCGCTCATTCAAGGCCTGGCTTGCCTTCTGTACTGCACTGGTCACACTATCAGCAGCTGAATGGAGGATGCTGTTTCCTGGAAGGAATGTGAGAGTGTCAAGAGCTGGCTTGTCTAATAACAGTGACAGATCCCTACACTATGGGAAGGCCAGAGGCAGATGGTACCAGAAAGCAATTTAACATTACTTCAGAGTGGCTCATTTACCTGGAGAAAGAACACACACACAGGTCTGGCAAAGGATCAGGGCAAATTCTGCCATCTTTTCTCTGCCTCACCATCATCCATTCTGCTTGGGGAGGCTCAGAAAGTTGGGGCCCACTGGGATTTAAAACTCACTTGCATAGGTAAATGGGAACCCTGACAAGTTCACAAAATTAGGCAGGTTCATTAAGACATATTTGGATACTGTGCACATTCCCACTAATTAATTTGTCACATTTATTTATTTTTCTTCTCACTGTGTATATTTAGGTCAGAGGACAACTTCTGGAAGTTGGTTTTCTCCTTTCATGGTGTGAGTCCCAGAAACTGAATTTATTTATTTTCTGAGACAAATATCTCACTCTGTAGTCTAGGCTAGCCTGTGAGTCCTCCATTTTTCTGCCTCTGAAGTGGTAGGATATCATGCTCAATAAAACCTAAAGGAGAGTTTTTTTGCTTTTAAACTTCCAGTCTGGAGACTGAACCCAGGGCCTGGGGAATGATAGGCAAACCATCCACTGCTGCCTGTATCAGGTTCAATAATCAGAAAAATTTGGGCCATTGATGACCAAATAGATATAAGGACCATAGATAAAATAATACATATGATGATATGATCTATACTCCTTCATCTCCATTTTACTCCTTTATCTAGCCAGTAAACCATGCTCCCCATTGTATGTCTAAGGTGATGTGATGGCTTCTAACCTCCAATCCCATGCTTGGATAGTCAGGCTTCCTTGTGTGAGCTCTAGACTATGAAAAGCAGAGCACAGCATTGCATTCTGCTAACAGGTAAAAACAAAAATTAGAGAAACCAATAAATGAAGAAATTTAGCATTTTCAAACTCTGGAATGACACCAAAGAAAGGAGAAGCCAACAACATCTCAAAAGGTCATGCAGCCTTGGTACTCCACTTGCCAGCTAGGTGAGGAACTTGCAGGCACATTCGCCACTAAGGACAAGCACATTGCCAAATGACAACCTCAGAAAAATTTATAGCTGTATTTTGTTAACACTGGATGGGAGATACTTAATGACATTTTATATAATAGCTTTATGTCTTTAGATAAGTTGATTACAGCATTTTACTTTGTACCTGAGATGGATACTTCTAGCCACAGATAGCTTTTAGTTTTCACTAGTCTCAGCTACAAAGGCTTCCTAATTTCTCCTTTGTGGGAACACTCTGTAGTTTGTGGGAAAGAAACTCAGGCAGAGTGCTGGTACAGAGGCAGGACTGGAGAAATCACTTTCCATTTTTCAAGGGCTTAAAACATACTAAAAAGGGGGCGGGGTTAGGGTTAACTAGGACTACCACCTGTAGTCAGCACCACATATTTCCATATAATCACACATACATACATACATACATAATACATACATACATGCATGCATTCATACACGCATATTGAGTACAGAGCTGGGGAGATGGTTCCCCATGGAAATGTGGTTGGGCACAGGAGAAAATCTGGGACTGTAGAACAAATTTAATAGGAGAAATCTTACTATGATTTCAGACTGTACCCATGTTTGCGAAGGCATTCTATTATTGTATCTAACATTAACACAGTATTTTGCAAGCATAAAAGCATTCACAAATAATACTTCATTTGTCCATTCATTTCCCCATTCTGGGGAAGCAGACTCGACAAGTAGGAAAGCTTGTATATGGTCATCACACCAGAAAGTGACATGGTTATAACCACTGGGCCTCTGTGTGTGGATGACCCTATCCATTTTCACAGATGAGATATAGCAATCACTATGACAGGATTGTAGGCAGACTGGCACATAGGTGTAGGTTTTAGTAGGTATACAGTTTGGCAGGTGTATATTTTGGCAGGTTGTTTCCCAGGGTAATTACAGGCTGTTTCTGCCCTCAGAGTGTTCTTAGTAAATAAAGAATTACTGTTTATGCTACATGGAGAGCCAAGAGATACAAAGAAGGAAGAGGCAAGTAAGATGGACTAGGAAAATGAGTAAGAGACAGAAGTCTCTGTGATCTATAACCCATTATATATCCCACAGGTTAGCAACAAGAGGACAGAGGAAAGATGTAGAAATCTGCGCGTTTCAGTCTAATAGTTTATACTGATTGTCAGCTGGACAGGTTTAGAGTCACCGAATACTTCTGGGAATGTCTGTGAGAGCACTTCCAAAGAGGTTTAACTAGGAAACGAGACTTGCCCTGAGAGTGGGTAGTGCCATCCCACAGGATAAGGCCTTTGACTGAATTCAAAAGGGGAATACAAGTGGAACATCCAGCATTCATTTTTGCTTTCTGATTGTGGAGGTAATTGGACCAAGTACCTCACACTCCCACTATCACATACCACCCCCCATCTTTTTTTTCCACGACAACCTTTCACAACAGTGAAGAAAGAAGAAAATATCCCTTTTCTGGTAAATTGCTTCTTGTTTGAACACTTGATTACAGCAATGAAGAAAGGAAACTCAAGGCTATGGGAGATAGTTCAGTTTGCAGGGTGCCTACTGTGCAAGTGTGAGGACCTCAGTTTGATCCCATGAAATTTTGTAAATCTACCATGTGTGGTGTTGCATGTCACAGTGATGGGTAGGTAAAGATTACTGGATCCTTGGGACTCTCTGATCAGCCACTCTAGACAAATCAGGACGTTCAGATCCTGGTGAGACACACAGTCTCAATAAATAATGTAAAAGGTCTGGAAAGACAGCTCAGTGGTTAAGAAGATTTGGTTCCTAGCACTCACGTCAGGTAGCTTTCAAAGACCTGCTACTCTAAACCCAGGGAATATTCTACATTCATGGGCATCTTCACTCATATAGGGTATACACACACAGACAGACATATACACGCGAATAAATACAAATAAAACAAATTTCTAAACAAAGTGGAGAGCAATACAAAGGAGGACATCCAAGGTTGATCTCTGGTGTTCACACACACACACACACACACACACACACACACACACACACACACACTCACACACACACACACACACACAGAGAGAGAGAGACAGAGACAGACAGAGAGAGAGACAGAGAGAGACAGAGAGACAGAGAGAGAGAGAGAGAGAGAGAGAGAGAGAGAGAGAGAGAGAGAGAGAGAGAGAGAGCTCCCCCCAATATAGGAAACTGGAATAGAGAAACAGGACCATTGAGTGATATGCTTGACCATTGGCTTGTGGGAGAAATGGGAAAAAGTGTATTTGTAGCGAGAGGCCCCAGAAAGCCATTATCAGAACTTAATGGAGTCATCTTGTTACTGCTCATAAAAACAAAAATTCATCTGAAAGAAGAGCAACCGGATTAAGAAGGCCCTTGACCTAACTCCCTGTTAGAAATTAACCTCCCAGGAAAGTGCCTTTTCTGGCATCAGTTGTTAAAGTGCACAGAGGACACTATAGCTGTGGTATAAGGGGCCAGGCTGCCACCTTGAGCCAGTAAGAAATCTTGGCATTTTTGCCAATGTGGTGCTGGTCTTGTAAGCATTCGAAATGTAAGACTTCTGGTCATAATGGCTTGATTAGGTTTCCTGAATGCCACAAAGCCAGGCAATGTGTGTCAGGGATGTATGCCCTATAAGGACATGAGGCTATCGTGGGAAGCTGTGAGGATGAACTGTACATCACACTGGACAACCTAGGAGATGCCAGTACTATGGGATCTTAATCATGGGAACTTGCAGGCATGGAGTGGAACCATGCCAAGAGAGACCCTGTATGTTACAGCAGCAGAACTAGAGAGAAGTGGCTACCAAAGGTTGTTGAACCCCATGTGATGCCATGAACCCCAGAAGCCAGGCATGCAGTGGCAGAATTTGATGTTTTCCCTGCCTGGTTTTGATCTTGCTTTGGTCTGACATTTCCTAGATTCACTCTTTGAACCTTTTGGTTTTTATTTTTGTTTTTTAAGACAGGGTTTCCACGTAGCCATGGCTGTCCTGAAATTTGCTTTGTAGACTATGCTAGCCTTGAACCCACAAAGATCCACCTGCTTCTACTTCCCAAATATTAGGATTAAAGGCATGCACCTTGACTGCCCCAGCTCACAATAGACTTTTAAAGATGTTAACATTCTCCTTCTCTATTCTTCCCCCAGCTAGCATGACCTTCCTGATCCCTCATGTTCTTCTTCTTCCCCTCTACCCTCCTTTTTCTCCTACTTCCCTCCCCCCACCTCAGTGCTTCCAAGTTGCTTAGGAGATTTTGTCCCTTTCCCCTTCTTGGATGGTCCATGTATGTCTCTCTTAGGGTCCCCCTTGTTTCCTAGCTTCTCTGGAATTATGGATGGTAGGCTGGTTATCCTTTGTCCTATGTCTAATTTCCACTTACGAGTGAGTATATACCATGTTTTTCTTTCTGTGTCTGGGTTACCTCACTCAGGAAGAAAAGAGATACCTTAATAGAGAGAGCCATTATGTGTTGAAGGAAAAATCTGGTACTAGGGAAATCTCCAACAGTGGAGAGGCCACCTTAAATGTCCTTCCCCTACAATGAGATTGATGACTACCTTAAATGCCATCATAGAGCTTTCATCTAGTAGCTGATGAAAGCAGAAGCTAAACAGAGCCGAACTCCTGAAATCTAGGTAGAGAGGAAAAAGGGATGAGCAAAGAGGTCAAGACCATGCTGGTGAAACCCACAGAAACAGCTGACCCGAGCAAGTGGGAACTCAGAAAACCCAGTCTGACAGCTGGGGAACCACCATAGGACCGAACCAGGCCCCCTGAATGTGAGTGTCAGTTGGGTGGCCTGGGCAGTCTATGGAGCCTCTTGCAGTGGAACCAGTATTTATCCCTAGTGCATGAATGGGCTCTGGGAGTCTATTCCCTATGGAGGGATACTCTCACAGTGTAGATACTGTGGGGAGAGCCTAGGTCCTGCCCCAAATGATGTGACAGACTTTGATGATCCCTCGTGGGAGGCCTCACCCTCTCTAGGTTGTGGACAGGGGATGGAATGAGGGTTCGTTGGGGGGGGAATGGGAGGACAGGAAGGATTGGTATGTAAAATAAGATTGTTTTAAAAAAGAAATTAAAATAAAAGTGCTAATACTATAATATTATAGGGACTTTTCAAGATGGAATGATTGTATTTTGTACTGTGAGATGGCTCTAAATCTATGGGGATAAGAGGTTAAAAAGTGTTGTGTTTGAGAGGCAAGTTGACAAGGGGTGTACCTGTGAGGGTTAATCTTAATTACAAATCTGTTAACAAAATTTACTGATTCTGAAAGATATATACCCTGGATGTGTCTATGAGAGTGTTTGCAGAGAGATCTGAATATAGGTGATACTATGCCCGGGCTGGGGTCCAGGTCTGACTAAGAAGGTGAAGGTGACTAGAGCATCTGATTCATCTTTCCTTCCTGACTGGATGCAATATGGCCATCTGCCTCATGCTCCTGATGGCTTAGCTAGAGTTTTTGTCCTGGCCACTTCTCTCCTGTTAGGATACAGTGTGCTTCAAAATCTGAACAGGAAACCATTTCCCATAGTTTGCTTTTGCCAGGCATTTTGTCATAGCAATGAGAAAAGTAACTGGCATATCTTTGTTAAGAATAATTGCATTTTCAATTAAAGAAACTTTTGAAGTAACTGCACTAAAATTAAAAGGGCATATAGTCATCATCATTTTGTCCAATTATAATTGACCCATATGACTTCCTAGGTTATAAACACCTATGAATTTGGACATAATCTTCTACGCATAAGCCACACTCTGTGTCACAATTTTCTTGAAATGAATCTTGTACATGATGTTAGGTAATGTTACATCCAGTTTCTTATAGCTGCTATAGAAAAATAAAAATGGTGTAACTAAAATGGAACCAAATGCTGCACTCGCTGTTTAAAGATGACATTGATGACCACTGCCAATAGGAATGATTCTGGAAAAAAAAAAATCTCATTTTTTTTTTTTTTTCTTTTGAAATGACCTTTCCCAGTTTCAATTATATGCACATTTCAAGAAAGAGAATCCCTCTCCCCTATCAGGCTCTATGTCATTTTTTTTTTTTTTTTTTTTAAGCTTCCACCTTTTATTGGAACAAGACAAATTGACAACCAAATAGAAATAGTTCAGAAGAGACGCCTTGCAATCAACCACGGAAACTGGAATTCTATTCCTTCCCATAATGATAAGTGCTATCCATGTCCTTCTGGGTGCTTAACCAAATATATAATCATGGTACTTAAACCAAGTGAACCTCTTCCCTTACTTCATTTTTTCCAGCCTCCCATGTCACAACTTGCACATAGATCAGAAACTTCTTTAGCATCCCCTTTCACTCTGTTGATCATTCCCTAAATCTGTAATTCTTTTCATTTGACTTAGATCTGTTCACTTGACTTTCTTCTTTCTGCAACCCTTCCTTATACTAATTCTAATTCTAGGGCTCCAGCCTCTCCCTGTGTTAGTATTATCCACTTTACAGTTTCAAGGGCCCAGGTACTCATATTTCATAACATAATTCTCTAATCTCAGACCCATGTACTTTCTTACTGGACTCCAACTGAATGTCCCAAACTTATCTCAAATTAAGTGTGTCTAAGCCTGACCCTATAGTGTTTTCTGCTTTTTCAGTAGGGTTCCTGTTTCTGTGAATGACCTTAGTATCTTTCCATCTAATTACTCCAGACCAAAGTCCAGGGGTTGAGGGTAGGCTCTCCTGTTACTTTTACCCTAACACAAGTAAGATGGTGTTCTCTATAGCTTGCTACACTATGCTGTTTACCATCCCCATGCTCCCCACAGAGAGGCACAGTGTTTATTCCCATGTCTTTGTTTTTTTTTTTTTTTTGTTACTCACATTTCTTATAATTATTAGCAAAGAAGTTGGTAGCTCAAATGGCACAGAGTATCTGAGGCTTCTAGTATTGAAAATTGCTCTTTGAAACTTTATTAAACAGAATTACTTGCAGAATTACTTGCAGCAGATACTGTTGTACTGACATAATTGGTAGTCACTCTGATGTTACTTATCCAGCCTCTAGTTTCTTTACATTTAAAGTGTGGGCCCTGCCATCCATCTCATTTGGCTGCTACTGAGGACATTAAGATGAAAACAAAGATCTCCAGTGATCAGTGGAGGTGTACAACTCCACCTCCTCTCTACGGAAGACCACATATGTATTTTAGAAAAGTTTTAGAAGATGGGAAAATCACATCTATCCATCTTTTTTTTTTTTCTCTTAACCTGGGATAAATGTTTTATGACTAATGAAAGTTGATTCTTAGGTATCAATGTGTAGCTCAGTGTCTTGCTTAGGGGAAAATGAACACACATCCATTAAGTCAAGACATGTGCTGTTAAATCTGGAAATAAGGCAATCTTCTGAGACAGATAGAATCATAATTCTTTCTAAATAGACAGGAAGCATATTAGTGCCCAAATTTATTCAAGCAGTCTGAGAAAAAGCTGTCAACCACACCAAGTAAAGTCAGCTCCTTCTTGAATTACAGACTCTGGAGAGTTCAGCAGAGACCCGTTTGACTTCACTGATATGTTGCCCTTCGTATCAGTTCCACTAGATGTAGTCTTAAAACAAACACATGTTAGCTTCCCTTATGTTAAGTAACTTACAAAACTGTTGAGAAACATGAGATAAAGCCTCATCATTGTATGCACTCACTATTAGAACATAACTAAAAGAGAAAATAAGAAACTACACAGAAAGTGATAAATGAAGAAAATTGAGAAAGCAGAGTTTTTATAAGTATATAAATCATGCCAATAGCTTAAACATCAACAGGAATTAACTTGATGACTCTAGACCTCAGCCTATATATTGGAGGTTAAAAATTTTGATACTGTATCTAGTAAATAGGTAATTGGAAAACTTCTTTTAATTGATATATATATATATGTGTGTGTGTGTATATATATATATATTTGAAATATATATTATTTATTTTAGGAAATAAAGAAGAACATCAACTAGAAATGATTAACTGTATGTTAATCTAGATAAGAAAACTAACATGCTCATCTAAGATTTTTTGAAACAAGTTTTTTAAAATTTAAAATGTTATTATATTATTGTTATCATCATCAGTAGTTATACTATTTGTGTCAGGTGACTGCAGTTTCAAATGGAGGCCAGAAGAGGGCATCAGATCCCCCAAACCTGGAGTTATAAGGAATTATGAGCTACCTGATAGGGGTGCTAAGACCTGAACTAGGATCCTCTGAAAAAGCTGTAAGAATTCTTAACCACCGAGCCATTATTCTAGCTCCAAACAGAATTTTAAAAATAGTTTGTTCACAAAATTTGGCAGGAAGATTTACATGCATGCTTAAAATGTTCAATAATAATTTGTTTCCCAAGTAGATTAAATGGTATGTAGTCAGTTTTCACCTATGTGATTAACTCTTAGCAAAACCACTGCCATGGGTAAGGTATATGGTATAATTAAGTCTGGATTAGTATTTAGCATGTACATTACTTTTACTGGACATTAATATGCTCCAATGCTTTCCTTCCCTACTTCCAGTCTACCTGTAGCAAAACAAAGTTTCTCAGATACTTGAATTCTTGACAGCTACTAAAAGTGCTCACTATACTACACTGTTCTTTTCTCTTGATAAAAGTTCCAGTCCTGACCATCAGTGGTACTTCCGGCCCATGGTACTCAGGATGCTTCAAACCAGATACTGCTTAGTCCTGTGACCTACTGAACATCTTAGAAGTGAATATAATGAAAGTGCCAATGATGACAGTTGTTAGTTACATGAAGTGAGTAATGAGATGCAAAGACTTACCTAGCAAAATAAGTTGGTTACTAATTCACAGGCTCCATTAATTAAGATTAATATTATATTTAGAGCAATAACATAATCTTTATATATTATATACACTAAACAATAACACCACACCAGTGCATGTCAGTGTTGGAAGCTCTTAGCCTCCTCTTTAAGATGAAGGTTCTTCTAAAGGACAAATTTTACTTGTATTTTTGTGTTGGTGACCACATAGACTAACATCTTTTAAAAACAGTGCCTATATCAAGTCTTTCTGAAAGGAAGAGTTTGAACCCATGCAGGGGCTAGATGCAATAAGAATGTCAGTCAGTGGATAGGCTCTCATTCATAAGTGGATAGGTTCTCATTCATAGGCTCTCATTACAAGGCAAGAGGTATTGTGGTGAGGAGCTACTGTTCCACAGAAGATATTCTGATCCTGATTTTACAGTTATAGACATGGAGCAGCCCAGAACAGCCTTGGCACTGACTCCAAACCTCATTAAGCAGTTCTGTCAGTGTTTCCCAATGGCATTCTTTGAGTTAAGATTCCTAGGTCCATGCCATCTGGGGCAGTTCTTTCATGCCTATGGTGAGGAGTGGGACCAACTTTCCCATGAGGGACAGGGCCAGCTATCTAAGAGCCAGTGGAGGGCAGCACTGGGCATAGGAGAGCTGGCTCCACACCTTGCCTGAAGGGGGTTGTCCAAGTGGCCTAGATTGACCACTTTAGCTACCACCTGGGACCCACATCCTAGACCTTAGGTTGGCCCACACTAACATCTATCCTATCTATGACCTGCTGGAGCACATGAAGGGATTGGTGCTATGTAGCAATAACCACAGGATCTCCACAACTTGGGGGCAACCCAAGAAGAGTTTCAGTGATGATGGTGAGACCTTGATCCAGACCAATGACTCATAGCAATGAACATTTGTGGGTGGGTCTGATTGAATAAAATGGTATGTGTGACACACTGCAGCTCCCAATGCCACTAGGATGAGTGAAGAGGTGATGGAGAGAAGGGAAAGATGGAAGAGCACATGGGTTTTTTGTTTGTTATTGGCTTTGTTTTATTTTGAATTAATTTTGGGGTAGTTTTCCTTTCATAGGAGGGATGGGGATGCTTTGGTGGTGAGGGAAGGTAATGGGGGGATAGGTAAGTGAGAAGGATTGGGGTGCAATATTCCCAAAGAATCAATAACTATGATGTAAAAATGTGGCACAAGAAAACATAATGGTATGTCAAAATAACTATAAAATGCAGTCACATCAGGATCTTTCTTGCAGAATTTTAGATAATCTTTCATAAACTAACGTAAACCCTGGATTTAAATGATGTAAGGGTACATGGAAAGTATGCTTTGAAATTTCTCAAATAGAATTACTTGTGGGATCCTCTTGGATAATGTATTGAGGTAGAATTTATGTTGGAAAGTTAAAAGGAACAAACCGTAAATCTAGGCTGTCTCCATCAATTTAGTTACAGATAGACAAGTCATGTAATTATAATCAAAGTGCTTGCTTTATAGAGACAGTAAAGCAGATATAGCACGTTAAATGGCAGTTCTAGAATTATCTTTTGTTTCAATTTGGTGGCTAATTTCGGGGACCATGAAGCTTGCTAGTTTGCTTGGAGCTGGATGACTAAGAAAAATGGACCCAGCATCCTGGAATACTTTGTAAACCAATAAATTTCAAAGCCCACTTGAAAGACACCTTTGGATCTTTTGTTGGAGTTAGTAAGGGAGAAAACCAGTCCATTCCAGCATGCACATGCCTTCTATTGGCCATGTCAAGGTAATTTAGTGGAACCCCAAAGACTAGAGAAGAAAAAGCCCTATTTTGTCTCCTTATCTCATAGGTAAACATGATGTCATAATTTTCTTCTCAATTCCAGTACGCTAAATGACAAAGGCCAAACATTTAGGATCTTATCTATGTCCCTTTCAACATTTACACTTAGGATATTAAGAAAAAGTCCATCAATACCTTTAACAACAATTTAGCCTTGCTTCCTAGGAGTTTGTTCTTATGAGCTGTAGTGTACCAGGCTCTCAGAAGTATGACACTTCAAAAAGAAGTGCCCCTTACAAACCAACCTTGTTTTGAAGTTTATGAACACTCTCATCAAGGAAAATGGATTTTGCTTTTGGTCTCTTTTTTAATGCACGGTAGCAAACAAATTATGACTTGAAAGTCTGTCATCTTAATGTAGTAGGAAGGTAGCAACTTTTATTTTAAGAACTACAATTTCAAGTATTCCCAATATGAAATCCCTTTAGATAATGCTATGGGCTATAAAGGAAATTCAGTTCAACATGTAGAGTCTGCTACTTCCTCCTAGCCATGCAACATTGACCAAATTGCCTTTCCCTCTGTGTTGCATTACTTTATCATGGGTTCAGTGTGGTGCCTATTCCCCGAGACTGGGATTGTGGGAAGTATCTCAGGCAATGAACAAGTAAGAGGTACAAGTGCTGTGTGCTATAGATAGTCAATAGTCAGTGTTAACACAATGACCGGGCACTAAGACATTTCTGCTAGGTTTTCTACCTCAGCCCACCTCTCCTTTATATTCCCATCACTGTGAACAAGCCTCATGGTTCTCTCTGAGACTTTCCTCATCATTTTGAATGCTTGGCCACAAGCTCATTGGCTGGTCCTCTCATAGGTCATTTTTCAATTTTGCTTCTAGAATATACTTTTCCTGATTTCTACCGCCCACTTTGACTATTCCTTTTGTTCTTTTTCTGATTAGAGAGCAAAAGTTAGAAAGGTCTGGACTTGATTGTGACACAGCCAAATTGCCATCTCTGGTCTCAGATAAGTTTTTTTTTTTTTTTTTTTTTTTTTTTTTTAAAGTATCTATTTCAAAGGATCTTGTGTGTGAAGTAAAGGCAATATATACCTAGCATAAATGCTCACTACATGTCCTGCCATTCTTACCACAGAACACACACGCTCCAAACATAACCAGCCCTATGTGCAATGAAGATCATACCTTAGCATTAACACAGTCTTTTGTCTTCTTCCTGTAACTATACCATTCTATCTGAAATCACAATGTTGTCCACCTCATCTACTGTGTCACCACATTTTACTGTAGCTTCTATCATCCCACATGAGTCTGGGGTATCCTACCTTGGAAGGGTGCTGAGCTCTCCACTTATTTCTAGTTACTATAGAACTTCAGATTCTGTTCTGGCCCCTCTAAACAACCACAACATCCTGCATGACTTTCCTCCCACTGCTCTTAAGGCCTCCAGTATGTGGTTTTCTTTACATTAATGTGGGCCGTGCAACTTTCTTGTTTTGATGCTATGCCGGCTCACTCATAACATGATAGCATCAACTAGTGAGGCACCCTTCTTGTTTAACTTGCAGCTTTTCATGGCTTTCTGGTCTTTATCTATTGTTTCACTGTTTCTTCCAGTTATTGAGTTTTTATAGTGTGTTACTATAGAGAAACACATACAATAAATGAGTTCTGAAGAAAAATTAATGCGAATAAAAAAAGATCAACAAGGAAAACTGTGTCCATCTCTGTTCTGAACCTTAGCAGTAGCCCATTCCTGTGATTTTGGCAGAATCAGTCTATCCTCAAATGCAGTTGGTACTGATTTTGGTGTCTATATGTTTTATGGTAGGAGAAAGAGAAATTCTTTGAAAGAAGTAGACTCCATGAGTTTGAGCAAGAAACACTCAGATATATCTGAGTGTTTTCAAGTGGTAGGGGTGGTACTTAATTAAAATAAAAAAGCTAGTTTAAAGTGAATTCCTCTAGGCAAGCTGTGATATTTAGAATTCCAACAGTAATCAAAGTTATAGCAATGAGATAATTATAGTAGTTTTATATAAAAATTTACATAACATTTTAATGCTAATAAATGAAAGAGTTCATATAAAATATACACTAATGATGTTTAAGTACAAAATAAAATAGTTCATTTATTTGAGTCATTTTATTTAGTAATGGATAATTTAATATTTAGTTATTTCATTATTTATCTGTATAGAAGAATATCTGTCCTGGTTGGTTGTTAACATGACACAAGCTAAATTTTTACGGGAAAAGGAACCTCAATAGAGAGAATACCACATACAGATTGTCTGCAGGGCATCCTTTAGTTAATGATTGATGTGGGAGGGGCCAGTTCATTGTGGGTGTTACCAACCCAGGCAGGTGGTATGAGGTTGTATAAGAAAGCAGACTGAGCAAGCCAGTGAGCAACATTTCTCCATGGCTTATGCCTCAGTTCCTGTGTTCCTGCACTGATTTTCTCTAATGAGGGAGTACAAGCTATATGGCGAAACAAATCCTTTCTTCCCTAAGTTGCTTGTGGCCATGCTATTTATCACAGTAGCAAAAAACAAATAAAAAAGACAGTTTGTAGTTGTCTGATTTTGTGTGAATAGCAATGGGAAAATATAGCAAATGTAGAAAGCCAAAGTTTTTCATGAAGAGTGAAAATGGTTATAGCAAAGGGATGACAACCAATTTAATGATAAAATATGACTGCTAACCAGAAAGAGTGACAGTGGCATATTCCAAAGTCATAACTGTTGCTTCTTGTTTTATTATTATTATTTTTGAGATTACAATTTAATTACATCATTTTACTCTTTGCTTTCCTCTTCCCAAATCCTCTCATAGTCCCCTCCTTGTTCTCTGTCATTTATGGTTGTTACATATACACACACACATTAGGAATATATATACATACATACATGTATGTATATGTATGTATATATATATTCCTAAGTGTAGCCTGCTCTCAGCTTATATAATGCTCTTTGTTTCATTTTTAGGGCTCACTTTTTGGTATTGGGTAACATTGGTGTATTCTTCCCTCTATTTCTCCCTTGCTCAGTATTCCTTAGTTACCTGCAGTTTTTTCGTGTGTGTGTGTGTGTGTGTGTGTGTGTGTGTGTGTGTGTGTGTGTTGATGCCTCTTGAACCTCCCTCCACTTTAGTATGTCTATTGTTGTTGTCCTTGCTTATCTTATGTTGGGCAGTCATGCTGGTGAGACTTTATGGGTGTATATTCAAGATACCTAGGAGACATAATCTCATAGCAAACTCCCTGATTCTCTGGCTCTTACAATCTTTCCATTCCCTCTTCAGCAGGTTCCTTGAACCTCAGGTGCAGGAGTTGTTTTGTAGACTGAGACTGGACTCTACAACTCTGCATTTTAATCGGTTGTGTTTTTCTGTAATGGTCTTGATCTGTTGCAAAGGGAAGGTTTCTTGATGGATGGTGATGTCTACACTTAACTAGAATGTAGTTAGGGATCATGCTGGTTTAGTAAAGTAGTTGTTATAGGTTCTTCTCTAAGATCTATGACTTTACTAGCCCTGGGTAGTTGGCTAGGTTTCCAGTGGGTCTTCAATCCAACTGGAGAGCTGTTGGTTATTGTCAAAGTATGTGTGCCACTATTGCATCCTTAAAGCTATTGTACTGCCCTGGTCATTGTTGAGGTTCTTAGGCATGACTTTCGTCTTTAGAAATTCAGCTGTTTAGAATAGATCCCCTTTTACTGGTCAAAAAACATCTTGGTAATTTGCAAATTAGTAATATATTTAAAAAGTTCTTGCTTGTGTCTGCTAACATACCAGATTGGTGATATGGTGGAGGATTATGTAATATTGGCCAACAAAGCAAACAGTTCAGCATTCTGGGAGAAAATGTATCAGATTGAAAATACTGGGTGCCTGTGAACAACTTGGGCTCAATACAGCTACCAGAGGAACCACAAGGAAACATAGTAAGGATTCGGGATGAACACACAGTAAGAGAGGAAAGCAGAACCAGTGCCCCCTCCAAAAATAGCTGTTTGACAACTCAATTTCTTGAGGCTCAAGAAAACATGGAAATGAGCACTTTGATAAAATTGGGAAGATCTGTGTAGAAGTTACAAAATAATTGACATACAAACTTTTGATGTTAGTCTAAATAACAGGACTTAATCAAATATTCTAAGTACTATAATTGTCAATATTGCATACTTCATCTATTTAAATTATCATAAGTATTCAAAGCATTTAAATTATGATTGTAGCTTAAATTTTTCAGTGAACTAAGTTTCATAAACAGTATTTAAAGCTTAGGAAAAATTTATTTTCCAAGTTAAAGTTAATAGAAAAAGTTAATGAATTGAGCGTGAAACAAAGAAAAGTAAAGGGTTCCTCTTCATCCAGAAAGTCCCATCAGTCCTGAAGGAATGTAATCAATATTCCTGCATATACTGTCTCTTTTCTTGTTTTGAGACTTTGGATACTCTGGTTCCTTAATTACAGGCACCTTTTTCTTTCACCCAGTGGTTCAGCAGACTTCACTCCCTTTGTAAATTTCCCTGCTGGCTGGTGTGTACTCACTAAAACAATTTTGGGGTCACCTATGATTTATAATAGGTACAGGATCAGGTTGGAAACAGAGTCGTAGAACAAATGTGTTCTCACACACAGCGTCCCTCACTAATATCAGTTAAAGGAACTTCCAAGATAAACTCAGGGAGTAGAATGCACATAGGCCAAAAATATGTGCAGAAATAGACATGTATGTGACAAAATACATTTATAATTAAATTACTAAAACATAATTAAAAATTTCCAGGCAAGTAAACAGTTGAAAAACAAAAACAAAACAAAACAAAAAACAGAGAGACAGTAATAAACAATTTAAAAATCACCAGCAGTAATGAATGAAGAGAAAGAACATTCACTGACTTAGGATCAGTTGGAAATACCTTTCTGAAGAGGTAATGGATTAAGCCTTGCTGTGGGAGAGACACGGTAGGCAGAGTCCATATGCAAAGACCTAAAAGAGGAAACACGTGGATGCTGTAGGAGCTGAAGAAGACTGATGTGGCTGCAGATGAGACTGTGCCATATGAAGAGGAAGAGGCAGAGGACGAACAGGAACCAGACTACATAGGACTTATGGATGGGTCTTATGGATAGATGGAAGGTACTGCTGCACTTAATACAGGAGTAACAGACTGATATTTTTAAAGTAGTTACTCTGCCTATAGTTTGAGAAAGGAGCAAGGGAGAAAAGAAAAAGAATTGTCAAGAAGCTATTGCAAATATTTCATGTAACAGACAATGGTAGCCTAATACTGGGATGATGTCGGCGGGAAGAAGACATTTGATGGGCAGGATATGAAATATGAATACGAGGGAAACAAGATCTGGCTTGAGAAACTGGATACTAATTATAAGACAGAAACAAGAAAAACAAGTTTTCTTGGAGGGTGAAAGATGAGAATTTAGTATTTTACTTGTAATGTTTCCTATGAGAGTTGCAAGTGGAGTCTATAATACAAACAATGGCAGTAAGACGCTTTATAGAGAAGTCTAGGATTTAGATAAAATTTGTACCTTTTCAAAAGACAGTGGGGTTAGCTGATCCAGGGTTCAACACTAGATAACAGGGAAGGGTTCATAAATACTTCCTTCAAGAATTTTAAACTTTAGAGTGAAAGGTAAAGCTAAAACTGCCCGCAAGGGAAGAAGTAAAATACACTGAAAAGCAGAGGAAAGCCCAGTACAAAGGAAAGTCAGGAAAACGCAACAGAGACAGCTGCAAGAATACCAAGACAATTTAAAGGAAGAAAAAGAGCCTCTCCATCAAATGGTCTTGTGAAACTGAATATGCACACATAAAAGACCCGAGTGTTTACCTCTATGATTACTCCTATGCAGAACTTAAGATAGATCAAAGACTAAAAATAATAGCTAAACTCTTCAGTGCTTAGAAGGAAACACAGATGTACAGATATATGTCTTTATAACCATAGTTTAGGTGACAGTTTCTTAGACATAATACCTAAGGCCAAGTGCCAGGTAAAACAAAAACAAAAACAGGCAAATTAGACCTCATCAAATTAGTGTGTACATGTCTGTACATACGTGTGTGTAGAGGCCATAGGTCAATATTGGTGTCTTCTCCAGTTGCTGTCCCCCTTATATTTTGAGACAGATTTGGGTGGCCTGGATGGCCAGCAAGCTGCAAGGATGGATACTCCTCTTTCTGTTTCCCCAGAGCATGATGATAGCATGCACTTTTATTTTTTATGTGGGTACTGGGTCTTGAACTCAGATCCTCGTGCTTGTGTAGTAAGTACTTATAGACTGAGCCATCTTCTCAGCCTCAACTTCACCACAATTTCTGTATGTACATCCTTGACACTGTATTCATTCCTTTACTACTGTAGTCAATCAATCTCATTAAATTACAGTTATCAGTTCAAGTGTCTACTTAGCTTATTAGGTTGCAAATTTTTAATTTTTTTCTTTATAATGTTTAATCCTCATTTGTATTGCCACCAAACAGTCCTAACCCTAACTCAGGCCTATTCATTACATACAAAACATGATTTAGGTAAAAATACACCATTAAAACAAGATAAATCTAATGGGTATACATATAAAGTATGTTTACCAAGGAGAGGGAAAACAGGAAGGCTTGTTAACATGTCACAGGGAATGGTGTGGTCTGGTGTAGAGGGCTCCAGGTCCTTATACTCACAGATAAGCACTAGGGAAACCAGGAATGTTAAACTTGCAGGCTTGTCTCTTCAACAAATGGGATGTGTATATGTGTTTTCCACCCAGATAGCTGGGTGTTGCTTATAGCCTAGTAATCAGTGCTATCTGTAGGGCAGGGCCATACCAGAATAACCCAGACTATTATGTTTACCTCAAATTCTTTCCCCTCCCCTGGACTTTTATCTTGAGCATTTCTTCTCAGTTAACAGAATCATGTCTTAAGGATATGTCACATGTACTTTGTAGCTTGCTGACCTCTATGATGACTCAGAACACACCCGATTCCTTCCTCAGACTCTTAAGCTATAGAACATATTCTTGTGAAAGAGATCACACATACATTGCAAAAGTTTTGCTGTAGTTACTTCTTAAGCTTCATTGAGATAATTGTAACCAGAAAGTATTTTCCAAAAATGTATTGTACTTAAATATATCTGAATAAACTTTCCAGTATCAGGCTCTAGAAGTCTCAATCAGCATCAGTTTTTTAAGTCAGGCTGAATCAGACTTCCTTCTTGCCCCTTTCTGTTGGCCATAATAGTTGCAGGAACCCCCACAATCTGGGAATAAGACAACAAAAAACAAAAAGTAAAATGCCTGAGGCTCTGAGAATAAAGAGTCAAGAGTGACTATCCTATACAGTAAGCAAAAAATAAATTTATTACGCTTTTTGACTCAGGAAAATATATGAGTAATATGTAGCATATGTACAAGCCAAAAAAGTTCTTAGAGAAACTTTACTTCAACATAACTCAAGGCATATGGATCAGGTCTACTGACATCAACACATGTAAGAGTTTATAATTTCAGTAAATACATTAATAATCATAATGTCATACATAATACATAATAATCAAAAAGGACAAGAGAAAGACCATCACTGGCATCTTTCATGGCTAATTAATGGCTTTAAGATAACTAATTCCTTTTGAATAAACCACCAGTAATGTGTTTAGGATTAAGCAATGCATAGGGAAACTCTTGATTTGAAACAGCAAAGAGACAGATGAATATCCACAGAATACAGGTAACAGTGGTGTTAAATTTTAGTTGAAGTATGCTGAGTATAGCAGGAGACTTTTCTACTGTGTTACCAAGGTTACTTTACAAGTGGGCTAAGTCGTTACTGTTATATGGTTAATCCCTATCATTTAGAAGGTATTAAGTGAAATTTGTTAGTGCATTGGTTACTTTTCTTATTGCTGGGCCATAATCTCTAACAAACAACTTGGGGAAGGATTAGTTTGGGCTCACAGTTTCAGTCTTTCAGATCATGCTGACCTTCAAATGAACGTGAGAATCCATTTTTATATATTAATTTGGTGAATATTAAGTTGAAAACCTCATGTCAAAGACAAGGCATATAATATGGCCATGCTAAGCAATGTCAGTCCAATTCTGTCTGGGCTAATAGCAGTAGTGGGCACGTTTACAATTTCTCTTGTATTTAGCAATTTTGAAATTATGCAAACCTAGTGTGTTTCATGACTATTAACTAGTTATTCTATGGTATTTTGTTTGATTGCTAATGAATTCCTGCTATAAATTTTTAATTCCTAAGAATGTTCTGAAAAATGACAACTTGTCATTAAAATCCACTATAATTATCATCAACATAATCCAATTATGATCAGTTAACATAAGAGAGCTCATATACACTGCACTATTCTTAAACATTAATATTTTTTTCAATTCATATTAACAAGATAGAAACTGAAAGGTGTGGCCAGCAAACTGTAGACCTGGATGTGTATTACCAGAGTCACAAATACATTTATGTCACTAATAGAAATTATGATTTGCTAAGGGTCAACATGTGACATGGACAAAATTAAATGCTTTACAATCATTATTACATCCTAATGGCTATTATTTAAGACATATATCATGATCTCTTAAGCCCAGTGAAATAGAGACTAGCCAGTGATAAAATCTTTATTTTGTCAACTAAGTTTGGCTTCAATACCACTTTCTTTGTACTATGAGACTTCCCAGATTTTTTAGAAGGCACAGTTGTGAGGCTGAATCTAAGTGCCAAGATTGGATTTTCCCTTGTTATGCATATTCCTTTTCATCAGCTTGGCAACCTAAACCACTTCTCTTCTGGAAATCTAGTTCTGATCTGTTGAAGCTGAGTAAGAAATTCTACTTATGCTCGTAGAATACCACTTACATTTCTCTAATGGAATATTTAGCATAATGTATCTAAACTATTGTCAAACTGTGAGCCTCTTTCTAAAGCACAGCACCATCTTTGACTTTTTGGCATCTCCAGGAACAACATGTATCCTTTTGAAGGTGTTCTCTCATACTTGCAGAATAGATGGGAAATTGACCAAGAATGGAAGACATAAGGATTCATAAAGACATGCTAAGATTAGTATATATGTCTAAATCGATTTTCATTGCCATTTATCATAAATTATGATATGGCTAGTACATGGAAGTGCGTAACTTCTGGACATGGTGAAAAACTACAATTTGATTAATATTGTTTTCCAAGTTGTTAGGGGGCTTCTTTATTCTATTAAAAATTTAATCATGTATAAAATACATCAAGTTCAAGATATATGACGTATATATAGGAACATTTTCACTGGGAATATTACTGTTTCAAAAACTTGTGATCTGGCAGGGAAAATTTGACACGCAAAATGAATGAAAACCAAAACAGATTTTGCTGTTTTTCTGTAATTATTCCATTGGAGAAAAATGAAGGCTTGTTGTTCAAACCTCACTGTTTAAATATCACACTTGAAAAGGAAAGGGATTAAACAGTGAAAACCTAACTTAAAATACCAAACTTTTAGCACACTCGTTCCCTAGTCATCTTAAGGTCAAAACATTAAAAAAAGATCACACAATTTAATGAGAATGATATCTGTCATTTAAAGGGGCTTTACAGGTTATGTATCATATTTTGCAAGTGGCATTAGAAGACATTTACCATCCTTGTGGGAAGAATCTTTACATATGGAGGGATGTAAGGTATGCACGCTACTCTTATATATCACATAACTATTAGACTAAGTATATCATCTGAAGAATTTAAAGCAGTGTTTCCCAAGGTTTTTCCTTTATGATACAGATGAATGATTTGACAGACATGCTAGGGAACCACACAATAGTGTCTTATTCCCCCTCCCATATATGTTTAAGTATGTATTTTAAGGATTCTCTTGCAGTAACACTGGCCACTGAACTGTAAGGAGACGCAATTAGTGTTTCTTTGGGCTGAGTTAATGAAAGCTCTCTGGTGGGCCTCCAGCTCTCTTTTCCACCTTGGAACTGACTCTGGAAGGGCAAACACAAAACCAAACTGGGTCCCTGGTTCCTTACATATACGTCGTTTGTGGGAAGGCCTACAGTCACAGGGCATGTTGGAGGAAGGAAGCATTTCACTCGCTCAGCCATCAGGATTGTGAAAAGTTTCTGTTGTCATGGCTGAATTCTGGAACGGTGATGCTGAAAATTTCCACATATTCTGAGGACAGTATCCAGATTTAAAAGCCCCTTGAAAAATGCCTTATTCACTTAAAAACATGGAGCTAATAGTATTGTTTTACTATGTATGAGGGCATGGGGGGAGGAGGGACCTGCAAGCATATAGTGAATGAAATTACCTATCTGAAACACTTTAAAATACTGTTTTGGAACAATTAAAAAAACATGGTTTATACAATTAAAAACTAGGTTTTATTTTATAGAAAGTGTTGTTAAAGGCAAATAGGTGTTTTGGGAAAATATGTGTTCAAAACCCTATTTTTATGTATTCAAATAAAAGGACCTAGACTTCAGATTAATACACTAATATAAACATTCTATTTCCTGCATTGGACTTGTGACCATAGCTTCTAGCAACACTATATTAATTCCTAGTGACAACACTCATAGTGCATTTTATCCCCTATTCAGTGTGAATAAAATCAAAATTATATACTTGTCTTATTTAAAAAAATGTACATTTGGGTAAAATTAATGAACAAAATAACAATAAGTAATAAATATTATAGAATCCAAGTGTGATGATACCTTAAGATCACATTCACTGTTACAAACTGGAGAGCATAGCAGCTGCTAATTCACTCAGTGTGGCTCCTTGAGAAAGTGGTCAGCAACACCTGTTAGTAAGGCGATCTCTTACATGTTTGCGAAATCATACACATTTGCACTTGAATGATGGTTTGATTGCAATATGCCTTTCATGCTCAACTGAATACAGAAAGCGACTTTGCAGGAATACACTAAATAATTGGTCTAAACACCAAAGACAAATATCAGTTGAGAATTCACAGTTTAGAAATAAAAACCAAACATTACTCAGAAAGTGATCAGCCTACAGGCAAAAATCTCTTTTTGTTAATGCCTGTAATAGGTAGGTAGCAGGGTGTATGTGTAAAGGTCAACAAAGCAAAAAGAAAGATGAATGGGAGAAAGGGAACTATTTCTTAATTCTTTAAATCTTTGAGAGAAAAAAATTCAAGCTTCAAGTAAAATTTTACATGAGTCCAATTACGCATTTTGTGCAGGATGGAGCTATAATTAAAGCCTCCCCTTATATGGCTAACGTGCAGCTGCTGGCAGAACGTTCTAACATCTCATCATATTGACATTAGTTTGACAAAATGTAGTAATCATTTCCTTTTGTGGATGAGAACGACATCAAGAACACGTATATTTTAATTTGTATGTTAGCTGGTCCAGACATAATTATTAGAGGTTACAGGGTATATATGGCACTGCAATTTTCCCCATTCTCCTTTTAGGTAATTGAATGCTTTGCTTATTTTGAATACATGTAACTTGACATAAATGGTCTAAAACAAGGGGTGGAAACAGCAGGAAAGATGAAAAAAAAGTAGGACACAGACACAAACTCTGCAAAGAACAAATGTTTTTAAAGATTAAAAAGAAAAAAAAAAGTCCCCAGGAGGCAGATTTGTAGGTCTATCTGACACTTATTTCTAAAAAAAATATTTAAATTCATACTCAAGTAAGAAGGCAGGGATGAGTCAGGCATAGTGGCTCAGGCCTTTGATCCCAGCAGTCTGGAGGCAGAGGCAGGCAGATCTCTGTGAGTTCCAGGATACCCAGGGATGTTACACAGAGAAACCCTGTCTCTAAAGAACAAAAAAACAAAGAAACAAACTAACAAAAAAGCTACTGGTATCTTTCTTTCTTTTAGTAATAGAAACATATCCACATGTGAAATCTGAGCTCTTATGGCCATTTAATTACAGGGTATCATGTATGAGACAACCATGAATACTTCCTGGAGACTGGTGTATGTGCTTGAATCAAGATTAGGAAACAGCTGATGAAATGCTGCCCTGTGGCTTTTTAGGTAATGGATCAGAGAAATGGACTGAGCAGGCTTGAATCTTTATGTTCCAGGTCTTCTGAGCTGAGGGCATGTGGAACACACAATACCACAGTCATCTGGAGCCAGCTACATGGGCATTTGTGTTCATTTTAGCAAGGGCTAGGAGCAGAAATAAGCTTTGTGAAATTGGCAGCAAAAAAAGCCAACAAGTGTCCAAGGCACATAACCCTGCTGTGAGTGTGGGAGGTCTGGGACACAGCTCAGCTCTAACCAGACAGGATGAAGAATAGAGTCTTCACCTTGAACTTCACACTGAGCCATGTCTTCCAGACATGATCATCTATATATGGTGTGTTTGAAATGCCCACCAGAGCTGTGGGTGACTAAAAATAGTAGCCAGCAAGACAAAACAACTAAGGCTCTCTCCTGGTTTGCCAACAGACAAAAATCTTTGCCGTGTTGTTTCACATTCTAGTCAAATGCCTGCATTATTTAACTCAGAACTTTACTAGTAAAATGGGCATCAAAGGATTGTTGTGGTCTGTGATGTGAAATTAAAGGAAACAAACTTTTCAAGTAGCTGATAGTTTTATAAAGAACATATTCTGTTTAGTACCTACATTAAAAATGCATCTTTTAGAAACATCTCGAGAGACTGAGCTAGTGTGAGCATCAACACCTATGTGCACAGACAATCCAATTGTCTTCCTCCTTTCATTTCCTGATACTTATTATCATGTATATACCATAAAGTTGTGAACAGACTTAGATAGTAGTTATTTCTTTTAGAACGATAAACCTGCTTAAAAACAAAAATACAAACCATAAAAGCAGAACAGAAAAGAAAAAGTTCAGATCATTCAAAGGTCAGTGGGCCTTGAAAATGAACACTGAAAACATGACAAATATCTCCCCTCTCAACTGGGAGCCTAGCCAGGCAAATCCACAGGGAGCCGAGTTCTGTGATTATGAGTGAAAGTCGCATTGTCTGTCCCTGTCTGCCCTCCTGCTCTGTGCTCTAATTTTAGACATATTGGCCTTGACAGCATCCCTTAACAAAAAGATCAGCAGCAAGAAGCCCTAAATGTGATGTTTCCCACCCTGAGAAAGAAGACGAATTCCATCTCTTTTTGTAGTTAACTTTAGATAAACACAAACACATGCACACACACACTCACTCACTCACTCACTCACACACACACACACACACACACACACACACACACACACACACTTACCCTCCACCGCCATTGGGAACTTGATCAATATTACCACTAATTCTTTATAATTCTATTGTGCTTTATGTTTCCAAACTATAATAAGCCCCATTATTAAATGTATCAAAAATATTGCATCAAAAATATAGGTTTTGACTTACTAAAATTCTTTCAGGTAAGATTCAGAACAGTTAGTTCTGTAAATGGCCAATTAGTAAATACTTTGGGTTTTGAAAGCAATTAGTGCTTCCTTCTGTTACAACTGCTGTTATACCATGGAGCTGTGGATGGCATGCAATTAAGGGGTGTGACATGTTCCAATATAACTCTCTTTACAAAAATAGGCTGGATTTGATCAGAGGCCTGCAGTTGAGAGACCTCTGCCCCAGTGTCCCAGGGAGTAAGTCAACACAGCTGGCTGGTATCAGAACATAGACTATTTTGATATATCTCACAAAACACTTAGGCATGGGCAACTTGAAATACACTGTGCTTCATATTTTACAAACCAAAAGATTAGAAATACAATTGAGGGATGAGGCATTATATCCCATGCTCCCATGCCCTGTAAAAACAAAACCAATCTTGAACGTTAAAGAAGCAGTCCCTAATGCTTAATGCAACCATTTCGCACTAGTTAATACATATTGAACATGTATGTCACATAAAACACTGTTCAAATACTCAATTAATACTCTGCAAATACTCAATTAATCCTCTGAACAATTCTATGAGGTCAGTTCATGTTGTAAATGGGAAGGCTAAGGGACATGTTAAAAAAAAAAATAAACTTATCTGAGCTCCCAGTGCATATCGAAAGAGAGGCCATTAGAACCCAAGCACTCTGTACCCTTCATCCCTTCACTCTGGAAATGAAGAGTAACAAGAGGGTAGGTCAGTGCCTGATGTGTCTTTGTGGATCTACAAATATCTATTTCTGTTGATGGAAAGCACACATTGTTTCCCACATACATTATCTCATTATACCCACATGTCTGTATAGAATAATCTCTTCCCTATTTTTCATCAACAAAATGTGGCTAATGAATCTCATGAATTAACCCAGTGAGCACATAATTTCAAATTTTGAATTATCTTATTAACATCAGTACCTTAAATATATTTTTTTTCAATTCATTTTCTGATTTCTAGTTTTTTTTTTTTTCCTTTCATTTTTCTTTTGGATGATTTCAGCCCCCAGTTATTTTTCTGTTGACATTTTAAATTGCTATTGAAAATTGTGTGTTCATCTTTCTGGAGGAAGGAAGGATAATTAACACTAAGGACATCTGAAAAAGCCATACAGAAATTCAGTATGTTTTATAAGCACCTCTTTCTCTCTCTCTCTCCTCTCTCTCTCTCTCTCTCTCTCTCTCTCTCTCTCTCTCTCTCTCTCTCTCTCTCTCTCTCTCTCACACACACACACACACACACACACACCATTTTTTTTTCCCTCACATAACACAGTTTAATTGGTGCTGTTCTACACAGTAGATATACTCTACCCAGAAGCCTCAGGATGCCACATAAAAGCCCAGTCCCAGGTCTGGGAAAATTAGCTTGAGTTGTTGGATAAGATGACCACATGGAAATATTTAGATAAGTAAAAATGGGTTAATAATTAAGACAGAGCTAGCCCATAAACAATAATGGTAACTGGCCAACAGGATTGTATCAAATACAGAGTTATTCGGTGTGTTATTTGGGGCTGGCACGGCTATGGGCACAGACTGGTGGCGGGCGGGCTGGCGGAAAACAGACATGCTACAGATGGCGCCCAATGTGGGGCTAAGAACTTTCACTTAAAACTAATAAAAGCTTAAGAAATGTTTTAGAAACAAAGGAACAGAGACTAGCAAGACTTCTTGGTAGCAGCATTTTCTCGGTTGGATTTGTTTTGCTATAGACAGAGATTTGTGCGTCTCCTTTAAGTGAGGTTTCCAAAATTAGCATAAGCGGCAAAAAACCTCATGGATTTTAAAGAGCTCTGTTAACAACTCATTGGTGTGTACAAGAGCTGCAATGAAGGTTTACACTGTGTTTTAAAATATACCTAGGCTTGGGAGAGAAAGAAAAAAGAAATAAAATGGTTTTAAAAAGACAGAATGTGGCTGGGTATAATGGCTGGCACACGCCGTTAATCCCAGCACTTGGGAGGCAGAGGTAAACAGATATCTGTGATTTCAAAGTAAACCTGGTATGCAGTGAATTCCAGGACAGATAAAAGTTACACAGAGAAACCCTGTCTCAAAGTATGTAAAAATAGAAGTAGAAGAAATAGAGTAATAAAAAAGCCACATAAAGATGGAAAGCACAGAGAATCTTTGAATATTGTATGCTGTTCTGATATCTTTAAATTGTTAAACTGCTGAGAAAATAACAACCACTGATAAAAGAAATGCTGCTGGATTAATTCAATTTATATATTTTAAAAATGCCTTGACTCCAAAATTTAAGCCTAAGGACAGGTTACTCGGGGAGAAAGGATTTCTATTTTTGTTTCCACAGAAAATGAAAAGCTGTGGATTCCTTCCAGACTAATGTGGTTTGATCAAGCAAGACCCCCTGAAGCAATGTCAATGGGACATTGCAACCTTGCAGACCACTACAGCCAGGATTTCTGGGTCTTCTTAGGCTTCCCAATGACAGCTCCCCCTACCAGCAGGAAGCAGTTTGGAAAGAACGATACCCAAATTCCCAAATATTGTTTATAAATTGTTACAGCAGGTTGTTCCTGCCGTCTGCAGCGGGTCCTGCCGCCATGGTCCCGCAGCCACGTGTGCCCCAAATAAAACTCTGAGACTCTGTATTTGATATAATCCTGTTGGCCAATTACCATTATTGTTTATGGGCTAGCTCATTCTTAATTATTAACCCATTTCTACTTATCTAAGTATTTCCACGTGGTCGTCTTATCAGGGAGCCGCGGCAGGCGTCTGGCTTCTTCCCTGGGCTACATCTCAACTCCTCCTTCCCACTTCCTCTTTCCTTCTTGTCTCCTAGCCTCGCCTATCTTGCTATCTCATTGGCCACAGGTCTTTATTAACCAGTGTAAGAAACATATATACAGAATAACATCTCCCATCATCTCCTCTTTTCTGTCTAAAATAAAAGAAGGGGTTTAACCTTAACATAGCAAAATATAACATACAACAGTTATCAAATAAGAATCACAGTTAACAATATTTAGTCCATAAACATTTTGTAAGAATTAAAGAAAATATCATCTATCCTATCTTTGTGAGTCTAAAAGTTCTATATGTAACTTATCTTTAATCCTAACTAAGGAAAACTATAACCATAACTATCTGTCTTCAACTCCTTCAAAGACCACAGAAGGATAATATATAAACTCTAGAAATGACAGAACTCTAGAAATGACAGAGACAACTCATTGCCTGGTCAGTCACCCGAAGTTCTTCTGTAATGTTCCATCTTCAGCCTATAGGCCATAGTGTGTCTGGCAGACTCTTCAGCAGAGCAGGAAACTTTAAACTGTCCACCTGTATTGGCAGTTTGTCAGTCATTTTTCTTTGTGTCCTGCAGAATGTCTGGCTGTCTCTTCCATGAAGCAGGAATCCTGTAGCATTGTCCATCTTGCATCAGCAGCCACTTTCCTGTGGGTCCTGCATGTCCAGTTTATGCAGCATAAAGTCAAACAGTCTAGAAGAGCATACCTTGTTTAAATGGCCAGTCTTGCCATGTTAGAAGCTAACTCCATAACATGTTTCTTCAATGTCCATCTTCCTTTCTGACGCAGGTGGTATTTCCAGGAGCAGTTGTGCCTTACTGTCAAGAAAAACCCTAAACCATTTTAAATGCCATATTCTGTAGGTCTTTGAAAGGTTTGAAGAATGCCTATTCATCTCAAATACATCTCTGCATATCTAGAAATCCTAACTAACTTAACTCCAAGTTTTAACTATCGTAGGTAACTCTCTATAATCTGTACTAAATTATACATTACGTTTTCCAATGAGCTATATAAACACAATACCTAAGCAAGAGGAGAAATATACAAAATTGACCTTAAATAGTATCAATAAATGAAAATCCATTCCAAAACAAAGAATTTATATCTATACCATAATTCCCTTTTTACCTTTAAAAAGATTGTTTGTAGTCATTAGCCATTTATAACCAACCCCACTTAAGTGAAAACAAACATTTATTGATGGGAGATGTTATTCTGTATATGTTTCTCATACTGGTTAATAAAGCCCTGTGGCCAATAGGATACAAGATAGGTGGGGCTAGGAGACCAGGAGAAGGAAAGAGGAAGTGGGAAGGAGGAGTCGAGATGTAGCCCTGGGAGGAAGATGCCTGCAGTGGCTCCCCGATAAGATGACCACGTGGAAATACTTAGATAAGTAGAAAAGGGTTAATAATTAAGACAGAGCTAGCCCATAAACAATAATGGTAACTGGCCAACAGGATTGTATCAAATATAGAGTCTCCTGCGTGTTATTGGGGGCCGGCACGCCAGACCAGCGGCGGGCGGGCTGGCTGGAAAACAACAAGCTACAGATGGCGCCCAACGTGGGCGGCAGGACCTGGAGGCCGGCGGGGAGGAACCTGCCGTAACATAATGGTGTCTGGACTGTTTGACTTTATGCTATAGAAACTGGACATGCAGGACCTACAAAAAGGTGACTGCTGATGCAAGATGGACATTGCTACAGGATTCCTGCCTCATGGAAGAGGCTGCCAGACAGCCAGACAGTCTACAGGACACAGAGAAAAGTTTCCTGCCTTGTTGAGGAGTCTGGATAACTGTTGTATGATATATTTTGCTATGTCAAGGTTAAAAACCCTTCCTTTATTTTAGACAGAAAAGAGGAGATGACGGGAGATGTTATTCTGTAAATATGTTTTTCATACTGGTTAATAAATAAAGCCCTGTTGGACAATAGAAAAGGAAGATAGGAGGGACTAAGAAACTAGGAGGAGGAAAGAGGAAGTAGTAAGGAGGAGTCAGGATGGAGAGCATTGAGAAAGAAGATGCCTGTGGCGGCTCCCGATAAGATGACCACGTGGAAATACTTAGATAAGTAGAAATGGGTTAATAATTAAGACAGAGCTAGCCCATAAACAAAAATGGTAACTGGCCAACAGGATTGTATCAAATACAGAGCCTCTGAATGTTATTTGGGGCCCGAGTACTAGACTGGCAGCGGGCGAGCTGGCGGAAAACATACATGCTACAACAGGGACCCCCAAAACAATACAGGTTATTGCCATTGCTTCTTCTTGCCCACCATAATTTGATGTTCAGGCCCTATTGCTGAAGACACTAACTACACATTGTGGTCACAGGACTTGGAGAAGTCATGTTGCTACTGATCAAGAAGCTTTCTACTTGCTAGCTGGCTTTCATCCCACCAGAAGGTGTAATTCAGGCTGCTGGGGGAGAACTACTTATCAACAGTGTTACCCAGCTGTGAGACTGTGTATGGTTGGCAAGATATGCCCATGAGTGCAATAGTAAACTGAATATTATGAGGGCATGCAACTGCTTTTTAACTGAATTCCATAGAAATACTGTTGACCAGCAGGGGATTTGGCTTGTTACAGGAAGACCAAAGAAAGCACATGTAATATCTCATCTAAAACCTCTATCTAATCTGAGGCAGAATGAGAACCGTCAAGCACCATTCTAAATCCAGGGGTCATGAATGAAACAGCAGATTGGCATTTGGAAGTCAGGTGAGGTTAAAACCTTCCACTTAATAAGAAAGTGCACAAAATTCCCATTTTTAAAAATATACCATTGTAATTTACCCTAATAGTAATTATGTACAATGTATTTTAATTATATTAACCCCTATTCCTACCCTTACCACCTACCAATCTTCCACCCACCTCCTTACTCCTTCAGATTTTCATGAACCTTTCCCCTTAAAAAATAACCCAGTAAGTTCATTTTGTGTTGTCTATAGTCAAGGGTGAGAGGCTATCCACAAGTGTGAACAACATGCTAAGTGCCAAACCCTTAAAGAAAGCCTGCTCTCTCCAGAAGCCATCAACTTTCAATAGCTCCTCAGTTAGGCGCTGAGGTTTATGAGCCCATCCTGTGTCATGCTTCAGGGCAGACTGGCTTGACCTTGTGGTGGCAACCACAGTTGCCATGAGTTCATGGATGCATCAGTCCTGTGACGGGAGATGTTATTCTGTAAATATGTTTTTAATACTGGTAATGAATAAAGCACTGTGGCCAAAGGGAAAGCAAGAGAGGCTGGGCTAGGAGACAAGGAGGAAAGAGGAAGGAGTAAGGAGGAGTCAACATGGACAGCCCGGAGAGGTAGCATGCCAGCGCCGTTCTGGCCGGTAAGATGAGCCATGTGGGAATACTTAGAATAGTAGAAATGGGTTAATTATTTAAGACAGAGATAGCCAATAAAAAAATAATAGCAACTGGCCAACAGAATTGTATCAAATACAGGGTCTCTGCATGTTATTGAGGGCTGGTGTGGCAGTGGGACGGCGGGACCAGACATGCAGTGGGGAAAAACCTACTCATGACCAGAAGACACTGTTATGCCCCAGGCCTCCCTGGCCTCCAGATTCTATAGTCTCTCTTTCCCCTCTCCACAATGGTCCCTGAGGGAAGGCAGCAACATATATGTTGCATTCATGATTGACCACTTCACTAAACTTATGCTCTGCACTTTGATTATTTGTGAGTTTCTGGTTAATGCATACCCACTGTACAAGGAAACCTTCCTGATAAGAGCTGATCTCTGAACTAATCTACTGGCGTAGAGAAACGGGTTTAGAGGGCCATTTGATACTATATCCATTGAGCAGAATGTAGATTCACCCTTGTGGTTTGAATCTGTGTTTCTGTCTATAAAATGGGCTGTATCCAACTAGAAAACATTTGATTGCTTTCATAGCAGGTATGTATCTTAACATGAAGTTTAATATGATAGTTTATAAGACTCACAGCTGGGTGAAAACTATTGATGATCTTCCCCTGCTGAGAACCCTCCACAACAGCTTCCTGAGTGAGGTAACTGAGACCAAAAACATAAATGCTAACTCTATAGACTTGTATGTTTAATTGAGATGCTTGAGAATCCAGAAAAGTAGAACAGGGAAAATAGAGTGTTGGTGTGATTGTGTGAGTACATGAGTGTGCTTGTGGTGTGCGTGTGTGTGTGTGTGTGTGTGTGTGTGTGTGTGTGTGTGTGTGTGTGTGTGTGTGGTGGGGTATTACCTGAGGGGAAAAGAGGTAATATGAAGGAGAAAAGGGAATAATGGGGAGTGAGGTTTAAAGGAAGAGGGGGATGGAAGGTAAAGGCAGAAGAGGGAATGGGGGGTGCTGGGTGTGTGTGTGTGTGTGTGTGTAAAGGAGTTCAGTTGGAATTGCCTCACACATGGAATAATGTTCTTTCTAGAACCTGTAGGCCGCCAAATAAAAAGTCCAGTGCCAGGTGTGGAACATCTTCCCTAGAGTCACTGGTGAGAAATATCTCACGGACCCCCTCAAAACAATACAGGCTATTGCTGTTGATTGCTCACCAAAATTTAAAAGCAAGACCCTATTGCTGAAGAGAAAACATATATTAGTCAGTCATAGGATATAGAAAAATCAAGTTGAGAACTAGCTTTTAAAATTCTTTAAAACTATGTTTGTTTCTAAGTATGACAGCATGTACATGATACAGAATGTCTGTTTCTGGTGATGAAATGCTGATTAATTTCTCATAGCATTCAGCAGCCTCATGTAATTCATGTATTTTCATTCCTGGAAGAGGAACTAGAAGTAGACTCATGATTTTTTTTTTTGTGGCAAACAATATATTCATTCTTTTATAAAGCTGACAAAACATGCTTTGGATTTTTTTTTTTTTTTTTTTACTAGAAGATTTGAATTACATACCCTGAACTCTGGCACAGTGTCATTCAATAAATTTTGAACATCATTGTTTTGGTAAATCAGAAGTACCATATGCACCCCATAAATATGAAACATAAAATGCAACAGTTTTAGCATTCAATAAAACCATGTTAAGCAATTCAGAATCATAGCCATCTCAAGTATCTACAATGCAGTTCAACTTATTCCTACCTAAAACAAAGAAAATTACTATATAGCCATTTGTATAGCAAACATGAACTAAGAAAACAAGGAAATTTTCATAGTGAAGAAAATGTTTTTGATAAATATTCTGAAAAAATATGCAATAATGTGAATGTACACCTTTAAATTTCTGGAATTTCATTAATATATCAGTTATATAAATACCGTATTGCATTTAGACATTTTTAGACATATAGATGATACAATTTGATTATATATAGTATATAACCATATTATACATGTGATTATAAACATATACATTATATATAAGTATATACATATGTAATGTAAATAAATTATATATACATATATAATTTCCAGTTCAAAATATGAGACCCATTTGATTGAATTGTTAAAGTTAACCCCCATGTCATCCCTTTAAGGTATACATTACTGCCCCAAAATACAGTAAAGCAGAGGGACTGAGTATAATATAAACAGCTTCGAGAAAGTCATAATGCTAATGAGATACCATCGAAGGCAGGTATAAGTGAATCTGGTAAGGATAGTTTATGGTGATAGATCATGTAATAATGGAAAAACACGTATGCTTCTTTTTTAAAAATTCAGTTTAAGTTTTATGTGCATGCATGCACATATGTGTACCATTTGTGTGCCTGGTATTGGTGGAGGCCAAAAGAAGTTGTTGGCTCCCCTGACACTGGAATTACAGATGCTTGTGAAATATTGTAGAATATTATTTTAAGATGTGTTACATTTGTTTATGCTCTGGAATGTTTGTTTAATGCTTCAAAGATGAGTTGCACTTTTTTATGTTGCATTTGTTTAACTCTGTGAAACTGTGTTGCTTTGCTTGTCTAATAATGAGCTGAATGGCCAAATAGCAAGGCAGGAGAAAGGATAGTCAGGGCTGGAAGGTAGAGAGAATAAATAGGAAGAGAAATCTGGGAGTAGAGACTGAGGAGCAGGACAAAGAGGAGGACTCCAGGGGCAAGTCACACAGTTATACAGCAAGACACAGAGTAAGAAGTAAAGAAATGTATACAGAATAGAGAAAGATAAAAAGCCCAGAAGCAAAAGACCTATGGGGTAATTTAAGTTAATGAATGCTGGCTAGAAACAAGCCAAGCTGAGGCTGAGCATTATATGAAAGAGTAAGACTCTGTGTTTTGGTTTCTTTGGCAGCTGGGAGCTAGGTGGTGGGCCCCCAAAAGAGTCAAAGAGCCAACAGAGTAAACAAAAACAAACAAACAACAACAACAAACAACCATTGTGGTGCTAGGAATTGAAACCAGGTCCTGAGGCAGAGCAGCTCAGTGTTCTTAAATACTGAGCCATCTCTCAGGCCCATATTTGTGTTATTTTGCAATTATGGAATACCAATATCAAAAACAAAATATCATTTTTAAATAGGATTTTCCACTTGTATAGTAAATCATCATTATTTTTTAGTAATTCCCTAAAATTTTTTTATTCTTTATTTCTGTCTCTGCAAAAAGTTATCTATGGTATTCTTTTTCTGCAGTATTAGGGGTTGAACAGGGAGCACTAAACATGCTGTACTCTCAAGTTCTATTAGGTAAGTCTAAAATAAAACACATCTTGGAGGGCTACAGTGATGAAAATGGTTTTATGGAAGAAGTCTTTCTGTATAGACATTAAGAGAATTAAATGCCATTTTTAAGTGTACAAATACATTTTAAATTTAGATCTCACAAAGGACTTATTAAATTGGTGTCACTTCTTCTGAGCCAAATCAATATAAAGAAAATAAGTGAGTCCTAGTCTCCATTAATGGATGGAGAGTGTCAGATCTCAACTCTATAGCTCTGTTCCTTTACAGTGGTGGGATTTGCAGTAAGTTTGTTACAGTTCATTATCTTCATAATGATAATATGAATACCTGAAGCTTGCTATTTTTTCTAAGGTCACCAGAGTAGCCGTGACACGGAGTCCTCTTGATTTAAAGTACTAGAAGAGACATTTTGTGGCTCTGCAATAAAAGTGAATTCCTTGTGAAGTTTGTCCTCCCTTGCTCTGTGTCTATTCCTAGACAACAAGAAACAACATGGAAGCTTTAAAGAAATTTCATTCTACCTGAGAAGTATGGAGTAGGGTAAGGAGAGGCAGGGGGGTAGAGTGGGGTGTATATTCCTAAGTGTATAGAATTTCAATTAGGAGCAACACTAGACATGACTTTTTTGAGAAATAAGCAATTCATGTTAATGTGACTGGTCACAGCATGTGTAGGATTTTGGTGTTCACACACTATAAATCATATTTATATTAAAAAAAGTATTTAATAATGAAGGAAATCTAACAGTTACAGCAAATGCTAACAAATACATTTGAAGAAACATATTAATAAACTGTGATTTGGGAATACACCAATCACATATTTTCCCCCATAAGAATATGTATGTATATGTTCTGGAGGAAGTGCAGAAACTAGAAAGAGACCATGGGGGGGGAGAGGAGCAATAGGGAGGGGAATAGCAGGATACAAATCATTTGAAGGGAGAAATGGGAAAACTGAGGGGATTAATTAGAGTGGACAAAGGAGCTTAATATAGAAGAAGGAGCAATGGAGTAAAATAACTGCAAGGATATCTGAAAAAGCCATTAGGAATCATATTATCTATCTGTCTGTTTGTCTGTCTGTCGCCTGAAAATTTCCTCTAACGCATATAAATCAGTATATACACATACACCTAGCTTAAATGAAATTCCTCCATCTCACTGACAATGTTTCCTCCAAGAGCCACAGACTATTTAACAAAAATTTCCACATTAGGCAAGGGACACACATTTGAGTTGTTCACAGCTCTCTATGACACTCCCCAAAACATACGTTACTGCTGTTGCCCTTGGCTGCCACTCAGAGTGTGAAGCTAAGTTCCTTTTGCTGAAGACATCATGTACTTCCAGGACCCAGAGTACTGTGCTGGATCTGAAAGCCTCCTCCCTGACAGCTAGCTTTTACAGTATCAGAAGGCACCATGCAAACTCTAAGGGAGGGAAGCAATAATCCTACCCAGCTATGATGCCTATGAACAAAAAAAAAAAAAAAAAAAAAAAAACCAAACAAACAAAAAAAAGTGACCAATCTAGCATGATAACTCTAAGGGCACAATAGCAGCATGCATACCTTGGTGATAATGAACAACAGCTCTCTCATTGGACTTAGGGCCCAATCAATAAGAGGGAAAACATGCCTTGCACAGTAAACCTAGTCAACTATCTACAGTCAGTTAGATCATAGATCTTGGAGAAGAACATACTACTGCCACTTTCCTAAATCAGAATAATTCTTAACTACATTGTAAATATTGACCATTATCTTATACCTACAGGTAAGTATATTTCTCACTCCTTGTCAAAGAAACATCCCCTTACAACAGATACGAGAACCACAACTGATCAAAATGCAGCAAACAAGAGAGTGTCTGGTGCCCAGTCTGACAGCTGAAACACATACAACACAACTCCTGCACCTAAAACTCATCATAGCTGAAGAGGGGGTGGAGATATTGGGAGGAGAGGAACAGGAAGTTTGCTGCGTGATTGTGTGTTCTAGAAAGGTCAGAGAAGCTACACTCATGAAATCTCACCAGCATGTCCACGTAAACAATACTTGAACAAAATGACATCACTAAACATGATAACTTGAGAGGGGGAAATCTCTTGGGTCCCTAGCCCCAGATAAAGAACTAGAGTCAACTAAAAAATGCTGAGAGTGTTAGAAGTCAACTTCACTAGGGAAGAACACAGATTGGTTATCCAATCCTAAGTAGCCAGTCCTGAAACCATATACATACAAGTACTTTTATATGGACTAGGCAGGTTGTTATTTATATATTAAGGAATATATACATCTGTATACATACACACACATATATATACATATATACACATAAACATTATGTATATGTGTGTGTCTGCATGTGTATTTGTATATTTTAACAATGGCTAAATAAATACAGACAATGATTTTGAGAATCAGGGGTGTTTGCAAAGGAAGGGTTGGAGGGAGAGGAAAGATGGAGAAAACAATATAATAATATTTTATTTTAAAAGTACTTATAAATATTTAAAAAGAATTCATGTATGCATGTATGTGTGGCATATATGAATGATGCATGTTCGTTATATGTGCAGATCTGTGAACATATGTGCACACATGAGGACTCCGGGTGTCCTATTCTATTTTTGGTTGTGAGCCTAGCCTTTAACTGCTGATCCATCTCTCCAGCCCGTGTCTCTCTGCCACATTATTTTAAGCAGGGTCTTTCACTCAGTCGGGAGCAGGGTTGACCCAGTATCTCTTCTATCTCTACCCTTTCCACCGGAGATGAAGGTAGCAATATGTGGCTGAGCCTGACGTTCTACTTTTTACTTTTTACTTGGATGCTGGAGATTTGAATTTTACTTGATTGCTCTTCTGTAGCAAGCATTCTATCCACGGAGCCATTTCCAACTCCTCTACCCCTTAAAATAATTTGTTGTCTTACTTTACATTGTCTATGCTTATTACATTCACAAGGTGACATAGTCTATTCCCACACTTTACTAAAGGATGACTTGCTTTGTTTGAGAAAAAAAAAGTATAATACAAAGTCACATTATGATTCAATCTTTCCACTTTGTCTATCCCAGAGGAAAAGAGTAGAGTCATTTGGCCTTCCTTTCTAGCATACCAATCAGTGGGGTCAGACAAAGGGCATCCTGGGATGAAGGACCCATCAGAGGCATCTGTGTTTCTGGCAACTAATAGAAGTCAGGGCTTATACCATCATCTGAAGAGGTAAGCATAGAAGGGCGGTGTGTCTGAAATACCTTTTGCTGTTGAACAAAAAATATGTCCTTTCAAAACAGGCTGTTTCATGGATATAAATTCTGAATATAGTTAACATAGAAATAAAACTGTCTAGATTAACTGCTGGAATAAGATAAAACTTATTTCATCTTGCTCTTGTTTGCCAACAACACAAAAAGAGGAACATGGTATGTACTCACTCATTATGGAATTAAGACATAGAGCAAAGGATCACCAGCCTATAATTCAGACTGGCAAAGAAGCTAGAATACAAGGAAGACCCATAGAAGGGAAAAGGGACAGGATCTCCTGAGCATTTTGGGAGTGGGGGGGCAGTGAGTGAAGAGGGAGTTAGGAGAAAGAGAAGGGAAGAAAGAAGGGGAGAGGAGAACATGAGGGACCAGAAAGATTGAGTCGGGAAAAGAATAGAGGAGAGCAAGAAAAAAGATATCATAACAGAGGGAGTCATTATAGGTTTAAAGAGAAAACTGACAATGGAAAAATGTCCAGAGTCCTACAAGGATGACTTCAAGGAACAATCTGAGCAATAGTAGAGTGGCTACCTTAAATGCCCTTCCTGATAATGAGATTGATAACTAACTTACATATCATCCTAGAGCCCTCATCTAGCAGTTGATGGAAACAGAAGAAGACACCTACAGATAAACACTGATCTGAAGTCCTGGAATCCAGTTACAGAGAGGGAGGAGTGATTAGCAAAGGGGTCAAGACCAGGCTCCAGAAACCCACAGAGACAGCTAACCTGAACTAGGGGGAGCTCATGGACCACAGACAGACACCTGGGAAATCATCTTGGACTGAACCAGACTTCCTGAACACAGGTCTCAGTTAGAAGGCCTGAGAAATTTGAGGGATCTTTGACAGTGGAACCAGGATATATCCCTGGTGCATGAAAGGACTTTGGGAGCACATTCCTCATGAAAGGATACTCCCTTATCCTAGAGACAGGAGGGAGGGTGTAGACCCTACTCCAAATAATTTAACAGATTTTGATAATCTCTCCTGGAAGACCTCACCCTCCCTGTGGAGTGGGTGGGGAATGGAATGATAGAGGGTTTTTGGGGGGCATGGGAGGATGGGAGGGAGAGAGAACTGGGGTGGATATGTAAAATAAGAAAAAATAAATTTTAAAAAGTAATAAAAATAAGGAAATATAAAACTGAAGCCTAAAACACCAGGAATCCAAATAAGTTGGCAGTAATTGCTATAAAAGGTGGGGTTATAAACACAAGGTGGGAACCATTGGAAACTGTTCACGGTTTACTAAGAGCAATAAAGTTAAATAAAATAACAAAACTAGAATTGGGACCTTGAATTAATATGAAATAAAATACCCATTAACTAAATGAATGCTCCATTTGGCGTTGACTGTATTTTGTATAATGAAAGTCTCTTCCCAGGAGCCAAAGATTCAAGTATGCATATGTTATTATGAGGACAATGTCCTTGTCCTATCATCATCCATGTGTAAAATAAATACAGAGAAACATAAAAGCTATGTGAACTTGATATTTCACCTGTAGAGATCCCAATCAGAATACCATGTCAGATTTCAGCAGCTATAACTAACTCCCACTCTTGCCATCAGTCTCTGTGGGTGGCTAGGTATATTGAAGTATTAGAAAACTCAATGCAGCTGGGTGGTGGTAGCACACTCCTTTAATCCCAGCACTCGGGAGGCAGAGGCAGGCAGATCTCTGTGAGTTCAAGACCAGCCTGGTCTACAACAGATGGTTCCAGGATAGCCTCCAAAGCCACAGAGAAACCCTGTCTCCAAAAACTAAACATAAAATAAAATAAAATAATGAATAGATTTAAATTTGAAGAGACTGGTTGGTCCATAGTGAATGAGAAAGGTGGGATATAAAGGCTAGGAATGGGATTGAGAATGTTGCCCTAGCTCATTGATTCTTCAATTGTCTGGAAAGAAGAAGACCATCACAGAAATACCAGCTACAAGAGACACAAAGAGATGCCAGCATGTCCCTTTTACAACTCTCAGAGAATGTTGCTTTGCTTCCAGCTTTTGAAGGGTTTCCACTAACCATGTAGACTTGACTCACATCTTAGACCACGAACTAACATGTCTCAGTTTTCTTTTGGAGCTCAGGAAATATCATTTTGGAGGACAGAATTTTGAATAAATATGTCAAAGCAACAATTTCATTTCTTTTAATTGACCTTCCCCAAGAGAAAAAGGAAAATACAATCACACATGGTCTGCACAGTTTAAAATTGTAGGGGTAGGCTGGCATGGGTGTGTTGATAATTAAGTAATAACCTTACATTGGACTGGTGTTAATGAAATTATTATTCAGGGTACAGACATATACTCATTGGTATTAATAAAGTCATTTAAAACCACTGGGCCTCAGTTTTCCAAAAGACAGCACTGGAGCAAACTTGGAGTCCCAGAGAGGTGATATGTGCAGGGCCACAACCATACCATCTTTCTTGTGTTCTTATCTGTCTAATCTACTGAAATTCTGATCACCCCCCCCTAAAACAAAAAACAGTGCAAAGTCAGAGGATTTTAAAGTCATTGATGAATTTGTGGCTCTTGGGACAAAAAGTAAGATTATATATTCTTAATTACATAATCAAACGTGACAAGGAAGACATTTAAATTATCCACAATCTCTAGTTCATTCCTCCTATCCAGGTCCCCTTTAAAACCCAGGAATATTCTAGGTAAAACATTCTCAACAATTCTTGCAGAACTCCAGAGAGCACTAGTCACAATAAAACCATATAGCATTCTCTAAATAAGATGCCTTGAGGCCTGTAAAAGCCATTGATGGACTCTTATCGCCACTCCTAAAAAGTGATATCACCCTTCCCTAGCTAGTTAATAACCCTGATTCTGTTTCCTTCTTTGTAGAGATAATAAATTGTATTTCTAAAGGCTGTATTCATGCCAAGTAAGATAACATATGTAAAGAGATTTTTGGGTAGGGGATCAGCATACCAATGGTAATAGTTTTCTAAAAACGACACAACTGCCATATTTCAAAGTAAAATGAACACTTGCACTTACAACTTGTGACCTGAATATAAGTTGATAAGAAACGATTTTGTGAAATTAGGCAGAGTTTAATCTGCTGAAGATGGAACAGCTCCACAAAAGTAAAAGGGTCAGACTAAAGTCATCCAAGAAACACCATTTCAAAGTTTCAGAATTATGTAACTGGAAGAAAGGAAGACTACTAAGAGCACTAATTCATTAGGCTGTGTTAGTACAACTCTTATCAAAGATACACAACTGTTTGAATAAGAGAGATTGCATTCATTTGGGACATTTATGCTGCCAGCAAATTACAGCAAGCTCAATACAAACTTTCTGGTTTTCCTAAGGAATGCAGGAGCAGCCAATATTTAACCAACTAAATTATTTAATTCCTTAGTCAAGAATATTAGACAATAAACTAAGCCATAGGAACTATGGATTCTCAGAATGACAGAACTGAAATTCTCTAGTTTATTATCTATACCTAGAATCATAGGAAGCAAAATTAGTTCTGGTGTCTGATCTCATTAGCTTATTCTTTTTCAGACTATAGGAAAGTAATCTAGTTTTACCCACTATACATACCAACTGCTTGAGATTAGAAATACAGCTTCCATAACAGTGCTGAATCTTTGAGATTCACAAGGCTATAGAAGGTAATAGAAGATAGTGCCAATGACCAATAGACCCAGCTGGGTGGGACTTGTGAGGAATGTGGGCATATTCGAGGTGAATGAAGATCGTGTGAAAGATGCAAGGTCTCCCATGACACTGAGTATCTTTCTGGATTCTCTATTCTCAGTGTGGGATACAGAGACGTGCAATGCTCAGGAGGAGTCCTCTCAAAGAGACACAGGAGATCCAGCTATACAAGCTAGTGAACATAACATCCTCAAGGAAGAAAATGTTTCACAACAGGAACCAATCTGATGGTAGGCCAGAAAAGCAAATCCCATCTGATGAAGAGTAAGTAAAAGCTTGGTTTTCTGGACAACTTTCTACTCACTGAAAACAGCCCCAAGTGGTCCCAAAACAACATAATTTGCCCATTTACCAAGTTGGTTAAGGATGGGTTTTTAATGCAGAATTAATTTGAAGATCTCCAAGTGGCAAAGGCTCAGCAGGGGACTATACCCCATTATCTCTTCCAAACAGGTCAGCATTTGATACTTCTTTTCTATACTTATCTTACAGTTTCATGCAGTATGAAGTGACCACATTAGCGAAAATGTATAACACTCATCATCCCACATATTTTATAATTAAACAGGGGGACAATAGTATAGAACTGCCTTGATGTGTAAGAAATACCTTCCAAGGTTCCCAAGATATAAATAACCACAGTGACAAAAACAAAGTAGACAGTGTATTATCAATACAACATCTTATACATGAATAGCAAAGCAAGCATGAGCATATCGATTGCCAGTACAGAGCTTTCATTCTACCCCATATTCACATGAAAGTTAAATAGAGGCCAAGAAGATGATGCAATATCTCTAATGGGATCTTCTCAGTATTTGATGATGGCAAAGTTGGTACATTAAAAAAATATTTTTGTAGATCAGTAAAATAGGTCAGTGAAGAAACCATGTTATGAACTAATTCCCCAACTTAGAGTGATTGAAAGGCTTTCATTTTCAGCAGCTTGGGTTTCCTAAGAGGCCTTGCCACTGGAAAGGAAGATGTGGGAACCCTTAAATGTTTACATTGCCCATGTTTGCATCTTCAGTCTGGCTTTAAATACTAATTCACCTCTGTATGCTGTTCCTGAATGATCAAGAAAGGCTTTGATAAAAAGCGGTACAGTCTGAATATGAAATGCCACCCACAGGCTTATATGCTGGAATATTCTGTCTCCAGGTGGTGGCACAATTTTTGGAGGTTTCAGAACTTTTTGGACATGGAGCTTACATTTAGGGGGATGGACAAAGTTGAAGGCTGCAGGCTATCTCTGCTTCCTAAAATGTTGCAATTTAAGCACCCCCTGCTACAGATCCAGCTGTTCTAACCACCCCAACTGGGAATGCATTTCTCATTGTGAATGGACTGTATTCCCCAGAACTGTGAGCAAAAATAAAATCATCCCTCCTGCCAGGTGTTTCTGTCAAGTATCCTATCACAGTGATTTTGTAAAAAGTAATACAAGAAAGAACAGTAGGGACAGTATCAGGAGGAATTTGAAAACATTCTCAGAAGAAAAATAGGAAGGAGGAACCCAAAAGAGTGTTCTTCAATAGAATTATAGCAAAGGTAGCAAGGAGATCAATGTGAAAAGTTTTTATAATAAGGAGACAGGTTTATTCTCATAGTACAAACTCTATTATTTAAGATGATAATTTTTTCTAACAAGAACAACTCTCCTGGAAGAGTGAAAGCACACCTTTACTTCTAGATGTGGCTTACTCACAACAAACTCCCTAATGGCAACAAATTCTGAGCATTTTGATGCTTTTGTTTGTCTTTAATTAAGTTGCTCCACATGCATCTTCTTATATGAAAATGAGTGTCAGGAAAGAGGATGGCTAAAATAGTGTAGGTGCCCACTTACCTCCCATTATTTTGGATTGGCAGTTAATAAACTCTGGCTTCCTGTCTGTGAGGTACCTCTGGCAGGTATGGTGGAGGATCTGGAAGAAGGTGCACTTTTCCGAGGCCGTGCTAGCAACCCACTGGTCAAATGCATTTTCAAACAACAAATCAAATTCTGCAGAATCCTGGAAAAGACAGTGAAATAACTATTTAATCATGATCTACACTAACTTCTGCTTTGAGCCCTGGCCTATCAGGGTTTGTTTATTCTTAAACAAAGACTCAAAAAAAAAAACCTTAGATTTCATCTTTACCATACTCAAATTCATGTAGAGTCTATAAGCAAATAAATCCAAGTTGTTCTTTATTTAGAGATGTCCTTAGGAAGCTAATACTTTAGTGGTCAAGACTTGTGTCAGAGGGCCGACCCTGTAGCATCTGCCCAATTACTGGAAGAAAGCATTGCTTTATGTTTTTCACACTGTTATTTACTAATTTCTTTATGTAGAGGTTGGAAAGGAATCCTTGTTCCTTCAGTACTTCATTGATGCTTTGAGATAGTGCTGTGTATGGACAAAAGGGAATGGGTCCTTTGAATGGCTGCTTACATAGTAACACATTTCTGTTGGAATCCTAATTCATTATTTTAAAAATATCATAAATTTATTGGGTTTGAGAGGTGAATGGAATTTTGACAAGCCTGGGTCTTCACATACACTATTAAGGGCACGTTTCTTTGAACTCTGCCCTGTGTTGATAAACATTGCTGGAAGTAGCAGTTTTCCACGTGCTATGCTATCTCTCCTGGGGTTTTCTATCAAACATAGGGGATTTACAATTTCCTATTAAGTCAGGAACAGAGATGGGGAAGATTTGATCACACAACTGATACAGAGAATAGCCTGATAAGAATGATTCCAACTGCCATCACCACCACTGTGCTCAAGTAGTCACGATGTGAAGAGAAGTCCTTTGATTAGCACTGGAAAATTCACTCACCCGATTAGGATCAATACCATTAACCTGGCGAAGCTGCTCAAGCATCCACTGGGATCTGCGGACAAATGACGTGGAACCCTCAAACTGTTTGACCTTCGTGATAGATGCCTGTGTGGGTTTCTTGTTTGTCACTGTAAAAAAACAAACAAAAAAACAATACTGATTAGTGGGCAGGCAAACTGGTTGATTTCCTCATTCAGTTTTACTTTCACATGAAATCAAATGTGCATATGTGTGGAGAGAAAATGGGGGATGTCTCTAGTGAGTAGTGAATGCAAGAGAAAAAGAAGGCATCACCTCCCCCTTAAAGCAGTTTATAATGCAATTGTTGCTTCATGTATGTTTCCATGCAATTTAACGGAAACATCTTAAATGAATTACACCAAGTAATTTAATGGAGGCTACAGGTGCACAATTACAGCTCTCGGGGAAAAAAAGTATGCAGGGCAGGCAGACATCAGATAGGGATCATTAGGAAGGCTGAATTTTAAGTGAGGGGAAGGTTACCAATTCTTTGGGGTAGTTACGGGGTCCATTTCCAGTTTTATTGTTCATTGTAAATACTTGAGCTTCGGTGATAGACTTGACTTTATAGCATGACCCAGTTTGTATCTCGTTTACATCTGATTAAGACTATCTGGCTAGCATTCTGGGCATAGTTCCAATATGAATTCTTTTAATTTCTAAACCTGAGGACCAGGACATTCCTTCTACCTTAAGTACTTTTAAATCTTTCCTGCTGCTGGTGGGCAGCACCACCTCTCAGGCAAACTTAAACACAGGTACTGGTAAACAGGCATCCCAAACATTCTTGCATTTGCTTACTTTCTTAATGTAAGGTACAAGGATGTGGGGGAGGTAATTAGAGATCTTGACAAGGCTTTCCAATGAGCCTCTGAGTCATGTCTGTAGAAGTCAATGAGAGTAAACAGCACAATCATGAAGGAGTTAGGACAAGTGCCAAATACCACTGACTGCAATGTCCTTGATCCCATCACAGCCTTTGGGAGCAGTGTGCATCTCGGGAATATTTTATCCTTGTTCTTAATAACTCTACAGACACTCAGAGGAAAAAAAAGAGTTCCCAGGGATGAGGAAGAGAAAGAACTTGCTCTAACAGTTGCTGAGAAGTCTCTATGGCGTTGCAGGGAGGGCTCAGCAGTTATCGCACTTTCTCTTGCAGAGGATATGAGTTTGGTTCCCAGTCATGTGACAGGGAGTCTCACAATTACCTGTGACTTTAGCTCCAGGTAATGCATGCAAACACATATGTTTTTTAAATGAAGCCTCTATGATTCATGTGTTCTCAAGAGAGAAGCCAGCAGGGTGACTGCCATTACCTATGGTGAGTCTCCAAGTCCAGCATGAGTCTTTTGTTATGGTATTAGTACAATCTTCCTTTGCTCTTAACCTGAAGTTAGTAAGTGTTTTTAGATATCAAACAACACTTTGGCTTGTTGCTCATTAGTTCAGTTACATTTGCATTTCACACCAGTTCCCTTCCCTTCTGTGGTTAGAAAATCATCATTCTTGCACTGCTCAATTACAGGGTCACAAATGGCCACTCAACCTTTGGATCATGATGATGGGTGTCAAACAACACTTTCATAGCAGTACCAAAGTTAGAGTTATGAAGTAGCAGTGAAAATAATTTCATAGTTGGAGGTCACCACACCATAAGGAATTGTATTAAAGTATCATGGCATTAGGAAGGTTGAGAACTAGTGCTTTAGGCTATTGCAACCATTAGGAATGACCATTTCTACACACACACACACACACACACACACACACACACACACACACACACACACACACACACACACATACACACACACACACACACACACGCACACACGCATGCATGCACGAGGCAGTGCTCTTCCCTATATAATCCAGAACATTTGGCTACCTTTCCTTTTGTACCTTTGGTTTCCTGGCTTCTGCATCTGGTTCCCTCTTCCCCCTTCTCCCTTCTCCTTCTTCTCTCTCTACATGGCCCAGCTCAACTTGGTCATGTCCACACTGGACTCTTCCAGATTTCCCTGCCTCTACCTATGTTCTCCCTTTAATCTACAATAAACTTTCTTCTCTGCAATAGCTAGGATCAGTCATGGCCTTTTATTTTCTCTTTTCTTTTCTTTCCTTTCTTTTCCTTTCCCCTTTTATTACTTTTTTCTGTTAATCACATACCTCCTTCAGTGAAAAAGAGACTTGAATGTGCTTCTCCAATAGTTGTGCTATTCACTAATACATTCTTGTTTAAAAAAACACACACACACACACACACCTGATATATATATGCAATCCATAAAATGTACAGAACATATTAAAGACTAAATGTGTATTAGACATGTGCATTAGACACACCCCTGAACACACAGAGGATTTCTGTCCCTTTTCATGTAAATTGTGCGTCATTTCAGCATCCTGGGAAACTCTAGACTTTCCTTCTGACTTTAGTTAAAGTTGTTTTCAGCACCTATTTTTACTTCTGGTCTGTTTCCAAGTATTTTATTGCATTATAAAATCTCTCACACAATGGAGGAACACTGTTTAAGATGCACACGCCAAGGAGGCAAATTCCACTGAACGTTTATCATTGAAATGAACTAACTGGTCAGAAACTCCACCCACAATCACTAAAGTACTAACAAAATTCTGCAGCAGAGATCATCCACTTCTGCTTAATTAGTAAATTGCTGTGCCAGTTCTTGTCATCTGGCTAGTTTTCCTGGGCACCAAGCCCAATTTGGTTTGATATTTGTTTATTACTATTATCCCCAACATCAAAGTTTTGAGTCAGAAGCAGGTGCCTTTACATCATGGTAGCATATACACATTATTATAGAATTAAACAAATTTTTTTTCTTAAAAAAATCAAAACATTTATATCACTCCAGACTTTCTTAATACAAAGTTTGCAGAAAATGTAGTCTAACTACCTCCTGGGTTTTGGAGTTCATAGCTGATAAATAAATAAATAAATAAATAAATAAAGCCCTCAAATTTCACCTGTCTAATAATGACAGTAGTCTACCAGGAAGTTGGTTGAAAACACTTCTTCAATGCAAACTAATTGCCTCAATAAAAAATAACACAGCACTCAGATCAAGCCATTCAAAATTTCAACATGGATAGGAGTGTGGCCCCACCCCTAACAGCAGTCTATTTACTATTTGATTCCAGGGGGTAAAGGAATGGGGGAAGAGTCAGTTTTCTTCTGCTCTTGCATTGGCAGTTAACCTTATAATCATGGCCATACTGTAAGTACTAAGTGGACTCAGTGATAAAGAACATGAGAACATAAAGAACAAGAGGTTGGGAGGAAGATGAGACAGAAAGCTAGGATGAGTTGGAGTGGAGATTTTGTGTGTGTGTGTGTGTGTGTGTGTGTGTGATCATGTATACATATATGGTATTATCAAAGAATAAATAATTTATTAAAAATAAATGTCACAACTGACACCCACATTCAGGGGGCCTGGTTCAGTCCTACGCTGGTTTCCCAGCTGTCAGACTTGGGTCCGTGAACTTCCACTTGCTCAGGTCAGCTGTTTCTGTGGGTTTCCCCAGCATGGTCCGGACTGCTTTGTCCATCACTCCTCCTTCTCTCCAACTGGATTCAAAGGAGTTTGGCTTAGTGCTTGGCTATGCATTTCTGCTTCTGCTTCTATCACCTACTAGATGAAGGCTCTATGATAGTATTTAAGGTAGTCATCAATCTCATTATAAAAGAAGGGCATTTAAGTTAGCCTCTCCACTATTGCTTAGATTCTTGGTTGGGGTCATCCTTGTGAATCCCTGGACATTTTTCTAGTGCCAGATTTCTCTTTAAACCTATAATGGCTCCCTCTATTAAGGTATTTCTTTTCTTGTTCTCCTTATCTATTCTTCTCTTGACTTATCCATTTAACAAATATTTATGAAACACTTATGTTTTGCAGGCAATCCCAGGCCTTAGTAGATAGAACTTATCTGATCAAGAACTTTGTGGCAGTGAGAGGGATAAGAATTCTGTAGCAGAACACTACATAAATGGGGATTGTGTGTATGGGTGAGGTTGAGGGTGATACATGATATGCAAGCCATCTGAGGAAGTATGTGGGAGGTTTTAAGGACTAAAGCAAAAATTGGAGAAAAGTCAAAGTGTTGTTGCAAAGTGACAGCATCTCTGGCAGTACATTATCATTCTTGGCATGGATTTTTAAGATATCCACCCAATTTCTTTGAAATTGGCCTATGACATATGACAAGCTAAACTACATAGAGTAGGAAATTGGTTTTTGTTTTTTTTTTTTTTTTTCCTTTTCTTTTTTCTTCCAGAGTTGAAAACTAAACCCAGGGCCTTATACTTGCTTGGTAAATGCTTTACCACTGAGTTAAATCCCCAACCCTGGGAATTATGTTTTTTTCTTTTTTCTTTTGTTTTTTGTTTTTGTTTTTAAATGAAGTGGTATTTCAAAGCATTTAGAATAAGATGCAAGCTCTTTAACATGACCTACAATGCCTTAAATGCCTCCCTTGGGTGATAAGGACATCACATTCTACTTCCTTTTCTGTCCACTAACTTCTGATTGCCATTTGCTCCTGGCAAAGTATGTCCTTCAGACCTTTTGCCCATGACATCCTCTTGGTAGATATATCATTTCCTTTGTTTTGTCAGTATTTCTTGCTTACTGTTCATATTCCCAGCTATAGGTTAAGTTCACAGAAAGATAAATCTGTAGATACATTATCCAAGTAGGTTTCTCCTAGCACATATCTATACTGGACTATGTTGGTGTGAAAAATAGATCATTTCAAGCCTGGACACAATATCACAATGCTTGTTTCTCTAAGGTGTTTGTGAAGAACCAAATTAGGCATTTCTCATGTTCTGAGTTCCCAAGCATATGTGATATGGATAATTTTCAACATGACTCTAAGCTACTACCTATCAGGGTGTGACATAGACTTCTATGTACTTTTAAAAATAGTTTGTAATGGTAGATATCTCTTAGGCAAAATTTATGTTTTTCATCTTTTATAGATAAGAAAGCTGAAATACAGAAAGTGTGGACTTGCCAAAGTCACACTTAATGACTAGCAAACTTAAGACATCTGAGATCAACTTTGAGCCACTGCTCTTTCTAGTACAAATTTTTACTGCAATGTCAAATGTCACATTTTATTTGGCATGGGATGCTCAGTAAGTAAGGATTAATTGAAGCCTTTCTTTCTAATACTAGGTATGATTTTTATAGTTTCCTGAATGATTTCCTTAACATTTCCCTTTAAATAAACATACATATTAATTAAATAAGTAAATGAAAGACGAAATTAATTCAAGTCCCAAATAGATGCAGAGCTTTGTTTCCATTAATAGAATGCAATATGGTAAACATAATTAAAATACACGCACTATTAATTTCTGGGTAAAGAAGGCTTAGCATCTGAGGCTTAGACTTTAGTGAATGGATAATTAGCAATTAAGACAGGTGTTAAAGACAAACCAAATTAGGATGCATTGCTAGATAGGACAAAACATCTGCAAATAGCTCCTTCATATACTGTATATATTGAGACTCATCCATTATGTTTTGGGGGTATCCAGGGCTAATGCTTCCTGATCCCTTACTTCCATTCTTAATAATCACTGATTCCGTTATGGACACCAGAGAAAGACCAAAGCCTATAGGTCATTTTGTTATTAGCTCGAAAGAAGAAGAATGACTTCATGTGTTTTTATGTTTTTGTTTTTTTCTTGGGTTTTTGTTTTGTTTTGTTTTATCTTAATATAGAGCTGATCCTAGATCCTCAGTTGTAGCTTAAGTACAGTTAAGAAGCAGTGATTCAAAGTATTCTGTCCAGATTACACACATTGTATCTTGTCTCCATCTCATGAACTAAAGCTCCAAAATGTGTTTTAGAAAGTGGTCCGTCCATGAAACATTCTACAAAAATAAAAAAGACAAGAATCACAGAATCGAGCTTAACTACTCCCACCTAGAAAACATTCTGCTTAATTAGAAACCACAAAGTGAATTGGGCTTAGAAACACACACTTCTAATTCCAGAATTTGGAAGGTTGAGGCAAGAGGATTACTATGAAGTCAAGGCCAGCTTGGACTATGTAGTAAGTTACTGGCTATCATGGTTTCCATAATAAAGCCATGATACTGAAGAAGAGGCAGTCATTACAGCATGATGGCAGGCTGACATGAGAATTACCATACCTACAGACCTTAAACACTTTAAATATTATCATACATTAGACTTATGATCTTTCACATAATAACAATTCAGTGTTAGTGATATGGCTTGTCAAATGGCCAGACATTTTGTTTTCAAGACTCTTAATGATCAATGTATAGCATAGATGTTTTTTAAAAAGTGATTTTTTGCATGGTATCTTGCCAGTGTTGCTCTTTGGCTATGCCAGGGGTGACTTACAAACAAAACAAAAACATATAGTATCAACAATGAAAAGAAATCTGCAACATGGCTTCAGGAAATCAAAGCAATCTTGAGGATGATACTGTAAGGGAGAAGGAAAAGAAATGGATACTGGGAACTGGCTCTGTTGCTGTTAAAACTCTGATGTATGATCATTTAACTTCATAATATTCATGAGAAATACATTTCAGGTCTGAGGCTGCATCAGCAACTTTGTCAGGTGGGGTGGCTGAATGCTTATAAAGCTGAAAAACAGAAATTCTTGAATAATTACCATAACCTTTTTCAGAGTAGGGAACTTCATCTTCATATGTAGAAAATGGGACATGCTGCTTTCTATAGAGTGTTTATTTCTTCTCCTACTACACGTTGAGGTGTTTACTCATATATGTTTGGAGTTCAGAGGGTTGTGGCCCTGGGTTCTAAAATCAGATAATTTTCCCAAATTGCTAGATTTGTCTTTGGGGCTCAGCTTTCTCATTTTCCATCTTAGAAACCAAAAGCTCTCTGTAAAGACTTCTGCAGGCCCTCAGTGGGCACAACAGTATCTCTCCACTTGCAGGTTTTAATAAGGAACTGTAGGGATAAGTGGAGAGCACTGCTAAGTCACCTCTACCCTTTAGTTCCAAGGGAAAAAAATAGAAACTCAGTATACACTGTTTTGGTCACTGTGGCAGGCTAACCACAAAGGAAGAACTGTTCTGTACAAGAGATTCCTTATTTTGTATCACCATGTCTTAGTGTAGTTCCTGCAACTACATCATATGCTCATCTTCAAGCTGGAGGAGAAAAATCAGGTTGGGAATGGTGATGATGATGGGGTGGTGGTGGTGGTAGTGGTAGTGATGAAAAAAAAAAAACAAAAAATCAAAAAAACAAAACAAAACAAAACAAAACCAGAAAGTTTCTCCAAAAGGATATGAAAAGGGGAACCATTTATATGAAAAAAATATTTTCTCTTACAAATAATTATGACAGGTCATCTTGCATCAAACCTTCTCTAGAGAAGCTCAGAGTACTTATCTATAAACTGACAGAGCACACATTCACTTTGCAGAATTTTGCTGAAGGCCCTAGCTTGTTTTAGTGTTTCCAAATTGCTAGTGAGGAGGTAGTGTGACAGCTGGAGTGTAGTTATCCAGTGTCACAGACCATAAAAAATCTAGGCAATACTTTGAAATCCAGTCCCTTATTTACCATATTCATAATTTCACTTTTATTTTGTAAGTATGAGAATATATAACATATCTATTTCAAGTAACAATTAGGTCTGGGTACAGCATAAGTGGTCTTGAAATGAAATATAAACCCTAAAGGCTGGAGTACCCATGCTGTCTCCAAATTAGAATTATGATGTGTATTATTTAAGTAAGAATGGACCCCATGGGCTCATATATTTGAAGTAGTTATCAGGGAGTAGCACTATTTGAGAAGGATTAGAATATTAGTTAGTGTGGCCTTGTTAGAAAAGTATGGCTCTCTTGGAGATGTGTCACTAGGAGTGGGCTTTAAGGTTTCAAAAGCCCAAATGCTAGGCCCACTGTCTCTTTCTCTTGGTCTATTGATCAGGATGTAGCTCTCAGCTACTGTTTCCAGTGCCTTGTGCCCCACTGAGTTTTCTGTCATCATGAAAATTGTTCAAACCTCTTAGACTATAAGCAAACCTAACTGAATACTTTCTTTATAAGACTTACTTTGGTCATGGTGCCTCTTCACAGCAATAGAATAGTGGCTAAGATCTGATGTTTTCTAGAATGTATTGACACATAGTACAAATTGGTATATGCATAAACAAGTGAAACAATGACTGGCTGAATAGCTCCCCAAGATAAAGAATAACTCTGTGCCGATCAGAAAACAAAAACAAACAAAACACTTATTTCAGGTCAAACCACTAGGGTTCAAACATCAAGACACAGTTTCAAGAGACTTTAACTTCTTATTAGAAAGGAGGATTACCCTGGGTCCTTGAGTAAAAAAGGAAGGCTAAGCATCAAGAACATACAGAAATACCATGGGAAACAGGAAAAGAATTTAAGGGTTAAACCTACTTACAATAATTTTTCCTACAATCTTATTCTAGCAGCCTCCTTAGCAAGTAATTCTTTTGCTTCCACCTCCCTGAAAACATGACCTGAGCCTTGAGATTTGACACATTTCCACTATGTGTTTGATGTTTTGACATTTTTAAAAATACAATCTGTCATAGATTTGGAGAAAAAAATCAATTTACATCTATTTGGCTGAAGGTGAGGTGGGACATGAAACAAATTACAAAACAAAAGTAGTATTAGTTTTTGCAACTTTGAATTTTATCTGGGAAATGCATGAAATCCCAGATTCATGAAATTAACTATGAACCAAAAATGCAAGTAAGAAAAGTAAATGCAGGAGATTCAACTCAGGGAACATTAAGGACTGTAATGTACCGCAAGGAAACAGAAGGGTTGACTATAGGCAGAGAGTCTGTTCTGGTCTTACTCATTTCCTCTGGAAAATAATGTAGACATTGTTTGTGATCTATTCTTAGAAGAAGCGTACAGTGGAGCACAGCACAGAGGACTCAAAGCTGCAGCTAGCTGACCCAAGAATCAATTAAAGTTCTCCACAAGACGCTGGAAGATGGGCTCACTGAATATGAGACAATGTCCTTTAATGTTACAATTTCTTTCAGAGTTAACATTACATACTGGAAAATATAGGGGAAGCAGTAATTATCCTTAGGAAAATACCTATTATTTGGTAAAAGTCAGTACCTATTGTACCTTGGTGAGATGAGAAAAGCAAGTTTCAGCTGAGAAAAGCTGAGGAAATACATCTTACAAGAGAGAAGGGTGGAAACATCTTACTGCCTTCCAGTTTTGCGAGAGGATAGATGCTCACCACTGTGCGATGTAGGCCTGGCTTTCAGTTGCCCCACGCTACTCCCTCACCCATACATCACTACTGCGGATAGTATCTCACAACACATACTTAGTATAAATGAACCATGGGAGGAAGATAATGGGTGTGGGTCTCCTTATGTGACAAGACTTATCAGTGGATGGAAGCTAGAAAAGGAAGGAGGGAGAGAGAGAGAGAGAGAAAAGAAGATGTCTAAACCTTGGATAGCCAGAATCAACACAATTTCATAATGGAATAGTAATTAAGTATTCAGTACCACCAGGATTTTGAGAAAAAAAATCAAAGCTCTTATAACTTAGCAAATACAAGCTGTCAAACATAATTAAAACTATCAGTCAAACAAGGATAGGCATAGCTGCTCTCTTTTTTATCACCACTTACTGTATATACTCCTAATCTCTCTCTCTCTCTTCTCTCTCTCTCTCTCTCTCTCTCTCTCTCTCTCTCTCTCTCTCTCTCTCTCTCTCTCTCTCTCTCTCTCTCACACACACACACACACACACACATCATACATCACTGATAGTATAAAAATGTTAATTATGTCACTCAGAACCTGACAGACAGGACCAAGCCACCTCTCTACCCCCACACCCCTGTGTCTAGGCTGGGCAAGGTATCTCTCCACATAGAATGGCCTCCACTAAGTCAGTTTTCACATTCATGTTAGGTCTTGCACCCACTGCCAGTGGCCTCATATATTGTCCCAGTCCCACCATTGTTACCTTTATTAAGGGAGTCTTGTTTGGTCTTATGCTAAGAGAAAATACTTGGGACACTGGGCTACATGAACATGTCACTACAATATGAGAGTATAATCTATGAAAGAATAAAGAATTTCACAGAAAACAAAACAAAATCTCTCAAAAATGTTTTTTTTTTTAAATGAGAATGAAAAGATCGTCTCCAAAGTAGATGATAGAAGTTGAAACAGAAATACAGTGGATATTCTAGCCTACATAGCTGTCAATGCTTCATATAGAAATTTCAATCCTTATATGATCAAAACTGTGATAATACAAAAGTAACAGTTTTCAAGGTCAGTTACCAGATACCACCATTTTTATAGCCAGATGTCTAGTGGCTAGAAGGCTATTGTTCAGAAGACAGCCATTGTCTGCTTTTCATTTTGTTTATAAGTCCATGTTGTTTTATCTTCCACATGAAAAACACCCCAAGAATATATGTTTTTAAAGTAATTGGTGGAGTGTGACCTCACTGCCCTGACTCAAATATGCATCTCTATATCATTAGAAATAGCGACAGAGCCATATGTACTGATCACTGTGGTTAGAAATACCTTACCCTGTACATTCAAAGATCATGTCTCTTCTTAATACAATTTAAATTTTTTAAAATTTGGGCTCACTTCAGACAGATACGGCAGGAAGAATAAGCAATCACACCTGACAAGCAGATTATTCCATATGGTAAAGAGCCGCCTCTCGCACGGAAAATTAGTGCCACCCCTCTGCACCTCTGTGACTTCTGCTGCAAGTTCCAAGGTGGAACATATTGTTGTGCATGCCATTAGCATTTTGAAACAGCCTAGGAGTCATTTCTGAGATAAATGAGGCCACATGTATTAAATGATTTCTTCCTAAGTAAAATCCCTGGGGCCTTTCCAAAGTACTATCTTGATGAAGATTTAGAGCAAAAGGAATAAATGCTGAATGAGTGCTAATATGCTCGGTTTTATATTTAATTTCCACATAAATTACAACATAATTGGGTGATGAACTGTTCTAGGAAAATGAGGCACAACTATCACTTCTCAACTCAGCTGGCTGTGATGCACACAATCTGCCATTTGCTTGGCCCCTCGTTTCTTCCTTGCTTTCAGCTGTGAAACCTAGAAGAGAGACTACCATGATGTTTTGGTTGTTGCTTTATTGCTGTGATAAGACAATATCACCAAGACAACTTACAGATGAAAGTGTTTATTTTAGGGCTTTCAGTTTCAGAGTGAGTCCATGACCGTTACAACAGTAAGTAGGGTGGCAGGCAGGCTGACATGGCATTGGAGGAATAGCTGAAAAGTTACCACAAGAATGAAGCATGCATGTGTGCGTGCACACACACACACACACACACACACACACACACACACACACACATGCACAGAGAGAGAGAAAGAGAGAGAGAGAGAGAGAGAGAGAGAGAGAGAGAGAGAGAGAGAGAGAACAGGAGTGAGGGAGGGAGGAGAGAGGGAGAGAGGGAAAGAGAGAGAGGAGAGAGGGAAAGAGGGAAAGAAGGAGAGAGGGAGGAAGGGAGGGGAGGGAGATAGACGGATGGATGGATGGACAGAAGAATTGAGACACCAGAGACAGAGAGAGGAGAAAAGACAGAAAGATTAATTAGGAATGATGAGAGTTTTGAAACCTCAAAGCCTATCCCCATTGACATATCTTCTCTAATAAAGCCCCACCTTCTCATCTTTTCCAAATTGTTCTGACAATTGGGGAACCAAGTTTCAAATATATGAACCTATGTCACCAATTCTCATTCCAACTACCCCAATTCATAAAGTCCATCCGCACTAGAGGAAAGTCACTATAAGAAACCATTACTTTGTGCGAAAGAGAGAAGCTGTAGGTTTTGTAAATGCTAATGGGAATCATTGAACTTGATTCTCCTGGGCTCAGAGATATATTCACATGGCTCTTCAACCTTTCACTAAGGAATCGTTTTCAATGAGTGACTGTCACTTTAAATATTCTGTTGGAAGGTCAATGTATCACACTAAAAATTGACTATCTGGGATAACATAATGGATAGATGTGGTTTATGTATGACAGAGGACACATTTATTAAAGCATGATAAATTGCAGAATTCTCCAATGCTTTGCATGATATTGACTTGGTACAAATTTTACTTTGTTTTAAATGATATCTCTGGCAGAAGTTATCACCTGTCTATTGCAAACTAACTTAAGAGATTTAAAGCTAAACTTAAAGCCAAAATGAAAGCCCTTAGGTCCTTAAATACTTAGATGATAACATTTCTTCAGAAGTGATGGTTTCCAGTCTTTCTTTGAAGAAGCCAAACTTTTGTCCAGTTTACCACAACAATCTGACACAGAGTTCACTTTACAGGTTTTACATATATGCTTTGCACATCTGCCTATAGAAGAAAGTATCCCAAGAGCTTTGTGTTTTCCATTCATGTTTCCCTTGGTTACATTCCTCCTTCTATGATACATTGTATAAATTTTCCCTTCAACTTAGTCTCATCAAAGCAATTTATAACTTATGCAAACAGTTAAAAAATTTTGTTGACAAGAGACTCTTTATAGAATATAATTACCATCATTTCCATTTTTACATTTTCACAGCCCTGAGAGTTGTCATTTAAATTTTCTAATTTTTGTGTTTTTTAATAATCCTGCTAGAACCTTTTTTATATAGTCTATAAATTGTGCTACCCACCCATAAGAGGTCACTCACTGCTTTTATGATCCTTCACTGACCCTTGATGAGGTTCCCATTTCCCATTTTCAGACATGGAGGAAAATACAGGCAGTATAAAAATACATAAAAAAAATTGGCAAATGTAGCATAAGTACATGCTCAGCACCAGCTTGATCTGAACTCCTATTTGAGTACGCTAGGTTTTTTTTTTTTAAATTATGAGACAATATGTGTATGATTGCCTTGTTACCTATGATGACAATTTGCAGTCTCATTCTTCTATCACATTCTCAAAGAAATTGGAGACAATTGACGTTGGAAGCTTAGTTTTTGTCTATAATCCACACCAGCATTTTATATTTCATTTTATTCTTTTATGATTTTCACAGGGCAGGAAAGCCCACTTTGAGATTCTTTGGGGAGACAGATGTGTATTGGCAGATGGCATCAGTAGTGAGTAAACACTGAGTGAATGTTATGGACATTAAGGGGACAGGATGCCCAAAATCTATTTATGATTCCAAGGTATCAAATGAAGGGCGGAAAGGCTTTTCATCGACTCTGTATATGTGTTTGACAGAGTATGGCAAACTTCCATGCTGAAGATAAACAGGAATTCTGTACCTTATTCTGTCAAATTGTATTCTGGGCATGTGCCAGATGATGTCATCATTGCGTCTAAAGGTCACAAGAACTCTCACATTCAGCAACCAACTGAACATTTACCACTTGCAGAAGCAAATGATCAAGTATGTCCTAAGCAGTGTGGATTGTCTGCACACACTACTGATGTTCAGGCAAAGCCCAGCATTTGTAGAACTTGCAATAGGAAGGGATATGACTCAGCAAGTAAAGGTGCTTTCAAGCAAGCAAGCCAAAGTATGCTCTCCGGGACTACACGACAGACAGAAACAACTCCTATCAGTTGTCCTTTACTCTCCATACAATGCACTGGAGGCATGCCATATGCCCACAACCATATACACAAAACAAAATAAATGTTTAAAATTGGATTAAATTTTTCAAAACTTTTGATGTTTATGTTTAATTGAAATTATACTTTACTCAGATATTGTTGCTGAGGATCATAAATTCAGACACTTTGCCCATTTGTCAGGGGCAGTAATTTTACAGAAAACATTTCTCTAGGACAGAGGAGGCAACCAAGCTACTGTGTCCCCTTAAGGTTTCTCTAACATGCTAGTGCCTCTTCCTTGCTCCATTAAAGTCAAAACACATCAGCATCTTAAGTCTTCAAACATCCATATTAAGATTTCTTACACAGCATAAATTTGAACCAGTTTTGTCTGTCTTAGATTTTTTTTTTTTTTCTATTTTAAATAGTGAGACATCACTCTGACCCGAAGTCTAGGACTTAGCCTTAATTTCAGATTTGCATCATCATGAGGTTCAGCACACCACTGACCATCACTATGACCATCTAAGCAGTATCTTAATTAGTCACTGTTGGCCCTCCGCATCTTTAGTATTTAGGTATACTAAAATTTCTGGGAAGAAGAACAACTAAGCAGAGGCTAGCAATAGTCACCAAGCACACAGAAAATAAACTGGCAGGGTTTTCTTAAAGACTCACTTCTTCTATTTCAGACTATCTGACCATCAGATGACTCCTACACATTCTCTAGCATAAACAGGAAGTCATAGCAGGTCTTGGAAGATACTGACTTATGAGTAAAACACTCTGTTAGAACAAAAAGTTGAAAGTCATTTTGTGTGCTTGGTAATACAAAACTATTTTTGGCAAGTTAATACAAGTAAATTAACAGGTTCAGCTACTGTGAATTCATGCTTAACATTGATGATCCTATATGACTCTGGGCACATACATTTGGAATTAAAAGGCATTACACACACACACACACACACACACACACACACACATGCGCGTGCACACACACACACACACACATGCGCGTGCACACACACACACACACACACACACACACCACCACCACCACCACCACCACCACCACCACCACCACCACCACCACCGCAGAATCCAAGCTCTGTCAAAACTGTCAACTCCAAGCATAGTTACACAAAATGACTAACACAAAGATTTATAAAGACCACTGATTTTGTTACACTCTCCTATGTGGCCCCTTCATGCAGGAGGCCAATTATATAACTAATTATATCCATGGTGAGATATCATTATCTGTCTCAAGTATTGAGAGGATGACCTCTTGACACCAAGATATCCCCTCTCCAGATCTTCTTCTACAAACAGCTTCGGTGTGAGTCCATATCACTGCTGTCAACCTGTTTTGTCACAGGTAAACCACGCTTGCTTAGCCATAAGACTACTTAGAAGTGTTCATCATTCAAGTCTGAACTATTAATAAAGTATCTTTAGAAAATAAAGTGGATCATCATAAGTGAGTACAACATACACAATTCATTCCCAGATTAATGAAGATTCCATAGGGTAATATAACCCATGGAATGGATAGAGATACAGATATGGTACTAACAATTTGTGAGGTTTAAGATAGCAACACGAGTAGAATCATATCTGAGAGCTTAGTACCCAGTATCACTCAGTGCTTAATGCTGGAAGCCTCAGCTGTTGGAGGAGTCCATCAGCTTTCTCTCTCTGAAAGGGAAGCATGACAACCAGTAATTACTTAGTTCACAATGTTGGTTGCCTCAGCAGAGCCCCAAAACTTTCATGGATAGCCTGTGGTTCCTAGTCTGTAGTCAAAACCTGATTCTAGAACCAGAAAAGAAATCGTCAATATCAGCATCAGCATCAGCATCAGCATCAGCATCAGCATCAGCATCAGCACCAGCAGTAGCAGCATCAGCAGCAGGAGCAGGGCAAATCAACTCAGCAAGGGAGAGAAGGCCTAGGAGTGAAAGCTGAGATGATCGCTGGCCTCATCCCTTTTAACTGAACAGCTATCAGAAAGTAACACCCATAACAAGGATGGCTGTTTCCACATTCATTAGAGCAATGAGGTCATCTCTTCAGGTGAAGTTCCTTACTGTTATGTGTAGGTTTTTCCTGCCCTCCACCTGGTCCCACTCTTTGTTCCTCCCTGGCGGCTGCCCGGTCCCACCGCCACGCCACGCAAGCCCCAAATAACACTCAGAGACTCAGTATTTGATACAATGCTGTTGGCCAGTTACTATTATTGTTTATCGGCTAGCTCTGTCTTAATGATTAACCCATTTCTACTTATCTAAGTATTTCCACATGGCTCATCTTACCAGAGAGTGGCAGGCAGGCATCTTGCTTTCTCTATGCTCTCCATGCTGACTCCTCCTCACTACTTCCTCTTTCCTCCTTGTCTCCTAGCCCCACCTATCTTGCTTTCCCATTGGCCAAACAGTGCTTTATTCATTAACCAGTATGAGAAACATAATTACAGAATAACATCACCCATCACCTTACTCTCTCCTTTGTGGCAGGTTGACATTATAACTAAACATACCTCACTTTTCAGTCCACAGTCACATGATTGATTTCAGGTCATGCACATGCAAAGTTCTTCTGTCTGTCTGCCATTGGTCACATTATTTTTCAGCCTGGGATGCCTTCATGGTCCCCTTCCGAAAATATGTGGTACATTCATCAATCTCACACCAACTCCAATTTCCTGCTTTGCTACAAGACCTTCCTTGCTAATGCAGATCCCAGTTTTCTCCTTTTCCCAGGTATTTCTCTGAAGACTCACTTTAGTACTTTTCTTAGTCTGCTCAGAAATGCAAAGGAGAGCCTCTTTCAAGAAAATAGTTGGTCCCATACTGCCAGGATTCTTTTTCTGGTGGTTTTTTAAATTTAATTTTGGTGAGTTAAATATTTTTTTTTATTTAATACATCTTATTTGTTCAATACATATGATTTAGAAAAAATTTCAAGTTTAAGAAAGGATGAAGAATAAATCACATTCTAAGAAGGGAGAAACTAAAGACAGAAATGACTAGATGTGACTAGTTTGGGATCAGTAACAAAGGGACAGGATCAGAGTGCCTTTGTTTGTGGTCTGGAGGTATGCTGACAGCCATTCAGAAGCACAAGAAAGGCCATTGCCATTCATGTGGTGTTTGTTTGTTTGTTTTTCTTTTCCCTTAACTCCCCATCTCCTGGGGACTCTCTGTAAGGTGATTTATCTTGCAGCTTGGCATCTATCCTCTGGATCCTTCTTCCTTGACTGACAACAATAAGCATGTAAAGGAACAGCACGCCAACCAAACATAACAGACACTGACTCTATCTGCCCAAACTCCAGTACAGCCTTCCCCAGGACACATCTGAGAATCCATTACTGCCACACCTGCCTCCAATAGACAAGGAGCCTAATTTTGCTGATGTAGATATGCAGAAGCCCGATTGTTTATTTTCTGTCCTAGAAATGAGGTAATGGAAGCTCTTGATTACAAACTCAAATTAGTATACTGAACACTTCGAATGGGAGCTTCCAACTCTTAAGCAATATGAGCTTTGAAGACATTATCTTTGTCCTTGGCAAACTACTTACTCTCCTCTCATGGAAAGCATATGGAAAGACTTGTCTGGTGGTCTGAATGCTGAATGAGGGCAGAGGCTTGGGAGGAAGGCTTCCTGGTTGTGCATTAAGAGTTAAGAGTAAGGGGAGCTGAAAGGGACAGCCACTTGGATCAGAAGTCCAAATTTTTGTTATGATGGATTCATCATGCTGCTGGACTCCATTTGACGTCAACACTATAACAGAAAGCTATGCAGTTTGTATGGAAGTGCACATGGGAAAGGGTTGTATAAGAAACTGCTGTTATATCCAATTCTCTGTATGTTACTAAAAAGCATTACTTTCAAAAGAGAAGATTATCACCAAGGTTCCTGTCCCAGTCCTATCCATGGAAACGAACCTCATTACATAGCAGGACACATGCCATCCATGCAATCTTGTTCATTAGCATCTATACTAAGTGGGATACTACACAGCTCATGCATTATGACAGGTGGAAGGTCATGTCTGTTAAAAAATTTAAAGCTAGTTAGTGGTTTTTTTTTCCTATAAGAAAAAGGTTATTTGTTGAGAGAACAACGTAAATATAAGTTTATGTGAGAATGCTAGAATACAAAAAAATTTTTTTTCTTGTTGGATGCCTCATAAAGCTATGTTTTCATGAGGTCCCATATCTATACTGTCCAAAGAATTACAAAGCCTGTTTCTTCTAAGAGAAAGTTAATGTTCTTTACTTTCTGCCAGGAGGATACATTTACCAAAGTAGCTTTTTAGTGGAGGCAAATGTTTTTGTCCTCTATCTTATATTTCCTCTTATCCATCAGGTTACAACATTAGTGACACAGGATTTCACCTAAAAACTACACATCCTCTCCCCTGGGAAGGATGTTTCACATGGGGATGAATCTTTTGCACCAACACTGGATGGCAGCAAAGAAAAGCAATACTAATCTGAAGGTGGGATCAGAGAGGACAGAGGACTGGGTATGTAGAAAACTGGGTCCATTCTGCCTATCTGTCAATGCACATGGACCTTTCCTGCTTGAGCCTATTACCAACTTTAAGATTGAACCTAGGCCGGAGAAACACTATTTACTCCTTCCAGTCTTAACTTTGTGTAATCCTAAAACTCACAGAAGTACATGGTGACAAGGTACAGACTATTTTCTCAGGTCCAGATGCCTCAATAATACAATGAGAAAGAAACATGACAAAGGTCCACACTTTTGCAAATCTAAGCAGGACATGTGAAATACATATTTTCAGTATTCAACATTCTGGTGAGTCTTGGAAGAGTTACTGTGGATATGGAGATGGAAATAGCAAGAGTGTTCACCAGAGATGCATAAAGGGCCACACTTGCCGTCCCTTCTGTATGGTTGGAGAAGAACCGCCTGAGAGTAGGGTTTGGAAGTTTTCTTTTCAGGAGAGGAGCTTCATGTTCTAAGAAACCCTTCTGCTGGGAGTGACAAAATCCTGTGCTTATAATTTCCAAAATTCCCTGGGGAGAATCACAGCTAGATATGAGAAGTATATGTAAATTTTCTGCCACTTAAGAGGAAGTTAAACTGCCAACAGTTGGGTCATAAAGTAGCATGACTATTCCCCCCCCCCAGAAAGTCTAAAGGCACAAATAATATTCATTCAAAAAAATGTTTATTGTGTGCCTACCAAAAGGAAAGTGACAGTGATGCAAATGGGAGATGATGTAGGGAAAGAGACAGGTGACAAAACGTAGCTGGACTCCTTGGAGAGATGTATCTCAGAAGAAAGGGGAAAGTCCCTGAGTGCTGGAATATGGGCAGGGTGTAAGAGATGCCACAGACACAGCTCTCAGTACACAGTCTCATATGATCAGGTATTGCGAGGAGGGGGAAAGAACGCACACTGAATGGAATGGTGATGTGGACAGGTAGGCTAGGCTCTCTCTTTGTGGAAGAAGTATCCTCCTGTCTGTTGTTCCCAAGAGAAAGCTCAAGAGAAGCAAAGTACAAATATGCTTCTTTCCCCAAGCCACTTTTCTGGTCCCACAAGGAAACAGTTGCGCTTCACTAAAGGAGAAGGACAGGAACAGTAAATACAGATGCACAGAGGTCCTCCTTACATGTTGCCTTGAGCTGGGATGAATCTGAAGCCAGCGCACATCCTGGCCAGGAGTCTAGGGTACTCTCTATGCCCAAGCTAAATGTTTAGGAAATAATCTTGTTAAATATATATTTATATTCAAAACTATAACTCTAGACTTCCTGGTCTTGTTCCCTGGCTTTAATACAAAGGCGCTACTATTTTCTTGAAAAGGAAATTGTTCCAGCATGCCTGCCTGGGCCCTGACAATTCCTGTTTGCCCAAATCCTCTTCCTGCCCTTGAAATGACATACAAAATTATAACTGACACTGGTATGGGCAGTTCGTGGGGCACAAAGTAGGAATACTGCACCATACTTTTGTTTAAACTGTGCAAAGAATTCATCTGAGTAAGAACAGTTAGCATCACTCACCTCAAAAGCTACAACACAGCTGCAGGCAGGTTCACTTAGTTTTAAAACGTAAGTCAAGAGCCTCAAATTGGTAATTGGGCATTTAATTGGGTATGTGAAAGCACTTACTGGATTTAACAGCTTCAACAGGTAATGTTTTAGAACATTAAGAATTAGAGGGATGATGGCTTGGATGCAAGTGGGAAGCTGATTGGATTCTGACATCAGTTGGACACACATGGTGCCAGTGATGGGTATGAGCAGATGATGAGATCTCTTCACTTTCCTTCTGTGTCAGAGGTCATCAGAACGTTTTACTTTATTTATTTATTTATTTTTTCTGGAGTTTGCTGCTCCAGAAAAGTGCTCCATTCACTGCTCAATAGTTTAACAAATGCTATACAGAGTTCTACATGGAACAGCAAGCATGACCTTGTTCAACACTGCAGAGCAGCAACAAGGAACACCTGCAGGACCCTCTGAGCATCTGGCATTCATCTGGAAGCCTGTTAAGTGAAAGGGATGCTTCTTCATGATGGCCTAGTCTCAAAGACCTCAACGCCATTTACAAATGCAGCCAATACCCATGTTCTTTGTGAATTTTAATCTTATTTTAAATAGGTAGCAGACATACGTGATTCAGAAATAACATACTAAGACATGACTCCTGCATGTGTGCTCATCTTACTTGCTCCTTGACCTCTTCTTTATGTGGAAGTGGCACACACGGGTATTCTCATTTCCCCACTCCAGTAAGGGTGAAAAGTTTTAGCTGGTTTAAACAACATTGAACCCTGAACCCTTTCAAGATTCATAGAGAATAGTTCTTTTTATTATCATGCACCAATTATACAAAAAGATTGGGCTCACTGTAGCATTTCATAGGTGCATACAACATGCTTTGGTCATATTCACCATTACCACTCTCACTTAGGTCTCTAGCTTTCTCTAGGCCCTCTAGCCACCTCTCAAAATTCTTCACCTTCAGATTTTCATGATTATTTTTCTCCCTTAGATTCTACATGAGAAAAACGGCTGTACTTGTCTGAGTCAGGCTTATTCCACCTATCACATGATATGACCTTTAGTTCCATACATATTCCTGAAAGTGAACGAGAATTTCCCCTTTACAGCTAAGTGATACTTCACATTTTTCCCCTCCATCTGTTCATCTATGGATAGGACCCAGGCTGACTCTATGATTCGGTTAGTATAAATAAACACTTAAGTATAGGTGTACAGGTAGTATCTGTTGTAATCTTTCTTTTTATAGGGTGATAATCCTAAGAATATGACGCAGATTACTTGATCAGCCCGCCTCACTGATGAACAGTGAGTGAGTTTCTTTCTGTTTTTTGTTTTTCAAGACAGATTCTCTATGTGTAACTTGTAACCTCTCCAGGCACTTGCTCTGTAGATGAGGCTGGACTAGAATTCACAGACATCTGCCTGCCTCAGCCTCCCAAGTGCTGGGATTAAACGCATGCACCACCACCACCACCTGGCAAATAGTGAGGTCTTGTCAATCATCAATTATGTTACATCGAATAATCCTGCAAGAATCTTTCAGACCTAGATGGAACTGCTGTGTCAGCAAGCAAGCGTATAAATAATTTTAACTATATTTTCATCAGCTTTCTGCTGGCAAGTGGGAATCTGTGTTCTCCCACTGGAAATCTGTGTCTATTTCTTCATATAGATAAGTGTTGGCACCACAATGCATTTTAACTCTGCATTTGTCCTAACTATTGACAAAGCTTTCATATGCTTAGGGTCAATTTGTAGTTCATGTGTTTTCCATTTTTTTTCTATCAAGCTAACCATCTTTTCTTATTTATTTTTGGTATTTGCCTACTCTAAGGAAATCAGTTCTCTGTGATGTGACCATCCTTTGCTATTTGGCTTTTGACTGCAATATTCTGTGTCTCAGCATTTTAGTAGCTTTGCTGTTTTATACTCTTAAAATAAATAAATACATAAAATGAATAAAAACAGCCAGTTTATGGTTTCAAGAATTTCAGCCAGAAAGAAATTATCCCAACTTTCTAGGTATTTTTGTGATGCCTTTCTTTTTTCCTTTCTTTCTTTTTTCCTTCCTTCCTTTCTTTCTTTCTTTCTTTCTTTCTTTCTTTCTTTCTTTCTTTCTTTCTTTCTTTCTTTCTTCCTTTCGCTACTACACCTATCAGGAACTCATGATAAAAGGTAAGTGACAACTGCTGAAACAGGGAGAGTTAGCTTCTCCCAGGAATGAACCTCCTAATTGGTTGTACAGTACAAAGCATCCCTGAAACCATACACACACAAAGAACAAAAATGGACTTGGCAGGTTGTAGTATTTGTGTACACATACATACATACACATATATACAAACATAACACACACACACACATAAACTTACATACATACAATATGCATGCACACACACATATATATTTACATGCACACACTTACATATACACATACTTTCATGCTTATACACACGTACACTTACCAACATGCACATACACACATATGTTTGTCTCAGCTGAAAGAATGAAACTATGCCATTTACAGGAAAATGGACAACTGGAACTGTAGGTAATCATGTGAAAGAAGACTCAGAAAGGCATGCCTCCACTCACATGTACCATGTAGCAAGGCAGGGAGACAAGCAAGGGTGGGGGCTCTTAGGGGCTCTTTTTTTCATTTTTATTTTTTATAGGCATGCTAGGCAAAACAAACAAACAAAAAAGCAGGAGAACAGGTGAAGAGTTCTAACATTTCTGAAAGAATGTAAAACCTGCAAACTCTTCAAGGCACACTGGTATTTAGTTCGAATCCACAGGGCACGTCACATCCCACATCCATTGCCACATTTGTGATTGAGGCGTAGCACATCAAAGGCTCCAAACAGGAAAATAGGTCTTTGTGTACATGAGAGATCTGTTGGAAGAAGTAACAACATCTAGGGGTGTGAGCCACTGTTCCACAAAGTGCAGTGCTAGGGATTTGGTTGGTTCTGAATGTAAAATGAAAAGTACAGGGGATGTAGGAACAAAATCTGGAATTAGCTCAGATCATATGAGAGTTCTCATCTATGGGAGAGATGCTTATAAAAAAAATTATCAAATACAAAACAGTGGGGTATGTATGGCTCAATGATACAAATGTGCTATGAACCATAGATTATGGTACATCTAATTCTCTTTGCCAGGAAGAAAAGGAGTAGGGAGTGGAGACAACCAGAGGGCAGAGGATCTAGGAGAGCTGGTGGCACTGTGGGACAGCTCCAACTTCTGAAAGGTTAGAAGAGTCACACTTCACAGGGACTTCAGTATTTCTTTCTTGAGAGTGTCCTCTTTCACTGCCTCCGAATTTACACTGCAAAGTCCAGATGCAACCTCATCATTTCTGACATCATCTCTGCTATCTTTTCACCGGCGTCCATGTTTTCTTCTGCAGACTGTGCTTTGCAGGTGAGCTGTGTTGTCTGTCTTCTCAGTTTTCTGTAAATCTAAGAGAATGCAGTGCTGGGAGTGATAGGGACTGGCTGTTCTGGGCTTAGAGGCTGGCTGCGCTATGCTCAGTGTTTATAGACTAGTTCAAGGGTGAAACTCAGGGGCAGCATTCTGGATGTTTCTTGGGTCTCAGGCTTTCAGAATCTTTCTGTCTTCCCCAGGCTGTGGTGGGTGGCCAGAGCTCCCGCCAGCAGATGCAGTTTACATTGGAACACTCTTTCAGTTACAGGAGAAAAGAAAACCCTGCTAAGGGAGTGAACTTCAGGAAAGAACACAAGTCAATGTTGGAGCCACATTCAAAACAACTGGAGAGACACCTGGCGGGAGGGAAACACTTGAAATAAGATAAATGTTAGGGACGACAAATGTAAAACAGCACAGATGCCATTCACAAATTCAGAACATCTGAAGACAGAAACAGGGTTTGCTAATGATGTCCATTTGCAGCTACTAATGACAGGAAGTGACTGGGCTATAGTGGCATTTAAACACCATCAAAGGGGAGCACAAACAGGAAATACACTGGAGCACTGTTCTCAGAAATGACAGGGAGGAGTTTTTTGTTAGTTTGGTTGATTTTCAGATAAGGTCTTGCTCTATTTTCCAGGCAGATGATGAGCTGGCCTCCAACTCACGGTTCTATGTTAAACTCCTGAGTACTGGGATTACAGGTGTGTGTTACTGTGCCTGGCATAGATGCATTTTTCAAAGTGGTCTGGCATGTATAGGGCAGAATAACTAAAATGATGGGACAAGACACAATTATGTGCACTTTTATAAATAAGGAAAGAGGGGAGGATTCATGGCCAACTGGAGGGTGATGTACAGGGAAGACATGAGTGAATATCCACTTCAGCTTGATGGAAATTGGATGCAAAAGGCAAACAGACAGTTGTAAAACTCTGGATGTTTCTCCCATCCTGAAATGTGGCAATGGCCTCCATTTCCTGTAGGAATTATTGTAACCTGTCAAGGCAGGCTCTCCTGAAAAGTGACACACAACTCTTATTCTCCTTCTGGGTGATGGGGTATAAGTGGGGTCCCCATACTTAGGAACCTGATTCCATGTTAATTAATCAAAAGCCTGAGCCTTAGGCAAAACTGTTCTGTGACCTCACACCCAGCAAAAGAAGAGGGATGCCCAATCCTTCTGTGGCGCTCTCCTCCGTGTCAGGTCTGTACTGAGTAGATCCTCCTCTGCTCTTTTTCATAGACTCAGTGGTGTTTTACTTAGTTATCCCTTCTGATTCCTCACACTGCCCCTAGTTGTGAGTAACAAAACTTCAGAGAATAAACAATGCCTTCCCCTCAATTTCCTGATGAATTCTAGACTGCCAGTATACCATACATTCATTTCTTCATAGAATCAGTAATGTTCTTTCCTGAGGAAAATATAAATGAATATTAATGAGGCACAGTGCTTCATATAATAATGAAATATGAGTAATCATTTCCAGCAAGTAATTTGTTAAACAGCCTGCAATATTTTCATAAAGATGAATATCACGATCCAATTTAAATGTTATATGGTGATATGCAAAGATGTTCAAGGACTTGAGGTGCTGTACGTGTATTTCCCTTAGAGCATTAAAGACACAGTGGGTCTTTTGGGTTATGAGCCTAGCCTTTAACAACTGAGCCGTCTCTCCAGCCTGACACAGTACATGTCCTGCATATTATAAAAGGCATTCACTTAACTGTGCACTAATATACCCCAGATATGTTTATCTGTATACTACTTCTATAAACATCCCAAAGTTTCTGTGAGCATACATCCTTTAAAAACAAAAGACTCTCTAATGTAGAACACGTTGAGAGCTATGAACAACACGTCTGTATTAAGGCCTTACTATGAAGTGCACACTATATTTGGATTTCCTAGGTTTCTATGTCTTTGTTATTCCAGGGAGGGTCCCATCAGGAAAACTATTATTTTAATAATAGAAAATACAATGATAAAAACTCATGATAGAGGAAATCATAAAAATTTACATTATTGATAGAAAGTATCCATGAACGGCTGCAATTGCTGAGAGGTATAGACAAGTAACCCCTATTTCTTATGATTCTCGGGTGAGATGCTTTGAAAGGATGAGATGAAAAGTGAAAAACTGTTGCAGACCACTACAGCCACGATTTCTGCATCTTCTTAGGATTCCCCTATGACAGCGCCCCTTACCAGCAGGAAGCAGATTGGAAAGAATGACGGCCAAATTCCCAAATATTGTTTATAAATGTTTGTTTTCATTAAAAAAGAAAGTCTTTGTATAAATAATTAAAAAAAAGAAAGAAAAGAAATGTGAAAAACTGACCAAAAAAAATATCTCTGTAACTGATTATGGTGCTGAAAGTTCTGTCTTAGCTGGCTTAATGAGCAGGCTTTTGTTCTTCTGTACTGTCCAGTGGCCCTGAATTCTTCCAGAGCTAATGGAAGAACACCTTTTTCCAAAAAGGATGCTTTATGAACATATTTTGAGTCAGGACTTTTCCTACAGCTCAAGCTCTTAAATAATTGGCCAACAAAAGAACCCAGTGCTGAGCTGAGAACAAAACATACCACAGAGCTTCTTTCCCCGAAGGCTGCTTTTCCTTGCCTTTCAAAAGAAACCTGAAAACTACACTTCAGGATGTAACTGTCTACTTATCTTTGCCAAGGGGCACACCTTACTCAGAAGAAAAAGACAGTAAACTAAGCCCCGAGATTTGATGGATTCATGTCCATCAGCCACTTTCTGTATAGGGGTACAGAACAACCTAATCCGTAAAAGGGAAAACACACACATACACACACACACACACACACACACACACACAGAGAGAGAGAGAGAGAGAGAGAGAGAGAGAGAGAGAGAGAGAGAGAGAGAGAGAGAGAGAATAATGTCATTATGCTCAATCACACTCATATCTGCAATCATCCTAATAATAAAATTGAGGTAAAATTACCCAAAGAACAGCTGCAGTGTCCATATTTTCCATGCATAGCAGACAATCATTATATCCACTTCTGAACTAATACATTGCCATTTTAAATGTTAATGGCATTTTAAATGACACATTGAAGAGTTTCTATATTGACTAGTATTCCAATGGACAATAATTCTAAAATAGCTGTTCCATCAAGAGCAGCAACAAGAAAACAACAAGAAGAAAATTGAGAACTTTATCCCCACTCAGCAAGGAGTCAAAGATGCCTCTGTGGCTTTCCTTAAGCACTCTTTGCATGCCACAGCCACTTGCATGCCATGCGGCTGGTTTCCAAAAACAAGTGTGTGTCACCGAGGAGTATAGATCTGCAGTATCTGATGCTAATACTATGTGTAATCCTCTACTTTCCCATTGTTGCTTCTTGAAGGTACACTCAAAATACTGAATCTGAAAGTCCATGACTGTGCCTTGACATGGGTTCTTCTTTTATATGGACAGTGACATCACAAAAGTGGAGAATCTGCTTTTCCTGACAGCTATCCCCCACACATGCGTAAGATTAAATGGTTTAGTTTCCTTGGGAATGCTGAGATATTAATAAACATATATTTTGATGAATCCTTTACTTTCCTGTATGGCTCCAAAATTAGTAAATGATATAAAGGAAGCTAGAGGCAGAAGCCTAAAATCCCAGCATTTGAGAGACTGAAACAGGATGAAGGCAAGTTCGAAGTCAGCTTTTGTTACAAAGAGAGGCTGTTTACAGAGAAGAAAGGGGAGTATGGAGAGAAACAGGGAAGGAGAACTCCCTATGTATTTTTTACACCACACTATGACATTATCCTCAGGAGATGCTAGCTGTGCAATGCTATAGCAATGCGTTTAAACATCTTGATTTGGAGTCAGGCAGATCCAGATGCAAGCAGCTTTCTACTTTTTGACTATATGATTCCAGTTAAGGCACTTAGGGTTCAAACATCTTATATGTAATAGAGCAACAATATTAGCCTCAAATCCACATTATTTTAAAGCTCAGCAATAATGTACTTTATGAGCATTCGTAGAGTGGCTGACATACAGTAAGCACTCAATGAATGCTGCATATCTTAATACAAATCATCTCTAAGAAGCTTTTGATATCTAGAATGATTTTCCTGGTTCTATTCATTTGCCTGCAAATTTTACGATGTCTTTTTTTTTTGCATTATGTGTCAAGGGGACTTTTTTTCTGGCCTAAACTATTTGGTGTTCTGTATGCTTCTTGCACCTTTATAGGCATCTCCTTCTTTAGGTTAGGAAATTTTTCTTCTATGATCTTGTTGAAAATGTTTTCTCGGCCTTTGAGCTGGGATTCTCCTTCTATTCCTATTATTCTTAGGTTTAACCTTTTTGTAGTGTCCCAGATTTTCAGGATGTTTTGTGCCAGGAATTTTTAGAGTTATATTTTCTTTGAGTGATGTTTTTATTTGCTCTCTTGTGTTTTCAAGCCTGAGATTCTCTTTTCTAGCTCTTGGATTCTTTTGGTGATACTTGCATAGGTGTTATTTGCTGTTTGTTTACCTTGATTTTCCATTTCCAAAATTCCCTCGGTTTGTATTTTCTTGCTTGCTTTCCTTTCCATTTCAGGTCTAAAACAGTTTTACTTGTTTCCTTCAACTGTTTTTATTTGTTTGTCCATTTGTTTGTTTGTTTTTTTTTTTTCTCATATTTCTTTAAGGAATTTACTCATTTCTTCCTTAAGGGCTCTGACATCTTCATAAAGTTGGTTTTAAGGTCTTTTTCTTGTGCTTCAGCTATGTCAAAATATGCAAGGCCTCCTGTGGTAAGATGGCTGGCTTCCAGTGGGGATATATTGCCCTAGCTGTCCTTGATTGTGTTCTTAAATTAAGCTGGTATCTAGGCATCTGTTTTTGCAATGAATTTAGGGCTGGGTGCTGATTTCTGAGTTTGTTGGTTGGCTGTTTAGATCCTTAGTTTCTGTTTTCTGTTTGGGCCTCTGGTCTTCATTACTGGCATTTTGGTAGTCCGTGCAGCTTCTGGTCCAGCAGGTGTCTCCTCCTGACTCGGCTAGACTTTTGGTAGCTAGAATGGCCTTTTATCTAATGGGAGATTGTGCCTGAGTTAGGGGCTATTCTTCTGGCTGGCATGGCCTACACCTGAGCAGGGGATAACTGCCTGAGTTGGGGCATGGGTTTGTGGCAGCAGGGAGGTGTAGCAAACACATGGAATCTTTGGAAAACAAATCTCAGGAGTGGAAGGGTTGATGGGCAGGCAGATGGCTTACCTTAATATCTTAACCTTCCTAATTTAAAATCACTAGAAATTAAATAATTTCAAAAAAAGCAATCAAAGCAATCATTATACTTAGGGAAACTGTGACACTATTCATTTGTTTCTCACATCCGTCATCCAACTTTAATCTCTTTCCCTACATGGAAAGAAAGTAAACAATATTTTTTTCTATTTTAAAGGAAATTCACTTTGTTCATTGCTTCTTCCTAAAATCTATATTTGGATTCAATAGTCAGTGGTCTGAAACATTAACAGGGCTTTCCACTGAGCCATTAGTCTTTTTCTTTGTGTTTTGCAAACAGGCCTTATTAAATCTTTGCTGGAGGCACTACAGAGATGAAGAATACTGAGAATGTACTGATGTGAAAGGTTTCACAGAACACAAGCAAATCACTTCTGATTTGCCATAATTCCACAACAAGAACCACCAAGATGCATGCTGCATGTATGGCAAACATGTATATATTCCTAAAACTTAGAACACCCTGACTCTACACAAAGATGATGGATGGCTGCAGATATTTCCCATCAAGCACTTTCTAGTCAGTGTGAATGATGAATCTTTGTGTCAGAATTGCCTACATCAACTCCAATAACAGAAGCAGAAATACATAAGTGTGTATTTTTGAACAACTAGATTTCTTTCTTTTAGTTATTCTCTATTCCATTTTCAGCATGGACACATGCCATGCAACTAAGTTTGATAACTCACAGTTATCAGGTAAAGTTGTTACAAGAAAACCCTGTATAGTAGATTTCTGTGTCTCATAATCCACAGAAAATCAACCATTTCTGGATCAAGGTTGCAATGTTCTCTTTCTCATACATACACACAGACACAGACACATAGACAGACAGACACACACACACACACACCTTTTTTTTTATACTTTCTCTTTTGTCTGATACAAACAACAACAGAATGTCTGTGTTATCAAGAAATGTACACACAGGCACAAGTGACAACTGGCAAAACTTCCACACACAGACACTTGAAGGAATTCTGTTCTAGCTAGCATTTTGTCCACTTGACACAAGTTAGAGCTACCTGAAAGAACGGATCATCAACTGAGAAGATGCCTCCATACTGAGAAAACGCTTCCATAAGATCCAGCTGTATGCAGGCCAATGGGGCATTTTCTTAATTATCGATTATGGGAAGGGTCCATCCAATTGTGTGTGGTATCATCCCTAGGCTGATTGTCCTAGTTTCTATATGAAAGCAGGCTGAGAAATCCATGAAGCCAATAAGCTTCTGCATCAGCTTCTGCCCTGTTTCAGTTTCTACCCTGGCTTCCTTCAATAAGTGACCACAATGTGGAAGTATAAGCCCAATAAACCCTTTTCACCACAACTTGTATTTTGGTCATGGTGTTTCACTGTAGCAATAGAAATCATAACTAAAACAAATACAATGCTAATAAAACATTTCAAGCTACAGCACACATGGACAGGTGGCATTGACCCAAGCCGAAAATCTAGAAAGCTGACAACATGGAAAATTCAAAACAAAACAAAAACCAACCAACAAAAGACTTCTCAAAGCTAAGTACATTCAGGCATCAGGTGCCTTTAGAAAGGGGAAGAGAGAAGAAAGAGATAAGATAGACAAATGGGGCTGAAAGTCTATTCAGGCACATTTAGATGCCCTGGTTCCCTGCCATTTCCAGCCCTCACTGGCATTCCACGCAGTTTAAAGCAGGAGTAACAGTAGTCAAAAAAATGTCCTTAGGCTTCAAGCTCTTCATTCTGAACTTTGCTCCCAGGACCCAGGCAGGCAGCCCATAACCATTATTTTTACAGGTAGAATGTTAGGAAGCCCTCTTCTGGTGAATCTAACCTGAAACAGAAGACAGTCTAAAGATATTGACATCTATGTCCCCACTAGAAATCACAGATGAATCAACAGATAGTGAAGCTGGCAGAACACACCACACAGGGTCATGTTCAGGACACACCATGCAAGAGCATGCTCAGGGCTCCTGTTCAGCTTTTAACACCCTGCACAGCCAAGGATGACTGAGCTGTGTTTCCTAGATAAAGTCACAAAACCAAACATGTCAACTGCAACTATGAAAACCAGGGACTAGCAGAAAGAATGGAACATTTTAAAATCTATCATGAATACTGTCAGAAAGAAAAAGAAGATGGCCTCTCTATAAATTGGTATGGTGGTGTCCATATATATTGAACACAAAATTCATATGTACCCTTACTTATGAATTTTGAAATCACAATTTCTAAAATATAGTGTTATAAATTAATAATTCTTCTTGCTTAAGTAGAGTTGAAAGAGAGAAAAAAACCAAGAAATTAGAATAATAAGCCCAACAGATTGCACTGATCAGGTCCTTTGCAGTGAAACTAATCCATAGTTTTGTTTGTTTGTTTGTTTGTTTGTTTGTTTGCTTGTTTTGCAGATTTAAAAAAAAATTTAAGTGACATAATCTCCAATAGGGCCAAACAGGCATGCTATAATCCCCAAGCTAAAGCAGAGTACTCTTATCCAGTAGAGTCAATCAAGAGATTGACTCTCATGAAGAAGGAATTGTTGCTATCACTGTCAGCTCCAGAAGTACAGTATGCTAGTCTTGCCAAAAGCTTAGTGAGAGACCTGTTGTTAATGGCCACAAAGCGGTACCTGTCATAGTCCATCTGCCTAAACAAAGGGTATGTAGCCTATTGCCTCTCACAGAGCCAATGGCTTATCACTGTGATGTCTCATAATGCTGTCTCGAGAAAAGGCTTCTACTGCCATAATTGCTAATGGACAAATACCAGTACAGATGAATCTAAACGATGTCTAGAACAAGTGCTTTAGAACAGCTTCCACACTCTGTGGTGCCCAGGAGTAAGCTAAAAGTAAGCTGCAGCATATGTGAGAAAATTCAGCATGTCTATAGTCAAAAGACGACCCACACTCATATGATGAAGTGTCAGAAAGAATGAATACTCATAGAATAGAAAGAGCAACATGCTGACTCTGCAGATGTTTATAATCTCACAACTTGTTGGGAGAAGCATGAGTTTAAGGCCACCCTGGGCTACATAGTAAGACCCTGGAGGAAGAGGAAGGGAGGGAGAAGGAGAGGAAAGAAGGAAAGGAAGAAAAGAAGAAAGGGAGGGATATATGGATGAAGGCAATACAGGGGGAGAGGAAAGGGGAGAGGCAAAATGGGAGAGAATATGTTGGGTAGAAAGGTTCATGAATTGAAAGTGAGTCAAGAAAATTTTAAAGAAGTTGGAGAGCTAGAGTGCCCACGAACCATATTACAACACAGAAAAGAGGACCTGAAATCAGGTTATCATAAAGCTGGAGGACACAAGGGATGGAAATCTTAGAGGCTTTCTAGGTGGAGGGAGGCAAGTCATAAAGAGAAGCTTAAGAATTAGAATTCTTTGGGGTTTGCCAACAAGCTGTGCTAAAAACTAGACGGCAAAAGGTCAGCAATTTCAAAGGAAGTTTTATTTCCATGTATTCCTTTGAAATCTATAGAAACATGTTATAAAGGGAAATTCAAAGAACTGTAAATTCTTATTTATCCCCCCAAAAGGGCATATTTATCCTCTCGATTCTACAACTAGCCAGGCTATTGGAGCAGTTCCAAGCACATTTCCAGACAGGCCTGTTGTTTATGCTGAACATAGCATCCTGAACTTTATTCTATCCTCATTTCAGGACTTTAGACATTCTCTCCCATGTGGAATCTGTTTCCTGAATTTCATGCTTTCCTCTTCTTCAGTCATTCACACTGCATGTATCCTAGGGAAGAGATCATAACATCTGTGCACAGTGTCGCTTTCTGTGTTTTGAAACAGGGTCTCATGTTGACCTTGTTGGCACTGATCTCTAGAAAAACTTCATTTCTGGCAGACAGGTAACAAATATAACAAGTTTTCTAAGTAAATAACATGTGGGCAAGAAAATATTCATATCCCCTGGCCTTGTAATTCTACCTTTGGGAAGCAACCTGAAAGCAATATTTATTCAATCAATACTATAGCAGTAAAAAGTAATCAGCTACCTTGTTCAACAATCTACTAAACATAAATAAATCTTAAAGAATCTATTAAAAATCATATGAACAGTGTGATATCCTTTGATTAACCATAGAGAAAAATAGGAAAATGCT